>CM056998.1:60393217-61068217 GCA_029891345.1 Dryococelus australis | reverse complement strand
GTCTCCGTCAAATACTGCCGGCCGCTGGGTTGCGGCAGTATATATATAGGTCTTAGGCCGCCACCTAGAATCATCCCCAATTCGCGTGATGCTTCACGGAGGGCTGAGGCGCCAGCCAGTCTCACCAGAACATTCTATGTCGTCGCTAAACGTATCGGAAACTCTATCATGCGAGAGGAGGTCTGTGACGCCAGCAAGTCCTGCCGCTGTCGGCATTCACGGGATACCCAGAAAGGGGGAATCGGGAGGCCGCGAGCGCATCGTTCCAGGAAGAGGGGTGGGCGAGGTGGGTCTCAGGTTACGGCGCGGGGGAATTGAGTCGGCGCCAGCTGCAGCACACAACACTGCCCCCTCCTTAAGTCTGTTCGTCCTGAACTGACTCTATAGAATCAGGACCTTCGTACAGCACCAGTCAGTCGATGTGGACAACATTAGGCTTTTCCCGAGAGCCGTGTCGGAAAATCGTGTAGACCACATAATTTATACGCTTCAAGATCCTCTACGGGCCTTCCCAAGATTTCTGTAGCTTCGGGCAATATCCCTTCTTCTATTGAGGGTTTTACAACCACACCAGATATCCTTCTTGAAAAGTCTCATCAAGTTTTCTTCGGTCATATCGTGTTTTCATTCTGTGACCGTTAATGTTAAGGTGCCTCCGGACAAACTCATGAACGTCAGTTAACTTCTGACATAACTTAATAGCATATTCTGCAGTGACTGCTTCTTCCTCCGCTGGACGTCCGAACAGCAAGTCACCAGGTAGGTGGAGCTCTCTCCCAAACAGCATCCTTGAAGGTGTTACACATGTGGACTTGTGGACCGCCGAGCGATATGCGAGGAGAAATAAAGGTACCTTAGAGTCCCAATCCCTCTGATTGTCTTCTACAAAGATAACCAGATACTGTTCGAGGGCACATTTTAGCTTCTCAACCATTCCATTGAACTGAGGGTGCATTGCTTTGGTACGGGTTTTCTTCATTCCTAAAATCCTCATTACATCTAGGAAAAGAGTTGCTTCAAAATTTTGTCCTTGGTCCGAATGAAGCGCAAGTAGCACTTCAAACCTGGAGAAAACATGCTCGACAAGAGCATCAGCTACTGTGCATACCTCTTGGTTTGGCACACGTATGACCTCGGGCCAATTTGTGAAATAGTCTTGTGCAACGAGAAGGTATCTATTTCCCCTCTCAGTGATTGGTAGGGGTCCTAGAATGTCAACTGCCATCCTCTCGAATGGGGCCCCAACATTGTACTTCTGGAGGGGACCGCGTCCCAAACTCTCGGATCCTTCCTTGCAGTACATGCCTCACACAGATGGCACCACTTATCAACATCCTGCCGGCAATCTAGCTAATAGAATCTCATTCGGACTCTGTCAAGTGTCTTATTTACACCGAAGTGACCACCTGCTGCTGTTTTGTGCAGTTCTCCTAGCACTTCTGGGATTCGGCACTCTGGTATTACCAATTGTAAATGACTCTGTCTCCCATTATTACTTTTCTAATTCCTGTAAACCACGCCATTCTTTGTAACAAGGGAATTCCACTGTGCCCAGTATGCCTTGACTGTCACGCCTAGGCTAGATATCTCCTCCCATCTCGGACGCCAGGTTTCCTTCCATTCCAATATTGGGCACTTAGCTGATCATTTCTTAAGTAATTTTCATCCCATTTAGATGACCCATCACCAGATACAGGACCTTGAGTTTTGTCCTCCTTCCTTTCCACGCTACACAAACCTTCTCCTCCTGGTGTTCACAATGACGACATAATGGTTCGTATGGTCTCCTGGAGAGTGCATCTGCATTGCTGTGAAGGCGTCCAGACCTGTGGTGTATTTCAAAGTCATATTCTCGCAGGTGCTGTATCCACTGGGCTATTTGACCTTCGGGGTTCTTGAAATTTATTAGCCAGCATAATGAAGCATGATCAGTTCTTAGGATGAAGTGTCTTTTTAATAATTATATGGATGAAAATGTGCAATTGCCTTCACCACTATCAAAAGTGCCCTGCATATCACACACTAGTTCCTCTCGGGCTTGTGTAGCACCTTACTGAAGTATTCCCTTTGACCACAATGTCTTCTAGGTACACCTCAAAAATATCTAAGAGCAGAACTTTCTCCATAAGTCGTTCGGAGGTGGCAGGGGCATTGCATAGCCCAAAGGGCATATCCTTGAATTACCAGGTTCCTTTCCATTAGACGCAAAATGCAGTCTTTTACTTGTCTTCCTAGGCCACTTCGCACTGTCAATATCCGCTCATCATGTCTAGAGTAGAAAACCACTATGAACTTGTTAGGCTATTCAGGGTGTCGTCTATCCTAGGGAGTGGGTAAGAATCTTTCTTGGTCACATTAAGTTGGCGGTAATCAACATAAAATCTAATAGAGCCATCTTTATTTTAAACGAGCACAATGGAAGAAGACCATGGACTGACTGATGGCTCTATCACATCTAAATCCCTCATCTCTTTCAGAATACCGTCAACGACCTCATATGAAGCTAGCAGTAGTTGCCTTGGTGGCTGATTTATGGGTCTGGCATACCCTGTGTCGATGTTGTGGCATGCTGCATTAGTTTTGCCAAGGTCATTGGGCTCGCAGGAGAAAGTACCTCTATATCTCTGTAACAATTCTGAAGCTGCCCTCTCCTGTCGCCAGTTGATTTTTTCTTTTGTTCTTGTCAGCAGTTTCCCCAGAGCATCTGAAAGAGGACATTCAGTAGGTTGTGATAGTGAAGTTTCTGGAACTTTTGGAAATACCTGTGAGACCTGCTTGCAGAACCCTATTGTGGCGCCCTCTTCAAGTTGGATAGTACGGTCAGACAAATAAATCATCCTAATAGGCAAACTGTCCGATCTTGAAGAAATCAATGCCCTGGCTACTATGACACCATCGGGAAAAAAAGGCCACCTTCCCAGGCTGGTTCGATTATGCCCAATCGCCTAAAAATTTTTCCCTGGCATCTGCCTGAAATAACAACTCAGCTAGAAGCAGGGAGCACAATTCACTGATTACGCACTACTGGGCAGCTCTTTGGCGAAGACAAATCTCGTCATGTTGACACTACCAACTCGGTGTTACCTACACGTAACCCCCCCTATCGAGTATTAATACAGCATCTCAGTTTACGTAAAACATCAAGACCCAAAATGCATTCGTCCTCTATTTCTGCTATGTTTATATAATGCTCTATCTCAAGGTTACCGAGCTGTAAGAGTACCCTTCTCTGGCCTTTGACTGGTGTGGTCTCGCCCGTTACTGTTGTTAAATATAAGTGATCCATGTTCTTATAGGATGATCGCTGGGGGAAGACCCAAGAATTTCGGGTCTTACCACTGTTATAGTCGCTCCTGTGTCAACAACCATCTGACAAGAAACATCATCTAGGCTCCCCTCCACTAATATGGCATTGAAGTCTTGTTTCATTGAACGCACCTGCAAAAGCACTGGGACGTTCCTTCCAGCAATCACCGATCTTTGCCCCTCAAGACAGGTGTTAATAAGTTTCCCGAAGACATTGCACTCTCACCTGTCCCTTGGGGCCTGCTCCCTGGCTGTTGCTGCTGCTGCTGAGGACAGTTGGCTGTTAGGTGCCCCAGCTGTTCAAAAGCCCAACATTCCTACCATTTGGGTGGGGGATGGCTAGTCTCCATAGTGCGCACCCTGGAGGCGATGTCCCTGATGTTCATCTGCAAGTCCTTCAACAACCCCTTGATGCTGTCGTCCTCCCCTTCATCAAGCATCACTGCCCGCACTGGACGTCCGGGTACTAATGACTGCCGTACTGACTCCACTTCCAGTGCTTGGGCAAAGTCATCCTGCATGGTGTGAGGGGCAGCTAACCGCACTTGCCGTACGTCGGTGTCAGCGATAACGTCGACGAAGAAGTCTACGGCGATGACATCTCGTGCCTCTTCCGAGCATCCCTCCAGAGACAGGTGCGACAACCTTACGATGTCCTGCCACAGCTCTTGCAGTGGTTCGCTGGTTCGCTGGATGTGGCTTCGCAATTGGGAATGGTGGGCGTGCCGGGCCACCAGTCACCGAATCGAAGCTTCAAAGCCAACACCAGTATGGAGTATTCTTGACGATGTCGTTCCGGCAGCGACTGCAGTATGTTCAATGCTGGGCCCCTCAGTACAGCCACCAGGTAGTCTGCCCGCTGCTCTTCTGTCTAGCCATTCAGGGTGGCCACGATCTCGAATTGGTGCTAGTACTCGCGCCAAGGTGTCTGTCCATCGTAGGAGGCGGCCTTAGTTGTGACGCCTTTACCCACACGTGGCTGGGGTGTTCCCACACTGCAGAATGGCTGCGCCTCCTCTGCGATAGCTGCACTGGCGGTGACTACCTTCTTCTCGCTGCAGGCACTCGTCGTCTCGGTGGTCATCAATCTCGGCTCCTCTGCCGCCCCTGCATGCCGTCTCCCCTGCTGCTGCAAGAACTCCTGCAACTCCTTCATTTCTTGTACACCACTGTCCATCCTATCATTCACACTATACATTCTCTCTCTCACACTGTCGATCTTCCTGTCCACACAGTCTATTTTATTGTTCACCAACTCGCTCACACCTTCAATCTTTCTGTTCACAATCTCATTCACACTGCCTATTTTTTTATCTATATTTTCGTTTACACTGTCTATTATCTTATGTTATGGTTCACTAACACTATTAACAGATTCTCTAACATTATTAATAGATTCGCTAATATTATCTATTCTACTATTAATATTTTCACTCACGCTATTAACAGATTCCCCAACACTATTAATATGAATATTTACAGTATCTATTTTGCTATTTATCTGGCCACTTAAACTCTCGAATAAGTAGCGGAGTGCTTCGATGTCTGCCGACATTTTCCTTGTTAGCATTGAAAAATGTCTAAATACTATCTTGGCTTATTGTTGAAATATTGTGATATTTACAAATACTAATTACAACATTTTATTATTTTATTTGTATAAAATGCCTCCATCTCACTTCTGACACCAGTATTACAATTTCTCTCTCTATAAATTAAGTGGGCTTTACCAATTTCGTTAAGGGATGGAGGTCTTAATCAGATAAAAGAATGAATTATAATTTCCTTATTTTAATTACAATAACTTCAGCAAAATTCTCTGAACTCAAATTTTCACAATAAATTGAAATCACTTACTGTTCACAATTGACTCCAATTAATAAAATTTATAATTACGACAAAAATCAAATTAATTAAATAATAAAATATCAGTCCCAATAGACATTGTATCAAAATATTCAATAATTTTATAATTTATGCATCCATATTTGACAGTTCGAATATTTACAATAAAGTCAGTATTACACTTCCATTCAGTCCCACCTCAGTACAGTCCATGTCCAGCCAGTCGCAATGTTCTAGAGTCCTCCGAACGTCCTCATGCACAGTAGGCTTCACTCGACGCTTTCACACCCTCTCGTCCATTCAAGCCACGAACACCTCACTCGCCGTCGTCCCGCACTCTCCAGTCGTCGTCCGCACATATCTTCGCTCGTGTACACTCGCCAAGCGGCCTCCGACAAAACCTGCCGGCCGCTGGGTTGCGGCGGTGTATATATAGGGTCTTAGGCCGCCACCTAGAATCTTCCCCAACCCGCGTGATGCGTCATGGAGGGCTGAGGTGCCAGCCAGTCTCACCAGGACATTCTTTGTCGTCGCTAAACGAATCGGAAATATTATCAGGCGAGAGGAGGTCTGTGACGCCAGCAAGCCTCGCCACTGTCGGCATTCACGGGATTCCCAGAAAGGGGAGTCAGGAGGCCGCGATCGCATCGTTCCATGGAGACGGGAGGGCGAGGTGGGTCTCCGATTACGACGCGGGGCAATTGAGTCGGCACCATCTACAGCACGTACCAGTATGGAACGCTTGTGATATATGATATTATATTGAAAAAAAAAAACAACCAAAATCATGTCGTACATGGGTGGTTTTACAAAGGTTTGATTCATAATTGCGAAGGTACCGGGAATACGCTAAACAAGTGAGGTCAAGTAAATGTGGACCTCATAGATAATAACACGAATCATGGACATAAAAGAGGATATAAACTGAGGCCTTGGTTTCTCCGGTTTTCGCCATTAAATCCATTTCAAAACGATTTCCCAAGAATTTTTCGCACGACAAATTATAAATAAGAGCTTCTCACACTTCAGCTTTAACAGCTTGACTGCTTTTATCAAAACGCATTTAAGAATTCTGAGAAGACGTGACAATTTTTAGCGTGTTGCAGCAGAAATTATTCTAGTAGCACCAACCAAGAAAAACTGGCCTAAGAAAATGTACAAATCATTGTCCAAGGTATTACAAAAGAGTAGGTCTACATTATCAGCAGTGCAGGTTGTAACGATAATTCCAATAATCAATTATGGCGTCTTGTAATCACACTTAATATTTCTTATAAATTGGAGGCTCGGCGTTCAAGCTGAACTACTTGTTGCTTCTTGTGTCAGCTGAGGACTAGAGCAATAACAATCTTATGTTATGCAATGCTTCTTGTGTCATGTTTCTCCTGTGTTTGTTACCGTTGTATCTATTACTGAATCCATTACCGTCCAATTCTCACATTTGTTTCCACCGCGGGACTTACGCAGTCACTCAGTTCTAGAGCTGTTCAGTTAAATGATGACTACTGTTAACTCATGACCATCGTTCAACTTGTAGTGATACTGTAAACGAGCGTCTTTCAGCGCAATCGAAATACTAGCGGTTGACTTGTACGAAGTTGCGTAGCTACTTTTCTTTAAACACAAAAACGTATACTAATAAGCATACGCGTCTTCGTAAATATATAATTTGGAGGAGCGAAGTTGTTCCGATTGGTTTAGTTTCCAAATCTCTACAAAGGCTGCTCACGCTGAAATGAGCACTTTGGAAAGCCCTGCTTATGATCTAATTGTATACGTATTCTTCCGCCTAATGTAAAATTAACACGGTCACGGACCTCATTACTTTATCCGTGTGTCGATAAAGTGTAACGTTGAAATTATTAGAAAAGTAAATATTTCGCAAATCCGCCCTTTTTCACATTTCAATACATAAAAAAAAAGTAGAGAGCGAAATAAATAATTGAAGTAGTTACAAATGGTCACCTAACACTTTTAATGTGACTTTAAGATATTGAACTATTTTCCAACCATTTTTAACAACTTTATTGGGCGTATGTCACTGAGTGCACCCGTTATAATATATGCAGGTAGGGGCAGTGACTTTTTCCTAAGGATGATTTCAAAAGTGCTTACTTTATTGTGAACAGTCTATATACAAAATTATGTTTCCAACTGACTCACTCACTCATTCACTTTCTTATCAAAAAATGTCCAAACCGCTGAGTGCAAAATTATGATAATGTAGAAATGGTGCAGGCCCCAAAAAAGAAGTGAGGTTTTTGAAATTCTACTCCTAAAAGTTCGAAAAGAGGGGGGGGGGGGGTTGTTTTCGAGGATTCTTCAATAGTTCATTAATTCGGTGAGATATCGCTGTGATCTTAGATTCAAAATGTAGCTTGTACAAATACATGTAAAATGAAATTTCAGAATTTTTTTAATTCAACCCCTTGAAGGGTTAAAAGAAGTTCAATGTATTTTTGAGGAAACTTCAATAGCTCATTAATTCAGTGAAATATCGCTGTGCTCTTTGTCTCAAGACGTAGCGTATAAAATAACAGGATTTAAAAAATTCAACATTAAGATAGTAAAAAAGGGTGTTTTTTTAAACAACTCAATACCTTCTTAACCCGGTGAAATATGGTAGTGCTCTTAGCTTCAAACGGATCCATAAAAATACCAAAAAACTAATGTTAGTATTTTTTTTTAATTCATTCCCTTAGGGCAAAGAAAGGGAAAATGTATTATGAAGGACTCCGTTACAGAGTGTTAAAGTGAAAATATTTCATTTTTCACTTTGTTTCAAAAAGCGACCTATATAAATGCCTAAAAATTAATTTTAAGGATGTTTTTAAATTCAACTCCTTACTTAGAAAGAAAAAAGGTGGTAAAATGTGTTTATGAAAGCTCCTTAATAACTCAGTTATTCCTAAATATATCGTTTTTTTTCTGTGCTATAAAAGGTTCTGTATATAAATATCTAAAATAATTTTAAGAATTTTCCCACATTCAATTCTCTAAGTAGGTGAAAAGTGTTCCATTGTATTTTCCATCGTGTTACTTACATTGCATCTTTTCCACGGCTGTAACTTTTGTAAAAACTTATTAAACGAAAAAAAGTATAAATAGAAGTGAAACCTGTCTCTTACTGGAAAAAAAAATCGACATTCACTTCCCCAAACGTTGGATAGGTGGGGGAGGCCCCATAGCGTGGCCACCAGCTCACCTGACTTATGGCTGTGGGACCACATCAAATCGATGACGCATGCCACACCAAGAGGAATTAGCTCAGTACGCCGGAAACCTTTGTACATGTGCGTCGCAGTGAGCTTCAGCGCTGCACCGCCTGTGTGGCTGCCAGTAACGGACAGTTTGAACACACACTTTGAACAGAGACATCGAACAGACGCTGTCCCCATGCCTTCAGCTCAAATGTGTAGATCAAAATTCATTCCACTGCACTGCCTGTAATCTAGTTATTGTGATTGCGCATCCGCCCCTCCACATTGCCGTGGCCATTAGCGAGTTAACTATGGACCTTAGACTATTGGATATTGATAAAATATGCTCCATTTGTACTTATCGACCCCACTCTGTTGTTTGTTATCTGTTCGTGAACATCCGGAAAATTTAAACGTCATACTACCTGGAATATGCCCAGTAAAGTTGTTAACGGCAGAGGGAAAGTAGTTCGATGACTTATCGTAGCATTAAAAGGATTAGGTAAACATAAGAGAAAATTAAAAAATTGCTTACTGTTTTTTCTATTTTATTTAATGCATGGAACTGTAAAAATCTACAAATTTGTAAAACATTTACAAATAAAACCATTTCGCGATTTCACTCGACCGATGCATTAATAAAGTTATAAGGCCTCTGACAATGGTAATTTCACGTGCGGCAGAAGAATACACAATGTGCATACAAGTAGATCTTAAGCACGGCTTTCGGAAATGCCCAATTGTACCGTGAACAGTCAATACCCTTTCGAGTTTAAGAAACTGAAACTCCTTTTCTACTTATGTTTCACTGCGAATAGCAGTGAGGTCCAAGGACGCTCGCTAAAGTTGGCAGGGGGAGATTCATGAGAGGACTTCTCCTCACATGGGTAGCACCACGTGGCCTGCTCCAGAGTAAGCTCGCCTAGCAACTGGTAATCCTAGCACCAGAAGGCAGAGGTCCTTCGGTAATGGGAATTATTAGCTGCTTCATGTAGTACACGCCGGTGAAGTCGCGGACAGAAAACCAGTATATTGTATAAATATATATATATATATATATATATATATATATAGTTACTTTGCACTGCAAAACTAAATCACGGGAATAATTCGCTTTATGCGCAGGTATTTTGTATCTGTTAATAATTATGTGGCGTTCCTAACGTATTACGGGGGTGGGGTGAGCTCTCTCTTCACAATTTCTGGAGTGGGGGGACAAATTATCTGGGTCACCTAAATGTCGACGCCTACGTTGCTAAAAAGATTTTTTTTTAAATATGTTGCTGAACATCTTGCTACGCCAACCAAGCTGAGGTCAGAGAAATACAATTTTACCAACTGCCGTAAAGTGCCTTTAGCACTAATGAAGTGACTGAACAGATTTGGGTGACTCTTAACCTCGATGTCTTGAGAGCCGATGTGATTGAAGTGACGTAAGTATGAAACAGCATCGGAATGGAAGGGCGGGGGAAACGGGATATCCCCGAGAAAACCCGCCGACCAGCGGCATCGTCCGGCACGATTCCCGCACATGCAAAAATCCGGAATGAAAGTGCCGGGTATCGAACCCAGTTCACCTTGGTCCCCAGCAGTCATGAAGACACCGCAGAACCGTAGAAACAGTCTCTCATCCTCTTCGCAGAACATGTGTAAGTTACAGTATTGGTTATCCAATGTTTTTGAATGCAAGTGTGGGAAATGACCAGATTAGAAACTTACAACTTCCGAGTACACATAAATATGTATCATGCAGATTTAAGTTTTAGCCCTATTTATTAGGTAGTACAAAAGTTTATTCTGAACTACAGCTCAAAAAGCTGCAAGTTATTCCTTTATGCATAATGAGAAGGAACACAAAATAAGCCATTACCTACAATGGTTTTAAGGTGGTGTAACGTCAAGAAAATGAGAAAGCCTAATATCATTATCGTAAGATAATTTATTAATGCTATCTACAAAGCACAATTTTCAAGTTGCCATAACCTCCTTTTCACGAATGGCGCTTTTAACTATCCCAGAAAAATGCCCGATGAGTAATGACACTCGAATATAATAAAAACATAAGCAGGACCGCTGAGACAAAGCAGGTGAAGGGTTGAAATTGTTGACGTTTTCACTCACGTGAAAATTGAGTCCCACAGTGAAAAGGAAACTAATGAAAGTCTTCTAAAAGACAGAAATGACGTACCTTGGTAGAGCGGCAACTACTACGACAAAACTTGTGCGCACAGATTAAAACGACAAAACGAAACGGAAACTGCGTGGGTCAACATAGTATAGAAGGTTTTATACTCGAATGATAATACGACATACATTTCTATACACGTACTGAGGAAGCATGAATGGCAAGATTCCTTCCTCTACATACATGGTAGCTTTCTTACGTTTACTTAAGAAATAATTTAATGCGTAGTGAAGTTTTCAACTGACTATACGGACATTTCTTTGTTTGTAGTCCGCAGTATGATAAAGTTGGATATTGGCAAGTGTTCATGATGTTAGACGTGAAAAAGTTGTATTTTAAATGTATTTTTCAGGTAAATTGTAAGGTTTGTTTATTGAATGCATTTTAAATTAAATTAAACTCCATAAACAGATCCAGCAAATATGGTGTTTATACATTTCTGCTTCAGCCTTCCATGACATGTATAAAGGGGAGGAGCACTGGGTCTGTAGTGTTATGAATAGGAACCCATGTCCTGGTACGTAAGGTACTACGGATAAAGCCACGTGAAGATTAGCATTTACTATGCCATTTGCGTATTTGGAGGGATATCTACTTGCAAAAGTTCTGGCGGCCTCACGAGATTTAATATAAACACTGGACCGCCAAGGGATGATGACAAATCACTCTGTGCAGGTGCACTACAAAAGTAATGGACCAGGATTGATGAGGAATAAACAACTAAAACTTTGAAACAAAAATTAGGACAGTTCAATTATTATATACATTTTTACGTTGTATCGGAATTCATAATTGTAACGCCCTCTCAACCAGCAAAATAAGGAGATTTCAAACGTTTGTTGTGATTATGTTTCATTGTTGCTGTGGATATGAATTCATGTTCTAAATTTCAGCTATTTGGTATTTTTTAAATAGGCTGCAGAAGGTAAAATGAGCACTCTAGAAATCCCTGCTTAAGATCTACTTGTCCGCCCGTTATGTATTCCTCCGCCTTATGAAAATTTTACATTGCCATGGGCCTCATAACTTTATTGATGCGTCGGTCAAATGAAACTGTCGAATTATTAGAAAAGTAAATATGATACAAATCTGCTCATTCTTATACTTAGACGCATTAAGAAAACAAAGAGAGAATGAAATAATTTCACTTTGCAAAAATGGTTAAATAACACTATTTGCCATTAAAATATGGAACTATTTCCAATCCATCATTACTAACTTTACTTAGCGCATATCACTCAGTGCGCCCGATAAAATATATGCACGCAGTAGCACTGACATTTTCCTAAGGTTGATATCAAAAGTGCTCACTTTATCGTGAACAGCCTTTAACTCCTTTTAATCTGAAGTGGTACTTCTGAAAAACTTCCAAAGTATTCGGAGCGTAGGGTCGGATTTAGATTTTCGCTTTTCTGTTGCATGTATATGTGAAAAATATAGAAAAATGAAATGTGTAAAATTAATCATTTGTGCGCGACGTGAGTTTGTGCTAAAAATTTCACGAAAGTCGTTTTTATTTAAAATTATATTTACGTATGTGTCTACGTTCATTCTCTTTGTTAGGCAGGGGAGAAAGTTTTGATTAAATTCCCTCATGTTGTTTGAACGTATTACAGTATTTAACCCACTTGCGCTTATATCTTGTTCTAGGTCAGATGAAGGTGCTCGTTCGATTAATTTTGCGGTTTATAGTTTTTACTGCAAATTGCGATAAGGAATTCGATCCTGTGAGTAATTAAGCCATGTAATTGCGAAGCTAATGGAACAGCTGTTTCGGCTGTTAGCTTAGTTAAATTGTTACGCTGCACGTTTGGTGTGCAAGAGAGGGTACTTGTTTAAAAATTACATTTTACGAACGCCAGTTTTACTGTAGGATGAACAACTTCCTCTGTGATTTCATCCTGCAAATGCGATAAAATATTTTACGATCATCTTGGTTAGTGACGCTTCAAACGTTAAATAAAATTGAGGATTTTAAAAAGAGATTCTTATGTATTTTCTTATTTCTTATTATATTTTAATATATGTAATTTATGATTTTCATGTTATATTACTACATTTTAAATTGGTCCAAATTCAATAGTATTTTCAGAAGTTTAAGTTTCTCAGACTTTACGGCCTATCTTGGGGAATATTATTGTTTTACCACAATCTGATGAGAATGCGTGCACTTGACGCTATAAGGACAACGCTGTGGGTATGCGAGCGTGTGTAGCATTCTGCTGTTGTCGCTTCCATTTACAGCCACTAGCGGCAACACTACAATTTTAGAAGTAATGGCGAAGGTGAAATTTTTTTTCAAGCTAACTAAGTGGCTTCTAAGGTGTTATTGAGAACATGAGGACATGATTAAGGTGCAGAGACGATGCAGGGCAGAATTCGATACTCCGCCACCGTCACGTGTAATAACGAGACGATCACGTGACAAGTTTGAGAGGGACGGAACGGTGTGTGATGTGAAGAATAGACAGTTAAGCAGGAAGAGAAAGACGATGGACGGAGGAAGTTTGACGGCTGTGCTGCACACGTTCTCATGTTTACCTGGGAAGCCTTAAATCCTTATGGGGCCACGGTGACTGAGCGGTTAGCCTACTCGCCTCCCACCAACTGTTCAATACCCAAGATGGGTCACTCTGGGATTTTCGCACGTGGGAATCGTGCCGGAAGATGTTGCTTGTCGGTGGGTTTTCTCGGGGATCTCCCGTTTCCCAACCCCTTCTTTCCTGAGCTGCTCCATACCTCAATATCCCTCATCGGCTCTCAAGATCTCGCTGTTACGAACCGACAAAATATCGTCACTCTTACGTCCTTACGGCAACCTGTGCGTGTCAGGTTTCAGTAAATCAAGTGTCTTAAATTGTTTTCTTGTTCTTCTCATTCTAAGAGTGTGACCTTAATTCGGGACGCCAGGTTTTCACAGATGCCGATTTCTTGGTCAAAGTACAAGCCGAAATCACAAAAACATA
Organism: Dryococelus australis; assembly: GCA_029891345.1. Classification (NCBI taxonomy): domain Eukaryota; kingdom Metazoa; phylum Arthropoda; class Insecta; order Phasmatodea; family Phasmatidae; genus Dryococelus; species Dryococelus australis. The sequence continues at coordinate 61,054,715 of CM056998.1, read as the reverse complement.
TTCAAGCGGTAGCACCATGGTTTAAGGAACAACGGTGATTAACAGCACACCAGCAAACAGACTATCATTGAACACAAGTGGTCAGCTTAAACTATGTGCATCAAGGTGAAAACTTATTTTACTGAAGGACAATCAGCTCATTTTCGGCCCAAAATATAGATCTCGTATCGACGAAGAAAGTGTACTAAATGCAAACTGTTCACGTATCTCTACTATTTGAGGGGATATTTATATCTGTCGGAAATTCGCAGATGAGGACTTCGAGAGTGAAGAAATTTGGGCGGCTCGTAACATTGAGGTCTTAAGAGCCGATGAAGATGAAGGGAGGTGAGTATGGGGAAACGGGAGATCCCCTAGAAAACCCGCCTACTAGCAGCATCGTCCGGCACGATTCCACATTCGAAAATTCGGGTGTGACCCCGACAGGAATTGATTCCGGTCCTCCTAGGTGGGAGGCTAGTAGTCTAACCACTAAGCCACCGCGGCCCGCACGAAGACTTTTGAAGACTTTGATGAAGTTGAGACAAGAACAGGAGATATCAGCCCTAAGAGTGAATAAGGAATAATAGAAAATGACTCGTGCTCAGGCGATGACCGTCCTCCTGCAGATAGAATGCCTTAAGATAAGGATGCAAATCTTATCTCCCCCGAAGCATGTTATTTCAACTAACAACTTGGCGGAGTTCGTATTCAGTTAAAAAATCGTGAAGTGTTGGCACATGACGTTTGCGTGGTATCTGAAAGGAACTACTTTTGTATCTCTGCCCATAAATCAGACGTATTCCACTACTTAAACTATTTAGTGTCCTTATTTGAAGTTTACAATCTTTTTTGAAATAAGACTGGTTTTCAGAAAATGAGTTTCGTATATGAATGTGGTGACGTGTGCGAATTTCAGTACTTTTTGAGAAACAAATTTGATTTGTAAAAGTTTCTGAATTTTTTCTTATTCATACCTTTGATATAAGCCCCAGGCTACCATACTAATCCCATGTTTTAATACATCTTAACTAATCCTAATCACAAATTGTATCATTATGTTATCATTACCTAAAAACATACTTGGCGACCACAATACGACCTCGCCTATGATATAAACATCAAAGTTTGTATATATAGTTATGTAATTATATATTTGTGTAAGTAAAGTTGTTTTCTATGCGTTTCTACTCCGTTCTATTAATCTGTTTTAGATTGAATGACTTCAGTACCCGACTGAAAATACTGTGTAGATCAAAATGCCCCCCCCCCCCCCAAATCACGATTGGGCCCAAAACCGGAAAAACACCTAAAACAGAGTCGTAAATATAATTTTTACACATTTAAACGGATTTGGACCAAATTTGGCATTGACGACCTCTAGTTACAGTAGGCCCAAAACATCCTAAACCTCTAACACGAGCAATCTACATCAATTATACACTGTTTAAAGGATGTGGACCCAATTGGCGTGGATGTCCTTCATTCCCCAGCTGCTTTCAATACTGTGTACGGGAAAATGGGCTGTGGTCTCCTATTGGGCCTAAGACTCCTAAAAAACTTGAAATTGTGTCTTCTATTACAATGTTTCACTGCTTGGCGGATATGGGCGAAATTTTTTAGCGTTGCACTTCAGTACCCAACTTAAAATACTATGTTGGCTTAAATGGCATCTGGTCGCCATTCGGCCCGCAACCACCAAAACCAAAACACCTAAAACGGGGACATGTTTCTCAGTTCTAACCATTTATATTGGCCAGGTTTGGCACGAATTCCCTTTAGCGTATATCTTAAAACACCGTTTAGTCCCTCGTTGGGCCACAAACCCATCAAACAGGGACATTTATCTCTGAGCCCCCAACTGGACCCGATATCCCTAAAACGGGGTCGCATGTCTCTCATTGTCTTCTTATACCGGCCAACTCCGTGCAGTTCTGCTATTTCTCTATACTAATTAAAACCGATACGAGGGGCCTGTGCTCCGTTCGCCTGTATTCTCCTTCCCGCATGGCAATGTTTGCTTCACTAGCTGTCAAGTCCTCTTCTTGATCGGAGGTGATTTTGCATTGTCGCAGGAACTCGGCTATCCAGAACCTCCATCTAAACTAACCGTTTTTGGGGCGGGAAATATTAAAAAATTTTCGATTTTGTACAAATAGGGCCGAACTTACTACGCATGGCCCGCACTCCCAAAAGCTATGCGTCTCTTTGCGTCCGTATGAATGGATTACTTATCAGGAAATCGCAAAATAATGGTGTAAAATTCTCAATACTCTATTAATGGTGTAAGAGACGCCGAAGTCCAATGTAATAATATTTTCAAAGATGAATGAGCTTGTGCCAAAGTACTTTTTATTCAGATCTTAAATGTGAATGTGGATTTAGCATGAATTGATATCCAGTGTGGGTTTAGCTTATCGCCATATTAGCGTGGTATTTTCTATGTTTAAATAAACTTATTGATAATATAAGCATGTGTGGAATCACGTTATCGGTATAACTTATAAGTTTTATGGTTCAAATTGTTCCATTATATATAATAGGCAATATACTATATACATATATATAGCATATGGTAAATTTATAAACTATTACCATTTTAGGGTAAATTGAAATGTTTTACTTGAAGTAGACATAAATCTGATGTTTCACTGTAGAGGGTAGCCTTATGGGAGACTGACTAAATAGCAAATGAAATAGAGGGAGTGGGGGTGTTATATAATTAGTATGTTCGTTACTGTACTGGGAGTGAATGTGATGGACTTCCTACATGTAAGAACAGGTAGAGTGATACCACCAAAATCTTCCAAATTTTCCGAAAAAAAATTTTTAAATTAAATATTACACTTTCATTAAAAAATTTTAATCTATTCAGGATACTATAAAAATTTTTACTATTTTCTTAAGCGTTTTGACGACTTTTCACCTCCATTTTTCCTTGGGGTTCAGGTCAATATCATGTATATTCACTATAGTGTCGGTAATGTAATTTATCCCATTATTTTAAAACTGTTAACGTATTATTGCTAATGTTATAGATTATTGAATTTGATTCAACGAGGGTCGAGGTAAAAGAAATGAATTTTTAAGATGTCAGTCGGCTTAAATTATATAAATTCTTCGTTGTTTTTAAATTCATTTACGAATCTTTTTGCAATTGAATGAATTTTTCCAGTTCGTCACACCTCAGAATTATTGCAGGTCAAGGTAATTTTAATTCAATCGATGATTGGGGTCAATAATGTAAAAAAATACAGCAGCTCTCTCTCCTGGAGAATTGGACTTGACTAGAAGCCTTTAATCCACCTTGCGGATCTGGAGACTTTTTGGCTTACACTTCGAAGAGCCCCGAATCCTTCTTGCTTATTTTTGGATCGAAAAGGTGTTTTAACTGAATTACGTAGCTATTTAAGGTGATTTTGAGTGAGAAGTGGGAAATTTTGAACCAACTTCGTGGCCATCAACCTAGTTCATTGACCCGTTACTCGTTCCTAAACAATCAACTGATCCCAAATATCATTTTTATTTTACTTATGTGGCCTTAAAATTTTTTTTATTATTTTAAAAACTGTACATTTACTATTTAAATAAAATTGAAGTTACTCCCCTGTTGTGAAATGGAAAAATGTTTTTCCCGGTATATTTAATGCTACTCATGAATTAAAGTATTAAATCTATGTTTTAAGAACAAATACTTTGCCATCAACAATAAACGCGGTGGAAAAAATATTTCCGTGTTTGATATTTTTAAGTTTTGTCTTTTTCTGTTATTTTACCGCCAGTAAATTTTATTAGGTTTTTGGTTAATGTATCTGAGCATTAAGATTCACACGGGATTCTTTTATTTTAACAAAGAAAGAAAAAATGTGAACTTATTGGTTTAGCCTGTATCATAATTATTTTATAGGATATGCACAAGGGAAGGTAATCATTTGTACTCACGCCTTTGTTCCTCAACAGCATAACATGGTCCATATATTAAGAAATATAGTTAACTGTATTAAAGTTATATTGAGAGATAAAGTTTAAAACTTGGAATAGCTGAAAACAGTTTCTTTTGATTTAGAAATACTAGCATAATAATTGTCATGGTAACGTATACAGAATGCTTAGTAAAATGTAATACCACTTCACCGATAAACAGTACACACTAAAGCAATGAAAAATATGCATATAAACTTGTGGCCTGTTTGAACGTGTTTCTGAATTATAGTAGTGTTTTTGCTGCAGTAATGTGGTACTTATCATAGGAGATTCTCCAAGTAACCACCTTCATCCTGAATGCACGCCTACAGTTGTATCTTAGACAGTCGTATTATTTCCACATACCAAGTGCTTGTCGTATAAATTGGGATACTTCTTTCTACACTGACGATTTTCGAATGAATGAATAGTTTGTGCTGGGCATATTGGTTGGCCGGCATGTTCGCCAGACTCAAATCCATTAGCTTTTTCATTTTCAAGGACACTTGGAAACAACTGTGTATGTATCACCCGTACTCAAATTTTAAGCACTTCATATGCTTATCCAAGAATGCCAAATTGTTTCGACAAACACTTGGTATTTTTTTAAGGCTAGACCACCTACGAAACTACTAAAAGGTGGCCATTTTGACCACTTCCTTGGAAGATAGCAGCATCACGGAATGTTATTACGATATGCTTATTGTAACTCGAAAACATGTTTATTATGAACGTGTTTATATTATATTTTAATATTGTTTTGGTATCTCAATCCATCGAGGAAGCGTATCACACATGTTATGAAACAGGTTGTATTGTTTACAATATCGCAGTTGTAGCATGTATGCATACGTGAATAATTATACTATTAGGTGCTTGTAATGTTCATTTTCATGCACAAGAAAAACGGGGGGGGGGGGAGCCTACGAATAAATAAAGAGGCACCATTATTTTCAGCGTAAAGACATGTTTCATGTGAGAAAATAAAATCATATTATATTAATCAATTTTTCACTGAAATATGTGATTATTTCCGGATGAGTTAGCGAGAAATCTCACACAAAATGCTGCCAAGTACTGACTAATTTGTAAAATATTAGACGTTTTTATTTAATCTGTAACATTGTACAACTGGTCTTGAACATGAAATTTGATTTCTTCTTTGTGGCCAACCCGAAATAATTATTGTGGGTGAGCTATTGTACTATTCATGCTGAAGGCGTGTTTGATTCGCACGTTAGAGTATCTTTTATCACTCCTACACATGCAAACAAACCCTTTGGTCGATCGGAAGTCATATTTCACTTCTTGACAGGCCAGACAACGCACTTGGTGCAACGTTGTTTGTGAGAGCCATTGTAAGATCCACTCCATTCTCCCACCGCGCAAACTGCATAACGCCAATGTTGTGCTGAGGTCAAAGTACCTACTATCAGCCGGGATATTTTGAATATGCACAAGGCAAGGAGCTTGTCTGGTGTTTAAATGTGTTGTAAGCTAAGTGGTTACTCAAACCGTTATCGTGACGTTATTCTCAGGCCATGCACATGCTGCTTGATTTAATGTCCATTGTAATATTATAGTCGATTCGCGATTTGTTCACTCTTTTGGCATCACACCTTTGAAAAAACGCCGCCACGTACAATGCGTTTAATGGTTTCCTAAATATGTTATGTATCAAAATCGTTTTATATTCGTGTTAACATAGAAGTACCTTGTTCTTGATTAAATTTAACTTCTACCTATATTTATATACGAAGGCTGATTCAGAAGTCATGGCAATTCTTTTTTGTCTCCCGAAAATGATCCAACACAGGTAATGTACTATGTACCGCTGAAAGGGTACGACATGTACGGTTTAAAGGTGACACCACGTGTGGTATGGAAGCAGGAATGTCCGGCAAGGAAAAAGACAAACATGGCTGCTTGAAATCACTGTTCAAATTATATATTCTCGTACAAACTGTATACCATTCATGCGAGCGAGTACGTATCTTACGTGCTCGAGCAGTTTAAAAATCCTTCACTGTAGTCTTCGAGGTTGTCCACGGTTCGTTGCCAGAGATGAGGCAGTCATCGTCACAGCATCTCGACGAGAGGGGGCGCACATTGACGGATCCCATGCAGCCGATAGTATTTCCCGTCTGCCTCATCGCTGGCAACGAGCCGTGGACAACCTCGGAGACTGCTTTGAAGTATGTCAAGCAGCTCGTACGCGTACACATGAGTGTATACGGTCTGTACGAGAATATATCAAATAAACGGTGATTTCAAGCCGTCATGTTTGTTGTTGTTCCTTGCCAGACATTCCTGCATCCATACCCCACGATGATGTCACCTTTAAAACCTACATGTTGTACACTTTCGTGCACAGTACTTTTCCTGTGTTGGGTAATTTTCGGCAGATACAATAGTTGCCACGACTTCTTAATCAGCCCTTGTAAATTTTAATATATTTAATGTATAACTAACATGACTAAAGGTAGAAAAAAGCGTGTTGTTGCACTGCCGGTGAGACACAAACGAGCGGACTCGTGATTCGAGAACCGGGGCCGGAGGAACAGCCCATTCCAAAGTGGCGAGGCGCGGCGAACAGTAGGGAGTATATGTGGGGTCTGACGCGCTGGTCAGGGTGCGTATATAAGGAGGCACCACGACCCCCACCAGCCAAGCAGACGACACCTGTCCAGCAGCTCGACGAGGTCAGCGCCAAAGGGTCAACAACGTAGAGCAGTACGGCGAGGCTGTAGAGACATCAAGGGTCCATATTGCAGAGCCAGTCAGCACGACATCATACCAGGAGGTGCCTTCCCCGTCGACCGCTGTACCTTGATTAAAGTGGTAAGAACCTCAACAATTTGGGTGCAAAGCGGATTCGGTTCAGGACGTTAGGCCGCGAAGTCACATAAAGATTTGTAATTATTAAGTCAGTAGCGTCATTAAATGCAGGATAGTCAAGCTTAAACTAAACGTTTACTGTAGTAACTTGATTACAGAAAATAACGAAGTATTAGAGTTTATTGTGGAAAATATATAAAGTGTAATAAAAGGAAATAACTTGGTTTTGGCTCATCATTACCCACCCCCACCCCCGTATCGACTAGGTTGTAGGGATAGCAGTGATAGTAAGGATAGTGACCATATGCTAGTAACCTCAACCCAGATCCCCGACAGTGTGTTATACCCAGTAACAAACAGTTCTTATGCAAAATATTTTTATGAGTGCGCACGAATGCGGTGGGTTGGCCCTCGGATGTAATATTTCAAGCTATTGTTTGCTTGAAGTAGAGGAATATCCTAGAAGTAGAACTTAAGCAGGGCTTCAGAAATTTTCGAAGTAACCATGAATGGAATATACAGCGAGGGCAGCGTTTCCGTCGGTTTCAATTTGGATCGTTTGATTATCTACTCAGTGGCTTTAAGATGTTCGGAAACATAAATAAAATTAAGGTTTCTTCGATCCCGTTTCTTTCAACCGAATGGATAGCCGTTTGCATGTAAAAAAAAACATTAAACTGAAAATAAGGACTTGAAAGGCAAACATACAAATGTATTAATCGGAATTCAGACCATGTACCTGAACAACGATGTTCACCTATGACCAATCATAATCATAAAATAAAACGTGGGCCGAGTAATTAAAGTTCCCTGCTTTGTTGTAAGTTTAACTTTCGCAAACATTTAATTTGTGATTTCGAACGCCACACCTATCCCGCGTTATATTCATTGTATCCTAGTCTATGTATACACTGATTCAAGCTGGCACACTATTGAAAATTTCTTCTGTAAAGAGAGCAATCTCAGACAGCATCCTGTACACTTACATTTTCCTGAAATCCCCTTCCACCGACATCTCTCGTCAGTCGTCCAGCAAATGAAAATCGAATGGAACCAACTATGGACTGCAATGTGAAAAAACTGCAAAAAAATAATAATCTTACGTTTCCCGCTCAGTGTAAGGTCTGTCAGTCTCGTGAAAAAGCTTTGCACAGCTCGGTAGAAGCGCTGACCTCTTTCTGCAATTTGACGCTCTCAGTCGACATAATGTCTCACAGCATCTGTTGACTATGATTGTTTATTCACATTGCTTCGCATCAAGACGAAGCAGACCTTGTACGTCTCAGAACACAGTGACAATGGCCCCAGGTGGAGGGCGCTGCGTTGACCTTTATCCGTGTTGGCGTCCTGTGCTTCTATTCTATACAATACTCCACACTATAGGCTGTTCGTGGTAATATAAGCACTTTTGAAAACTCTACTTAAGATCTACATGTATTCACATTGTGTATTCTTCCGCCTTACGTAAAGTTAACATTGCCATGGGCCTCGTCACTTTATTCATGCGTCGGTCAGGTGCAACTGTGAAATTATTACAAAAGAAAATGTTTTGCAAATATGCTCATTTTTACACTTCGATGCATTAAAAACACAGATAGTGAAAAAAAAAAAATTATCGCAAATTGTGACCTGACACCTTTTATTCGACGTTAAGGTATACATGGAACTACTATCCATTCATCGTTACCAACATTACTGGGCGCTTGCCATTCAGTTCGCCCGTTAAAATATATGCAGGTAGTGATAGTGACTTTTATCTATGGTTGATTTCAAAAGTGCTCGCTTTATCGTGAACAGCCTTTATACGGACAGCACAGGGATTTCTACAGTATTTTCACTTGAACGTTTTGAAGCATCCTCACTGCACTCTGAATTTCGCCCAATTTATCTACAATTGCTTGGACCATTAAAGACACTTCTTTGTGGAAGACAATTTTGAGATTCAAGTGTACACGATGCTATGCGAAATTAATTGGAACATCAGAATCTTGTTTTCTACAAAGTGTGAATATGGTAGGTGAATAATTCATCCAAGCGATGACTATGTAGAAAGTTGTAATAAGAGCGACATTCAGCTATGTAAATGAAATTTGTACATGATACACGTACAGATTGTAACACTCCAGGGAACCTTAATAACTGATTGACCTTCGTACGTGCAATCCTCTTTATAGAATTGATTTTGAGTTATAGAGAGTTAATATCTCACCTTCCTTATTGCCATTTTAACACAAACGATATGCTGTTCGAAAGGCAAACATTGTACACTCTAAATTTGAGTAATTGGAAAACCACTGATTTGAAGTGAAATTCAACTACTCAAATCAGTGAAAAAGGCTCCACTTAGAACCGGAGGAAAACCACTGATTGTTTCAGTGAAACATTTTCGCTGATTGAATAAGTGACAGTGAACAGCTTACGGCGAATTAAGTATTGTTTTATTGAATTTAGCTAAATCGTTACGAGAAATATTCATATTTACGACTGTCACTGTGCAATTTTACGTAATTAGGAAAAAATTACATTATATCGCATTGTCCAGGATTTGAACCCACAGTACCCCACAGTAAGACCGTTACCTTGACATACGAGCTACTGTGCCAGCGATGACTGTTAGGACATATATAAATATATATATATATATAATATTTCTTTATCGAAAATATGTGTTTAAGTGAGTGAGTGAACAATTTTTAAGCGGATCTTAACATCGATGTCTTGACAGCCGATATACAGTTTTAAATTGTATTAATTATATGTCTTTTTCTTTCCACTTTTATTTAATTTGTAAAGTTATGATTGTTAAAACACGTAATACGCATGAATGCACTCAGTTCACCATATATAAGTGCAGTTCAAACCTTGAAACCGAGAGCTATGATGATTATGTGAAAACTAGTGAGTAAATGAATATATTTGGGTGGCTCTTAACAACGAGGTCTTGAGAGCCGATGAGGGCGATTGAGGTGGGTGTGGAGCAACGCCGGAATGAACGGGCAGGGGGAACAGGAGATCCCTGAGAATACCCGCGGACCAGCGGCATCGTCCGGCACGATTCCCAAATGTGAAATAGGTGAAAACTAAATGAAACCCGTAAAAACAAAGTGAAAGACTGAATGTTCATGTTGTTTTCCAGTAAAATAGTATTACAAAACACGATACTCGCATTTAACAAATATATTTTATGGCGCTTTTTAGTTTATGGGGTGTTATTTCACTTTATACACCTTGTTTAACTGATCCATCAATCAAGAAACAAATCCAAATAGTTGACGAATAAGTTTATAATGTTAATGAATCAATAAGTGAAGAGAGCCTATAATTTTTCTATTAATAGGAATCTTTCCTCAAAATGCAATTACACGTTTAATGAAGCCATTAAAATAATTACCGTATATAATACTGCCCTGCAAAATATTATTCCCGTGCGCACTTCATTTCTCAAGATATCACATTTCAAAAATGTAAAATTTTTAAACTCTTTTGTAAACAATCAAAACGGTTTGCTATTGGCTAACGTGCTGTTGACGTAGTTTTAAATGTTTTGGTCTCGCCTTCTTAATGTAAGCATGCTTGCGCACATATTTTCGACCAATTGCTGTGGATTAGAGAGAGACTTTGTAAAAGGGATTAAATTTATTTTGGAAACTTATGTTTCTTTCAATATTTACTGATATTTTAAATACGAGTTTGCTCCTAATGTCACCGCCTCCATCGATTTTTGAAGTGCAGTCAGCGTTTCAGAACTTAATATTAGTACAGCAATAGGCAATAAATTTAAACTTGAAGGTAAATATTTTTTTCAAGAATTATATTCTAACGAAAAAACACTATTCTTTTAGACTTGCATACCGTTATGCTTAATTCAGATATTTTTCTGGGAAAACAATAACTCGAAATTCTTTAAAAAATGTGAATCCTCTGTTGGGACGAATTGACGAACAATTTAATTATGGATTCCCGGTTATTTTTAAATAATCCTAAAAATTAGTATTTGATTGATCCTATAGAAATTAAATTAGCATGGCTTTAGTTTCACTGAAGACAATTATTTAACGTAGGCCTGCGTAACGGGCATAAACAGGAGCATTTATAACCTCAAAAGTCAAAATTATGAAGCAATTTTCAACAACAACATTATTACTATTGGTATCTGATAAAGGACGTTTTCGTATTTTAACAACAAAGTCCAAGAAAACATACCTGCCATATAGTGTAGACCACGAAGTTATTATGAAAGAAAAGCAATTTCTAGTTGGCCGTAAAGACACCGCCTTTAAAACAAACACTGCCGTGTTACGAATTAGGCCAGTGCAATTACGGTAAGAAAACATATTTACGTAATGCTGAAATGATTTCCCCACAGGAAATATGTACTTCTGACGCAAATTGCCTAGTAATTTACGGTTATTTAACTACGTTTAGGCACGTCTCACGCTTTGCTTTTTCAGTTGAACTATTCGTAGGTACCTTATGAGGAGTGCATTTCGTTGTATTTTTGTCCAGTGGAACTATGCAACACTTGCTTTGTTCGATGACACAGCAACAACATCAAAATTCTCCGAAACAACAAATGTAATGAAAATTCCAAATGCACACGTTACCCGCTGAGGCATTTGCGCATGTAAACAACAAAGTCCAACATGTATAGTGACGTCACAGGCGCCATCAATATGGCGGCGTACAATTTTCCCCTCGCAAAATCGTAGAATATGTTTAAATGCATTTTTCTCGTGTTACACACATACAAATAAAAAAAGGGCCTCACCGTGTGAATGTTTAAAATTACCATACTATCTCGCAGTAGGCAGAAAAAAAAAAGCAGGGAAAATCCTTATTATTCATTTAAAGTGATTTTAGTGACTGTTGAATAATTAAGATGCTGTATAGGCTGTTCACAGTAATATGGGCACCTTTGAAAGCCCTGCTTAACATCTACTTGTATGCACGATGTGTATTCTTCAACCTTATGAAAAATTAACATTGCCATGGGCCTCGTCACTTTATTCATGCGTCGGTCATGTGAAACTGCGAAATTATTATAAAAGTAAATATTTCATAAATCTGCTCTCATTTTTACACTTCGGTGCTTTAAAAAAGAGAAAGCGAAAGAAATAATTTAAGTTATCACAAATGGTTACGTAACACTTATTTTACGACTGTAGGATATAGCACTACATTCCATCCATCATTACAAACTTTACTGGTCGTGTGCCACTCAATACGCCCTCTAAAATATCCGCAGTTAAGGACAGTGTCTGGTTTCTGAGGTTGATTTCAAAAAAATGCTCAATTTATCGTGAACAATCTTTAACTAATTTAAAGAGTGAATTTCTCACTGATTCAGATTTAGAGAGTAGCAATATAAGACTTTCCTTCGCCTACTATTCACACGCAGGCAAACTGTGGGTGCTAATAAAACTGCACTACGATTGTTTACTAAACAGTTCGCTGGTTTGAATTTTCTCAACGCTGCAGTATCGAGAGCATCCGGAAATATACAAATCGCTTTTACCTCTGCCTCTCGTTGAAATTTTAATTCCAGATCCTCCCACGCTTCTGTAGTTCTACAGGGCTGGGCACTGTTTTCGAACAGTAAAGCAAATATTAGTTTGTGGAAATGGAAAACGAAAACAGAGAAAGGGCCTGTGATACAAGTGGGGATTTGCTAAAACAGTAGCATATCGCGCAGACATAATAAAGGCCGGTAGTTAACCATTGTAAGCGGGAATTTCTCTGTTGCGGTAACATAAATTTGTTTTCAGTATCGTACATGCACTTACTTTTCATTGAAACGGAGGATAGGTTGTTATGTTGACATGGAGATGTGAATTTTTGAATACTTACGAAATGGTTTTCACAAAGTACGAACGCTTTTACTACCGTAAGGTCAATATTTGCGTTCTACTGGATTCCCACCCCCCCCCCCCCCATTTGCAAAAAAGGACCTCCAGGAATTTCCCAATTTTTCCCTCAAAAATGGTATAAGCACTCCAAATCCCATTTTCGCCCAAGTTAAGTAGTTTAATGGGCTTCCTTAGGACAGAAAGGGCAGTGGCGGCAATAACCATAATGGTATTATAGGCATAGGGTATGCCAAATCCATACAAGGGATACAGGATCAGAGCCAGACCTAACTATGGGCTATCTTGGTTGTCAGCCATCTTATATCCATATTGTATGCAGATGACCTTTGACCTTGACCAAAGATCCAGGACCTTTGGCTTTCACATTTGACCCTAAAAACCTTAAAAATTAAAAATATTCTAAAAATCTCAAAAAAAAAAAAAATTTTATTATTAAAACTTATTAAAAATTTGTTATTTTAAATTGTCATAAAAGTTATTAAAAATTATTAAAACATTATTAAAAATGATTTAAAAATCACCAATACCCAATCACCCGTCTTGGTAGGTTACCAGCATCTTGGCAGATATCACCCAACCGCCATATTGGAAGCCAATGACCATGACCTTGACACCATAACATTGAAAACAAGAACTCAAGAAAAATACATAAAAGTCAACAAGTGTAGTACATTACAGGCAACTACCACCATATTAGATGCGGACTACCTCGACCTTAACCGGCCATGAAAACAAAAACTCGAGAAAAAATACATATGACTTTACAGATTACAACTACCATATTAGATGCAGATTACCTCAACCATGACCCTATGACCTTGAATGACATTGAAAACAAAACTCGAGGAAAAGATACATAAAAGTCAACAAGTATATGGCATTATACAGTACTACCACTATAGTAGATTCAGACTACCTCAACCTTGATCCCATAACTTCGAATGACCTTGAAAACAAAACACTAGAAAAATGTATAAAAGTCAGCAAGCATATATGTTACTGACTTCTACGTTAGTTTCTCGATTTCACTGCCAAGCGAGCTGTCGGCACTTAATTATAGACATAAAAACCTGCAATTTCCAATCCAAATAATTTTTTTTTTTCATCAAGGTTCAGGTAGTCTGCATCTAATAAAGTGTTTGGTAGTAGTCTGTACCCAACAAACATGAAAAGTACGGGCCGAAGTCGGGCCGGTAAAAGATAGCCGACAAACTCCGGCCAGATAATGTCGGCCTGCCGTCTTATGCCGGAAGCGGCCCGATGTAAATATGGACTGGCGGATAACTGTTTGCCGACAGTGTCAAAAATACACCGTACCACTAACGGCAAGATACAAAATGTATTCTGGCCTGACGTACACAAAAAGTACGGGACGGAATCGGGCCGGCAAAAGATAGCTGACAAACTCCGGCCACATGGCGACGGCCCACTGTCTTATGCCGGAAGCCGCACGACGGATGGCGGCAAGACGGCGGGCCTGAGACGGCTGGATGACGGCAAGACGCCGGGCCTTCAGCGACTGGATGGTGGCAAGACGGCGGGCATGAGACGGCTGGATGGCGGCAAGAGGCCAGGCCTGCAGCGGCTGGATGACGGCAAGACGCCGTTCTTGCGGAGGCTGGATGGCGGCAAAACGCCATTTATACGGCGGCTGCATGGCGGCAAGAAGCCGGACCAGCGACAGCTGGATGTCATTACGATGCCGAGCCTGCAGTGTCATGATGTCCAGAAATAAGCAGTATAACCATAAAAAAACCTTAACTCTTCGATTAAAAATGTTAGTAATTGTTATTTCCTGTTTCCATATGTTAATTTAATTTACTTTTCAACACATTATATGATATGAAAATCTTTTGCTTGCCGAGTGCGGGATTTGAACCTAAGATCCTTGAGTTTACAGTCCAAATTGCTAACCTATACACCACAGGGTAAATTGCTGATAGGTTCCAGGAATTTCAAATTTACCACGACACAAATTATTATAAGTGTATGTATAAATTTCATGATAATATAACACATAATTTTAAAATATTGATTATTTAAAAACTGTTTCTTCGATTCTACAAAAGGCTTTCAAACAAAATAGTTTTTGTTGGTTTTTAATATATCTGTCGGATGGTTGTAGAAATGAAAAAAATTCCACAGTAAAAAATGCCATGGGCTACCGTGTGACACATATATAATAATGAAAAAAAAACATGCTAACGGTTAACACATGGTCTCAAAAAAGACATCATACCATTAACAGCTAGCTAACATCTTGCCTATTCGAAAAACACTTTCAAAAAGTTTGTCGGCAAAAAGTCATAATACTTGTATCTTTATTGTGATAAAGAGCCATGTCTCGAAAACGTTAGCGGGCCGGAATAAATAAGATGATGGCCAGCTTACCGAAAATCAATAGACCTATATAAGAATTGGGCCAGAACATTTTTTTTATATTGGCGATATGTTGGCTGTGAGATATCACGCTTACATAATTTAGGTGATATCCATCTGTTATCCTAAAAAAAATACAGTGGGCCATTGTCTTTTTTCTAACGTCAAACATACTGTCTCAAAAAAGACGTGACACCGTTGTCAGGTGGCTATCTTCTTGCATTGAATCGACAGTTGCCAACATTACAGGTATCGGGCCGACAATTTGCCGACACTTTGACGACAGGTTGTGTTTGCTAGGTAAAGTCATATGCTTGTTGACTTTTATGTATATTTTCTCTAGTTTTTGATTTCAAGGTCATTCAAGGTCATGGTCATTGGATTCGATTATAGCGGATGGGTGATGTCTATAGAGATGGTTGTCGCCTACAAGCTGGTGGTCGCATACCAAGATGGCGCCCTCCTACCAAGATAGCTGACGGTATGGGCGAGGGGATGGAGGCCTGCCGACTTATTTGTTAGGTTAGGGTAGGTGGGTGACCTCAGTAAAATTAAGGTATTTATATAATTTTTACATTAAATTCTTAATCATTTTTTAATAAATTTTAGTAACGTTTTTTATTTAAAAAAATTTATACATTTTTTTAATTTTTTGGATTTTTTGGGTCAGAGGTGAAGATCAAAATTCAAGATCAAAGGTCCTGTGTCTTGGGTCAAGGTCAAAGATAATCTGCTTACAATATGGATATAAGATGGCTGACAACCAAGATAGCTTATAGTTAGGACTGACTCCTATCCTGTAGCCATTGTATCGATTTTGCATACCCTATGCCTACAAAACTAGTATGGTCGCCACTGCCTTGTAGATCCTAAGGGAGCCACTCAAATTACTTCAATTGGGCGAAAATTGGATTTGGAGGGCTTCTACCATTTTTGAGGAAAAATTGGGAAATTTCTGGTTGTCCTCTTTTTTTGCAAATGGGAAAAATAGGAAATTTATAGGGGGAAATTTTTTTTTATGGTATTTCAGTAGATTTTGATTGAAAAAAAAGAGAAATTTTGTGGGTAAAATGAAAAATATGGCACGGTGACGTCACAACATGGCGGCTCACTGAATCCGTATCTGATGCTCGATGCTATTGCCTCAGACTCATCATAATCCTACTACTGTTTGTGGTTCTACAAATAAATTTATTCAGAGTATTAAGAACGTAAATACAAAATATACAAAGGTATAAATCCAAGTATTCAAGAATTATGCTAAAAGAGCATCTGAAATAAAATACTTATATCGATAAAGCGGTTTCTGTTTTAAATATATTTTAGGTATCGGGTTTTTTCCTTGCTGTAAATCAAAATGCCGTAATTTAGGGATGTAGCAAACTTTATATATGCACATGTTGATGGCGATGTTAAGTTTTGGCAGGGTGATAAAAATTGACAGGAACGTACTTTCGGGACAAACACATTCGACAATGTATACTGTAAAGAAAAGTAGTTGGTGAAGTATTATGATTATTTCAATATATTCCACGTACTATTACATAGCCTGTGACGTAGACTAAAACTGCTGGTATGTGTTATTTTAATTGCCTTTTTGGATCGGTACCGACACAAAAATAGCTAGTGTAATGTTCACATGTAAAACTTTCTTACTTCAAACATTGTTTATTGGTGTATTTCTGCTAGTTTGTGGTTCTGTTACTGATAAATTCTGATTATATGTGATAGAGGATTGAAGCCAAAGCTTTGAACAAATCGTTCTAACAAAATATCAGTAAACTGACACGCAATATTTAGAAGCTAACACTGATCAATGCTCTGTATTAATATTACATATAAGTAATATTTCAATATTGCTTCGCAACAGTTTAACGGACCAATATGATTCTTGAATCTTATGCGAGGCCGTACTGGCAGCATTTTAGAACTTAAATCATCAGTGACATTTTCCAATAATTTGGATGAAATATCTTTATTCTGGTATCGTCACTACGATATTAACTTTAATTTTTACGAGGAAGTTTTCACATATATTACGTTACATAAGTACTCAGCTCATTTAGACAGTCATATTTTGCAGTCTTGGGGTCATACAATTCCGTAATTTCGCTTTCGGGCGGGCGTTTGATATTAAATTAAATTGACACTACGTTAAATTATAAGACACGTCTAACAAATATTCAATGAAATGTGTGAAACAAGCGCCATACTTAAGACCAGCGGGGCATCGAGCGCGGGCCTTCTGCAGCCAGCCGCCGACGAGCTAAGATGGGACGATGAGAGGGGTACGCGCCGTAGCGCAGCGATGTTCAGCCTGAAACCCCCATCTTGGAGCAGCTAGGAAGGGTCCAATCTCCCTCACTCAGTTTGTCAAACATTCATACAAAACCCTCTACCCCCCCTCCCCCCTCTACGCTTTGGCCAGGAACCTCAATTAATAAGAAAATTTATGTGTGGGCACTGTTCCTTTTCGTGTTCATTTATTTATCCTCTGGTTACAACTGACATTCACATTGCCAGTTAATAAATGCAAAGTTACAAAATCTTTCCTTCACGCCAGCTGAACGGAACAATGTTTAAAAAGAAATACTTTTTAACAGTATTAAACTTGAGTGTTAACGGGCTTCGCAAATCCCATTAAAAATAACTTTAGTCTTAACAAGCCTCCCGACTCAGTACCCGAATTTTTTGTTGAACGTCGACCAGTTCGCAGCCCAGTAGCACGCCTCCACGATCGGACAGCTGGTAGGCATCAACTGACGGAGACCGGCTGCCTGGATATCCGAAATGAACAGCTCTTCGGTAACAGCAACCATAAGGGCCTCGCCGATGTCCGGCAGCGTTTTTCACCAAAGTAGATTTCAAGCACGCCGAACAAACCACAGGCGCCAGAATTAAATTCTATTCGGCGGCGATATTTTCAGCAACCAACTGATTTTCAACAAGTGTCACGTTCAACATTAATATTGCCACGTGCGTCTTTGCATTCATCAAGCTCATCACAACCCGAGCTTAAAACTGTGGCCAATTCTGGTAAACCAATCGCTCTCCGGCGCTCGACCGCCGCCACACACGTGTTTTACGACTGGAGACAGCTGGACGACACATCTTCCTGCCTCGCGCTGCCACCACACCAAGTGACCAGCGCTGGCATCGTCCACGCTCAGCTGGCTTTTTACCAGATTAAAACTACACAAGGCGTAATATTAAAACGCATAATAAAATATAGATATAAATTCATATTCACCAAGAATAAATATGAAAATAATTGCTATGGTTGGAATACATAATAAACTACGTAATATGGCTGGCCAGCCTATAAAAATACCTATACGAACAGCATTGCCAATCATAAAATTTAAACGAGACGGTATAACCGTCTCAGCCTTCGGCATGATTAAGGTGAATACGTTCCAATAGTTCCGAACAGCTTAATACAGACTTTACAGTTAGTGGGTTGCAGTGGCTAACTATCTAAACACAAATTAGATTCAACCTAGATATTAACTAATTGACACCGGGCTCCCCCGAAGTATAGAAAAAAATTAACGTAACTTAATGTAAAGAGTATTGTTTAATATAGTCTAAATGCTGTGCGTTTACCCATTGACGTGAATACGTCTTTAAATTTGCGATCATAGAGGGAGGCAATCCAGAAAAGCCGATGATAACAGAATCGGGGAATACAGTTTGGCATTGCAGTTCCGAATCTGTAGTCCACATTCAAAATTCAATTACACCACTCGGTCGCCAAAGGATCAAAGAATATGTCACGTTGAATGAGGACCACGAAGCATGGGAGGGTGGGGAGGGGTCGCAATTTAGAGTTCGTTTCGCCGCGTTTCTTAACTTCCGCGTGGTAAAACTTTTGACTAGGAGAAGCTACGACACTCATTTAGGTTTCAATCGACAGTTCTCGTCAAGATCAATAGATCGCGTGTATAAAAACATTTGTGTGCCGTGGTTATGTTGAAATTGTATGCGTTTAATATAGAAAATTAAGAAAACTTAGCATAATGTCGGCCCATAGTCGTCAGAAATCCAAGTTGAAATACAGAAATCGTATACGCTTGGGAAAGAGCATCTCAAAAGCAATCCAGTGATACCCATAAAACCCCATGTGATACAGTGAAGCGGGGCCGGGAACGTAAAATAAACACCAAGGCGTCCGAGTGCGTCAACGTAGACGTATTCACGCAAAACAAACGGCCGTGTCCCGAACAAAGCCACCCCCCAATTTTTTAAATGCATGACGTAGTGGATTAATAGCGAGTTATTAATCTGGGCACGCTTCCTCTGCTTAGTTCAAATGGCCCACATATGGGACCATTACAACTTGTTCAAATGTGTCAAAATGGAAGTGTTTCACAAACGCAGGTTCTTTGGTAGTAACATTAATATTTATTATCACTATAATATAATATTTATTATTATTATCGAATACAGTTTCCAGCTTACGATCCAACAGTTAGAATTGTCGTTATATTCGTCTTTCCACTATTGTTCCCACATCACATTCTTTTATTGTCTTTCCACGGCAGAAATTACCTACTACAATCACATACTTCTTGGCATTCATTAAGGCTTCTTCCTTTCTTGTGTATTCTACCGTCATTTTTTACTTTTTAACCCTCTCTCTTCCGATTCCCTGGAAATTACCGTATTTATTTTAATTTCTTTAGATCTAATTTAGTGCATGGAGGTGTATATGGAGGTAAAGTTAATGAATTATAAAGTATTAAAAATCATATATAACTGTCGTACTTAATCAATAAAGCCAAGCAATAAAAAGAGACTTGTGCCAATAAACGATCACGAGAAGTACAATTTACGCCCTTGCCGAATAACAATGAAACGTAGATGCTTCTCTGAATAATTAAATGCGCGGCTTTTAGCTTCCATGAAAATAAGAAGCTTAGCTTAATTTTTTTTTCTTCTTCTTCCTCTGCAATATTCTTAGCAGACTTTCGTGCTCGACATCATCGACGTCCGTGGAGCTGTAGCTAAGGCGCGACCACCAAAAAGGGAAGTTTCCATAAAGCCGTACAAGCATTCGTCATTTATAATTTATATTACAGTAGCTCTTAGGCAATTTTAGCATTTAAAAAAAAATTGTTTGTCATTGATATTAATGTTAATCTTAAAATATTTTAGTATTCTAACCACTTCACCAATTTCCGTTCATGAGCAGACAGTTTCAGGAGATAAATTAGCTGTGGTACAACGAGTTCCATGAGCGTTCAGGTATATTTAAGAACACTGCAAAAGAATTTCTGGTAAACTTCCTAAACTGTAATGGAAGTTTTTAACCTATACACTGTACGGTAATAATACCGCACATCAAGCTGCAGACATAGGAATGTTTAGCAGCGCTACTGTACAGAGATGGGAACTTCTCGAGGCATATCCTGAGCACATGTAGGAACGCTTCAATGTATGTATAGGGGAAAACATTACCAGAAATACAGAAATCGTATACGCTTGGGAAAGAGCATCTCAAAAGCAATCCAGTGATACCCATAAAACCCCATGTGATACAGTGAAGCGGGGCCGGGAACGTAAAATAAACACCAAGGCATCCGAGCGCGTCAACTTAGACGTATTCACGCAAAACAAACGGCCGTGTCCCCAACAAAGCCACCCCCCAATTTTTTTTAATGCATGACGTAGTGAATTAATAGCGAGTTATTCATCTGGGCACAAGCGTATACGATTTCTGTATTTCGACTTGGATTTCTGGCGACTATGGGCCGACATTATGCTAAGTTTTCTTAATTTTCTATATTAACATAATATATTGGTTTATAAGCCATTACATAATAAATTAACATAATAAATTGGTTTATAAACCATTACATTGGTACTGTAACAACACAATCACATCATAATCAGAATTTATATTTGTTTACTTTACTAAGCCATTGGATTGGAAATTGAATTGGAGAGGGCTTATTAACGTTCTGCTATGTTATACCTGAAGGCTTATCAGGGAATGACTTATAAACTGACTTATGACCTAACTTGTTTTCGTCCCTCAACTATGCATCATTATTTATTGACATAAATTTAATAGGACATTTTGAAATATTACGTTATTCAGGGTCTTATGTATGAACAAAGTGGAATCATTAGTAAATAAAAAACATTCTGCTTCGACGGGCACACGCTTGTACACAGTACCCGTGTTCCTGAAATGACGGCTATCGGTTCTCAAGCCAGGAGCGTAAACTCGACGTATTGTGTCAACGGCAAACTCCCGGCGAGTACATAGTAAAGCTGGAGTCACAACACACCGACGAATGCGACACGACAATCCCGACACGACGAAATTTGAGTAGCAGCCAATGAAAATTAAGATCATTGTGACGTCAGCCCGACAAAATCGCAGCCCCGACAACAGGACAAAAGTAGGTTGTATTTCTACTTCCGTCGTGTCGGGCTCGTCGCAGCGCGCGAAAACCTGTGAATACAACGTTATAAAACAAAATTTCATGCGTATTTCCCTACTGTAGAAAGTAATAAACTAACTCGCCGCCAAAATGACGTTCCAGTTTGTTTTAATAACTATTTATCTTGTACAAATTCAAACATTGTCAAAAGTAGAATAATCATTTACATCATCGTGAGTTTTAAAAAGTATTGGATATATTTAGGATAACTTGCCGTTTTAAGATTTTCCAACAGCCAACTAACACACTTGTTGTAAAATTTCGTTGGGGTATTGTAAACAGAGAATTAAATAAAATGTGAAATTCTGTTGAGCTCTGACGTCGTGTCGGTCTCTCATGTCGTGTTCATCGGGCTATTGCTACTCCAGCAATGCGACAGCGTGACCAGCTTTTTGAAGCACGTAATCAGCAGGGAGATCATTTTCGTGAGTAGGGTAAAGGTTGGAATTTTTGTAAGTTACATTTTCGGCACGTAAATTTTGTACTGGAGATACAAAAAATCTGGGGAAATGCTGGATGCAGTCACTTGGTGTCACATTTCACAGCTAAAGGCAACACTGTGTCAAGTTTTCCAGGTGAATGATTCAAACTTCGTGATTAACGATTTTATTATGAAGTGCATGCGGAAAAAAAATTATTATTGTAGCTAACATTTGAAGTTAAATAAGCACTGATTGGTACAAAGGTGTATCTGAAATAGTGAAATGAATGAATTCGGGTGAATTGTTTCCGTCATTTGGGTATATTATGGAATATTTCGGGAGATAACGAAAATTTCCTCGGGAAGTTAATTAAATAAGTTTCAATGAAAGTGTGAGAAATTCACGCCTAAAAAAATGTCAATTGGGACGTGTTCGGCCGAATGGCAGACAGCGCAAAGATACAAGGTTCAGTAGGATGTGGGAGGGGACGGGGGACGCGTGATATAATTGATTAATAATTAATTACTCGGCTCGAGTTTCATCTTTGTAGCGTGAGGACTGCTGGCGCCATTAATAAGCGGCTGCGAGGCGAGTGCTAATTTGATCAAATTTGGCGCGAGGCAGCAGATGTCTCTGTTGCATGCTGTGTCGGCAACTCGGTAGCCGAAGTTTCAGGGGAGAGACTGTATTGTCAATTAAGGCGAAGGAGCAAGGTCGCTTGGCGTGGTTATGCGGGTGGGGGAAGGAAGAGGTGGTGGCGCCTCAAACGACCGGCTGGCGCCGAGCCATGTTATCACTGACATTGCAGATATGCCGCAGCATGGGGTTGGCGAAACCGATCGGTGGCAGTGTGGGTTATGTTATGAGCTAAAGAGCGTCTCACTCTAAGATTGCAGCGTGCGGTGTAATGGACATTCACTCTCTCTTTCCAATGCATGGTTTCTGTCGTTAACTCTGTCCTTGTTCCTGCGGGCGGGCGCTGTTGCCTGATATGTTTTTTTTTACTACTTCGTAAACGAAGACTATCTACGTTGTGTGCGCGCCGTCCAATCACAATGATGGGGTTTCTCAGTTTCTCACAGGCTTCAGTTTCAAAGGAGCCTCTTAGCTTTGCGTCGCAGGATTGCATTCCTTTACGAGTTGGCGGGTAGGTAAACAGATAAAAATTCTCCTAATCAGGCCGTTTCTTTCACCGCCCATTTGTTTCTCAGCTTGCCAATTACGTCACAAAGCTGAAGCAATCCGGCAACAGTGAGCGCCATAAGCCCTGTACCGCAATCTAAGCGTGAGACGGACTATAGCGTGGTACATGAACTGCATCGTACAGCTTCACTCTAAGAAATTCTTCGGAAATTTACCATACCAGTGTATATGATTAGTGAGAAAGCAGGAATAGTAATGTTTTCCCCTATACATTCATTGAAGCGTTCCTACATTTGCTCAGGATATGCCTCGAGAAGTTTCCAACTCTGTACAGTAGCGCTGCTAAACATTCCTATGTCTGCAGCTTGATGTGTGGTATTATTACCGTACAGTGTATAGGTTAAAAACTTCCATTACAGTTTAGGAAGTTTACCAGAAATTCTTTTACAGTGTTCTTAAATATACCTGAAAGCTCATGGAACTCGTTGTACCACAGCTAGCACATTCTTGTCGACAGTTCCTTAGCAAGAGGCGATGCCGAAGAACGCTATTTCGCATATTTCTGTCTAATAAACGTCATTATAGTACTTCTGCACAACACTTCACGATTACATCATGAGCTGCGATAAAATGTCCAGATTTACGGTGAAACTTGACAGAAATATATAACTTCCTCACAAAGCTGAAAAACAAACGTTTACCTACGATTTCACGTTCTTAGTCTTTTCTGTATTCGGTTTGAAATAAATCCGCAGACCTTTATCAACCTGCTCAGCATTAATTGACGCCCCACTTCCATATAATGCAGTCACAATCTTGCCTTAAAATGTACTCCCACTTCACCTCGTATCCCGTAAATAAAATATTTTAGTCCTTTCGACACCCAGTCATTTCAAGCATACCCAAATAAAAATTAACAATAGGATATTTGCGCGTCTTGGACAGAAGTATTCGCTAGCTAAGTACAGATTTCTAGCAATGTAATGAAATGATCCTTGGTAGCAAGCCACTCGACAAAAGCGCTGAACTCTATATCGGAGTCTTGATAGTCGTCCTTTATTTTTCCTCAGCTAATGCCTCAAAAAAGCAAAATTTCTAGAAAACCGCAGGGCCCGTAAAGAACCAGTATGCTTTGCAAGAGATCAATTTTATCAGCAAGTCTATTGCAAGCAGCCTGCAGACGACAGGCTAGAAGACGCGGCAACGAGTACTGGCTATGAAATTTCCGATTAGTGTTTTAAACGTTCCAGTTCAGCCACATTGGCCTCACGTGGTTATCTGTCTATCTGGCTTGGCACTACATTTAGAGGCATGTCTAGCTTGAGCCAGAAATATCACTTCCACACACTCCAGATATCTTCAGTGTAACACACTGCTCTCCTAGATTATTGAGATCATTATTTAGCTACGCGGGCTTTCGGAGCAATATGCTATCCTGTCTCATTTTTTGTAACAATTTAAGAATTTTTTCTTTACGCTTTCCAAAGTAATTTTATTCGTAAGGTAGTTAAAGTATTTTTTAAAATTATTCATAATTATGAAATTCTATAAGTATTTCAAGTTAATTTGTTTTAATGTCGGACAAAATGTCTCCATATGTTTTCTTGAAGAAACTGGCTATTTTTCGTCCAGCAACTATGCATCATTATTTATTGACATAAATTTAATAGGACGTTTTGAAATATTACGTTATTCAGGGTCTTATGTATGAAGTGAGCCGTGACTAGTAGAAAATTTGTGTAGCACTTCGATTGCAAACGTACTGAGTAGATAACTAACCAGACATGTAAAAGGCATTTTTATTTACATGTCAAAATTCAAACCACAGCCTCTATGGACTAATATGAACAAAAATTCCTGTAACGAAATTTTTTGGAAATGTCATCTAGTATTTTTTAAATTTTAGATGAAGTTAAGGCAAAACTACGCGGGATTACGCAGCAGCGATACGCACCTGCTTGCGTATAAGTTGCATAACACGAAGGCGAACGAGATTAGTACGTCATGGGGGAAATTAAATTGCAATCACTTCAGGCAGCCTCTACTACTCAATTTCTAATCTCAAATTGTTCATGTAGTTTTGACACACGTTTACTAACGAGCAAACACCAGCGGCGCCCACGTACCACGAGTTCATGGTAGGGCTGTGCGACATGTCGACTTATCGAAGTTAACACCGACGTGTAATATATGTCGATGTGTCGATATTATTTTGAAAATCTGTTTGGCATGTCGGTGCCGAATTCGACATATCGGTACCGAGGTCGACATGTTGAAGTCCACATCGAAATTTTGGGGGCGAAACATCGAGAACGACGTACAACTTGTTGAGACCGACATGTAACGAATTCAAAATTTTGACCCTCTTCGTATTAAAATTTTGAATACGTTTTCATAAAGATTTTCGAACACTCAAACTAATATGAAAGAAATTGTTCCTATCACAACAATGGTTCAAATGTAGTCAAAGCCATAAAATTGATGGATATCGATCACGTTAGATGTTTTGCTCACATTCTTCAACTTGGAATAGAAAAGTTATTTTAAGTATCACTATATTTTCATCCGTTTCACTTAGATCGTTTGTGTAGTATTCCTTAGAACATTTACATTTTTATTTAAATACGATGTAAAATATTATATGTTTTAATTTAAACTAATTTTCGAAAAGATCAATGCTGCTGTATCAGTTATCTTAGAAAAATAAGTATTATGTTTGTGATCAATACTGTGAAATAAACACGCAGTCAAATAGGCTTACACAACATTAAGATTACTATGACATCTATGGGCCATCAAAGATACAAAATACTTTATATATAAGTATTTTAAGAACTATTTAACTATGTTATTTCCATATTTTCTCTTTCTAAACCTCATTTTCCTTTTAAATTATTTTCAGCTGTTATTAAAATTTTTATTCAAGAAGGTCTGAAGATGCCTCTGTATCAACTGCGGAGAGACAATTTCCTGCTCTCCGCGATCGAGGTCCAGGCTTTCGCCAATCCAAACTTGTTTTATTGCATATGAGAAGCGTGCTAAACACAGTGTTGGTCTTTGTCTTATAGAAAATAAATTAGGCCATACATTCTGTCCCAGGTATTTGGAACGAATTCTTATTCCCTTTACTTTAATTTTTCCATGTGTTTCGTTGAGGCGGTGTCATTATTTTTTGGGGGAAACTTACAGGATTTTTCTTTTGTCATCTTTTTCCACCGGCACTAAAAAGCGCTAACTGCCGGAAATATGTCTCAGAGTTAGCGAAGGAATATGACAATTCACTCGTAAATTAATTATATTCTATCATCATAGATTCAAATTCCATTGCAGCCTCACACTTTCATTTCAGATTTAAATTTGTACTTTTAATTAGCTTTGCTCTTACAAATATTTTTAGTACTGTTTCAACATAATAAGTACTATTATTCTTTTAATAATTGCAAAATAAACGTTCAGAATGTATTGTGGTAAAATAATTTAAATAAATTATCTCTACAACAGTATCGCAGTGAGGCTGTAGACATTAATACCATGCCAATATATAAATTTATAATAACAAGAGCATCGCAGTGAGACTGTAAACATTAATACAATGTTAATATCAAAGTTTATAATAACAACAGCATCGCAGTGAGGCTGTAGAAATTTTACAATGTCAATATCTAAGTTCATAATAACAACAGCATCGCAGTGAGTCTGTAGACATTAATATAATGTCAATATCTAAGTTTATCATAATAACAGCATCACAGTGAGGCTGTCGACATTAATACATTGTCAATATCCAAGTTTATAATAACAACAGCATCGCAGTGAGGCTGTAGACATTAATACAACGTCAATATCTAAGTTTATCATCACAACAGCGTCGCAGTGAGGCTGTAGACATTAATACAATGCCAATGACTAAGTGTATAATAACAGCATCTCAGCGAGGCTGTAGACATTAAAAGAATGCGAATATATAAATTAAAAATAACAACAGCAGCACAGTGAGGCTGTAGACATTAATACAATGTCAATATCTAAGTTTATGATAACAACAGCATCGTCGTGAGGCTGTAGACATTAATAAAATGTAAATATTTTAATTTATAATAACAGCATCGCAGTGATAATGTAGATAACATTGAATTGTCGATGTCAAAGTTTACATTTCGACATTTCGAAGACGAAGTTAAGATCGACATTTCGAGGTCGACATGTAATTTTGTGTCAATGATTTTTAGTTTGTGATTTCGAATTGGCCATGTATTCCGACGCTTGGGTCATAACAGGTCTAAGAAAATTAAATATTTCACTATGACTGCCGCTTCTAAATATGCACAGCGATACGATTTGACAAATAACCGGTGAAATTACTACTGTTTAGCACATTACTGACATAACATGAATATATACACGTCGCGTTGTTTGTAATTCAACAATTATATTCACGTACCATTCCGTCCAGGATAGGGTGAATTTCAAAGTGAAATAAGTGTTTTATTTCTACTGATGTTACTGCGTGATGGCTAATGTCCTAATATTTAAGTTGGATTTAGGCCTAAATTATGAAAGTTTTATCAAAATCCGTCCAAGAGTTGCTGCTCGCCGCTAGAAAATACCAAGAAACACCTACAAATTTCAAGATTTTTTTTTGTTTCAAATGATATACGTAATCATTTTAAATCACTTCTCCAAATTTACGGCAATAGACAAAATCCGAGCTTGGTTATTATTAGAATGGAATTTAATTCAGTTCAAACCACTGCAGTTATCAAAAATTTTAATGAGTTTTACAGGCTGCCAAATTCAACAATCATAGAGTTAGAATTTCACCAAATTCTGGAATAATCGGATATTTTTTGATTAAATCTAAGGGTTAAAATATTTATAACAAATATTTACTTAATCTTAAAGTTTTAACTTGTTTCCTTATTTCATTTTTTCATTTACATGAGTCGTGGTTGGTGTTCATTGTTACAAAGAAGGTATCTCAAACATAACATTTTATGAAAGTAAATGTTTTAAAACATTTAAGTAATATTCTGGAGTGGTATTGCTTGGTATAAGACATCGTATTGTAAAACTTACGGTTTCTTTTTTTTTAACTTTTTAGAATTTAAGTGGCGATATTATGACTAAAATTAAAGTCGCATATTCTGATTTTCTGTACAACAACATTCCGCATAAAGTATTAAAATAAAAATATTCAATATCTTTAAACAAATATGTTCAAGATATAATAATTCTGTAAGAAATGCGATAAAATCTGAAAATAAATCATTTTTTGTGACAATTATTTCAGATTTGGTCGGTTAGTAAGTTTTTTACTTTAGAGGTTTGTTGTTTGCTTGTCGAACTATTGTAAGATGTTTATGAGGGTAGAGTTTCTTCAAAGTTTATACTCGATCAGACAACTTTCAGAGGAGCTAGAGTGGAACATAAAATCGCCATATAATAGGTAAATTTTCAAACGAAGTTTATATTCGTGCGTAGTAAATGATCGTCCAGGATATTAATGGCTGGTCGAAACTCCACGTCATGGAAACGCCACAATAAAGTTAACTTATTTTTGGAGAAAAATATTGCAAGTGCATTTTACTTGCCGTTCATGAGCAGACAGTTCAAGGAAATAAAACTAAATAAAAATTACAAGATATTAGATTTAGAGATACATAGTGGCAATAAACATCGATAAATCTGTAAAGGTTTTAAGAAGATAGATTTCAAAACACCTATAAAATACTAACACTATATAATACAAACCAAATTCTTTAATTAGCGCAAGATTTAGACTTAAGTGAAGTAAATGTGTTTTTTAAATTTTGTGAATAAATCTTGGCACATACAATGTGATCATTAACACTCATTATTTAGTGTAAAGTTTTAATTTTTGTCTTGACGTGCGTTTCCTTAGAATTCTAAATACCAATAAAGGCTGTGTACACCAAGTAAGCACCACATACTGAATATGAAATCTTGATTCGGAAAAAGCAGATATAGACGAGTGTCAATGTTCTACCACCCATTTAATTTTTGAGCTTTTTTTTTCTTCATAGCATTGAAACTGTACACCTAAAAATTTTCAAAACTATTTCACATGCCCTCTTGTATTCTGATTTGTATTTTCACCAACAGCATTTTCACTATAATACTGAAATTCACGTAAAATGCTAATGTATCGAATACTTGATACGTTTGTCTACTAATCGGTTTATTTACCTGGAGAGTCTCATCAACCAAATTCATTATTTTTAAGGAGCCAAAAACCCAACCCATTGTATTATTATAATATGTTGCATATAAGAAATGTATTTAAGTCAACCAAATAAATCTAAATATACGGCATTGTGAACTTAAGAACTCTTTCTTTCAGTGGCTATTTCCGAAGTACCTGCTTAATTAATAAAAAATTTAGATAATATTTTCTGTCGCTTCTTAAATCCATTGTACCAGCCTCAGAGAGAAGGAGTTTTTTTTTCAGAAGCAAAGCTTTTATTACGACATTACAGCTTGGCTGTCACCTAATTTAAGCTTTGAAAAATAACGCAGGAAACAGTTTGAACCTTACATCATCGTAACTTGTAGCCCCAATACCTTTTCAAAGTGAAGCTTCTAATAAAGAGTTTTTATATAAGTGTAGTTTGACGCTTTTCTTAGTATGGCTATTTTATTTTTTTTATAACATATGGTTCATCAATACAATTTTGGAAAGAAAATAATAAAAATCAAATTCTTACTGACTTTATAAGGTGTAACAGAAATATTGTTTGCTTCACACAAAATTTCTAGCTTAATAATCGTACAAGCATTACGCACAACAATTTAGCATACAAATAAAGGATGAGTAACTGTAAGGAGATATAGTGGTTACTCGCAAAAATGTATGGCACAGCTCTTTCGTTAACTGTTTTCTGTAGGTGTAAGAAACTATCTCGGACGCTTTAATACTGCCCATTATTCTCCTTTAAAAATTCGTGCTAGGTCAAAAAAGTTTCCTCCATTCACAAACCTGTAAATAAACTGTGAAGTCCCCCTAATACTATTTGGGAATAAGACTTTCACAATGGAGCGCCATTTTCACGTACGAGGTTCATTTTTATAAATGTGATGAACGTTTAGAAAAAAAAATATGGTTATTATAAAGTGCACACATACTGTTGTAACTTTATCAGTGTAACACTTTTATTTAACCTGTAACATAACCCTCAAAAATTTTGTATGCCATATTCTCTTTCCTGAGTATGTAATTATCTTGAAAAGGGCTATTAGATGTTCCTAGAGGACCACGAAAAAAAAACATCCCAACTACCAAAACTCGTAGAGGCCGCGGTGGTATAGTGGTCAGACTACTCGCCTACCACCCAGGTAAACCGGGCTCGATACTCTGCAGGTTCGCTCCCAGATCTTCTCACCTGGGAATCGTACCGGACGATGCCACTGGTCGGCGGGTTTTTTCAGGGATCTCCCATTTCCCCCGCCCCATTCATGTTCCATACTCACCCCGCTTCACCACTATTGGCTCTCAAGACCTCAATGTTGAGAGCCGCCCAAATCTCTTCACTCACTCAACAAAACTCCATCTTCAACACACGCGGTCGGAATCTGTAGACGGAATTTCGCGGTACACAGGAAATATAATAAAATGTCTGGAAAGCAATGACGTTGTACAACATCAGCACACAGTTCCCTTCCTCCAATGGTGCATGTTCAAACAAGATGTCTTTAGAGGAAGGGAAGCTGGTACTACAGCTAAGACGTGTGCAGAACACCTAGTATTAAAATATACGTGTTTTGACGCCAATATTAAAGTATGTAGGGGTCTTTTTACTGGGTGCCAAGATTAGTATTTGCATTAACAAATAAAACATTTGATAATGCTTGAATTTAGTTTACTTCAGAGAAAATTAGTTTTGGTAAGTGACGTTCTCCAGCTGTGGTTACAGCCTGTTATCGCTCAGTAATAAACAACAAACACTTTGAGTAAGGAATTTTGATAATAAAAATTGATAGAGGAGAAAAAATGTTACCACTTACGCTGTTGCTCTAACTGAGGAGTCTTTCAAAACTTGCGTGCGTGCAAAAAAAAAGTTTAACGATAAAGCAAAAACCAAAATAGCTGGCGTCACATTACACAAGAACGCGTAAAATCGACGCATACACTTCACTATTCCTTAGATAGTGTCCAGCACAACGTGTAGTTATTTTCGTACACAGAGATTCGGCTCGTGCGAGTGTTGGACATGAACATTGCTATGCGGAAATAAACTTACTTTAATGAAGGTAGTCACATTTCCAAAACACTCCTCAAACGTATCAAACAGGAAGTAATCGCATATCACCTGCGGACGCCGTAGCACGGAGAATGTTACACTCCAACACAAAAATTAGTAAACATCAGTTGGCATATGTTACAGTAAAATACGATTTCTTGAATTTCGGGCGCCGCTGACGAGCCGTGGCCACTAACGGCGTTAATAACCTTACAATCAAGAAGACTCTGATGTGAGCGTTCTGAGTGCTCAGATCATAGTCATTAAAGTTCACATTACTGCAGATTTGCAATGAGGAGGGGATGGTGCAACGGTGGAAACGGAGCAATAAAGCAAGAATCCAAGAAAAATACCGTCATACGGAAGTGCCCACACACCAGTCCCCACGCGACTATCCCAATCAGAAATAAACCTATCAGCTACAGGTTGGAGTCGAAACGAGAGCCTCAGTGAAGCATCCATAGATTCCTTGCTTTTTAAATATAAACATGCGTGAATTTAGTATACAGAATGTTCGCAAATTAAACGTCCCAACTGCGGGAGGTGATTCCTTACGAAACATGAACTCAAAAATATACGGACACCATCTACCTAAATGGAATATTAAAGAAGGTATGAGGCTATAACAATTGGGTTTTGAAAACGTATTTTTACCGAATGCCTTGTACAACACCTACAAAGTCAGCAGCAAAAAGGTGACTTATGCTTCCCATTTTGCAGAGACCTGTGCGTAATGCTGGCAGTCCTCGATCTGTGCGCACTGTTAGGCTTGAGGAAGTGATACGGCAGCACATCTACGACATGTCCTCCACTAGTGTACGCTGCATAGCGAGCCAAATGGGCGTGCCCCATTCAACCCTGTGGTACGTACTGTGGGTGAATCCCCGCCATCCCTACCGCTGGCAGGAAGTACAAGGCATTCAGCGGAAATACGTTTTCAAACCCAATTTTCACAGGCACCTATCTCCTTTAATATTCTTTTTAGTTATACGGTGTTCTGTATACGGTGTCCTGTATATTTTTGACTTTAATTTTCATAATGAATCTCCTACCGCAGTTTGGGCGTTTAATATCCAAAGGTCTTGTATACAAAGAGACCAATCTGCGTTAAGGAATTAAATAACACTGATTTAAATATTTCGCTAGACTATTTCATATGCCATTAACTTGGCGTCTTTTACTTACTCTATGAAAATAAAAGTGAAAACGTATTTCAAATTATTTTTAACAACTCTATTCTATGCCTGGGAACTAATCAAGGGTTTGCATCCCAATTTACAAACTTAAGTTCTGTGATAACGACGACACACGCCCGCATAGGTAACTCGGGTTTAAACTCGTAGTCCGAACATGAGCAAACAAGAGATAGGCTACTTTTCGCCTTCTGCGCATGTCATAATAGTAACCGTCTCACTGCCAAGAACTGTGATGTTAGTTTCTCGACAAATTCGCAAGTTTACAAAAATAATTATTAACGCAATGTCTGGTGAAGTGTACTGTAAATAAAACTTAACCGACTTATTTATTACATATGTATTATTGCTAAATAACCCGTAATTATTGGGCAGCTGACATGCGCACACTACCCCATAACGTTCATTCTACAGCTCGGAAGGTGCATTATTGACCTCTGAAAAGAAGGTGGCAAATCGATTTGTATTATTCACAGTAATATTATCTTGCTTCGATACCTCACATGGCGAACAAAAGCACAAGGTCGATAAATGAACGCCATGTTATTTTCTTCTTAAGGTATCTAGAAATCATATGTTTAAGGATCTGCCCCATCATTTACTGGATATGGAGATAGTAAACCATTTGGGAACAGCCACGCTCCCCCAAAACTATTTAGTCGGTTGAAATGGAGCCAATGACGTCTCTAATGCGAGCCAGACAAGTTACGAGACTTATTCTGCTTTGCTATACGAAACCAAGCGTTAACTAAAAATATATTCAACATAGGGAGTCGTTCAAATTCGTATTCGCCAATCATAAAAACATGATTTCCACACATTATAAAATGGCCCCTAATTCAACTTCTATACGTCCATCGAATTCGCAATTTCATTAGTAAAATTGACCACATCGAAATCTCAGATGGTCTCCTTTCCTTCTGGTCATTTTTGCCAACCGTATACTTCGTGAATATACATTAACGCCTAACTGTTAAATAATAACGTTCATCAACTAATGTGCCTTAAAACATTATTTAACTTGTGTGATCAGGTACCAACTCACTTAAACTAGCAATAAAATTTTTACTTTTGATATCTTTATTATTAAAGAATTAGTTCATTTGTTTCTAGGAGTGTAAGTGAATATGTAAAATGTAACATACGATCATACATTCACGGATAAATATTTCATTCGTTTTATTAAAGGAAACAATTTGCAGGTTGCGGTACCTTAACAGAAAATATCTTTCTCTGTTAAGTTAAGCTTGTTGATGAGGGGTAAAAAGTTTTAAAGTGGGAAGTGAGGAATTATTTTTTATAAAAGCGAAGTCACTCTATATCAGTAATACTTCTTACAGTTTGTTATAGTAATGAGAAAGCTAAAATAAATCAAATTTTCGATACCTAAGAGCGAATGTTTTCCTATATTGTACAAATTAAAGACGAAACACGTTTGACAGGGATGTTTCACGTACTAGGCCTATTGTTACACTGATGGACATTAAACTGTCACATTCTTATAAATGGTAGTACAAGTAAGAATAGGCTGTAGATGGTCAAATGAACACCTTTGAAAGCCCTGCTTAAGATCTACTTATATTCACGTTGTGTATTCCTCCGCCTTATGTAAAATTAACATTGCCATGGGCCTCATCACTTTATTCATACGTCTGTCAAATGAAAATATGAAATTGTAAAGAAAGTAAATGCTTTAAAAAATTATGCAAATTTTTACATTTAGATACATTTAAAAAAAAATGAATTTATTAATTTTAAGCCCTCACAAATGGTTACCTAACACCTTTTATTCGACGTTAAGATATGGAACTACTTTCCATCCATCGTTACCAACTTTACTGGGCGAATGTCATTCAGTGCGCCTATTAAAATGATATGTGCATGCAGGGGCAGTGACTTTTTCTAGGGTTCATTTCTAAAGTGCTCACTTTATCGTGAACAGCCTTTAGTGACTAGTCTTTTACGCATTGGGGGTGCGTTGTTCATCATGTTCATCTGCAAAGCACTCGTTCATTATGGGGTACAATCACCGCTCGTTGCTATACAGTCATCGATGCGACGAGGCATTCCATCACAGAGGTGGCTTATGTTGTCCTGAGGCACACACCACCATGCTCTCTGCGACTGGACGTATAGATCGGCCAGTGTTTGGGCAGGTCGTTGACGATGGTGCAAAACGAACTTCCCCCCCCCCCCCCCCATCATATATCACATACGTATTCAATAGGGGACAAGCCTGGAGAACTAGCAGGCCAATGAATGGTGTCCACGTCTTGTAGAGCCTGGCGAGTGATGCAAGCTGTTCGATAAAAAGCAATTCCTTGCTGCGCGATAGTGTTGGGTATGCTGCCCAAAAAAAAATGGCAGAAAATGGGATTGCATAAACTCATTCACACAACTCTGGGCTGTCTCCGTGCTTCTATTGAGAGGAGGATGTACTGAAACATTTTCTGTGAAATAGTTGTTTGCGCGAATACGCTTGTCTTGGTAAATAAATTTTCTGCGAACACTACTTTTTGTCAGGAAATATTTTAAAAACCATTATCTAGGCCCATAACTTTTTACTTTTTTCATATTAAGTGTATTCTTGGAGGAAAAACAATTACATTTTTAAAGCTTGCCTATGCAGTTTCCTTAACTTTCAAGAGAAGGGTAAGAATATTAGGGCGTGGTTTAATATGTGGGCTTGCATGGCGTGTGATAAAACCCCACTGTTACAAATCTAATTTATACAGGACAGCTTCCCGATGGAATCACTGCACGCCTTGCGCGTAGGAGCGACGAGGCGCTAGGCGTGCAGTGTTAGTGTAGCCCGTATCGCTCCCTCGCGTCTTGACCTTGGACGGACGCGCAGTTATCGCTCCCTCGCTTCTTGACCTTGGACGGACGCGCAGTTATCGCTCCCTCGCTTCTTGACCTTGGACGGACGCGCAGTTATCGCTCCCTCGCTTCTTGACCTTGGACGGACGCGCAGTTCCATCCCACTTCTAACAACCACGAGACGTTACCTGAAGTGCTAGAGCGATGAAAACCCATGCCGCAGCGCACCAGGTGTCGAGGAAGTAATGGCGTTCGCGATCCAGTTTAGGATCGCCACGTTGCTCGTCACGGCGCCAAGCCTGCGTTAAGATCGAAGCGGGATTAATCGGAGCACACAATGAGTTGCCGCTGCATTGTGCAATGTTGGCGTTCATTGACGGCGTGCCGCGCGATGCCGAGGGGCCAAGACAAACGGCGCACTGTGCGGGCAGGCCAGCCTCTTTCAAACGGCGACGAATGATTCTTGCTGTGGCCGGCAAACGTAGTGCAAGTCCCACAGACTGCAGGCTCTCTCCGGATATGGTGCTACGTTCTGCTACTTCACGTCTAAAATTTTCCGTATATTTACGGGAACTTTTAAGAAAATACACAGTAAATATATGGAAACGCAATCCGTAATGACGCAAAACGGAGTTCAGTACGTAAATATAAAATACGGAAGATCTCCTCATTTCCTATAACTTCGGGTTTCGGGCACGACCAATGCCGAGTCTACACGAAGCATTCTTCTCCACTGTAACCAGAAATGTATCGCTTCTGCGGCAGTTAAGTTTATCCACGTCACTAATTGTAACAGGCGTATGTAACACTTAGCAACACTAAAAATACTCTTAAAAGAAACTAAATAAAGTTGCTTGTGAGACTACTATTGAAATTCAAAAGTTATACCAATTTGATTACGGGAGCAATGTAGGTGCGTGGTTAGTGTCTAAAACTTGCAACTTTTTGGGTCGGGTTCGAATCTTGCTTAAGTATAGAAAATTGTAACTTTCATAAATATATTTTTATACACAGTATAACACCCACGTAATTATAATAAAAATAAAATAGATCTTTAAAAATATTCAAATTTCAAGTACAGAGAACTAACTAGGGAATTAACGGAGAGTTTACATGAATTTTACGGAAAGTCCGTTTTTGAAAATCAATGCGTCCGTAATTTCACGGATAAATTTCTACCAACACTCTTTTTCCGTGAAATGAAGGAAATTTTTTTAAGAGCGTATCCGTGGTGCGTCTGGCAGGATCGATACCTTCTAACATACGTGACGCGCGACCTGTACGTCTCCACGCTTGCACACGCCGTGCCGCAGTGCTGACTGCTCGGCCAAGATGGCTGGTTAGTTATACGGCGAACCGACCGTCCGGCTCCGAGCAGTCTTGACTGCACGACCTCGTTCTGATTGGCTTGGCCGGTGACATTCTTGGCGAGCACCAGGCTGTGGCATATTGATCCGCCTCTTTTAACACGCAGCCTGCTGCCTTCCCGCCGTGCTGTACGGCCACGTTCAATCAAACAATGGTCTGGGCTGTTTGCCGTCAAATCAGCACTTTTGAAAGCCTGCTTAAGATCTACTTGCATGTACGTTGTGTATTATCCCGCCTTATGTAAGATTAACATTGTCATGGGCCTCGTAACTTTATTCACGCGTCGGTCAAGTGAAACCGAGGAATTATTAGAAAAGTAGACATTTTACAAATCTGATAATTTGTACTCTTCGATTCATTAAAAAAAAAAAAAAATAAAATAAAATTTGAATAATCAGGAATGGTTACTTAACACTTTTCATTCGACGTAAAATATACGCAACTACTTCCCATCCATCATTACCAACTTTACTGGGCGCGTGTCACTCAGGGCTCCATTTAAAATGTACGTAGGTAGGGGCAGTGACATTTTTCAAACTTTAGTTTCAAAAGTGCTCGCTTTTTCGTGTACAGCCTTTACTGGCCATAATTGCCCCATAACACGTATTGAAGAGACGTTTCTGTGACGCGACTTCAACCATTTCGATTGCGCAATTAGTACTGTACGTGGTCTTGATTGATTTTGCAAATGGATGACATCGTATGGATTTATAGATTTTCATGTTCGGCAGTGTATATTCAAATACGGAAAATCAAAAACGTAAAAATGCTGTGACAAATTTATTCCAGTTAACGGCGATGAAGTGTCACATTAAGGTAATATTTCAATTTTTTTTATTTGGTTATCTGAAATAGCTTTTGAAAAGTGCCCCCTTAGTGCAGTCATTAGTTGTCAAATCTTTATATTTTTCAAAATATAATACCCAAAAGTCTTAATTTCCCCGAATTCTGCAGCATATTTGGCTTTGCTCATAGATATTTTTTTTTATCAAATTGCATTTAAATCAATCTGTATGGTGTCCATAACATACTGATTTCGTATGGGTGTGATTTATAAACATGTGAGCGAGTATTGGCACACTGAATTTTGTTGAAAATAGGGGTCAGACTTATCGTAAATAAATTTTTGTTCGTTCAAGCGAAACTGTTAACATTCATTTAATAAATAGTTTAAACAATAAACTGTAGAGGAAAAGTTGTTTTTGTTCCTTTCGTATCTTGTAACACAAATGCAGTATGCCGCGCTTAGACTCTAATTCAACTCTTTTAACCTGCCTATAACACTCTTGTGTCGGAATTTGAGTTTAATATTTTGAAAACTGTTATGATTTGACAACTAACAACTGCATTAAGGGGGCACTTTTCGAAACCTCTCTCAGATAACCAAATTCGTAAAAAAATGAGCAATTTCACAATAAAGAACAGTAGGGTATGCATAAAGTCTGACAATGCTCTGACCTAATCCCGTATTACACAAGATATTCTAAACGAATTTCCAATAAAATGATTATTTTTTTTAAATTTATCCTTCTTCTCAGTATTCCCGATTCGATACACCATATGACGTTCTTCATCAGAAGCACATCAAAGAACTAAAACACAATATATAATTCTTACTTTACTAGAGGATTACTCATGATGCTCAACGCGTCCATGCAGTCATAGATAATTGCATTCTTACATAAATATATGTATTCATAAAGGCAAACATACTTGAAACATACTTAAATAAATACACCAATTTATGTATTACAATCCATCCGGATAAAAGTAAATACAGGCCTACAAGTAAAATCATGGGATTAAATTCAAGATATATTTATGGTGACAAGTAGTCTATAAATTTTAACAAGCTTCAAACTT
Organism: Dryococelus australis; assembly: GCA_029891345.1. Taxonomy (NCBI): domain Eukaryota; kingdom Metazoa; phylum Arthropoda; class Insecta; order Phasmatodea; family Phasmatidae; genus Dryococelus; species Dryococelus australis. Next base: position 61,016,170 of record CM056998.1, on the reverse strand, counting down.
AATTTGTGGTCATAGCTTATTCTCTGTACTTAAATATAATTTATAATTATTTCTAATTATTTTTATTTTCATAATAAACAGTGATAAAAATATTAATTTAAAATACAGCTACTATAAATCGTTAGTTATTTTCGGCTCAATTTTCAAGTTTCTTTACACATACAACATAAATTAATTATTTTTAGCACTGCAAATATCTAGATTATTATTACTAGCTGATATTTAATTTTTATTCAGTTAGGCCAACGCAACTGTTTTAATTATTTTGAATGCAATCAGAATTTTGTATTACAATAACACATTCAAAACTACAGTTTAAGTGCTGAATAACTCTATGAAATTCTTTACGCACGATTCAATTGTAAACCTGTTAAATTACGGTTTATAATTTGTGTAGGTCTCTTACAGGTGACAGCACAAATTACACATGGAGTTTATAACTCTTGCCGCGTACTGATTAATTAAGGCTGGGCCTTCGTTAGTACACTGCCTTGGAAACACAGTTTCAGCGAACATAAAAACTGCGCGATTTAAACTGAAGGCGAGCAACAAATCGGAAATAGAAATGTATTAGTCACCTATGCCCTACCAGCTGGCCGAAATAGATCGTACCGACACCAGCCCGCAGCGTGAAGGAAAACAGCGCAGCGGGATGCAAAACAAAAATGCGGTGACGGAATTTGAGCGCGAAGAAGCATGGATGTGTGGAGCGCAACTTGCAGATGGCCGAGCGCAGCCAGGCGATATTACACTCAGCAGCGACTGCAGTGGGGATTCTTTGCCCTCGTCTTGTCACGCAGGGGGGGGGGGGGATAAAAAAAAACACAATAGACGTTCCCTCCCCTACAGCGCCATCAGCACACTTCCGCGACATTGAGGTCAAGAACGCGATCCCCAGGGGTTGAAGTGCAAAGGGGTAAGAAATGCTGGATTAGGGATTAAGCTGTCGTGACTGTAAACCTCCCTATTTTTGCAGGTAATTTTGCTCCACAGTAAACAATATGGGAAACTATAACAGCCGACAGTAAAGTTCTTTTTTTTTTTTTCCTTCGCATTCTTTACTGCTTTGTTTTTCGATCACTAGCAGAAAATTACTTTACTAATTTCTCTTTTTGCTCCAAAGAATCTGCATATCGTTATGGAAGATGAAATTTAACTGGTACCCAGCCAGATCCATCCATTTCTTCCAAATAGTAAACTTTATTAATGTTGTAAGCTCAGTTTGCAACTATCTAAAAATATTTACCAGGCTTTAGTTTTCCGACATAGTTGTAAAATTAAGTTATATTGAATTCTGATCCTATGACAAACATAATAAATTGGTTATTAAGCCATTACATTGGTACTGTAACAACTCAATTACATCATAATCAGAAATTATATTTGTTTACTTTACTAAAACATTGGATTGGAAATTGAATTGTAGAGGGCTTATTAACGTCCTGCTGTGTTATGCCTGAGGGCTTATCAGGGAATGGCTTAAAAACTGACTTATGGCCTAGCACAAGCTAACGCCCATGCCTTGCCTGGGATTCGAGCCCACGGCCTCGCGCACTCCAAGACGGGCGGCGCACAAACTGACTGCCCCACGGGAGGTCCGCTTTATCAGAACTAATTTAATTTAATTTCTGGCGTTATTAGGAGCAAGAATATTTTACTTGGATAAAATTTCTAATTTGGCACGAGTTTTCCTTTCACCCACGTGCGTTTTTCTTTAATATACTGGCTCTTTTAATTAATAAACAATTTTTTATAGTTTAAATATTTCGTAATTTTCAGTTAGTTTAGTAGTAATTGTCCGCAATTTACGTATAAATCTATTTTTGAGCAAGGATTTTTCAAACCTGAATTGTACTCATGATCAAGCAAGTGAAATTTCCACCACATGCGCTCACTACTCAGTACGACGTTATATGAAAACAAATAAGTTGAAGAATTTACAAATAAAACTACTTTGTTTATTAAGTACTTATGTATAATGATTTTATTTATATAATTTAAGTAATACAAACAAAGGAACATACCTTTCTACATTTTATTTTTTTGCAAATAATTACCAACAAACAGTTTCCCTGAAAAATTTAGGCAAATCATTTTATTGAATTCAACTTAGAACGTAGCACGATATTTTCATAGACAAGTAGATACACATACAACCTCAACTATTTTATTCGAGTGTTTCCTGTTTCTAATATATCATAAACACTGCACTTGAATGGCGCAAAATGTTGTCGCTGTGTAGGAACATTCGTTTGTGAGAAGTTTTTATTCAAACTTAGCTCATAACACCCAAACATTCAAAACATTAATACTTGCAGCCAGGTTACATTTTTTATTATTATTATTCGTTAAGATTAATTTTGTGCCACAAAGTAATTATATCAATCGAAGCATCTGTTTGCGCTTCAATTTGGTTGAGCAGTTACGTAAAAGTGTTGATGCAGGCTAGCGTGTATTGACTGCTATCTTCGTAATCAATTTTGTAACCTCCAGGATTATTTTTTATACATAAGAGCACAGCCTTCAAGGCTCGAAAATCTGAGTCAATTCACTAGATAAATTCAATTTTTCATATAATTTTTAAGTCTACACAGAAATTTCCCCGGTTACTGATAATGAATGCAGTGACTAATACGGGATTATTTTCAGTTTTCAATTTGCAAGCACACCTGAGATATAGTATGCTTGCGGTTTCTTCGCAGTTTTTGAACCAAACCTTTCAGAAACCATGATTTGTATGACTTAACTCGGTTGTTTCCTAAATAGGTCATTTATCACTACGTTTTATACTTCTGCTAATATAACAATACCTGATTTTTTATTAAATTGATCTTCAACTTTTATGTAATCGATAAATTACAATAATTTCTTTATAATTAGTGTGGATATGAACAGGGAGAAAATAGGTGCATTGGCAATGCCTGGTAAGATATAGTTCTTAAAAGCTGTTCACGGTAAAGTGAGCACTTTTGAAAGCCCTGCTTAAGAACTACTTGTTTACACGTTATGTATTCTTCTGCGTTGTGTAAAATTTACACTGGCATGGGCCTCATCACTTTATTCATGCACCGGTCAAGAGATATTATTATAAAAGTAAACACTTTACAAATCTACTAATTTTTACATTGATGTGCATTTAAAAAAACAGAAAGCGAAAGAAATAGTTTAAGTTAACAGAAATGGCAACATAACACTTTTGAATCAACATTAAGACATTGAAATACTTTCCCTCCATCGTTACAAACTATACTGGGCGCGTGTCACTCAGTGCGCCCGTTAAAATATATGCCCTTAGGAACAGTGACATTTTTCTAAGGTTGATTTCAAAAGGGCTCACTTTATCGTGAACAGCCTTTATTCAAAATATAATTACAGCGAATGCGCACGAATGAGGTGCGCTGTCCTTATGGTGTAATTTTCAAGACACGGTTAAGCTTTGTTTGCAAGAGGCGAAGGATTATCCTGGAAGTATACATTTAGCAGTTCTTTAAAAAGTTGTAAAATACCGTGAGCGGATTATAAAAACCAAACCATGCCAGAACACGTAAAGACGTTTTTTCTGACAACCTAAGAGCAACTATGCACTGTGATACAGCGTGCTCATATGCTGTCCACTAACGTAATGTATCCAGAGTAATGAGCGAAGCAATACTAATTGCCTACTTAATTTTGGCAACATAGAACTTGCCTCAAAGTCGGAAGCGCGGATATAATATGTGTGGGGTGATAAGAGGATTGTGACGCGATCAACTGCGAAATCAAAGTATGAAAATTTCTAACGGGAAAATTACACATACTTATATAACGGGTGAAAATAATAAACGCGAATAAATATAACTAGTTAATCAAAAACTTTCTTGTTGGAAATACGTTTCTACGTGGCTAAAATATTGCCCGAATTAAAATAATTTTTACGTGATATATTTTTATACTAGAGAGTGCAGATTTGCACCTACATTTTTTAAGGTTTCTAAATATGTCTCGGAATTTATTTGCTGCCCTTTACTTCTGCACTTAAGTTCAAACATTTTTAAAACCATTATAAAATAAGTTTATTTTGAGTATGGGACATGTGTCCCTTACACATGTGATTTGTTATTTTTGCCATAACATCTAATTTAGGAGACATATAGAATATTTAGCAAGATGGAGCAAAAATAACAGCATTCTAATATTTATTGAATTGCTATACATTCACTGCATTAATTTTATTACTGGTAACTGCGGAAAAATATAAGTAATTATATTTTGCTGGCAAATGCACAAGTGATGATAGTAACGATGTACATGCAATACCGGTTTGATAAAATATACTACGAAATTTACAGTTTCTCACACTACAGTAAAACTAACTAGAAAACATTTTACCGTTCGAGAGTATAAAATACAAAATTCAAAACCACGGGAACCAACATCTCATGATAAAATACAGCACTGTACTTCAAACAATTCATCGACGATGGAGAAGGAAGGAAAACATCATATCACTACAGGCTTTTATGACTGCCGCAGTTAAACTTCTTCGTAGAAGACTGAAATACTTAAAAAATTGATCTCGGGATGCTACAATAACCAGAGAATTTGCGACTCTAAATAAGTGGAAAATGCATTTTTTTAGATAAACTATTTATAAATTTTAATTTTTAAAATGCCGTACATTATTTTGATACAGAATGCCTCGATGTTACGTCAAAAATATTAAATATTGCTTTCTCTGATTTTTAATGTACATACAACATGACAAGTATTTGTTGATTTATAAGCACAAACGACTATCTATAATCAAGACGTGTATAAAAACCAAATGTTTAATTTTCCCTTGATTTGAAAGCAAACATGAGAGTAAATGTTATTGTAAGTTTTAGTTGAGTTGCAATAAAGACCTGGTCACCTGTCATATGTCTGTCCTTGAAAAACATATTCTTTACACCTGCTGTCTTCTAAAATAGTAGCTACTCAATTGACTATTTACTAGACAATTAGTTAGAAGAAGTATGCAATTTTCTAAGAATGAACTCAAATATTAAACACCTGTTTGTGAAAAATAACTTAACATTAGAAACCAACCCAAGTAATCATCATTAGCTCATTAGCTCAATAACTACATGAAATAACGTTATATGTATATATATACGTATATAAATACATATATATATATATATATATACACACACAACACACACACCTAACACTAACAACATATAGGAGGATTTTTTGATATTCTACTCCTAAAAGGGTGAGAAGTATTAAAATGTGTTTCCGAGGACCTCTCAATACATCATTGATCAGATAAGATATCGTTATGCTCTTTGCTTTGAAAGTATGCTTATATAAATGCTTAAAAACTAATTTTAGGATTTTTCGGAAATCGACACTTCAAGATTTTTAAATGTGTCAAATTTGTTGTATGCAACAAGTATGCAAACGAGACATTAAATTATCGCATGAAAATCCAGACATTCTTATTCAAACGCATGAGAGATTATTACTGTTGATATTTTATTATTCATCTGTTTTTAAGACTTGCTAATTTCTATTCGCGTCAAAATAACTACTTTTCTTTATTTTTGCATTAAGAATGTTGTGCTTAAATATTTTATATTTATTAAGAGTTTCAATTGTTTATTGTTATGTCGCATTTGGTTGACAACCATAATTGCTGAAGACTTAGGCCCGTTGCCAGGGGAAACGCAATCTGTTGATTGCTCGAGGAAGCAGCCGCTTTGTGATTGTTCGTTACGTAGCGTCACCTTTTAAGTTACGTTATTGCTAGAGAAGAAGTAAAGGAGTTCAACTGTGATGTAAGGCAGGGCGTAACGGGTGTTACGGCCCCGATAGGATTTTAAATGTAGATATTAGGGCAGTCGCGAGTGATTTCGTATATTTAGCCAGACCAAGAGAAGATTGTCGTGGTGCCGGCAAGTGAAGAAGAGGGCCTGATGCACTGGTAGTGCTCGATTTAATTTAGTTTAGATAACCTTCCGCAATATTCCGAGTGGTACCATGTTGGACCATACCTCGCTGTACCATAGCCCGTTGGCTAGAATATTAGGGGAAAATGTTCATCCGGAAGAGAATCACCGCATTCCATGACTGTACCCGATCTGCCTGACGCAGATTCATCATATGAGACGTCCCGATCTACAAGTATAAAGTCAGTAAGAAATTAAAATAAGACGGTCGTCGATTTTATTTTGGAAAGTAGCTTAAGGCAGACGCCATTTTATCTGCCATAAGACGCCTGAGTTTAAACTTTATTTTACAAACCAAAACCCGAAATTACTAGCCCAGCACCCAGTTTGCTTGGTTTGAGCTTAAATTAATAGATATTCTTTTTAATTAAGATTTTATGTATTTGTTTTATTAAGGGCTAAGTACTTATTAAATTATGTTTCGTACCAACTCACAGGGAGTCTTGCTTCCGTAACGGCCACTTCAGATACATGAATGCCACCAGAAGGTTATTAATAATACTGCTATCAAGTTTAGGTATTTTTCAAACAACTGAATGTCTAATATTGTCCAGATCCAAGCAGTTTTTATTAGATATTGAATATTTTAAACTCCTTCTGGACTCCATCCTTGTAGTTAGTTACTCCCGAATCTGTGCATGCTAAGCTATTGAGCTTGACTAAAGTGCCGTGCACGCATAGTATTCTAGCCTTCTATTGAGTTGGTGCACGACTATCATCCTGGTAATAATTTTATAATTAGCATAAAAGTTGTGGTTTGTGCTCACTGGTGTAACTATTTCTGGAAAGAGTCATCTCGAAATCATCTACTCTAAGTTAGCTTGGTGCATGTATGTTAATGTTGGGAAGGCAGAATGAACACCACAACACCATTACAACAACTTTACTTAAATAATAATAATAATCTGTTCACACCCCAGATCACATACTATATTGTTTTCGAGAATTTCTCAATACCTTACTAATCCCATGATGTATCATTATGATCATGGCTTTAATAAACATGATAAAGTTGCTTAAAATGATTTTTAGGGTTTTTGAAATTTAATCCGTAAGAAGGCGAATAGCTGTAAATTGTATTTTCTAGTGTTTCTCGATTGCCCACAAACCCAATAATATATTGTTTTGCACTTTACCTTACAAGGTGGGCTATATAAATAGGCCTATCTAAAAATGTATTTCAGGACTCTTCAAAATCCCACCTCTAATAAGGTGAAAAGGGTTAAAAAGTGTTAGAGAAATCCTTCAATAGCTAATTAATCCTATATATTATCATTACGCAGGTTGCTTCCAAATATTCGCTACAGAAATATCTATATTATAATTCCAGGAATTTCAGGAATTCACACTCCTAAAATGGTTAAAATGGGAAAAATTTGTTTTGTATTATATGTTATGGTTATTACATATTTTCCATTCCTGTAAATTTAAAGCAACATCAGTTATAAAAACATATCAAACGATAAATGCATGGGTAAAAAGGAAACCCCTCTCTTAATAAGAGAAAAAATGGTTTCAATTCCCTTACTGTTCCAGTCAAAGTTGTCATAACAGGAGAGTGTCACTGATTAAATATATAATTTTCATAAATTGCGCGGTCAGTAATATACATCGCTCTATATTCTTTCTTTTATTCCATGGTAGTTTCTTTATATGTGCCTAATGATCATATTATACCGCAGATTATGATTTCGTAAGTCATTTAATACGAAGAGTAAGTACGGATATACTTCCAATGCCAACTGTTCTGTGGCCCATTTCTGTGTTGCAACATTCAATAATGGATTTCGTAAGTCATTTAGTACGAAGAGTAAGTACGGATATACTTCCAATGCCAACTGTGCTGTGGCCCATTTCTGTGTTGCAACATTCAATAATGGATTTCGTAAGTCATTTAGTACGAAGAGTAAGTACGGATATACTTCCAATGCCAACTGTGCTGTGGCCCATTTCTGTGTTGCAACATTCAATAATGGATTTCTGGCAAACAGAACTGTCATAACAAATAACTTACAAGTCGCATAGAAATCTGTCCAAATCACGTGTTGTAACAATGGAGAATCAGTTTATACAACCTTCAGTTCGTAATTTTAAAGTTAATGAACTAATAATTAAAATAACATTGTCATAAAAGATCTTACGAAGATTGGATAAAGTTTACAATACGATGAATCATTAGCATTGTTAAACTTGTTTGAAAGGGCATAAATGAAGTACAAATCTGTGGGCGCAGTTGTAAAAATGTATGATGCTGTCCATTAGCGTGTGGAGTTCAATAACAGCATCAACCCTCCTGCCAAATCACCACGTAAACTTCCCCTCAAGGTCGGGACTCCATTAATGTTACTGTGATATCTTAACCGTCTGAACTTTATAATGGCACCAGGCTCCAAGTGGAGGCTTGATAAAAAGGATGTATTCGAGACATTAGTCTTCCCTGGATGTTCACAGAAGGATTAAGTTTTTATAACTCGCATGCCACTCATTCCGTCCGAGTACCCTTTAGAATTTAAAATATTTCAGTAATCTCTCAAAGTCAGTTTTGCAATGGCCATAAGTTAGGTCCAGGGACAGTCGCTAAAGGTGGCAGAGAGATTTGAGGGAATACTACTTCCCACATAGCCATCTCTACGTGGCCTGCTCATACATAAGGTCACCTATCAAATGGTAATCTTAGCACCTGAGGCAGAACCAAACGTGGTATATGAAGAGGTACTTCGGTAAAGGAATTCAGTAGACGCATTTTCTCTACAATCCAAGAAATTACTAATAAATTTACTATACCAGTGTAAACGTATAGTGACAAAGCACGTATGGTAAATTATTTTCCCATACATGCATGGTAACGTTCCTATTGTTGCTCAGGAAAGAGTCAAATGCGTAGGAAAGTTCCAAACTTTGTATAGTAGCAATGCTAAATAATCCCATATTTTTAGCCTGACATGTAGTATTATTTCCATACACTGTATAGGTTAAAAACTTCCATTACAGTTGAGGAAGTTTGCCACAATTCTTTTACAGAGTATATTTCTTCTCGCATGAACTCGAATCAAATTCTATCAACACATGCAATTATTCCTTGTATAAATATTGGGTTGGGAGGATTAATTATGGATCATTCATAATTAGTTTGATTTGATAATGCACTTCTAGGAAGTGCATCAAACAAATGACATAATATAAGTTATTTGCTTTATTTTTATTAATTTTGTTTTTCTTAACACTTAAGATTTTTAAAACTTATATGTATGGTGGCAATAATATTTATGTGTAGTTTTGATAGGCTAGTTCATTTTTCATTTTGGAATTTTTTTTAGTAATATTTTATTTTTGGTGTGATCTCAATTTTGTAGGTCTTTGTATTTTTTTTATTGTGTTATATCTCAGTTCCGAGATCACATATTTTTTTTTTCTTCATTTAGGTCGATAGAAGTGGTTCATGTGGGTGGTTTTAATAGTTTTGATCCCCATTAGCCCGCAGGTTTAAATCCTGATTGTTGATTGGCTGGCGCTATAGGCCCCTTAAGCTAGCGTCAGCCTGCAGAGACTAACTATCTCTCTTCGCTAGCTGCCTCCAACGATGTGAGACGTAGGGCAGGACCTCCCGTCTGAAGTGGGCGGAGAGGTAGAACTTTAAATTACTTTTAGGGTGTAGAACCTGAACCAACTTTTAAGTAAAGGTGTAACCAGCAATGGAGCTTGTGTCAATAGTCGCCCATTCGCGTACGTGTAGAGAGGAGCTTCACGTATCTTCACCTAAATCCTGCTACGCTAAATCCTGCGAGAGCAGGATCCTTCAATCCGCTTGGTGATTAAAAGATAGTCCTACAAAGAGATCTGACATTTTCATCTGGACCTAATTTTATTTACAGTTTGATTCAGCTCAATGTCCGTTAGCATCAGTATACAAGCGACGCCATCTTGACTTTTATAAGTACGTAAATGTCCAGCACACAGGCGCCCACTGCAAAACCTGTGTTAAGAGTAGTTTCTACCAGAGCTAGACTATTTAGTGAGAGCACAATTTATTTTAACGTAATATTTACTACAGAGAACAGTTTAATTAATCTGATCTTGAAACCAGTATATTAAGACTCTGGCAAGCTATGTCATGTAACCTTAAAAGGGTTCAAGTAGGCTAGGCACTACCACTTTTAGCGTTGTTATGATAGTGTGTTGTCTTTATAGTTTTTCTCATATTGCCATCTGGGTGTTTTTTTTAATTATTTCCGATTTAAACAATTGCAATACAATAGGAAATGAAAAGTATAATAAATGAAATATATTCAAAGGGCGTATTTGTTTTATCGTTTTCTCTATTGTAGTGTCAAGTTAAACTATTTCTTACCCAGTGTCTTACATACGTGTAGAGTTTGCAGAGGCAGCCAGGTAAGATTACATCCTTTCCCACTGATTTATTGCAAGTCAGCTGTGCAGCCTGGTCACTCAAGTGCTATATTATGTGTTGTCCGTTTGTTAAGTATGCAAATTCTACACCATACAAAGAACATATCTATTTGAAAATAATATGACAATATTTAATATTGGCTATCCCAACGAGGAGGCCTTGTGTGTGTTCTTCACAGCTCCTTGCGCACTATATTACATATTTATACGAAATATAATCTATATTTCAATACATATATAAAAAATGTAAACACTTTTATAAAAAATAAATATAACCAATACAGTCATGAAATATTTCTGACAGGTAATATTATTCATACCTACGTCTTGTACAAACATTTCTGCTCACAATGAGAAAGGAATGTTTAAAAATTAATTATTAAATTTTAGAATGCATTTTTGTGCTCTTTTTTGAATTTAAACAATCATAAACAATTTTTCATGGCGCTGTAATGACCTTTTAATGAGAAGTCATTTTGTTTTGACACAGCCATACTCAGAGCAGCATCTGAAAAGTCAAGAGTTCATAATACTATAAGAATACGCGAAATAATTACGCCCTAATGTGCTTTGTAATATTAACGGAACAATTATACATTCCAAAGATTTTGCGAGTGGAATGAATTAAGGAGCTTGACAATTTTACTAACCAGCAGACATTTTTAAAGGTTTCAAGTGCAGATTATTTTTGTATTGAAGACATTTACCGCACGTCAGTGTGGACAATTTTTTGTGGGTTTTTGGCAACAGACTGTGGCTGCTATTTAAGATAAACCACATGTGTTTATAAATACCATACATTTTAACGTACCAATTGCTATACGAACTACAAATTATTAAGTTAACTCAAGATAGCATGTAAACTTTTATTTGGAACAGAATATTAGACTAAATGCTGTGTAACAGCTAGTTTAAAATTAAAGAGGCAAACTTTTAAAACTGTTCACTTCAACCAAAATGCTAATTTCAAATAGTTCCGCCAGCTAGCTTCTTATTTCTATGGTTAGCTGTCACACAGTTATTATAAAATATTCTTATTCTTGAATATATCAGTTCAACACATATGCCACTTCAGAATTCCGATTTTATATAAGATTATATATATATATATCATTAAAGAAAAACAATAATAATATTGGAATCCTGAAAGACCAGGAAATATTACAACGAAATGACTCGAATGAAAAATTTTGTGAAGTTTATTATTTTAATAAGATAATTATATTTAAATTATATTTATTGATTAGAAATTAAAAGTTCCTCTGGTGAATATTTAAAATAGATCAAAACTTAAAATTACAGCAAAATACAGTGTCAATGCTAATGATAAAAATTCTGCATCAAACAAGTCTAGTTTTCATCCATAAATTATCAGTAGTGAGCGAACAACACTATTGTAAGGACCACTTCAATAAAATTAGCTAAACTTCGTCCCTGATATAGTTTTAATGATAATAAGATTGCAGAGGACTTATCTGACGCTGCAACTTCAGGAATAGCAAACGGGTTGTAGACTATCTCTCTCTCTCTCTCTCTCTCCTCTCTCTCTCTCTCTCTCTCTCTCTCTCCTTCTCCGGCTTGATGGAACCTCCCGAAGCACGTCGTCAATGCTCTTGGGTGTGCGGGCGTCGAGCATCGTCGTTGATCCGCCGCAGAATGATCCCGGTTATACAGCAGCTCACCAGTTGACTCTGGAATACTCGATGAGATGAGACTTCCCGCCGTCAGGAATCTCTTCTTTACCGTCTCGAATATCGTTAAATATTATGCAGAATCTTCTTCCAATTTTATCTGCAGATTAAATTATCTTACAAATTTCACGTATTTATAATTTTCTTCTTCTTATGGAAATTACACGTTTCGTTTATACGTTACAATGATTAATTCCAATCTTCCTTTTCAACATAATTCAGAATTTATGCAATGAAATATCTCCTCAATATTCTTGCAGACCTTTCTTCAGACGAACCTTTTTCTTATGTTCTATATTTTATTCCAAACAAACATTTATTTTTAAACAGTCACGTCATTCGCCTCTATCAACCAGTGTGTATTAATCCTGTAAGCAAGGTGTATGCTCAGTCATAGACAAATACATTAACAAAACATTAAATCATCTCCAAGGAATATTATAATACCTTTAAAACCATCTGAATATCATAAATTAACACAGTGCAAATAAAAAGAACCTCAAAACAGAGCAAATAAAAACCTGTTGTTACAGTTGGCTATGAAAAATTTAACCAGATATCAAGGGCAAACATCTCCACCGTGGAGCTATATTATCCTTGCGAACTTGTTTACATTGACTTGTGAAAATGGTTGCCCTGTACTTAAGCGACTTCAACGGCTGAAATTGCCTGGATGTTTGAGAAAGTAGAAAGGCAGGAAAGGAAACGGATGATTGTTTCTTCTGCCTGAAGAGAATGCAAGATAGTAGAATGCAAAGGAATTCAGAGAAGTGAATCATCAAAATGGAACGGCAAAACGTTTGTTGGAATAAGAGAGAAAGAGAGCGGGGAAAGGAAAGCATCTTACTTGGATGGAAATTGAAATATGACCAAGTGAAATATGACCCGAAAAACAAAATGAAAACAGAAAAATATGTTTAAATAAAATTTGTATAGAATCTAAAAGTTTTTTTTTTTTCTAAATCATCGGCTAACTAATAATATGAAACTCTATTGAACACGTTGAGGTTCGAAGAAAGTGTACAACTTCACACACAGCGGAAATTTGAAGATAAAATGTAAAATACTCATTTTAAGTTGTTTAGTGTTTAAGTTATATACCATCAGATAATCGTTATTGAAATTTTTGTTATTATTATGTTTAATTGTTTCAGAGTTAAGTAAAAAATAAAATATAGTTGGACTTGTCATGGTAAACTAAGTCCACTTATCTAAATTATTATAAGGAAAATACCACAGCAACTTACAATTTTTATTATTGTTTAAGAATGTTCAGAGTTTATATCTAATATTCGGCATTTTAGTTCTTTGGGAGTCTTACATACTGCGATATATATGAAGTTGAATACGTATAAAGTACAATTCAGACTTTTTAAAAAATAATTATTTAATTATTAATCTTTATGCATTTTAACAATAATTTTTTTCTGTGCCTCATATTTCTTTCCACTAAATTAAATTTGATAGGTATTTTACATGATTTTAAATTGTTTATTATGTCACTACGCCATGGAATTTTAGTATTCAAAACTCAATGGCATTAACGAAGGAATAAACACTAAAGTAAGCCAACGTATCTCTCGTCTTGTCATGTTGATAAAGCAATCATCGAATACACGCATATGTAACAGGAGTGAGCAAAAATATTTTTACTTTTTATCAAATCAAATGTAATCTGACCGTATATAAACCAGCTATGTAAACATGCTATAATCTTTTTTTCAAAATAAGCTGAAGTTGCTGAGGAACTAAAAACATCCACGGACATGTATTCAGATTCAAGTAAAACTTTCTCACGAAGATAAGTATGACATGCGGCATTAATGATGTGGAATATTTTTAACACACTTCTTTATTAAGATAGACGTATAGATATCATTTTAAAGTGTAACTCAGAAATGTTTCCATTTCCCCTAGGCAGTCTTTAAATCATCTATTTAGCATATAAAGCACAGTTATGTTATATATGGTAGAATGAAATAGTAATGATAAATAGGTAAAAGAATGTCGGTTATGAGACCGCCCAACATGTATTACCTAGTGTAGCACTTTACCTTAACTCGAACCATGTAAGACAATATGTGAATTCTGTGCAAATTTAATGTTTTTGATTATTTTTTTACTATTCAATATTTTTAACTCATTGTAATAAAAAAATAAAGTAGTGCTTAAATTAACTTCCTGTTCCTTAATCAGTGTAATTACTTTCATTTTTCAGCATGTCTAAAAATTGTAGCATGAAAGGCAAAATAGGCGGTTTAAGCAATTTAATAACCCCGAATTTTCTTAGTATCAAAATTCACAATAAAATCTGATCATGTTTTAGTTTTAAATTTAGTGTGCAGAAGATTTTGAATATTTATGTGGCACTAGACTACGCAGTTGTAAAATGCATCTTTATATAATAACACTGGCACGTCGAGATATATTTTATCTTGCGCAAAGACTTTCATGACCGAGGCCTGAATGAAATTACCTTAGAAACGAAGGGTTGCAGATTTTAATTCTGCGATACACTTACAATGTTGCACTATGTTTAGCAATATTCGCGCTTACGTAGCCATATAAACAAAAGAACATCCGAAGCTGACGACCCAATAAACATGAATAGACACGTATCAAAATTAAATTTTGGCATACGTACTATCGTTAAAATAAACCTATTTGTATGTTATTGTGATGGTGTGGTTGAACTGTGTCCATTGCCGACCATGAGACTAAATAAAAAATAAAAATATCTCTATCACACACACACACACACATACACAATTCAATAAGGCAAATAAAACCTTTCTACGACACCACATACACGTAATTAGCAAACGCTGTTTCCTTGTCAATAGAAAACAAATATGTATATAATTAAAACGACAAAACGACGGACGAACAACTTGTTACAAATCAGAACAGGCAAAAAAGCAAACCCAAAGCAAAAGGTAATACGATGACGAAAGCGGAAACACCCCACAAATGATCTAAAAAAAATTCCAAAACTATATCAGTGGACAGAGCTGAACTGCAAAACTAAAAACACACTGAAAAAATTAACACAATTAAACACAAATCAGGAAAAAGTATTCCGTGTCAGATTCTAGAACCAAATAATATAACACTACGGATAACACAGGAACCACAAAAATATCTAGAGAAACGAATATAAAAAATAAGATATTGCTATTGAAATTCAAAGATGAAATAACGATTTGTTTGTGTTAAGCCAGGTGACATTTAAGAGTAAATTAAAAAACCCACTACCTTCAGCACGCATGTATTTTGGGCCAGGTCAGTGTTTTCTTCCAATGGCGCGATAATGCGGCACTTCATGTGATTGGGAAGTTAATAAAGTAAATGCATTCTCCAGCGGAGGAAACGAATTCCAGAACACAATACAATGTACGTTTACTCAGACTGGGAGTAGGCAGCAAATATTTGCTTCTCGGCTCTCCGAGCGCTGTTATTTATTCTCCGTCGTTTCTTTATATTCTCGCCGAGGCTGTGCGAGGTTTTGAAATGCCAATTCGCTGAGAGAGAGAGAGAGAGAGAGAGAGAGAGCGAGAGAGAGAGAGTACGGGTGAGGGAGAAAGTGGAGGAAGTGCGAGTGAGTGCGCCTTGTAATTGGGACACGGCCTCAATTTTCGTGGCACATTTCGCCTGAGTATCTTCTTCTACGCTCCCTCTGCCATGTGGCCCAACAAAAAAATGGAATTTCCCCCTGAAACAGCGTGCTGTCAACATGTAATTTCCCCCTCAAACAGCGTGCTGTCAACATGTAATTTCCCCCTGAAACAGCGTGCTGTCAACATGTAATTTCCCCCTGAAACAGCGTGCTGTCAACATGTAATTTCCCCCTGAAACAGCGTGCTGTCAACATGTAATTTCCCCCTCAAACAGCGTGCTGTCAACATGTAATTTCCCCCTCAAACAGCGTGCTGTCAACATGTAATTTCCCCCTCAAACAGCGTGCTGTCAACATGTAATTTCCCCCTGAAACAGCGTGCTGTCAACATGTAATTTCCCCCTCAAACAGCGTGCTGTCAACATGTAATTTCCCCCTGAAACAGCGTGCTGTCAACATGTAATTTCCCCCTGAAACAGCGTGCTGTCAACATGTAATTTCCCCCTGAAACAGCGTGCTGTCAACATGTAATTTCCCCCTCAAACAGCGTGCTGTCAACATGTAATTTCCCCCTCAAACAGCGTGCTGTCAACATGTAATTTCCCCCTCAAACAGCGTGCTGTCAACATGTAATTTCCCCCTCAAACAGCGTGCTGTCAACATGTAATTTCCCCCTCAAACAGCGTGCTGTCAACATGTAATATTCGTCAAGTACTTTCAATGCAGCGTTCCTTGGGTGTATCCAAATTTATTAGCTAGCAAAGACAATTACATTCGTGACAAATTTGTCACGTAATACTCGTGATATTATTATATATATATATATTTTTTTTTTCTTCGTAGCTATCTATTCCATATATTTGAGTAGTTTTTGGCCT
This sequence comes from Dryococelus australis, assembly GCA_029891345.1. Lineage (NCBI taxonomy): Eukaryota > Metazoa > Arthropoda > Insecta > Phasmatodea > Phasmatidae > Dryococelus > Dryococelus australis. Next base: position 60,999,606 of record CM056998.1, on the reverse strand, counting down.
GCTTTCCGAAGGCAAGATATGCGTTTTAGATCATTTTCCTGTCTCCGTATCTCTGTGTGTTTATATGTGTATTTATGCATGTGTGTTTGTGTTGGTGTGGGTGTTCTACCGTGCATAAAAAGTGATATTAAAATAGTTAAAATATTTTGTACTTAAGCGAGGTTTGAACCCGAGTCAAAAAATTACCAATCCTCGACTCTTAGCACCCACCTACAACTCTCACTTAAAAAACGTGGTACATCTTTATATTTCTATTCAAAATACGTAAGCAAAAATTCAGTTTCTATTAAATTTAGTGTATTGTTAGTGTTGCCAAATGTTACAGACGCCTGATGCTATTTTTTGATGTTTGAAAGAATAGGTCATAGTAGCGTGGATAACCTTAACTGCCGCAGAAACTATCTTTTTCTTGTTTCAGGGGCGAAGAAAGCTTCAAGTGGAATCGGCATTGTTCGTCCCCGTAACTCGAAGCCAACCGCGTACAATGTAAATAAACAAACGCACGTGATACAAGTGACGCTTCTGATTGGCTGGGTTCTGCTAATATTTGTTCCCGTCTCGCCGCAGGTTCACCAACATGACAAAATGTCACTCGTATACGCTCGCCTGGCACTCCCCTCGCACACTGAAAACATATGCGAGTTCCAGGGGTTGGAGCTTACAACAACTGTCTCGTATACTAACTGCACTCGAACAATCTCGATATTAGGCCCCCTGGTTCAGTGACTTGGGTGTAGAGGCAATGCCGCTTTACATACGCCGGCGGGCATCGTCAGTGGGCCTTCATCGATTGTTGCCTCATGCCAGAGTCACATAGCCCTGACAAGCCAACATGACAGCCCCGACACGACATGCAAAACTATGAAATGCTAGATAGATCTGACGTAAGCCCGAAAAATTCTGTCGTCCGACCAGCAATTTTGGATTAGAAATTACTTCTATTTTCGTCGTGTCGTGCGGCACGACACACAGAGTGTAGAACCTTGCGAAATGAGATTGTGTGGAAAGCTTCCCCTACAATGGTAAATACGCAGCTTAAAAAAAAAAAAATGTTGAAAATTACTGTATGTTACTCTTAAAAATAATAATTTTACCTTCGTACGCATTAGTGATAGCACTTTGTCCTCATCACGTATTCTAAATTCCCCGGCTACCCACCGCCTTCGAAACTTGCGTAGTTAATCAGCGCCGTCAAGATGGTTCCGAAAAAGTTTACTCTTCGTGCCGCGTGAGTAAACTGTCGGACTGTAGATTCGAGCAGTCGTATTTAAATTATAAATATTTTGTCCTGGTAGCGTTGCGGATTTTTTTTTTGTCGTGTCGCGCTGTTTGTCGAAGGTATGCGATTCCTACTACACTCGTAAACCTACTAGTCCCTAGGCGACCTTTTTAAGACGTCTCCCCACCACCTCCCGCAGAAATTTTCTGGCGCCATCCCTGGCCAGTGGCGCGGAGATGTGGTCGGTTAACCTCTCGCCCTCGGCAAAGTGGCCAGGAGATACGAGGAACAGAGACTTGAAGAAGGGGGGGAAAAATAAAAGAAAAGTGGGGTGGTTAGAGAGTTAATGGCGGGAGGTGCAGGAGAAGGAAAGGTGAAAGGTTACTTAAAATGGGGCATAAATTTAACACATCGTCAACGTACACAAAAAAAAAATACCTCCAGTCTCACTACGGGGAAAAGTTTTACGATTCTCTGGAGTTTTTTCCCACACATTAAAACCAAAAGTTTTGTTTCCCGAGGAATGGCGTCGTGGGACTTCAATATTAGTGTAATGGGTCTATGATCTGTGCACAGGTCTAAATTATTTTAGAATTAGGCATATTTCTGTGCCTGTAATAAATGGTATAGGAATATCGAATTAAAAGTAATGCGTAGGCCTATATAACTAGCTTTTGCCAGCGACTTTGTCAGCGAGGAATTCGCGTTTTCGTTACTATATTTTTGGACAGTAAGAAAGTCTTTAAAATAGAATACATATTTCAAAACATAAAACGTTGAATGAAATGCAAGTCCAAATATAAGATAATGGTTGAGTCTGTATATTTTTTTCTCCATACAAACTTTGAAACTCAATTTCATTCCTTCAGGGTTTCAATATTGAAAAATTACTCCTTAGTGGCTCCTTACTCTACACAATGAAGGTTTGCTTGAAATGTCTTATTTCTAGCACCAATGGTTCAGTCTGAGCGTTGATGTGTCAGTCACATTGTGAGTTTATTTTATTTTATTTTGTAATATAGAGAATTGAGACTTCGTGTGAGAAAAGGATTACTGCCGCTGCGGAAGAACTCTATATATATGTTTCTCGTTCAAAGAGAAGTTCAGAAATTGATTCCTTAATGGCCTAGTTAACCTTATTTTAATTATTTGCGTTTAAAAAATTTTCCAGTTCATAATAATGTTTTAAATTTTCCTTATATACATATTCCTTTTTCTTCCAGTGTTTTCAAATCACAGTAATATTATCATAATAATCTGCTAAGTATAATGGTTTAAATATAATTTTTTATACTAAGGAACTGTGGTTTACGGACACGTTGACAAGTGACGACGATTTCAGTTCCCAGCATTGTTTCTTTGCATAATACTGACTAGATCAAACCGTTATTTTATGTTATAGACTCTAAATTCGATTAATTGGACCTCCCCCCCCCCCCTGATTCGCAGTGAAATTCAACTACTCTTTATCAGTGAAATGGAAAACCACTGATTGTTTCAGTGAAAAAGATTCACTGATTGAATTAGTGACGTGAAACAATTTCACTGATTGAATAAGTGGCGGCCGACTGCAGTAACGAATTAAATATTGCTTTTATTGACTGAGATAGAAATCGCGCAACCTTCCACTCTAGGCCGTCGCCTTGCCACCTGAGCTGAGGCAGCTCGGGTTGAAATAGCGAGAGGAGAATATATGTTGTTATAGTACCGCTGCGAAATAGTGTAGTTTGAAGTAGTACGCTCATAATTTTCGTGTTTGGTTTGATTGGTACTGTTAGGATTGTTAAAACGAATAGTATATACGAGTGCACGCTCACCACATTAAATACAGTTCAAACCTTCAAACAGAGCGCTGTGACGATGAGGCCTACATTAAATCGAAATGAAAACGCACAAACGGAAAGGAAGGCTGTGTGTTCATAATGCCTCGTAAAATGGCGTTTTGAAAGACGAAACACATTTTATAATGTATTTTGTACTAGGTTTATTCGTTGTTACGTCACTTGATACACGTTATTTAGGAGCCATTTTTAAATAATGTTCGGCGGCAATTTTTACACGTAGTTTCACTGAAACATCACTTAAAAATAATTAGAGACGGAGCAAGTTGCTCAGATGTTTCACTGGCCCATCAGCCAAAAAATAAACCACTGAGAAAACAGTAGAAAAAATGACTGACGAATCAGTTGTAAATGTCACTGAATCAAATAGTGAAGGAAACATGGCATTGTGTTACTGGTTCATCAGTTAAATTCACTGAAGTGACTGTTCTATCAGTCAGATACGTTTGACTGATTGAAACAGTGAAATTTTCACTGATTCAGATTTTTAGTGTAGCGAAGTTCAATGTAGATTTCGTTTTTCCAAGTATAGTATTGAGTTTATTATATTCCATAATTCTTTTGCAGAACGAAATAAGTGTCCTTGGGCACCGCTTTTCGTTCAGCCACTAATATTTAGTGTTTGGTGCAGTTAACTATTTATTCATCTTAACCTATTTACTAAACGAATTTATGGCCGAGAAATATCTTTCTTTTCGAGTCCTTCGTGGTATAGCTTACATATAAGAGTATCCCCTACAGCCAAAGTTTACGCAAACCTGATGAGAAACCCTCAGTCCAGAGTGAATGTAACCGCATTACCGCGAAAAAGAGTATACCTTCGAAAAATGTAGGATATTTTGTAGCCGTTACATATCTTTACTAATCTGTCACATCATAATAATGACATTTGAGATCTCTCTGATACAACATATTAAGAGTTCATGATTTTTACGAAGAAAAATGATTAATTTAATGGAAGGTCAGCGTTTTAAATTCACTAATGAGAGGTCGGTTAATGTATGTGCATCCGTGCCTGATGTATAGTTGAATACTTGGGTGGTGAAATGATGTAGTGCCAGGCTCTTTAATGTTTGAAACAAAAAAAAAAAAAAACAGAATTTGGTTCACCTTTTTATGAATCATATTATACATGTTTCTGAAACTTGGGGACAAACTTCGGCAGTGCATTCCTGACAAAAATATTAGACTAAAATGTAAGTACTACTTTCCTGGTCAAGTGATTATTAAGGTAGCTGTGCGCCTTAGAAAAATTCTCATTTAAACTGCCTTACTCTGTATCGTGGCTTGCATGCCTTGCATGCAAAACAAGTTCTGGTTTGAATGTTCACCTGAGAGTGTTCCAACAAGGCGAACTTTTCTGTTAACTTAGACGTGCTGACTCACAGGTTGTCTTTAAAATACGGCTTAGAAGGTAGGGTTGCATAGTTTGGTGTAAACATAGGATGCGTACAGGCATTTCCAAAAGGAAGGACAATGATTTTACAGACCGCGTTTTTAGAGGTGTAAGATATCCGTTATACAAAACACCATTCACCGTTTTGTTTCTTAATCACAAGTGCTTTCTGTTGTTTTCAATTAAAAGCATTTTAAATCTCAAATTTTTGAGGCGCAGTGGTAACTCACTGGATTCGCATTCGGGAGGACCCGAGTTTGATTCCCGAAATCACTCCAGGCGAATGCTGTGATGGGTCCCAATGAAAGGCCATGGCCTTCCCAATCCCTCTTCCCTGTGCAATTTGCACCGTCTGTAATGACCTCGCTGTCGACGAGACGTTAGGGGGACTGGGAATACCCTACCTTAACAATGTTAAAACTAGAATCTTAATGTCCCATTATTTCAGGAACTATAGCTCACAGCACGTTGAAATATTTTTCTCATATTAATGAAACATTAATAATGAAATAGACACTGTAATATTGTATTGTGTAACACTTGTAAAATATTTTTTTTTTTTTTTTTTTTTTTTTTTTTTTTTTTTTTTTTATTCAAACTTGTAGTGGTAAAATATATTCTAATTAATTTATGAAAATAAACTCGTGTTAAAAGTTTCAAAATGATATAAGCAATTTATGTTCCAAGTTTCATTGTTATAGGTTCAATAGGTCCTGAGAAAATGGGGCATTTGCAGAAAAGAATCTTTGTTTTGAGAAAAATGTTCCTAAAGTAAACAATGCATACAGTATAGCACACGAAACATTCTAATACATTCCAGCTCAATATGATGGCTCATCTGGGTCTTCTTGCTGCTCACAAAGATCCTCCAACTTCCGTTTTGCTGGCTTCCTCTTCTGACTGGCTTTAATTTCAATATTTTTCACCACACGCTTTACTTCGTCTATTCGGTAGCCGTCCAGTCTCTTCATTGCTTGTTCACTATTTCTACCAGGAGAGAAACCCATTCTTTCATACACATGACACATTACCAAAGTCCCTTCGTTGAATGAGGCAACAGTATCCCACGCTCCAAAATGCATGGTACGGACTCGAATAAATATAGTTTTGGGAAGTTTGTTCCAGATAACACTGTTTACACTCTCATTCAGATGTTGTGTCCTGCCATGTAAACATTTCTTGAGCAACTCAGGCTCACTTAGGTCTCTAAATATGGGCTTCATTTCTTTAACCACGACACGAGGAATATTAAAGTGATCAGCATGTTTATAACATTCACCTATAGTCTTAGCTCGCTTATATTTACACCAACTTTCTGCACCTTTAGGGCAGAGTCCATGCTGTGGATCTTCATCGGATGGTAGTAAATGGAAATACTCTGCCATACACTCTCTCTCATTCCACGAAGGTTGTTTGAATTTCTTCTTATTGTCAAACCATAATATTTTCGAATGTCAGCTATGGATGTATCAGTCACAGGTCCTCGGGGGCCAAAAGGTTTTCGGTTTTCAAGTTTCTTTCCATGCAATTTTGTTTTCAGTTTTTTCTTAATCTGGTACCCATCCTCTTCGGTATATGTCACAAGCGTTCTAATTTTGACACTGTTTTATCAGTATAAGGGACAGTCTGAAGAACAGCTTTGTGTCCCTTGCAATCACCATCACCTAAATAGTTTGTATATCGTACATTGTACTGTGGTATGGAGCGATTTAAAATGTTTACAGTACCAGAAACATCCATGCTCCCACTAGTGCTTTTGTAGTTTGCACTGCGTACTTCTTCGTGTTTACATGTTAGTTTATCCTAAAATGTACAGTGCTTCGATGAAATGTATACATCTATAACATTTCCTGTATCGACACTCGTACATGTTACAACACCATGTAATGAAACATGCCCCCTATGGTGCCACGACCCATCGAGGGCAACTGCCAAATCCCTGTCGGTATTATTTTGTGTCACAGCTTCTTCAGTAACCGATTCCATTGAGTCTTTACATACATCACCTGCAGCAGAACCTAAAGTACTTACATAACGTTGGAACTTTGATGGAGTTTTGAGTAAGTTCAGGGCACCACAAAGCTTCTCGCCAGCTATTTCTCCTTTCCTAATACTAAGTAGGCCATAAAAAGTCTCAAATTAATTTCATCCTAACTTACATTTTTGTCTTCTGTATTATAATCATATTTCGAACAATTAGAAAATTCAAGTTTCTCTTCACACACACTACATTGTAAGACTAATTCACAGGCCAGACCAACACCTCTCTTGGAACAAAGGGAAACATTGCAATAGCAACTTTTACAAACAACAAACTTCTGAATTGCGTCTTGTAATAAAGATAAATTAATAATTTCATTTGAGTCACAATTATATTCATATATGTTATAAGTATTTACATTGAGTTTCTTCTCAGAAGAACATTCAAGCACTTCATTGTTGGAACTAACATCAACTTCATTTATAACCTCAACCCACCATGTTGCTCACATACTACTTTAGGCTTTGGTTTGCCTACATTTGTCCTTTTAATTATACACCTTGTAATTACACACTTTGTAAACACCTAGAAAAGTTGAAAATTTTTACTCAAAACACAACTGTGTATTTATTTGCTGTAAACAAACAAACAGCAGTAACAGCATGGGTCCAATGGCAACATATAAAGGGGCAAAAATATGTCTCTTTAACACAAAAAGTCCCAATGTTATAGCTATTTTTAGAAAAAATTATTTAACATTGAACTTAAGCATTCCTTTTTTCAAAATTTCATGTATTTTCTTAAAATTACAACTTTGAAAATGATTTTTTTAAAACGCAATTGTACTATTATTTACCATAAGTGTAATATATCATTTTAAAGCTAACATTTTAAAGAAAAATGTTTTGTAACAAAATTAAAAATCATTTTTTAAAACAATTTTGTCATTTCCAGTCCCCTTAGACCCAACTACCTACTAACGTAGTATGTAAGGCGTAAATTTGTAATTTGAATTAAATTAAAATTAAATTATTATCAAAGCAATAATATTGGTAGCAAAACCAAATATTTTAGTTTCCTTGCATTATTTACTTTAAATAAATATTTCTAGAGTAAAATGTCGGAGCATCGTAATTGTTTTCTTTGAACCTCTACCTATTTATTTTGTAAAGAAAGGCTGACAAATTCACTTCTGCTATAAATAACAGTCTCCAGGAGCATGAAAAATACGCAACATATTATGCATTAAGTAAAAAAAATTATGGAAATCCTCTGTTATTAAAAAGTTACTTGCAACATTTGTTTGTAAACCTAATATTTCATATGACTAATCAGGTTGAAAATAATATTGTATTCGGCACGTTTATGTTTTACAAAAAAATAATTAGTTTAATTAGAAATGTTGTGATGGTCACGGGCAAAGGAACAGTCATACATTACCTATAATGATTCAGAAGGTATGAATTCTATAAAAAAAAGAATATACCGTAAATGTGCGTGTTTCTATTTATACAATAAAAAACAAAATATGAAATGGTTTTATTACTTCATACTTTAACATGGTTTCAACCATATTTATTTTCGATTCGCTACGAATTTTGGTATTGAAAAGCTACACGAAAAAAAAAAATATGTAATTGCATTTTCTTAGCAGACATAGACCCTTTCCTGAAACGTACGTATATGTTACCCACAATAACTTATAAAATATTCGTCTCATCTAAAATTATATAACAACAAATTTTTGTTTTTTAAATTCAAATTTCTGCTAAGACTGTTATTTTTTTTTGCGTTTTTAGATATTGGTTCCATTTAAAAATTTCATCACACAACCTACTAATATTATCGTACTCTAGCATTCTGACTTATTTTTTCAACATATCTGAACTTGATCAAAATCGTTACAAAGGCTAAGAGTTTTAACATTTTCATTAGTTTGTGTAGAGCATAATTTAAACTTATATTACTGTGTGTGGTCAAAGAGAAATGCTGAAATGCATATGTTCGGGTCACAGAACGCCATAATGAATTTATTAGTTAAGAATGGTACAAGGAACAATACAGGCAATTTGTTTATCTTTTTTTTTTTTTTTCAAGTTTACAATATTTGCTAAGCAATATTTTTTCCCCCACAGATTATACTATTTTTTTTCGATATTGAGAATGCAAAATAAATAATTTTATGTTATCCCAAATGGTTACCTAACACTTTATATTTGACGTTAGGATATGGAATTACTTTCCATACATCGTTACCAACTCTACTGGGCGAATGTCACTCAGTGCGCCCATTAAAATGTATGCATACAGGGGCAGTGACTTTTTCCTAAGGTTCATTTCCGAAGTGCTCACTTATCGTAAACAGCCTTTACCTACTGTCAGAAAATGTCTGTTGTGGGTGGCTGAGGACACTGCAGCGTTAACGTCGGGTCGCTTTGTTTAGGACTCAGAGAATGGCATGGACAAAGTGGCGTATTTATACGTAAGTGTAGGCTAATTTTGAATGCAAAGTCGCCCCCCTCCCCCGAGGTTAGCCGAAAGAAGTGAGTGAAGAAATTCAGGCGGCTCCTAACTTCGACGTCTTGAGATCCGATGAGGGTGAAGCGAGGTGAGGTTTGGAGCAGTGCCTGAATGAAAGGAAGGCCGAAACGGGATATCCCCGAGAAAACCCGCCGACCAGTGGCATCGTCCAGTACGATTCCTACATGAGTAAGTCCGGGAGCGACCCCGCCGGTAATCAAACCCTGTTTGCCTAGGTGGGAAGCGAGTAGTCTAACCGCTTCACCACCACGGCCCCTCAGAAAAAAGTAGAAAATGCTTTAGTATTGGTACCAACAACATATTTTAAAAATAGCTTAAATTCAAATTGTTTTGTTTCGTAACGCCGATAACATATCTACCGATACCTTCAGTGGTGTAAAATCAGTTATAAAATTGGGTACCTCAAATCTATTCATACTTGTAAAGGGGAACGTGTCATATCTTAAAACTTATTATATTTAAATTTTATGGATACTTACTTATCCTATATTAGTTTAGTTCTTAAACTTCTTAATGTTTTATTTATTTTTCTTGTTAATTATTAAACCTCTCCATTTATGCCATTGTCGCTTCATTTTTCTGAAACGTATGCAATACACGTGTATTTTCCTGGTATTTATTATTGATGATGCTGTATGCTAGTGTCTTAACGAAGTACCCTTGTCATTCTCCATCATACGAAATCCGGTTTCGTATTTATTTCACTGCTGTGTTATCGTTCGAAGTATCCTGGGTACACGTGCATATTCTTTGAGCTTCGGCTAGAACTATCTAATAATTTTCCTGATGCGAAATTCATATCTTCTACAGTGGTTACATAACTGCAGATTTAAATATTTAATCTGAAGTATTTCTTGATAAATTCGTCATTAACATGCCAGCGAGCAGTAAATGTAATTAAAAATTAAGAGGATAGTATTAATATTGACACAAAGTCTTTTCTATATACTACGTGAAGAGAAAATGTACTCGTGGGCAATCATACCGTTTCAGCAAGGAAACGGTGATACAGTAAATCTGATATAATCTAAATAGTAGAACGGGTAAAAAGGAATCATTACACAATAGCTTCTGACCGCAAACCTAGCTTTATACAGACGTTTAAATTTCCCGTGGCTTTTTATTTTTGGTAGCCCCGTTTTCGTAACGCGAACCCATAAACCCTCTTGTTTCAGGAAGAAAAAAAAAAGTATTGCATCACCCCGACTTCCTTTTACGCAGAGCATTTGCCACCAAGCCATATCTCTCTCTGTGAATAGAAAGCAATTCGTCAGGTTTTTACGCCCGAGAAGACTGGAAATTTATACGATCTGCTGAAGTCGTGTGAGCGGATCCGCAGTAATCCGCGACACGGCCGCTGAGATCGCATCCGACAGCAGGATAATTTTGTACCTTCTTCAAACGCGCTTTTATCGCACTTCTCCCATAATGCCTTGGCGATTCGTCGCGATAACTTTTTTAAAGAGCAAGAATAACTGCTCTTATATATAGTATGATAAATGTGGTACCTACCGATGGAACTAACGTTTCGTCTCTTTTAAGGAGATGCTAATCTATATTGTCGCGTAAGTACAGGTAGTATACGGTAAAGTAGGCGCTTTTGAAACAAACAGTAAAAATAAAAATAATGCTTATAAATGTATAGAAAGGCTTTTCACGATGACTTGAGAATTTTTTAAATCACCCATTGAAAAAGGTCACTGCTCCAAACTGTAGGGCCTATATATATTTTAACGGGCGCACTGAGTGACATGCGTCCAGTAAAGTTGGTAACGATGGATGGGAAGTAGTTCCACATATTAACGCCAAAGAAAAAGTGCTAGTAAACTATTCGTTATAATTTAAATTATTTTTCTTAGGCTTTCTGTTTTTTTCCACTGCATCGAGGTGTAAAAATGAGCAGTTTTGTGAAATATTTACATTTCTAATAATTTCACAGTTTCACTTGACCGACGCATGAATAAAGTGATGAGGCCCCTGGAAATGTTAATTTTACATAAGGCGTAATGCATACTGCATTACACTTTGGCAGGCAGGCTCCTAGTCAATTGGACAGAATTAATAAAGAACAGTTCTTAATATTTAACGTTGCATTGTGTGATGCTGAAATGTGTGACTACCGAAGATAATATGTCTTGTATTCACATTATCGTATCAATTCGCATTTTAGTGACATATTTACATTCCTAGCAATTCCACGGTTTTACTTGGGTGGCGCGTGAATGAAGTGATGAGGACCGGGAGAATGTTGATTTCTACATACGGCGAAAGAATACAAAATATAAATTAAATGTAGTTCCTATACAGGACTTTCAATAGTGCTCACTTAACCGAAAACAGATTAGTAATTCAGATCATTTTTCTGGCATTTCGCTTCGCGTAAAACAATTAATTAAAAGGAATTTGGCATAAAATAAGGACGTATATGTTTGCATAACTTATTAATAACTCCATAATCAAATGAACTGAATCATAATCATTTTTAAAATCATTATTTTACTTCACAATAGCAGTTTATTATAAGAAAACTTAAAAGTTTGATCAATTTAAAACGACAAGCATTTAGAGCTGTGGAATGTCATTTATTATTTTTATTTCTTTTCTACTACACATTGCAACAAATCTGTCAACACTTCCGAAAGTATGCTTTTAAAGTGCAACCTTCGTACCGTTCTGTTACTCGTACTTTGTATTTGAGTATACTCATACTTTATATCATCGAACTTAATCATAGTAATGCTTTACTGTATCACAGTTATTTAATTACATTCGAGTAATTCACGTGACCGAAAATCTGGTGAAAAAAAAAACTTCTTGTCTAGTCACAACTCTTTCTTTGCCATAAAAATTGTGTTCAGCCAAGACGGACATCCATATTAGGTTTTATTCACGCTTACTACAGCCACATTCAGAAATTTTTTCTTCTCTCGTAAATTCTCTACAGCTTTCAAAAACTCAATGTAACTCAGGACAAGTGAAGAATCATTAAATATCTCGATTTCGATTTGTCACTGTTTGAACATGCGCTAAACTCTTGTCTTTGGCGCTTCATATGTGAAAATGACATCCACCGTATGACAATAAATTTGCTTTAGAATTCCAATATATTGTTACGTGTCGTTGGTCCGCTCCACGCGGGCGAGTGGGGAGGACGGAAAGTCGTTATATGATAGCGGTGGTGGTGGCACTTCAGTGTAATGTTTTGAATGGCAGGCGAGCGATAGGCCGGTGGCCGCGTATCAGTTACAAAAAGCCAGCCAACACGATAATTCTTTTTGTGTGGTGTGCAGCTGACCTTGGTTGTATTGATTTCTGCGTTTATCTGAAGAGTGCTTTGGATTACTGACCTCGCTCTCTCAGTGTGACTCGGGGTGCGTTGAACCTTCCAGATGGTCAGGGAAAACGGTACAAATATTACTATAGGCCTCCGGGTTGATGAGTGAATGAGTGGCTGAGTTCCGAGCGATAGAAGACGAGCAGCGGGAGAAGTGACCAGCGGAAGGGAAATCTGTGACTGCAAGTATCAAGCAGTATAGTGTGCAGGTGGCTATGCTAGACTGCTGGACTAGATGCGTGTGTAAAAGACATTACGAATTATGACAACAGATAGATCGAACACTTTTTAATAATGATTATGAGTTAACTGACAGTAACCAAACATACACATTTAAGAAGGACGTTAATTAGAGTTGAAATAGACATTTTGTATTGCGCTGACAGTTAAATAAAATGAATAGAAGTGGATACAGGTAATTTAATGCTGTAAATAATTGCTGTGTGAATAAATTAGAAATCAAATTTAGTTCATTTACTTTTATTAAGACCTACATCCCTCACGTACTTGGATATATCCCTCGGGCGTCCTACATAACAATATTTTTTTTTTATGTTCGTAACTGTTATCCTTTAACCAGAGCAACAATAGTTGTACTGAATGTTCGAAAGGGACTCATTTCATCAGCATTCTCCTTATGCTAGCACATTGTAATATAAAATCGATTTGCATAATTCAAGTGTCTCTTTACACATGCATTTTACAAGTAAAATTAGGATAAAGCAGGGGTACCCCCATGGAATGGGGATTGGGGGTTTGACGTAAACGGCTGCGTAGAAATTTTTAGGGTGGGTGGGTTAAAAAAGGTGATGTGTCCAAACGGCTAAAAGTTTTGGAAAAAGAGAGAGATGTGAATATAGTGGATGGAATAAGAATACAAAACGCTTATTGCGGAAAAGTGTTGAGGGTAAGTAGTAAAGTGGACGCATGCCTGATTAAAAAAATCATATCATTTTAGACTCTTCTATACATTCTTGTGAGAAACCCAGTGTAAAATCGCAGCCTATTTTATATGTTTCTGTCCACGCAGATGACCAATGCGAAATGTTGTATTTATTTTATAGGGGAATATAACAATGTTAAGAAAGTTTCCTTTGGAGTATTAAATTACACGGACGATAGACACCAATCACAAGGTTAAAGAATATGTAGGACATTTAAGTATCCTCAATGCAGCATTGAGGATAGAGCAGCTAACTGAAAGTCATATTTTCGACAGGCATCGATTCTGCCTTCATTTAACGGACATACACCTGCCCAATATACCTCTAATAGAAAATCATCCATTCGACAGGTGGTTGTTCGACACTGCAGCTAAGGGACAGTCAGCTATTCAACAGGTCAACTCGCCATCAGCTGATTGGAATGTAGGCCTATCTGCCACACAATTCGGACAGATGAATCTCAACTAGGTGAATGTAGCCCGCTGTGTTATGTTAAAGCATTAGAGCCAAAGGTCTGCAAAGCTTACAGAAACAGCCTCGGTCATCAAAGGTAAAGGCTGTTCATGATAAAGTGAGCACTTTTTAAATCAACCTTAGAAAAAGTCACTGCCTCTGCCTAGATATTATTTTAACGGGCACACTGAATGGTACATAAGCCCAGTAAAGTTGGTAACGGTTGACAGAAAGTAGTTCCATAAGTTACCGTCGAATAAAAAATTTTAGGCAACAATTTCTGATAACTTAAATTATTTCTTTCGCTTTGCATTTTTTAAATCCATCGAAGTGTAAAAATTAGCAGATTTGTAAAATGTTTACTTTTCTGAAAAACGTTACAGTTTTATTTGACTGACGCATTAATAAAGTGTTGAGGCCCATTGCAATGTTAATTTTACATAAGTTGGAAGAATACACAACGTGCATACAAATAGATCTTAAGCAGGTCTTTCAAACGTGCTCATTTTACCGTGTACAGCCTATACGGAACTAACGTTATAATTCAAACATTGGTAAATTTTGTCATCCTTGTGCTGAGCTAGGGTACATATGTAAGTAAACAAGACAAATATATTTCGATAATGTTGTAAAATAAAATCGAAAATTGTATAATATTGTTATAGCAGTTGGTTGAATTTGACAGTCAAATTCAAGGAACGTTGGTGAAAGACTTAGAGTAAACATGTCGCATGTGATGATTTTATAATTTCATAGCAGACAATTTTAAAGTATCGAATATTTCATTTTCCATCTACAAACTAGTAGGGCTACTAGTGAAGTCTGCAATCTTATAATTAGTTTGTATTGCATATTCATTTAATTCTAAGGAAATGCTCTCTTAGATTGTCGAACCTCTTTTACAGCATCATGCTGTTTAGTACGGTCGTTGCGTAAAATAGGCTTGAATTGTCATCACGATTGAACAGTCACATGAATAGTGACAAAAAATGACTAATTCAAGCATGCAATACGAGTGAGGGAAGGAAAAACAAGATGGTGCCGTCTTATGGAGGTCGCTCTTGGGTATTTCTCCACAAATTAATATGATCCAATATCAAGTGTGTTTGTCTTTTAACAGGATTTCTTTTTCATTTTATTAGGTAAAATCGCACAGAAACAATAGTAAAATTCAAGCAGCAAGTTTCTTTTCTGGTAAAAAAATAAATTATTTTGCAGAGATCGGAAACCCTTAGTTACTAATATCAGCCTAAGCACTCGTTTCATGTTCATTAACCAAAAGTTTAGTTTTGGTTACCATAAAGTAACCTTGTCTCTACAGCAAAAATATTTGTATGGATGAATTGGGAAGGAGAACTATTGTGCAGCAACCAAATTGTTATTCTGAAGATAGAAAAACAAAACAGAAAACTGGAAACAGTAAAATATGTCAACGAAATATCTACTAAGATTTTCAGCGACACTGAGCAGGCGGTTTCTGTAAAGATGTGTAGTGTTTTCTCTACCAAACGTTTGTGTGTAATGGAGAAGCACAGTCTCTCAGATGAAACATTTTGTATTTTTTCCATTCCTGATTTTTGTTCTAAAGCCCCTGTCAAACAATCAAATTCTCGCCTTCAAATATATTTGACAATAAAATTTGTAGAAAAATACGGCCATCAGATTTTTTGCTTCCAACAAATTCTATCAAATAATCTTCAATGTGTTTTAAAATGCGTCACATTGTCAAATTTATTTACTCGGAGAATCTAATTTTAATTATAATTTAAAAATTATTTTCATAGCTAGTAAATGCTTTTGTTTTTCCATGCAGTCTACTGCATCAAGAAATGTAAGGAATGTTGTTATCTATTTTCGCTTTAATAAATTAAAATTGTATTTATCAGAAATGTTTCCTGCACAATGAAATTGAATGCTTCTCAAATCCTAATATAGTGTGAGTTATTCATTGAAAATAGTCTTACCAGAATGCCTTAGGGGCGTATCCAATTTCGTGAGGGATAAAGGTATTAATAAAAATAAAAGAACTAGATACAAAAATTAAATTCTTCCTCAATGCTACAAACATTCGAACATCTGTTATTTACAAGTCTCAGCGACCTAGTTCCTCTTATTACTATTATCGATCGCAATATTTAATTACTATCTCCATTTTTTAAAAGTCTTTATCACAGTCTTTACTCTTGCTAATGTCCCTTAAATTGCTCCAATTATATCCACACTTTTAGTTAAAACTGTCTCTTTCCATCGTCCCGAATATCTTTTCACTCAAGCATCTAGTCCACAGTCCCGCAGATCAGTTCTACTCTTCACTGCACACAAGCTCGCCGATGCACTCTTGTATATCGCTGTACTCGTCCCTCGCCGCTCCGGAATCGCTCAACTGTCACTTGAGGTCGCACGAGACGTCAAACACTCGGCTCTTAATTACTTACTTCTCAAAGGCCCGCATGAGGTACTTATACTTGAGGTAGGTGCCGTCCAGAACATTCTTGGCAATCCAAGTTGTTGTGGGTAAGGTAATGGTGATGAGGACATTCCTGCATGACGAATGAAAAAATATGAGATTCTCAGGGTTAGCGAGGAGCGAGCTGCGATAATTTTTTCGGTGTGTGCGACAGCGTCCTTTATGGTAGGCTGCTCGCTTTCTGTAACAGATACGTGATCTTTGACTTGCTGCCACCTCTGTTAGATACTGACGTCCTTAATTTCCACACTCGCCCGCATGGGATGCGAAGCAGTAAGCAGATTACACTGCCCTCTCTTCAAGTATGTTGGTCCCGAACAGACACTGCTACATCCGGACGATCGTAGAGTGCCAGTCAGTCGATGTGGACAATCTTCGGCTTCGCCCGAGAGACTTGGCGAAAAATCCGAAAGACCACATCATTGATCTTATTCAGAATCCTTTAGGGGCCTTCCCAACACTGCTGCAGCTTCGGCCAGTACGCTTTTCTCCTTTGTGGGCTGTACAGCCACACCAGTTGTCCTTAGTGAAATATCTATCCCGAAATTCTCCTATCATACCGCGTCTTCATCATGTCACTATTTATTCTGCGGTGCTGTCGAGCAAAATCATGAACGCCAACAAGTCTGTTACATAATTCGCTGACACAATCACGGGATGCAGTTTCCTCTTCTGTCGGTAGGCCAAACAGCAGGTCAATAGGAAGGCATATATATCTTCCAAACAGCATCCTTGACTGTGTTACCCTTGTCGTCTCGTGAACTGTCGAGCAGTAAGCTAGGATAAAGCTCCAATATCGACAACAATCTTGCAAGGGAGATCATTCAGGCTCCCATCTACAATTGTTTCATTCCAATCATGTTTCACTGACTGTACATGTATGAACATCAGAGCCTTCCCTCCAGCAGTCACCCACCTTAGCCCCTGAGACCGGTGTTTACAACTTTCCCGAATGTGCTTTTTTCTCACCTGCCTATCACTGCATCTTTTCCTGCTGCTACTTCTGCTGCTGCTGTTGTGGACTTTAGGCTCTCGGATGCCCTGGCTGTCCACAAGACAAAAATTCCAGCTGTTTAGGTGGGTGGCGGCGAAGCTCTGTAGTACGGACCCTGGGCGCGATGCCCCTTATGGCTGTCTGCATCTCCTTCAGTGTCTTCGTTGATCTGTCTTCGTCGTCTTTGTTCAGCGTCACTGCCCGTACCGGACGTCGGGGTGTGGCTCCCTGTCTTGCTGACTCCACCTCCAGTGCTCGGCCTGGGGCGCCCTGCAAATTATGTGATGCAGCCAGATGTACCACTTGTCGTACCTGTGCGTCGGGGATGGCATCGATGAAAAAGCCGACTACGATGATGTCGCACACCTCCTCGGGACACCCCTCCAGAGATAAGTGGGAGAGCCGCACAATGTCTTGTCATAGCTCCTTCAGTGGCTCTCCTGGTCGCTGGGTGCGGCTTCGCAGTTGGGTATGGTGAGCATGTCGCATATATCGGTAGTCAAACCGTAGTACCATGGCCGACATCATTGTGAGGAGCTCAGTCGATGTCGCTCTGGCAGAGATTGTAGTATGCACAGTGCGGGGCCTCTGAGTACAGTGGCGAGGTAGTAAGCCCGCTGTTGGTTTGTCCAGCCATTTAGGGTGGTGACTATTTCAAACTGGTGTTGATACTCCCGTTATGAAGTCTTGCTATCGTAAGGGGCGGATTTAATTGAGACCTCCTTCCTTGCTCCTGGTTGCGTGACATCAATGCCGCAGATATCCATGCTCTCCTCCGAGGCTGCTGCGTTGGTAACGAATTGTACTGCCTCTTCACTTTTGTCGGCCGCCGGTATGATGATAGTGAAACTCCGTTGTTTAAGAGATTTCAGCAATTCATTCTCTAATATGCTGATCTTCGTTTTCCGTTTATTCGTGACGCTGTCCATCCTTTCACAGACACTGTCCACTGCTTGAGCTACACACTCTACTTTTTCATTTATACTGTCAATATACTTGTGCACTGAGTCGACTCTCGTATTCACCAACTCGCTAATGCCCTCTATTTTCCTGTCTCCATTTTTATTTACAGAGTCTATTGTTCTGTCTACATTTTCAATAACCAAGCCAATTTTCCTGTCCTCATTCTCATTTACACTTTTTACAGTTTCAGTTGCAGAACTAATTTGGATATATACAATTTCGTTCATGCTTTGTTTTACACTACTAATTTGGGTATTTACAATGTCATGTACTTTATCTTTCACACTACTGATATTGGTACTTACTCTACTAACTTGGTTATTTATACCTTCTTTCAAGCTATTTACACTTGTGCTTACGCTAAACATATGGCTACATAGCCTCTCAATTAATTCTTGTAGTGCTTCCAGTTGTGCAGACATTTTTATAGTTACATTCACAGTGACGTTTGTGCAAAAAAGTCATAATAATTTTCTGAAACAGTTATTCCAATTTATTAATTTGTTTGAAAACTCTATAATGACTTGCCTATAGTCAAACTTTATTTAGAAAAGATTATCAAATAATTGCCGCCATCACACTTCTAACATTAGTGTTACAAGAATGCCGGAGGGCGTATCTGAGTTCGCTAGGGATATAGGTTTTAATAAAAGTAAAAGAACTAAACTCAATAATTATAATTATTCTCTACAAACAGTTAAGCATTTATTTGCCAGTCTGGGCGTCCTATTAACACTTATTATTCTTATTGAGCACAAAATGTAATTACTATTTCCATCTCTATTAACGTCTTTACTCTTGCTAATGTCCCTTAAACTGTTCCAATTATTTCCACACGTTTGGAATCGCCCAACTGTCGCTTTAGGTCGCACGAGACGCCAAACACTCGGCTCTTAATCACTTACTCCTCAGAGGTCCGCACGTGGTATCAATTCTTGAGATAGGTTCCGTTTAGAACGTTCTCGGCAATCCAAGTTGTTCTGGAAATGTAACTGCGATGAAGGCGACATTCCTAAGTGATAAATGGATAAAAGTAAGCTTATCAGGGTTAGTGAGGCGCGAGCTGCAATAATTTTATCGGTGTGTGAGGCGGCGTCATTCATGATGGGCAGCTCGTTTTCCGTAACCGTTACGTGACCACCAGCCTATCGATCACCTGTTCATTCAAAACAATCCTTTGACTTGCTGCTGCCACTTTCATATAACTGCTTTCCTTCACTTCTACTCTCTCGCGCGGGATGCGAAACAGCGAGCGCATAAGAATAGCATTCATGCTCAGGCAGCTTCTGCATCACTTAATTATCTTCATAACGTACTTCGTATCCAGCAATTGTTCGTTATTTTAAAGTTTCTAGACGTTGATATTTATCGTGCACGATTTTGATTTGCTGAGACTGTCAAACATCAAATAAAATTTTAAAACATGTCAAATTTTCAATTATTTAATGGAAACCGAAGCCATCCAACGTTCTCAAACAAATATGGAGGCGTTTATAAAGTTTAGATGACGTCATAACTGTCCAGCTTTATTTCACCGAACTTATTGGATGCATTTTGACGAAAAAAATTTGACAGTGTTACAGGGTCTTTACAGAAGTGCGTGGAAGTCAAATTGTTAGTCAACGGTCCACCGTAAACTCCAACGACAGAATATGAAACAGCCGTTTTTACCGCGATCGTCAGCCGCACACACCAGCAAAATGGCGTCCCTAATTAGCAACACGTTCTATCACCATTTGCCAACGAGCGCATGGTAGCTTATTTAATAACAGACAGCCCAGCCTGTAGTCTGTTCGCGGTTTCTTCTCTCTTTTTGAATCAAACCTTTCAAAAAACATCCCATGTATGATGTATTTGGATTTTCCCTTAAAATGTCATGTATCACAAGCGTTTTATATTTGTGTTAACATAAAAGTGCCATATTTCTGGTTAAGTTTAACTTTCACCTATATTTTATTTATAAATTAAAATATTTGAATTTTTAACTTATATGAATAAAGGCAGTGACAAAATACGTGTGTTGGTTATGCCTAGTGAGAAATAGTTCCTGCGCAAAATTGTTATTACACTGAGTGCGCACGAATGCGGCGCGTTGGCTGTCTGGTGTAATTTTGTAAGCTTGGTTTATATGAGACGGAGGAATATCCAGAACTTCGGAAAATGTTTTGTCCGCGGGCTGGTCTGACGAGAATGGCGCGCCGTATTTCACTCCTGGGGCACTATTATCTAACTTTTTACTGTCTTTATATAAAAACATTTACCCTCTTAACTATCTATATAAGACAAAATGATATTCTGTAACTAAGTATATATCCATGATGGTCTTGCGGATGCCTGACTGTCTTTATATGAGGACAGGCCAACAACGTATGAACGAAAGTGGAACGAAAATGGCCGACATATTGAAGTTTATTTTTCAAATACATCTTACAGTAAAGAAAATTTTTTAAACTGCCCTAAACATAAGAAAATTTATCCGTGTGGAAATATAACAGAATATAATAAGTGTCTGAGATATATTTACGGAGCATATTTTATCATATTTGTTAGTGATACTATCGATTTTAACTTAACTACGAAGTGATGATTCGCCCACAGATCTGCGCTGCTATCTGATACTCAAAATGAACTACTACCATATGAAATCTTGTATCCATGGAAAGGAGGAAATTTATGTTAGAAGTATTGTTCGATAATATATTAAGAAATAAATTTCACTTATAGTTAAACAGTCATTATAATAACAAATTTGGTGACATATTGCATTCTGTAATAACGGAAAAAATATAATTCAACAAGAAGATCGCCCATTACTGAACACAGCCCACTGCGTTGCCAAACGTATATTTTGCACAAAGATATCAATAAAGCAATGGACTACATAATCCCACATTAAGTCGGAAAATAGGACCTCTAGGCCACTAATCGAATAGCCCTGTAATATACTGCTTGTCGCTGGCTCAATATGAAGACTTGTTTTTATAGTTGATATAATTTTTTCTAATATTCTTCAAACGCACTCATCAGTACCCTCGTCCGCTGAAACATTTATTTAACTTGGCTACATCAAAGGCGGCGAACACAGTGGTGGTGTATATAGTACGCAAGCTTCTACTGGACCGCAGTATCGGAGACCTAAGAAATTAAGGAAATATTCTCCGTTTGAAATTGTTATTAAAATGTTTCAAATAGTTGTAATAGAAATGAGGTACGAAACAAAAGACGCAGATGTCAGCGAACGATACCAGTGATAAAATTGGTAACTACCTCACATATCCAACTGCAGTTAACTTTGTTGATTTATCCTAACACACTCTGCTGCGAGGCCGGAGTGGGAGTAGCATCCTCTGGTCATCTCTCTGCCTTCGCGTATTCTGTGGCACTCGGGCATGCCCCGAGGCAGCTGATGGCTTGTTGGCTCTCAGCACATATAGGGCGAAGGGGGGGGGGGGGGTGATACGCTGCTGGTTTGCACAACCCCTCGTATCCATGTGTCTGGCAGCCCTCCAGGATTGTGGCAGGCTGCGACTTCCGAGTACGGGTTGGCGCGGGATTTGAATCTCACGTGTGTAGAAGTAGTATACGTGGTTGCAGTGAGATGAGTCGTAATCGTTGTACATAGTTGCAATAAGCGGCATGCATAATCTTTAATGAACTCAGGTTGTAATGAATACTGTATTGTCTGGTGACAGTTTTCGCATGACTGTTAAGTGATTTATTTGCCTAGTTAAACTGTCTATCTTATCATTTATATAGATATATAAGATATATCTATCTTATCACTTATAATTAAAAGTGTTTAGCCCTTACACCTGTGTTACCTTTAGTAACTATTGTCGAAGATAGATGCGCGCTACTGAAGTGTGCATGAAACCAGTTTTATTCGATAGTCAAATTTTAATCGATTTCAAGTATAAGGTATGTAAATTAGATTGATGTTAAATACCTGTCTAAAGAATACTTGTCTGAAAAAAATTGGGGCCTCAAGAGGTCTTATGGTTGTTAACTACCATTGAATTTATATTTACTTCGCGTCTTAATAGAAACATAATAAAAGACATGACTTATCTAGCTGCCAGAAAGTCAAGTGAATCAACCGAAATAATTTCACTAACTTAATTACTATATTTTGAATCGCTAAATATTTATGCTAAAATCAGTTCAGCGCATATCCTGAACATAAAATAGACTAATCTGGCATATTTCACTTTAAACACTTTAAAAAGGTTACTGTTTTATCATTTTCAGGAAGCCCTATAAGTAAAAAATATCATTATTTATGTTATATATAATATTGTATATGCGGTAATGTTATTTATACTATAGCTTTGAAACTATTATCATATCTCTCAGTTGTCTAAAAGAAGGAAATTAAAATTAAATAAAGTAAATATTTGTTTTTTTACACCCCTATATCATGCCGACACGCTTATCATAGAAAGGCATGTAAAATTAAATAAATACAATATTATAATAGCGACACAGACATTTATTTCTTACCCGGCATCCGAACCCATAATTCCTAGAACCGTAAGATAGTCGTGAAAGGGTTGACAAATGTATGAAATTGCACAGAAAAAAAATTAATACCCCATCCCAATCATCGAATTACTTGTTACGTCAAACAAATTGAAGCTGTACTACAATGAAGGGGTTTTGTGTGGCCTTCGTCGGTGAATAGTCATCTGGAAACCTAATCTATATAAGTGGTTAGGAGTCCAGTACAAACAGCTGATCCTGCCATTTTCACTATCAGTACATAACCACGCAAAACAAAACTTATAATTAAATTGCTTACATTAAACAAATAGCGAGAAGAATTTCCGGGGGGCAAAGCTTCATTTGCATGCAAAAGAAAATCTTTTCGTATTAACAATGACATCCAAAGTAAACACAAGACCATATTTGCAACAATTTAACAAAGCATTAATATGGATTGCATTTTTGATTCAACAGTTTTTTATTTTTCATACGTTTCACTTATTTAACTCCGCTACTATATTTCCTCTTCGTTATTAGCAATCTTGGTTAATAACCGGCCCAAAACGAGTTAGTTTAAATAAGAGTATCAAATACGATAGCTAATACTGACGCATATCATCTAAAATATTATAATTTCATTTTATTCAGTGGGGGGATTAAAATTAATTATTCTTCTTTCCTACCTTATTCCCATGTTTTCGTTTCGGAATTCACTCACTTTACTATTTCATTTGATTTATCAACCTGCGTATACTTATATTTCCTACTGGAGATTTCTCCTCACCAACTATCAAATTTATCTGATCATCCATTCAGCTCCATTCGTACTGTTTCTTGTTCAATTATTAAGGGCGTTTGACCCAAAAATAATTATAGATTTTTACAAATATTTTCGAAAATGTTACACATTGCAACAGAATCATTAAAATTAAATAAGTTGTTCTATATAAAATACGCATTATAAAAAGACGAGACTAAACCAAAGTTTTATTACTACCGAACATAGACAATTAACATTAAATAGCAGAAATAAAGTGATTTCTATCATCAGGAAAAATTTTTATCGTTGTTTTTAATAATTTGTTTTCGAAATGCAAGTGGTACTTATTTTATGCTTGCGTAAGTCATTTAATTATTTACAAAATCTAACTTTTGTTAGGTATATTTTAAAATTCTTTTTTTAACAGCTATTTGTAAACTACTTGCCAAGATTATTGTCGTAACATTACAAGTAAATTTGGGCAAATTCCACAACATACCACTGTTGAATGTGTAACACTAATGATGCATTCTAACAAGCAAGTACTGTAGATTGGACTTCACAACCAATTTTGCACGCTTCGTAAAATAGGGTGTTGTAAAGATACAACATTTTGCTTGTAGCGTAACAAGAAATTATTTAAGAAATATTGTCAAATGAACAAAAAAATTCTTACTGTATGAATGTTTAAGTAATAACGGCAGAACATTTTGTCCTTTCTTTATTATTTTTTTCGTAAATAAATCGAAGCGTTTTGTTAAAAAAAATTATAATAATACATTGTGTTTGTGTATATAATATTTTTCTTCGACCAAAATCAATCAGTATATTTTCTCCACTATAATTTTTTTGGCCAAAATCTTTTATGCTCGGCTTACTGAAACCTAACCACCGTTCAACATTTGTTTCGTTATTCTGTTCTTAATTTTCTTTGAAAGGGATGTTCCTCTCAGAGGTTTCCAGTAGGATTACGGACTTAATGATTTCGGACTGGTATTTTTGAAATCGATCACGTCTCATACTATTACTATAACATTTTGTTGACAGCATGTTTTACCTTATTCTACTAACATAAACTATAAGTTTAGTTCTGTGTTAGGATCACGTTTAAAATCCTATGTTCATCACGGGCGTGAACTACTGTTCCCAATAATATTATTTTGGTTGCCGGAAACATGATGCTTGAAAAATGTGCAGCGACAGTACTCTGAGAGAAGCCAGCTAAGAAATAGCAGCAGAACAGTTCTGTTAACTTTTCCAGTACAGTCGCGAGTACACTTTATTGATAACGTCTGGAATTTTTCTTGTGTAATTACAATAACTCATGTCTGCAAGAACAACCCAAATATTAACGAAGCGACTCCATTTGAAGTACAGTAATTCTCTTCGCTGAAATAGGAAAGAGTGTTTTTTTTTTTCTGTAGGAGATACGTTTAGGCCTAACGTTAACAGAATCGGTCACAAACATGACAAATAAAGCCTTTTATTGTTGATATAACTATTGTAGACGGGGCACTCGACCCCTGATGGCGAGGTGTTGTCAATCTACAGCTGCATTAGGATCTTCATTTGTGTCGTAATTTTTGTGAGCCTTTCCGTGTTTTTAGCGGATGGGACCCGTTGTTCCCTGCGCAATTATTTTTATATTTAATTACTTTAATGGCGTTGTTACGGAAAAATGTTTTATTTCATATTTGAGCTACATATTGTTCAACTTGCAGGCATTGTATGTGACTACCTTATCCTCAGATAAAAAATATTTTTAGGCTGCATGATTTTTGAAAAATAATACGTCAAAGTCAAATTTTTATTTTTTTGTGATAAACAATAAACTAAAACAAACTATTTGCAGAATATTTAAAAAGGATATATGAAAAATCTTGTTTAAATTCATTCTAAGGTATGTTTAACAAAAGTTATTTTCTAAAAATTATTGGGCAGCCAAAAATATGATATATGTAAGAATTTCCTTATATTTAGCAATTAATTTTAATTGAGGAAAAAACATTTGATTGTACAACTTTATAGAAGTTTGAAAGTAGCTGTTGGCATCTTATTTCAGTGCGAATTAACTTATTTATGTTTGTAAGCTCGTTTTCGTTATTTGTACATCACAGAAACAGTAAAACTTGAACTTTGACGTGGCATTTCCCAAAAACCGTGCAGTCTAAAAATATTTTATATTATTACATGGTACTATTTGGCACAGTTCACCTTGTCATAGAAGCTGGGGTTGTTGATTTAAAAAAAGAACATAAGTTATATTTTTGTGCATGAAGGCTGGCATATTTTCAGCAAGACAGTATTTTATGGAAGATTGTTGAGCCTTTATTCGTATTACGCCAGACCCACCATTGTTATTAGGTAACAATACAATTTTAGTACTTTCGCGGTTTCTTCACACTTCCTAAATATTTTATGTATCACAAGCGTTGTATATATTTGTTAACATATAAGAATGTTATTGTTTGGTAAATGGAAGTTTTATGTATATTTTATTTATAAATTATAATATTTAATGTGTAACAAATTTAAATAAAAACAGTGAGATAATATGCATGTTGGTAGGGCTTAGTCAGAAATTGTTCTCATGCAAAATATCGTTACAAATAAGTGCGCACGAATTCGGCGCGTTACCCTTTGGTTTAATTTTCTACGCTTAGTTAAGCTTTGTTTGGACGAGGCGGAGGAATATCCTGAAAGTAGAACTTCAGCAAGGCTTCAGAAAAGTGTGAAATAAACGTGAATGAATTCTGTTCAGCCAGCCAACGGTTTGTTTGTTTTGACGAAGATTGTGAACGTTTAGGTGTGTGCTCTCATCTGATGTTATTCGTAAGTGTTTCCAATATTATTGGTTTTCTTCAAACACACACACACACTCACACGCACATACACACACATAAAGAAAAGTGACATCATAAGCCTTGTTTCCTTTCGGAAGTAGGCTAAAATATTAGCTAGAAAAACATAGAGAGAACTGTTCTACAAAATACATACAAAATCTACGCGAGAAGTAATTTAACAAGTGGGGTACATCAATTCTCAGTTATTTCTTAAGTCATAAGTGTTTATACATTTTTTTCATTTGGAGAAATTATCCTATCAGTATGAGTATGAAGAAATGTATTCAACAGAGACGTATATAATAGTTCTTTTTATAGTTAAACTGAGGAAATTAAATTAATATATTCCAAGTATCAACAAAATACACCAAAATGCTAGCTTCCAGCAGAATTAATGGTGTTCAAACTCGTGTCGTGGACTGGTCGTAAAAGTTATTCTGCTTTTGATCAACAAATATATTGAAATATAGTTGGCAAAAAATATTTTTGTAACACTAGAATAAGTTAGAGCAAATTTCACAAAACCTTAGTGTAGAGTGTGTAACACCAATGGTAAATGTAACAATCAAGTGTTGTGGACTTCCGAATACTGAGCCAGCCCTACATAAAACGTTTTGTATGTTTCCTACAATAATGTTTTGAAAATATACAATATTTTAGCATTAGAGCTTGGAGAACACCTTTGGCAAAAAGTTTCCAAAGAAATGTTTTCTAAGGTCTGTTCATGTTAAACTGAGCTCTTTTGAAAGACCGGGTTAGATCTACTTGTATGCACGTTGTGTATCCTCCCGCCTTATGAAAAATAAACACTGCCATGGGTCTTACCGCTTGATTCATGCGTCCGTCAAATGAAAATATGAAATCACTAGAAAAGTTAATAATTTAAAAATCCGCAAATTTTTTAATTTAGATGCATTAAATAAAACAGAAAGTGTAAGAAGTAATTTAAGATATCCCAAATGGTTACTTAGCATTTTTAATTAGACATTCAGACATGGAACTATTTCGCCTCCATCGTTACCAACTTTACTAGGCGACTGTCACTCAGTTCACCCATTCAAAAGAGCTCACTTCATATCGTGAACAGCCATGAACAAATACAACAGCTTTTTTTTTACTATGTGCGCGAGGCGCTGCAACACACAAAATCGGCCTCTGTGAAATACGCTGTTCAGGACATTGATGAGAATTCGCTTGGGAGCACTGTGGGGGAGGGGGGAGACTAATTTCCTTCCTCGTCGTTGTTGTCGCACTTCCAAGTTCTAATTTGACGACTGTAGCTCGCCGAATCGCATCCGTCGTAGCGGCGCTCCAACAAAGAAGATGCAGCCTCCGCAAAGTTCGCTGGAACTTGTGCGTAAGGACTATATGCTGTTCACTGAAAAGTGAGCACTTTTGAGACTTTAGTTACTTTTCTTTTCCTTTCAGCCGTTATTTATACTTTAACGTCCTTCCAAATAAATATTGCCGTGTTAGTAATAAACACAATGTGTATATTCCACCGCACTCGGAAGTTAAAGTCTAAGGCTAAAATAAAATAAATGTAGGCCCTATTTATTATTGATCCAAATGAAATGCCTTTGAAAAGTGCTCATCTCACAGTGAATGCCCTAAATGCATGTTTCACAATAAGATCTTGATAAAGACTGTTCACGATAAAATGACCACGTTTGAAATCAACCTTAGAAAAATGGCACTGGCCCTTCCTGCACATATTTTAACGGGCGCACTGAGTGACATGTGCCCAGTAAAGTTGGTAACGATGGATGGTAGGTAGACCCATATATTAAGGTCAAATAAAAAAGTGTTAGGTAACCATTTATAGTGATTTAAATTATTTCTTTCGCTTTCTGTTTTGTTTCCAATGGGCCGATGTGAGGATTTTGTGCAATTATCCTTTTCCACTAACGCCACAGTTTCACTTGACTG
This sequence comes from Dryococelus australis, assembly GCA_029891345.1. Taxonomy (NCBI): domain Eukaryota; kingdom Metazoa; phylum Arthropoda; class Insecta; order Phasmatodea; family Phasmatidae; genus Dryococelus; species Dryococelus australis. The sequence goes on along the minus strand of CM056998.1, from coordinate 60,971,459 downwards.
ACGCACGAGTGATGAGGCCCATGGAAACGTTAATTTTGAAGGATACACGACGGGCATACAAGTAGATCTGAAGAAGGGCTTTCGAAATTGCTCATTTTACCGTGAATAGCCAATACCTTGCCTCGTTTTACTGACACACAATCTTTGTTTTGTCGGAAAGAAACTAAGAAAGTGCTACTGAGGTATTGGTTTTAATATTCAAAGGTTAAGAGAAATCTTATGACTTATGGACGTTATTGGGAATTCGATTCCAGCTGGCTGCACTGGCATTGTTCTCGTCGGAGGTGTTTTCCTATCCACAATCCAGAGGAACGTTGTTAGCTGCATAAACGTTGATAAGTTTATTACGACGCTATCATTACTTATACGGGGTCGTCATCACCTTTGCACAAAATTGCTAGCGTGAGTGTTGTGTACCTGACTGTAGAGTAGTGGTTGCTGCGTATAGGTGCAATATACGCTATGCGTACAATAAAAAATATAATATAATCCATTCACGGTTACTTCACACTTTTCTGAAGTCCGGATAGAGTTCTATTTCCAGGAGATTCTTCCGCCTCGTGCAAACCAAGCTTAACTACAGTAAGTGTAGAAAATTACACCAAAGGACAACGCACCGAATTCGTGCGCACTCAGTTGTGATGACGTTTTGCACGAGAACCGCTTCTTACTAGGCGCTACCAACACACACGTTTTCTCACTGTTTGCATTCATATTTATTATTAATTAAACATTATCATTTATGAATAAAATATTGGTAAAACTTAAATTAAACGAAATATAGGATACTTCCATGTTAACATGGGTATACAATGGCTGCGATACTTGGAATATCTACGAAATAACCAAGCACGTCACACATGGTGAGATTTTTCAAAGGTTTGATTCAAAAAGTGTGAAGAAACCGCGAGTAGACTATAGATAACAGGGTGATTTGCCAGTAGTAAACTCAGGATCTGCGAAAAAATGCTGTATTTTGCAACAGTGACAATATGTGTTGAACTCTTATTTAGCACAACTCCTAACATAAATACTACTAGAAATGTCATTACATTCCCTATGTCTAAGAATTATTTTAACGAAACCACATTTCTCTATGAAATATTTTTAGATTCTTTAATAAAGGAAGTAATTTTTTTTTTTTTGTTAAACCAAATGTATATAAACGTTGCATCTCTACTGTTTGACGTTACTGTTAGCAAATAGCGAGGCAGTGTTGGAACATGCTCATCTTTACTTTACGAGTAATGGAGGGGCCCGAGCAAGGGTCACCAACATTTTAGGACGATGTAGACCATTCACAGTTACTATAAATGTTGCTGAAGCCCTGCTAAGTTCTACTATCAGGCCATTCCTCCGCTTCATTTGAAATTAAAAAAATTGCGTCAAAGGGACAACGGCCCACATTTTTCATAAGAACTTTTATTTTACTGGGCATTACCAACAGAGCTATTTTCTCTCTGATTTTGTTCGTATTAATTATAAATGAAATATTATAGTGTGTGTGTGTATGTATATATATATATATATATATATATATATATATATATATATATATATATATATATATGTATGTGTGTGTGTGTGTGTGTGTGTGTGTGTGTGTGTGTGTGTGTGTGTGTGTGTGTGTGTAGCAGAACCAGTGAGCCAAGGAGGACCATGATCCCCTAATAATATGCGGCAAGAGTCACTTTCTCAGAAGAAATAATAAACCCGCACTGAAATTAAATAGTACGTAAATAGAAATTTTAATATTATTTTTAAATATTCTTATAGACGAATTGTGCAATATTCCAACAATTTGTATGAGCTAATATTTTTTCATAAACTATATCAGTTACGACGTTACAATAAATAAGTAGTGTATATGTATTACGTAAGTTCCGAGTAAGCCTCAATAAGTAAGTAATAATTCTTGTGCAATGTTGTAATACTTGCTAGTGTTAATTTTAATTTAAAAAGTTTTTTTTTTTTTTTTTAATTTTGGTGTTAGCCCTTGACCTCTTTATGATGCACAACTTCCGTCGCTCCTGAATATATGGATAAAATGTACGTAACTTTTAAGTTTAGACAAAAATAAGATATTGTTATGTAAATCACTATAAAACACTTGTGAACATGTTTAGGAAAGAACCGAACACGTCCTACATAGAGGGGATTTTTCGAATGTTTCGTCAACGATGTGTGGAGCGTACAGTTCCGGCGGCTGCGAACAAAACCGAGGTGCGCATCACACCAACCACGTGTGAACCAAGCCTGACGAACGAGGTCATACTGTGCCCGTCGGCGATTACGCCGCTCATGGCCTTTAGGCTGTTTACGGTAAAATGAGCTACTTCCCGTCCATCGTTACCAACTGTACTGGGCGCATGTCACTCAAGGAGCCCGTTAAAATATACGCTGGTAGGAGCAGTGACTTTTTTCTAAGGTTGATTTCAAAAGTTGTAATTTTATCGAGAACAGCCTTTAGTGACGAAAGGTATTGAAGGAACGTGATACGTGTAGCCTGTAGAGGAAAAAAGGAGGGAAAACCTTGAAAATTTTGAGAATGTTTAAATTTAGGACACTGGTAGAGCAATACAAACTTATTAAAATACGAAAAATTTACCATTCTGTGTGATCTTTGAATGGATAGTGCAATGTAGGTGTGACTAGATGGAGAATTTTGGACATTCGCCATTGCGATGTAGTTGTCTGACATGGAAAAACAGGAATGAGCACGAAAAAATGCTTAATACAAGTAAGCGATGGACGAGAAAATAAAAAGTAGAACAGCAAATAATTACGAAAAACATATGAAGTAAGCCTACATGACCAGACCAACATATATCACATAGAAAACAACCAATGATGGAAACCTGCTTAAAAAATGTTAGGACAACACTGACAAAATGGGGCAACACGACAAAGAAACGCATTCAAACACAGCAGTTTTTCCAGACACGACATAAAACAAGTCAGGTGTGGTGTAGCCGAGAATATATAGCACAAATCCAGAAAATTCCATGAAGGATTCGAGTAATTAGTTGCTGTTCTATTTTTACTTACACCACTAGAACTTCGTTGACGCCACAGGACGCGTGTAATGGGTCCCTTGCCGCTCGCTTTTGAGTTGTCGGAACTTAAACAATTTCCCTGGGGCAGCGGTGACACAGTGGCTAGCGTACTCGCCTCCCACCACGGCGATCCGGGTTCGCTCCCGGATTTCCGCATGTGGAGAATCGTGCTGGACGATGCTGCTTGCCGGCGGGCTTTCTCGGGGAACTCCCGCTTCCCCCGCCCTTGCATTCCAGCGCCACTCCACCCTAGGGCCACATTTCATGTCATGTCCGGGGATGGCGGCTACCTACGGGTTCCAGCTTGAAAGCCCGTCACTTGGAGGGTGTTGCCTCGCCCTGGGTCCACCCCCCATATGCATTTATTATTATTCAGTTTCCCTAGACTGCACGGTGACTACTGGCTCCTGATGCGTGCACCGAGAATGTACAGCAGTGAGCAAGCACCAGCTAACCTTGCAACAGTTCCCCACACGCCACTGACACAACAGCACTTTCACGTCTTTAACATATAAAGCTGTTTAAGTGTAGCTAATTTCCGAGATGTGTGCTAAAATTTTAAAACCACGCTTGGCACGTAGTTGTGACACATCCGACTGGCGGAAAAAACTTCGCAATGTGTTGGCACAGAAACAATTCACTGTGTGCAGCTGGCATGTGCTGTCTAGTGCATGTCCCCTCCACTAACAAGACTGGACGACCGCTTAGAGAGTCGAATCGTTGCCTGCCATCTCGTGAGAGTTCGTTAGCCAGGAGTTGAAACGAGCGCCGAGTGTAACCATGTAACACGTACAGTAAATAGTGATTGTTTAAGGTTATTTTAACCCGTCCATTTACCATGTCCACAATCGTAAACACGTAGCACGTGGATTATATTTTTAGTCGGTAGTTTATACAGCAAGGCATCGCAGCGCCTAGTACTTCGAGTCTCATCCTTATAACTAATCTGATTTTTGGAACATTCCACCCTTCTCTTTTACGGGAACGATTAATGCCAATATCACGGAGCATGCAACAAGTTCATTGGTCGCAGGAATAATGCTGAACACAGCGAAAATGGTGGATACAGCGCATAAACACTTCAACTCGGAAATTAATGGGTAAATTTTGCATATTTTTATTCCATCATGAGATATTGTAAAATTATTTGGGGTAATTCCACTGACAGTAAAAAGCTATGTTTCTCATGCAAAAGAGAGCTGTAAGAATAATCGATACAAAAGAAAGTCATACTTGTGTAGACAACTTTTCAAGAGCTCGTGTAACATTTGCACGTGAGTACATGTTTTCAGTACTTATATCGTGTCCAAAAACGGTTAGTTAAATCAGAAAAATTAGTCCTTTCATAAGCATGACACTAGAGTAATAAAGCACTTACACATGGCTTCAGCCAAATTAAATTTTTTCCAGAAAGGGCCGTACTACCATGGTAGCCAACTTTTCGATAAATTACCACAATACCTTCAAGAAATTTGCTTCTCTTACCAAAAAAAAAAAAAAACTCTTTAAAAATAGCTGAAAGTAGTTTTTATTGAATGTGTATTTTATAGCGTAGATGAGTATCTAAACTACAGATACTAATAAATTACTGTGTGACAGTTCATTGTCCACATTTCTTGTTCCGGTTTTTCTCGTTCCCTTTTTATTCTGTTTCAGCAAAACGATGACGCTCCACAGCATATTGGAAGAAGATTAGTCACATTACGAAGAAAGATATGATGCGTGTACGTGATATCTGACATGTATATGTGCATGGTTACTATGTCCAGTGCATAAACTTCGTATACTGTAATTTGACTTGTCCAATATCTTTGTACACCTATGTATTGAAAAATGATTTTACACATGCGATAAAACATACAAACAAACGGGTTGGTGACATTTCAATGTTGTAATGTGCGTCTTATTATAATATAATTATACAATTTGAACTTTCTCCTCTACATGGATTTTTTGATAACAAGTAAATAGGATGTATTTGTAACTTTATAACTGCTGAATATATTTTAAACATTTTCTAATATCATCGTGTTTATTTAATGTAATCTTCCTCTCACGTTTTTAATTATGATAACAGTCTTAATTTTAAAATTACGAAGACAACGTTTGCAGTACTTACAGAAGTAGAAATATACTGTAATTTATTAACAGAGTTGTCAGATTTCAGAATATTCTACTTGAGTGAGAAACTGTGTCTTCAGGCGAAGACTCATTGCTGTTCCAGACTGGCTTCAAATCCCAAGCCTCACACACGTACTTACCTCCTAGTGACGAGGGGCCGCGGTGGTTTAGTGGTCAGACTACTCGCCTCCCACCTAGGCGCACCGGGGTCGATTCCCGGCGGGATCGCTCCCGGATTTTCGCATGTGCGAATCAAGCCTGACGATGCCGCTGGTCAGCCGGCTTTCTCGGGGATCCCCCGTGTTTCCCCCACCAACGCATTCTGGCGCCGCTCCATACTCGCCTAGCTTCACCTTCATCTACTCTCAAGATCTGGATGTTGAGGGCCGCCCAGATCTCTCCACTCTACTTTTAGTGCCGTTCACCAGAAACGTCTAGAACGAGAGGAAAATAAAGTTGTATTCGGAGGATAAACCCGTCTCTCTCTAGGTTACTCTCTGGACCGTGAACGTGTATCCCGCAGTGATCTCGATTTCAGAGTCAAAATTTAGGAAAGTGCTAAGAACTCTTTTAAAGGAATAACGAAGGAAAAAGTTAACTTTTTTTTTTCGTGTGTTCAGTACACTTCCCAAACGTTGGTAATTAAATATTTGATTTAATAATTGTTTCATGTATTCCTCGAAAACTGTGAGATTCCCGGTAAAAGCACATTTCCATTAGTTTTGTCGTCATGTTTTGCGTTGTTAAATTAAAATTGCGTAAGTGGAATTACGTGTTTACCAGACACGCAATGCTGAAATGAACAAATGGATGCGTACCGACAAGTCGGAGCAATACCGCTTCTCGGAATCATTTTTATGTAAATGCTCAAGTGAATTTTGCCTAATGTCTAGTTTATATATTTACTACCTAAATTAACGCATAACAAGTTTCTTGCATAACAGAGAACATAGGAATGAACAACAAAGGCAAAAAATAAAAATATAACAGTTTTACACATATTATAATATATTATTATTCGGAGTTAATGTAATTTATGTTAGAGAAAATTTAATTATAATGTTAGGCATTTCATCTACCTTAGTGCTTTTTAATGTTACAAAATAAATTTAATAATTTTGTTATATTTCCTCAATTAAAATAAATATGGGTTCGTAGACCTATTCTATAACATGTAGATTAATGTTTCTTTATTTTACTTGTTATATTAAAAAGTAATCAACTTTTGTAAACGTTTGGTGCTTATTAATTTTCAATTTCTTTCTGCTAAATGTTGATTAGAATGTGAACACAAGCCCTAAACTAATAATGACAGAACCATTTAGTTGTTTACAATTTTAATTTAGGTAAAAAATGTATTTTGCTAGTACCAGAACATTTCCAATAATTTAAAATGCATGTTGCCTCATTTTCATTATTATTATTATTATTATTATTATTATTACGTTTCTAAGCTTCTTTACCGTCGTCTGTAGTTTATTATTTGCTGTGATTTTTGCTTTCTTCAAATACATGGTTCTCTGCGTGCTATTATTCTTTCGTTTATCAAATTTTTGAGCATAGGCATTATATTTACGCAAAGTTTCATATCGTTGGCATATTAAAAGAGCAGGGACGACATATATCTGCATTATCGGAAAGCGTATGAAGTATGGGTCATATGAAGTCATCAGTCTGAAGAAGTAATGTGGTGAATTGTTTCACATAACGACATTCTCGTGATCTGAAAAAAATTTTAACGCTTTGGTTGAATAATTCTCGGGCTTATTTCGATAGCACCCCTGCTAACAAACAGGTAATGCGTTTTAAGGCTTTACGAAAAGCAAGTGATGTATGGTGCCGCATATCTCAACATTTTTTTAAATCTATGATTTAACCGTTTATCCATCGGCGCCAAAGACGACAGCTGCCAAGTGCCGCTAGGTATCTCATTTTTCTTTTTCCTCAACGCTCTTCCCCATACGAGTCACATTTTTCCGCTCTTGGGCAGTGGATTAATGAGGGTAGCTTTTATATTTAAGTAAAGTAGAATTACATATGAAAGTGACTCAAATCTGCTTAATTCCAGGAATAAAATCTGAAACCGCGTAGTCGTAATATAACACCTCAGCAACATCAGCTGCATATTTTGCCTCTTCCACTTTAATTTACCGCTTACTTGGCAGTAAAATAACTGTATGGAAGTAGTCAAACTATAAGCTTTTTTCAATCCCTGTAAAACGTGTTTGGAAGTAGGTAGGTAGGTAGGTAGGTAGGTATAGTTAGGGGCACCTGTTTTTCGCGAAAAGATTTGAAAGCACTTTTGGTCAGAACCACTTTCGTGATTGGATCATTTGATCTGTTACGCGTCCAATCTGTCTGGCCGCGAACCACGTACGGTGAGTATCGGAGAAACTCAATCCTGATTGGCTCTCTCATGTAACTGTCTCTCTTCATACAAAGACAAGAGGCCAATAGCCGAACGAAGGCTGCAAGTGTGCGCATCTTATATTGTAGCCTAGCCTCTGCGTAAATCTTTTGTGAAAAACAGGTGGCCCTAGGTATAGGCAATTCATGGTTAAGTGAACATTTTCAAAAGCCTTATCATTTGGAATAATTATCAATAAGTTTATTTTAGCCTTCGAGGTTTATTTCAGAACGCGGTGGAATACACACACTGTGATTATTACTTACGTGACAATATTTATTTAAAAATTGTTTAATGGATAAAGAATGTCTGGAAGGAAAAAGTAAATAGGGCCTCAAAAGTGCTCACTTTACCTTGAACAGTCTATAGTTGGGATTATTGTTTCATCAACAGTGAGGTCATTTAAGACGGAGAAATTCTCTCGGGGAAGAAATATGAAGATATCGTTCATGGCCTTTCTAAAGGACCCATCCCAACATACTCCTGAATTGATTTCGGGAAATCAGGACGGCCTTGACCGGGAACAGAGCCCGGGTCCTCCCGAATGCGAGTGCAGTAATGGAAATTACTTCCGAAAACACCGAGTGGGGTGGCTCACTTACAGTACATCCTTAGAAATGAATATCTCGTGGCAGTCCATGTTCATTTTGAACTATTAACTGGACAATTTTTTTTTACCTCACGCGCATTTAACACGACTCATCTTCCACGCTCTCTTACATTCCCCTTTCGTATCCTTTGTTGGAATAGTCACATGGAAGGTACAAACACCATCAGTTAAAGAAATTTAATGCCTGTTTCGAGACTACAGCAATTAAATGACGTCAAAATTTACATTAATTTACTTGTTCTTGAGTACACCCTTCAACTCAAATAAAAGTGCATTCCACTCTCTAACCATGTCAAGTCTTCCTTCATACGACATGTGGTTTCGTAGTGACTTTATTGTGATTGTAAATTAAAAAGAACCCGTTTTTCGTAATACTTGCTTCCCGGTGCGTGACACTCGCATTAAACGTCTATCAGAGAATAAACAAAACATATCCTTTCCCAACGTGTCAACTACAATCTGGACTGGGTGGATATGTGTAGTGTTTGAAGTATAAATCGCAGCATGGGACACATGGCACACGTTTGCAGTGTTCACAAACAGCATAAATTTCTCGAAAAAAGTGGCATGTAGGGTAAAAATACCAAGCAACCTTTTGTTTGCTATTTGCAGTAGAGTATTAATTCGCAAGGAATAATGCAAAACTGCCGAAGAGTTACATTGCCAAATGCACAAATGCATTTTAATGCCTCCTTTTTTTTATGGAACGGAATTAATATCAGCACGCAATATTTTTATGATTTGCACTTTGTCGTCCACGTTATCCATAAACTCTTACATTCGTATTTAATTATTGCTGTGTTGTTAGGAATCAACGTCTGTCTGCTTCAGCGACACTTCAAGGGTGGTTGCAACATTCTGGAATACACTCAGGCCATAGGTCGTGTATCTTTCCCATGTTTTGATGAAGAATCACCTTCCCAAGTTTGTCCGTAGAGTTCACTTCCATCATATATAAACCCGATTTTAGTCTTTACTCTCAACTGAAAAACGTAGCAAATTTTTTAACCAGATCTCTTGACAACTTCAAATTTACATACGAAGTTCCAAACTAATACTAGGTAGGGACCGACTCTTTAAATAGTAATAAATTGCTTCATTTGAATACATCAATAAAGGTATCGCAAATTTCAAATTTTGTAGATAAAATATGTAAAACTATTTTACGAAACTAAACGCTACTAGAACTACCGTCCCATACTTTTGTGTTTGAAGTAAGGTATATTTTTTCTCGAAATAAAACGTAACAATTTTTAAAAACTGAAAGGGCATGATTTTGTAAAGGATATGTGGAACATATTTCTAATTTGACATCGTTAATTTCTTATTTAGAAAAAATATGAATTTTTGTGAAGTTTACATAGTTGTGAATCGAACGTACTTGAAACCAGAATTATCTAGCACATATAGAGGATCAGTTTTTGTCTAAATATGTGAGCAGTCGGCGGATATCTTGAGACATAGCAGAGATATAATCTTGTACCGTAAATCTCGCCTACAGTATTCGTAGAAATGTACTAGAGTGACAAAAATAAATTAACTATTGATTTAAGAAATGACATACTTTCTCTTCTCAAGCTTTCATTAGCTCCATGACTTCAGGCTTGTTTTGCAGCGACTTTTCGCGTGGATACCATCAAATCAATTCATTGGACGAGGGGAATGCGAGCTGAAAGTCTTTGGAAATGAAGGAAGGTCCAGAGCACAAAATAAAGTAATGAAACCATGTACACCACTTAAATAAACTTTGTAGCATCAAGGTCTGAATAAAAATCCTTTCTGTTTGGCTCAGCCATGTGTAATACAATCGTATGGGACTCTATGAATATAGCCCATTCGCGATTATTTTAAACTTTTCCGAAACACTGCTAAAGTTGTACTTTAAGGATATTACTCCCCTTCATGCAAACAAAGATTAACCGAGTCTAGAAAATTACACCGAAAGGACAACGCACCGCACTCGTACAATAATATTCTGCATAAGAACTATTCCTTACTAGGTATTACCAACACACCTTTATTATCACTGTTTTTATTCATATTAGTTGAATGAACTAATATAATTGATAATGAAACATAAGCAAAAGTACAATTTAACGAAAGAAAATATACTTTAATGTTAACAGAAGCATAAGAATCTTGTGTTACAAGACGTATTTACAAAACAATCAAACACATTATACATGGTGATATTTTTCAAAGGCTTGATTCAAAAAGTGCGAAGAAACATGGAATAGACTATACTTACATTCCCGCATTCTAAACTTACTCCGTACTCTGTAGGCAGTTTTAGAAAAATATTCTTACAACTACGTGAAATTTCCCCAGATCGTCCAGTAGTTTGCTCTTTAAATTTCTATTTATCTTTATGTTTACCTATTTATCTCGATTACCCTTAGATCTGAGGAAGCGAGGAGGAAAAATTTCAAAGTTCTAGGGGATTAAACCACGAACATATTGGATGTTGGTTTTTTTTTTTTTTTTACACTGGCTGGCGATTATTTACATCTTTGTTGTATGAATGATGCTAACTCTTAACGCCTCCGTAATCCTGTGCAAAATAATCACGTATTTCTTGTCGACTTTTTCCTGTTGCGAAATAATTTCACAATGCTCTGCCGAGCGAATAATTTCCGCCAAACATCTTCTGGAAAAGAAAAATGTAGCTAATAATATATAACCGCGTCAGGTCCTTGCCGTTACGAGGAAAGGGGTTTCTGAATTTGCGAATCTGGAAAAATATGGAAATTAATTTTAAGGAATTAACTGGTTGCAAATATGTGCATATAATATTCCTGTTTACGGTTAAAAAATTGCAGCAGCATGCTTACAGTAACCAAAAAGCTGAAATCGCACATGCCGTGGCACGCTAATGAGCTATTTAGCATCAACGTACTTCGAACGAATGAACTCCATTAAATGTGAGATGGATCCCCGTGGGAATCCCGCGTCCAAGGTCAAGAAGCGAGGGAGCGATACGGTCGACATTAACACGCACGCCTGGTACCTCATCGCTCCTACGCGCAAGGCGTGCAGCGCTTCCGTAGTGACGCTGTACTGTGCAGATTAGATCTGTAACATAGGGGTTTTATTATATGCGATGAAAGATCACAGATTAAACAACGCCCGTAGCTTTGTACTTTTCTCTTGCCGCTTAAGTAAATTGCACAGGCAAGCTTTAAATATGTGATATTTGACCATTTTCACAATTTTTTTTCTTCGAGAATACAGTTAGTATGACAAAAGTAAAAAATAAAAAATAAATATACGGGCATATGTTATTGTTTTTTTTTTTTTCTGACAACAAGACGTATTTGCAGAACATTTATTTACCGAGATACGCGTTTTCACACAAAAAAAATATTTCACAAAAAGCGGGGTACAACCCTCTCTTAAGAATAGAAAAATTACATATTATTGTTATTATAATATTTATTCGTGTTGTTGTATTTACGTCTTATGTATATAATAAAAATATAAAAAAATTATAAATATATGAATAATAAAGCTAATAACGAATGTAATTTGCTTGCACTTGGCTAGTAGCACGAAGAAAAAAGACTAGTTTGCTAGGCCGCATCATCACGTAACCCACGTCAGATACTTCGACTACGGCGCCAGGTACAGGCTGGCTTCACATTCAGGTTCGTGAAAGTCACGAGGACTAGGGAAAGAAAAAAAACCACGGCTGAGTCGGCGATAAAAAATAAAACTCGATTGAGAAGCGAACCCAGGGCGAGGTAACATTCTCCGAGTGACGGGCTTTCCAACTGGGGCCCGTAGGCGCCCGTCATCCCCGGACATGACATGAAATGAGACCCTTGGATGGAGCGGCGCTGGAGTGTAAGGGCGGCGGAAAAGGGAGTACCCCGAGAAAACCCGCCGGCAAGCGGCATCGTCCAGCACGATTCCCACGTGCGAAAATCCGGGAGTGAACCCGCCGCTGATGGAACCCGGAACGCCGCGAAGGGAGGCGAGCGCCCTAGCCACTGCGCCACCGCTGCCCCTGAGTTGACGATTTTGAACGACGAAAATACGGATCTGTATCTGCTAGGAGCCGCGAGTCAACCCGGCCGTTTATTTCACTACTCTGCCGAAGATAACAAGGTAAAATTTATTCGGTTATTCGACTCGAGCTTGCACATAATGGCGATCCTGTCTTCTCGGGATTATCGAAACGTAGTTTCTTGAGCATCTGAATATTGGAACGCTGTCAGCTTGCACGGAAGAGTAAGCAATCTTGTTTGCGCTCCTGTGTGGGTAAGACAGTTTATGTAAACACATGCACGCACATATCGTACAGATTTTTAACGGTACGACGAAATAAAAAAAAATTCACGTGAGTTACGTGTTACGCATTCGCTCATAAACCCCATACGAATTATAACTGGGATAATTTTATATAGGGAATCCTGGCTGGCATTATTGTATCTTTTAAATTTGCAGGACACTTTTTTCCGTATAGTTCTGAATAAAATAGCGCAGAGAGGAGGTACGTATTATAGCTGTCTCTAGCAAGCCAGCAAACACGGCGCATGTGTCCTCGGGTTCAAGGCAACACGAGGTGGAAATGTGTGGTCGGTCCCTGCAACCGCTTTCAATCTGGGTCACCCAGCATCCAATGTACGTGGAGGGGTGTAAAACCGAATACGCTTAACAAAAGCACAACAATTTTAGCTGGAGGATTTTAAATGTAATTTGGAAAATGCTTAATGGTAAGTAATAAGTCGATGTTACAGCATGTGTATGCAAACTTCGAACTAAAGGCTGTTCGTGATAAAGTGAGCACTTTTGAAATCAACCTTAGAAAAAAGTTACTGTCCCCACCTGCATATAATTTAACGGGCGTCCTGAGTGACATTCACCCGGTAAAGTTGGTAACGATGAGGAAAAAAGTAGTTCCGCATCTTAACGTCAAATAAAAACTGTTAGGTAACCATCTGTGATAACTTGAATTATTTCTCTCGCTTTCTGGTTTTTGAATGCATCGAATTGTAAGAATGAGCAGATTTGTACAATATTTACTTTCCTAATAATTTCACAGTCTCACTTGACCGACGCAAGAATAAAGTGATGAGGCCCATAACAATGTTAATTTTACATAAGGCGGTACAACTCACAGCGCGTATACATGTAGATCTTAAGCAGGGCTTTCAAAAGTGCTTACACTACCGTGAACAGCCTTTAGCAAGATGTTAAAGCGAATCATAAAAACCGTGTTCGTAGAAGACCGTGTAAATTATTATTTTGTTTTCCGAAGCACGAGCCGATAAGTGTAAACGATTTTCTTTGTGCGGGGCTATGGGATGCCAAGAGGCTACGGTTGTGTTGTAGTAATGCTAGTCGCTTCCCAGCAAGGTGAATGTACTTTCCAGAAGAAGTACATAGCTAGATTTCCAACTTGATTGCGAGTAGTCAAATTCCTTAAAAGTAAATATGTCATGGGATGAAAACAAGATTATTACCTACATTAGGGAATTTAAAGGAATTTTCACTGTTACTCCCAGAAATATGTAACGGTCTCCTTTAAACACTACAGAAATGTAATAGGCCTATGTACGCGCATAGAGTTTTCTTAGTAATTTAATTTTGTCTTTTATAAATTTTCCTTCTGAAATAAAAAATTATATTTCTATGGAGTTCAATTTTATTTTATTTTTATTTTTAATTTTCTGTTCTACTAATACAATTAAATAAACTTTTAAAATTTCTTCAATCCTGCATTTTAAGCTTGTATGTATATTTCCTGCAAAAGAAGGAAGTAACACCAAATAGTAGGGGCCCCGGTGGCTGAGCGGTTGGACTGCTCGCCTCCCACCAAGGCGAATGCCGGGTTTCTCTCCGGATCTCCGGTTTCCCTCGCCCTGTCATTCCGGCGCTGCTCCATTCTCATCTCAATCACCTACGTCGGCTCTCAAGTCGTCGCTGTTAAGAGCCGCCAAAATCTCTTCACTTGCTCACCAAATAGCATATGTGGTTGAATACACTGCCTCCTTCTATCCCCTGTAAAGTATGCCGCTCCTGTAGATCTACACTGTGAGTAATTCCCCAAGCGCAAGTGTAAATCACGGCCTTCTAAGGGACCGTAGCGTTCTGCTTCCTGTGCAGACAGGCGAAAACTGTCCTTAGAATTTTTGTTGCAGTTCGTTCGTGATTAATTTAGCACTTTAAAAAATATATTAGTGTTTACTTTTGGTTACTGTACGCCATCCCTTCTCAAATAAAATAAAATAAAATAAAAAGTGTCATTGATTTTATTACTAGCGTATACTCACTTACTTGTGACTATAAAACTAAGTCACTAGCGAACATAAAACCACAATAAATTCATTGAAATGACAACAGCGGGTAATCAGATGTTTGAAATATGTGAACGTTTTGAGTAAACATAACGGTTTTGTGAACCCACGCACACAAACATATATTGAAAACTTAAAAAATATTCCAACCAAAACGTATTTATGCATATTTTTATTTATTTAACTCAGAAATGCATTAACATATTTTTAAATGGTCATGCAACAAAAAATATTCTTTGAGGTTCGCCACTTAATTTGCCAGCGATTATGGTATAACATCTGGCTACTATATATATATATATATATACACACGACGTTTATTGCAATACTTAAAACCAAACAACTGGCTAGATGTTTAATGAATTTCCCATTTTTTTTCATTTTTTACAAGGGTATCAACAATTATTTCAAGCTTTAACTAAAGATTTCACACATAATTTCGATAGTTGTATGGCTATATATATAACTTTGAAATTCCCATGGTTTCATAAATTATATTTTAATATTAGTTTTCCATTTTTCCTAAACTTTCATTATCAAAAAATTTTTAAGTGGTATTTCACAGCGCTGGATAGTAAAAATATAAGCTATGCAAATCTGTATTTACATTCTCGTTCTTATAAACCGAAATTAAACCACATTCCCGGAAAACAAACATACATAAATAATAAAGTCCCTATTTTTATAATTACAAATCAGGAACATCATAGCTGTTCTCAGAATCAACAATAAAAAATAAAGTTCTCTTTTTCTGGAAACCAGAATGTTTCCATTGGAAAAATATAATGTGCTACTGAAAGCTATCTGCGCAAATCACACTCATTTTAGCACCTCTCGGTTAGTTTTTATAAACTTTTATATTTATAATGTTTGCGTTTTCCCGAAAAACGAAACGTTGTGGATTTTAAATTTTGTTTTGCAGAAATCAAGACATGAATACTCTTGTCCTGGAAACATCATTACAGGTAATGTTAACCAATTGGCACATTTGGAAAAGGCGAAAAAAGTGTTTATATGCAAAATAACTATTCGTAATATAGTCTAACGATTACTGTATACAAATATTCAAGTGTTGGCGTTAAAATATACAGTCATTGACAAAGAAAATAGTTGCACAAGCAAATAAGTTTCGGATTGCAGTACTAATTCGGAAGAAAGGAGAATGTCATCATGGACAAGACATGATTACAAACTGAGTCACGTACAAGCAATATTTATAGCCCTAGACATACGTATCTCAGAATGACGTCGGGCCGCCACGCCTGCGAACACTTCCTGCCAGTTGTGATATGAAGTTGTAGACTCCCTTTCGACGTTCGGCGATAATCTATCCAATGCATCTTGAAGATTCGCTTACAGTTCCTGCTGATTTTGCGATAGGTGTTAAGTCGCGATAGACCGGCCAACATTAAACCAAATACTTCCAGTTGGGGATAGGTCTGGCGATGCGGCTGGCCCTTAGAGAGTATCTACGGCACCAAGGTACGCTCTTGGGACAGCAGATGTATAAGGACGAGCGTCGTCCAGTTGCAATGGAGCACTAGCGTGGGCGTTCACGATCGGCAGGGTCACTGGTCGCAGGACTTCGCGAAAGTACGATTTGGCTCTCGAAGACTTGACGAAGGCCAACGGTGATCTGTTATCGTGCACCACGTTCATCAGGCTGTCTGGACTTGTGGTGTGAGACAACAAATAGTTTATTTTGGTGCTGCCCACGTCGTAACCAAACACGGACAAATTGGTTATTGCCGTCAAATAAAAAGTGGGCCTCGTCACTGAAGATAACCCGCTGCCGATCTTCATAGCTCCATAACAGTCGGTCACACCATTCTAATAAGTGGAGACATTGGGCGGTCGTCGTAGCAGTCTACGTGCGTGTAGTCAGGCGTCGTGTAGCCGTCTGCCAACGGTGCTGAAACACTTTAAATTCCAATAAGTGGAAAACCCCTGATTCGCAGTGAAATTCAACTACTCGAATCAGTGAAAATGGCTCCACTTAGAATCACTGGAAACCACTGATTGTTTCAGTGGAAAAATTTCACTGATTGAATTAGTAACAAGGATATGAATCCTAGACACCAGGCAGGTAATATACTTGAACGCCTCGTCCAGTACAATGATGCCCGTATCACTGCATGACAGGCTTTTGGCTAGCTTGGTCCCGGATCCACAAAACTTGTATCCAGGAATGTGCAGCTCGAACGGAAGACTGTTGATCAGCGTATCGATAAGCCCGCTTCCAGCTACGGTTTTACCTCGTCGAGACATCACAGTGAACTGAGCGAGGAAAGTATAAATATACTCCTTTTATACCTTTTTGTATCAGTATCATTCTAGACTAGCAACAGAACAGACGTATCACATATTCCAATATGACATTTCAGTGCGAATTCTATCAAAAACTGTTTTCTCGACGTGAAGCTTTAAAGAGATATTATAAAATTTGCAGTATTGGTTCCCCTCCACCACCACCAGAAGAAAACAGTTTGCAGATCGCCAAGCAGGATGTTATCTACCCATATGCATTCATGCTGAAGATGAAGCTATCTCCTACGAATCGTGGCATGGAAGCCTATTTCCGAATACAGTGAGGTGCATCATCGCGGGACCATCGGGTTGTGGCAAGACATGCGTCCTAATGAGCCTGCTGGAACAAGAGAACTGTCTCCGGTTCGGGAATGTGTACATGTACTCAAAATGGCTCCAGCAACCGAAATACCGGCCATTGGTATGAGTACTGCAGGCCGTGGAACGTTTGGGTTATTTCCCGTGCAGTGATAATGAAGCCATCGTACCTCCGAACGAAGCACTGCGAAGCTCGATATTTGTCTTTGATGACATCGCCTGCGAGAAGCAAACTCGTATTCAAGAGTACTTTAGCATGGGACAACATGCATGCGTGAACTGTGTGTACCTTGGACAGACTTATTCGCGCATACCCAAACAGATGCTTCACAATAATGCTAATGTGTTGGTGCTGTTTCGCATGGACGATATGAACTTGCGGCATGCGTACGACGACTACGTCAATACGGACATGGCGTTTGCAGAATTCAAAGATATGTGTTCCCTGTGCTGGAAAGACAAGTACGGATTTTTGGTGATTGTAAAAGACTGGCCTCTGTATAATGGCAGGTACTGACGCGGATTCGATCAGTTTATCGTCGACCGTCGATAATAAGTTGCAGCATATCGAAATTCGGGCAGAGTAGCATCAAGCGGCGGCTTGACAAAGACGAAGATGCAGTTTGTCTCGTACCAAGAAACTCGTTTCCCCATATGCCTACTACTAACGGCCGACTGTAGTTAGATAATTAACTATTGTTTGCATTTATTTCTGGCCTAATAATAAATTATAAATACACATATTTACGATAGTTTACTATTTATATTATGCAATTTACCGTATTATTATAAAAGAAAAAACGTAGGATGAGGGCGGAATTGAGCTCGCACACAACTTTCCACTTCGCTTTTAGATAGTTACCTCACCCTTTTTATTTTTTTCCCGTTTTCCTTCATTTGACATTGTCGTGACATTTAATATTGACGAAGCTCTAGGGAGGCCGTCCTGCTGACAGATTCCCAGTGCGACAAGCGAACTGAAAATCTGCCGTGTCAGAGGAACCGGGGCGCGAACCCGCGACTCTCCGACGACAAGTCGGCCACCCTACCCCTGAGCAATGAGGGCAAGGCAGCATGGACGCTACCAAGTCAAGTTGTTAAGTGAGAGGAAATTGCAGGTCTTATTGTTATTTATCGAAAGCATGTTGTTTTAAATGGTATGCACTTACTTTTCGTTTTCGATTTAAATGTTACGTTTAGGACTTTTAAAACGAATAGGACATATATACATTATATGCAGTTTAAACCTTCAAACACAGCGCTGTGATGGTTAAATGAAAATCGAAATGAAAGACGTAAAAATGGAATGAAAGGCTGATTGACCATAGTACCTCGTAAAACGCCGTTTTTAAATACGAATCACATAAAAAAAAATTATTTTGTATTGTTTTCATTTGTTTATTCGTTGTTATTTCACTTTATAGGCCTACAAGTTGTTTAACGGCCATTTTTGGACGTTGTTTGACGGCCATTTTTACACGGTGTTTAACTGACGCATCGGTAGGGACACCCGAATTTCGCGATAAGATTTCACGATCAGTTGTATTTCATAACACTCTTAGCTGAAATCCGCTTAAGTGTCTGCCCACGAATGAGAGACGAACAATATTGGAGTAACTTAATTCTGATTGGCCACTCAACTAAGTAAATGTCTTCTCACAGGCACACGCCGCCAATAAGCAAGAGGAAACTGATGGCACGCTCGCGAAATTCGGGTGTCCCTTCGCATCAGTCAAACCCAAAACACTGGAAAAACAGTAGAAAAATGACTGATGTGGAAAATTTAACTTAATAAGTAAGTGGAAGAATTTTGGAAATTTTTTATCACTGAAGCGATTGTTGAATAAGTCAGGGTAGTGTTGATTGATCGAAGTCCTCACTGATTCAGATTTATAGTGTACTCACAGGATGCTGCAGGGTGGACATCAACTGCTCGGTGAATGTCCGCACTCGTGGTTGTTAGGGCGCTCCGCACATGTCGGACAATCCGTCATTCCCCCCTCTCGGTGTGGTTCGTGGCAGTTTCCCACATCCCGCTTGTCGAGGTTGCGTGAGCGCCTTGCTCTATCCACCGGCGCAGACAGCGTGCCACGTTAATATCCGCACGACCTGCGTTGTGTGCGCAATACGGAAAAATTATCATCCCCGATATCCGTAGGCCCAAATTGCGAAAAACGCCATCCAACTGTTCTAAGCGCTGTCGAACTAGTCTCCGATGCCTATTACACTTTGAAGGGGTCCTACCGACACGACAGAACGAGATAGAATGGGAATTAAGCAATTTGTTTTTTTTTTTTCTTTCTGACGGGCTCCCAAATCCTGCCATGCCAGTGTGAGCTCCGGCACAGTTCTGTGTGCCCTCCGGCGTGTATGTTAAAGGATGTTCACGGTAAAGCAAGTACTTTTGAAATCAACGTTAAAAAAATACACTGCACTTATCTGCACATATTTTAACGAGCGCACAGAATGACATGCGCCCAGTAAAGTTGTTAATGATAGATGGAAAGTAGTTTCATATCTAAACGTCGAATAAAAAGTGTTAGGTAGCCATAAGTGGTAAATTTTATTATTTTTCTCGATTTTTTTTAATTCATCGAAGTGTAAAAATTACCGTATTTGTGAAATATTTATTTTTATAATAATTCCCACAGTTTCACCTGACTGACGCATGAATAAAGTGATGAGGCCCATGGCAATGTTAATTTTACATAAGGCGGAAGAATACAGAAGGTGGATGCAAGTAGATCTTAAGCAGGGCTTTCAGAAGTGCTCATTTAACCGTGAACAGTCTATAAGAGCTAAGAAGGTTGGAGAATGGTATGCATCTCAGGGCAAGCAAGTCCTATACGCCTTAGGTCGGATTATTATGTTTATAAAGGGCGCATGCAACACGCCTATAGCAGGATTGTCTGGTGCCATGGCCGCAATTGTAGCCATGTACACACCGCGGAAGAGGAAGGATCTAGATGGAAGGGCACAGCAAACCAGCGCAAAGCACTGAGGGCTCTGGGAAAATCTTTGAGAGAGTCGCGGAGGATAGATGTATATTACTTTAATTGTAATAGTGCTGGAGAAAGCAGGGTAGGTTGTTAGTAAGCGAAGATAGACATGTGTGGGTTTGTTGAGGGGTGATATATGAGTGCTCAGCTGGAGTGTAACTAGGGTCGCGCTATGCGACCCTGGTGGTGGCGAACAGAACTGAGCCACCCACCCGACATCTGCCAGACATTTCTCTGTAGCACAGGAGAGAATGTTAGAGTTACAGGCAACAATTATAAGAGGAAGAAATTATAATTATAGGTCATGGATTCATCACCTGGTTCGAGACCTCGCTTGCAGCTTTGTGAAGTAAAGTGTATGTTAGAGTGTGCATGTCGGTTGAAGTGTGCCTCCACACAACCCCCATCAGCTGCTGCAGAGAGCTTCGCGAAGCCTGACGCCTTGTAATCGGCAGAGGCGAAGGACTGTACATACAAACAGTTGTTGGGTGAGAAAAGTTTTTCGGAGCATGTGTGTGTTCGGCAGTGTGTACGCGATGGAAATCACAGGGTCGTCTCTGGAAAGTATGTACACCGGGACGATTTTCTTATATAGTCAGGCAGATACAGCGATAAGGGCCACCTTTGCTGACATCACCTTCGCGGCCAATTGCGAAACATGAAAAATCTGTCTCCCATTGGCAAACCTACGTTTCATTCCTGAAGGTTGCTAACTTGTGGGTACAACTAATTTACTGATATATATATGTATGTGTGTGTGTGTGTGTGTGTGTGTAGTTGCCAGAAATTATGAAATGGTATGAGTAAAGGTATGACAAGGTTCCAGACTAAAGACCAGACTACGGGGGAGGGGGATCGAAAAGTGGTCCACAGACCCGCCTCTCCACTGACAGTTCCAAAACTGATGGCTGGAATTGAAATAAGTAGTAGTAGTAGTTTAGTGCCACAATATAGGCATAATATAATTATCAATATAATAGAATGTCATGAAATTGACCCCCAAGCAGCTAGGGGCGTCAGGGTGGAATGCAGGAAAAGCCCGCCACTCTCACTTTCCAGGCAACTTGTTGTAGAAAGTGCAACTTTATATATAAAATTGCAATCCATAAAAGCTGTAATGAGAAAAAAGTTTCAGATAAAAGAAAACACAAATAAAAATGGAACACCCCATAACCCTGTATTACCCAGAAAGGGCACAGGTACGGGGGTGCTAATAAAAATGCGTGACCAGACTTTGGCTGGCCACGAAAGAAAAAAAAATAGTAGCTAAAGGATGTAGGCGAATAAGTGAGCACTTTTGAAATCAACCTTAGTGAAACGTCACTGTCCCTGCCTGCATATATTTGAATGGGTGCAAATCAGTGACCTGTGTCCAGTAAGTAAAGTTGGTAACAATACAACAAACGTAACAATGGAGACGAAAGTAGTTCCATATATAAACGTCGAACAAAAGAGTTTGGTAACCATTTGTGATAACTTAAATTATTTATTTGTCTTTCTGTACTTTTTAATGCATCGGAATTTTAGAATGAGCATATTTTTACAATATTTACTTTTCTAATAATTGCACAGTTTCACTTGACCGAAGCATTAATGAAGTGATGAAGCCCATGGCAATGCTAATTTTACATAAGACGGAAGAACACACAACTTATATACAAGTAGATTTTAAGCAGGGCTTTGATAAGTGCTCATTTTACAGTGAACAGCCTATAACTAATTTATTGACAATACATGTACATGTAGCTGCCAGGAATTATTATATATTGCAGTTTTGAGAAGACTCCGATTAATCTTTAATCCCCAGCGTGAAGACAGCGTGACTTTCGTACCTCCAAAGATAAGTTGTAGATCCTTGTTAGAGCACTGACGCTCTGTAAGGGCATGTAATCATCTTTAGGGGGTAGGAGGGTGTCGACTACACCGAAGCCTTTAAACTTGTCCCGTGCCTAGGGGGTGTTCCCCCCCCCTCCCCGCCTTCACTATCCTTCTCGGTAAGTCAAGCCCGACAGAAACCACGCCTTGCGAACTTCCCAAATCCGGCGAGCGGCAAACATCCGGCGGATCTCGCGATGTCGCATATACAAGCACCACGTCGCTTTCGTGAGCGAAGCACCCCGTTGTCTTGTTTTCTCCCCCCCCCCCCCCAACCCACCCACCGACCGAAACTTCCAAGGGTGCCCCTGACAAAGGCAAATTACCAGAGGCGGCCATGCCCCTGCGCGCCGCCCAACCACGTCGCGGGAAATCGAAATCTACTCCACACATGAAGGCGGAGTTTCCGACGAAACCTCCTTTCGTGACGGAAATTGCCGGAGAAATTTTACACACGGCCCATTACTTTCGGGACATATTTTTTTTTATGCTTCCGTAGGAGAAACTCTAATAATTTTCAGCTACGTAATGCAATAGAACTTATAGTCTATACACACTTCAATCTAACCCTTGAAAAATCACCCCATGTAAGACGTGCTATGTTGTTTCCCACATATGTCAGGTATCTCAAGTGTTTTATACTTCCGTTAACATAAAAGTACCTAAATTTTGGTTAAATTGAATTTTAACTTATATTTTCTCTATAAATATTTTTTTTTTTTTTATAATTATAGTCCATTCACGGTTTCTTCGGCTTTTTTGAATCAAACCTTTGAAAAATCTCCGCATGTATGACGTATTTAGTTATTTTCTAGATACGCCCTTTATCACAAGCCTTTTATACACGTGTTCATCAAAGTTACTTTTTTTGCCCTGTTAAATTGAAATGTTATTAATATCTTATCTATAAATTATTATGCTTCATTGATAAATAATTTGAATAAAAAACATGGAGAAAATGGGTACGTTGGTAACGTCTAGTGAGAAACAGTTCTTATACAAAATATAATTACAACTGAGTGCGCACGGATGTGGTGGGTTGTCCCTCTGGTGTAATTCTCCAGGTTTAGTTCAGCTTAGTCTGCACGAGGCGGAGGAATATCCTGGAAGTCAGATATTAGCAGGGCTTCATGAAAGGCTGAAGTAACCGCGAATGGAATATAACATGAATTCAAATAGACAGAATATAGGTGTGTTGGTAGTGCCTAGTAACAAATAGTTCTTATGCAAAATATTATTTCACTAACTGCGCATGAATGCGGTGCGTTGTCCCTATGGTGTTATTGTCAATACGGAGTTAAGCTTTGTTTTCGTGAGTCGGAGGAATATCTTGGAAGTATAACTTTAGCAGGGCTTTAGAAAAGTTGCAAGTAACCATGAATGGACTATACAAGAAACACCCTCGGGTTCGGACAAACAGAACTTAACTTAAGGGGTTAACATCTCTTTCACATTGGATTTTTTTTACAGGTATTTAATATCAAACTTCATGACCGGACATTAAAAATCAAATCTTGACATGACATAGAGGACTGCGTAACAAAATTTCTGAAAATGTTTGCGGTTTCAGTTCTGCCAGTATTTGACCAGATGGGATAGAAATTAGTAAATAATGAGGCAACTTTTGATTACGGTGACAGATTTGAAACGAGTCACGCAATAAAAAGAAGGTGTTTGTCGAAATAACAGTTAAGATTTTCCATGCGCTTTGACAAGATTGGTTTTTTAAATTTTGGCTCTAAAAATTAAGTCATGGACAAGTATATGTAAATCTAAAGTGGCAGGTTTACTTCCCCCCTTAATATTACATTTATGGTTGGATGGAGTATCTGCCCTGAGGGCCGCGACGATCTCTGGTGGTCACCCAGCCAAGTACTGACCACGTATGACGCTGTTTAAACATGGCGATCAGACCGCCGGGTTGCCAGCGTGGCATGGCCATCGGCATCGGACAACAGAACCACGCCAAACTCTGATTATATAGAATCTACAGGCTTCTGGATTCAGTAACAATAGAAGCTTTCGTTTTAAACTACGCAGTTGACCAGTGGATGCCTCTGAAACAGATGCCACTTCGAAGTGTAAAGAACGGTAACGCACGAAAATTATTACGCGGATAGGACTGTTGACTTTTTTGACCTCGCTTAGAATGGGCAGAGTGTGAAAATGTCCAATGATAAATGCATGTGAGCGTCTGCCATTAAATTTCCAGCATAATAACCAGTTCCGCAAAATGGACAGGTAATAGGCCCAACATAAACCGATAGAACGCCAGCAAAATGCACACCAGCATCTTTGAAATTGTTCGCAGTTTTACGACAATGGTAGCCAGCTTTCAGCCATGCGGAACGAAGCATCGGTCAATACAAGATGTTTTAAAACTACCTGTTGAAGTTCAAAACACGGTGTCTACAAGACACCCTAGTACAACAAAGTGTTCGGGAAACTCACCTAGTAATAGAAAATGGAAATTGAAGGTAGCAAAACAGCGCCGGGAGTCCGGAACTACACGCACCTGCGTGCACGACAAATTCAATATAACCAAGGCGAATGAAAATGGCCCGTCATGCGGCGACCACCTGTACTTAGGCCACAATGGAAATACATCCAAGCACTATAGGCTGTTCACGATAAACTGAGCACTTTTAAAAGCCCTGCTTAAGATCTAAATAGTATACAAGTTGTGTATTCTTCCGCCTTATGTAAAATTAACATTGCCATATGCCTTATCACTTTATTCATGCGTCGGTCAAGTGAGACTGTGAAATAATTAGAAAAGTAATTATTTTACCAATCTGCTTATTTTTACACTTCGGTGCATTAAAAAAAAACATAAAACGAAAAAAATTATAATTTAAGTTATCTCAAATGGTTGCCTAACATTTTTTATTCGAAGTTAAAATATGGAACTTCTTTCCCTCCATCGTTACCAACTTTACTGGGTGCATGTCACTCAGTGTGCCCCTTAAAATATATGCAGGTAGGAGCTGTGACTTTTTTTAAAGGTTGATTTCAAAAGTGCTCACTTTATCGTGAAAAGCCATTAATCGCCAATACTCATGTTTGTGTGTTGTTGGAAATAAAATGCAATGGCTTCTGGTAGCCCGCACTACTCAATTGCTAATCTCCCTTTTCTCATCTAGTTTGATACACGTGTACTAACAATCAACCACTAACAGCGATGCCCACGTATTTCGAGTGATTGTGTGAAGATATTTGGGTGGCTCTTAACATCGAGGTCTAGAGAGCCGATGAGAGTGAAATGAGGCGAGTGTGGAGCAGCGCCGGAATGAAATGGCGGAAGAAACGGGAGATACCCGAAAAAACCCGTCGACCAGCGGCATCGTCCTGCACGATTCCCACTTGCGAAAATCCGGAGTGAGCTGGCCGGGGATTGAACCAGGTTCGCCCCGGTAGGAGACGAGTGGTCCAAAGACGTTGCATTTATACAAGAGCCATATTTATTTAATAGCAATTATACAAATTTAAACAGCAACTACCAAATTATTAAAAATTAGGAAGGGCAATCATTAGCAGCAATAATAATAGATAATAAATATAAAATATTAAATTTACAACATCTTATAATGAAAGTAATTGCAGTAGCAAAATGTTTTCTTAATAATGAATAATTGACATTAATTTCAATATATTTGCCACGACAAGGGGAAATAAAAGATATATTAAAACAGTTGAATAAAATAATAGTAGAACTAGGTAATAATAAACTAATAATTGCAGATGACTTTAACGCGAAATATGGACTATGGTATTCAAAAATATCAGACACCAGAGGAAAAGAGGTAATTGAAATAATAAACAAAAACACCTCGATAATCTGTAACGAAGAAGGTAATTTATATAAATTTGACAGCAGCAACGGAAAAGAGAATAGCGATTTAAATATAACAACGAAAGATATGGAAGGAAAAATTATAAATTGGTTAGTAAACCATAGTATAAGCGATCACAACAAAATTAATTTTGAGATGGAAATTGGAACTCAACAGGAAATCATGATAGTGAAAAGATTACTTTTAGAAGTTACTAGCTGGGAAAAGGATAATGAATTTAAAAATGTTGTTTTAAGATGATAGCTAACAGAATGGAAGATGATACAACTGAATAAACAATAGATAAATTCCAGGAAGCAATAGTTAACATATGTGATAAACAAGAAACAACTAATAAAACTACAAATAAAAACATTAATTGGTGGGGGAATAACGAACTAAAAATAACGAGAAATAAAGTAACAAGTAAACACAGGAAATATAGGAGCTGTTGTGAATGTAATGTTAAATTGATCTCTAAGGAAGATTACAAAAAAGTTAGATGGGAATATCAAATTTAATAAGGATAAACATGAATAATAAATGGATTGAATTTGTTAAAGAAGAAGCGAAAAGGGATCATGGCTTTAAGTAGATTAACTGGCAAGGAAGAAGTTGAGAAAAAAAGAAACCACTATTAGTATTAAAAATTGGGGAAAAATACACAAAAACAATTAAGGAAACACATAAAATTATGATGGACAAACTACTACCTAATCTTGAAGGAACAGATGAAGAAATAGAAATACATACTTTGGAATAAGAAGAGGAAAAAGTATCTGAAGAAATTAAAGAAGGAGATATTGGAAATGCAACAAAAAGATGAAGCGTTATAAAAAGCACCGGGAATCGATCGGATAACTATCGAAGTAATAAATAAAAGCTGGGAAACAATTCAATCAATACTAACAACAATTTTAAATAAATGCTGTACATTAAGCAAATATCCGGAAATATGGAAAACAGGAAAGATAGTATTTTTATACAAAATTTAGAATAAATTAAAGACAGAGGTTTCATCATGAAGATCAATATGTCTCTTATCAACATTGGGCAAAAATAATGAAGAATAATATATAGTTAAATTAATTCAGAAATATAAAAAAAAGCTTCGCGATAACCAATTTGGATTTAGAGAAAAAAAATCAACCGCACAGACAATAAATAAGGTAATAAATTTAATAGAACCGAGTACAAAAAAACATTTGATTGGCATTTCAATAATCATTAGCAACGCATTTTCAACAGTGACATGGAAATACATTAAAAACAGATTAATTAAATACCATTAGGGAAAAAATGGAAAAATTTTATGGGACTATTTGAATAACCGGAACATAATAGTACAAGATAATCAAATAACGTTAAAGAGGGAAATAAATCGCGGCTGTCCACAAGGATCAGTAATATGGCCAAGTCTATGGAATTTAGAAAACAACAATTAGGATTCATTCGCGGACGATTGCATAATTTTGATAGAAGGTAATACAAGAAAGGAAATAGAAGAATGGACACAAAATACAATGGATAAATCTAAAATACGGATGAAAGAGAAAGAACTAAAATTATCAGTAGAGAAAATAGTTGCCATGATTTTAAAAGGAAAATTAGATAAAAGACCGCCAGTGATAAAGTATGACAAACAAGCAATATAAGTTGAAAAGGAAATTGTATACTTGGGCATTATTTGGATAATAGATTAAGTTTTGTCCCACATGTTAAATATATAACCGAAAACGTTAAGAATATATTTTAAAATTAATACAAGCGGTATGGGATATCAAAAATTATAATAATAAAAATAAGAAAATAATATATCAGGCATTATACCGTAATATTATACAATGTGCTAGCACTTTTTTACAAAAATAAAATAGAAAATACACACATTAAAAGAATTCTAAGAGTATCACAAAGATATGTATTGATAAAAATAATGATTTATTACCAACAACATCATATGTATCCGCGATAACTGTTAGTAAAGAAATCCCAATAGACTATAGCATAAAATATAGAAATATGATATATCAAATCAAAAATGAAGTAGACGAAATAGATTACAACGGAAATACATATAATAAGATAGTATAGCATAATAATATTTGGATTGAAAAAAAATATAAATAATGAACCTATTAGTTTAAAAGAATTAAAGAAATAAATCTATAAACTAACTGTTATCAATTGGCAAACAGAGAACGATGAAACAGAAACTGGTCTAAACAATAAAAATGATATTATAAATATACAACAGTGGTACGAAAGTAAAAGCAATAGAAATAATAGTGTGTTGAAAGTAATAACGGGACACTGTCAAATTAAAGAATACTTAGATAAAATAAATAAAATAGAAGACGACAGTTGTCAATGTGAAAAGGGAGCTCAGACGGTATACCATGTTCTATACTTATGTGACAGACATGCTTATAGAAGAAAGAAAGAATTAAAACAGAAATTAAAAACTTCTAAAGATAAATGGCCATTACAAAAACATAATATATATGACAAGGAAATTGTAAAAATAATAAATGAAAGTATTAGTAAAATATATGATTTGATAAACGCTATGAATGATGATTTAACTAAGTAGTCTAGGGAGCGGATGACAGTGTGCTAGAACTAAGGGAATTATTGTATGAATGTTTGTGTTTGTCTAGTGTTTTATCGTTTAAATTAAATAAAAATTATAAATAACTCTCTCTTTTAAATAATAAACAGAACTTTCAGTAAATATTAAGATTTGAAAAGCTCTAAACACGAAAAATTTATAAAGAAGAACACAAGATCCGAAATGAATGTAAGAAGAATTGAAGGATATACGGAGAAAATTAGAAGAACAAGAAGTAGGAAGAGAAGAAAAAGAAGAGAGAGAAGAAGAGGAAAGAAAATGGGGAGAAGAACAGAGAAGGAAAGGAGAAGAACAACAGATGATACAAAAAGAGGAGGAGAAGCAGCAAGAAAGAGAAGAAAGACAAGATCTAAACTGGATGAAAGAAAAACGGAAGGAACTGCGGAGAAGAAAATGTAAATGAGGGGAAGATGTGATTTGCGATAATACGTTGGTTGATGTCTGTGTTAAAATAAAAAAAGGGCGGGGGGGGGGGGCGTAGGAGTGGAGCTCCATTCCCTCGTCCGCCGGGAAACGAAGGCCTGGGTGTCCAGAAGGGGTCCTTCACGTCCTGGATGATGCTTAGGTTGGAGCAGAACGGTGGACGAGGGGAAAAATAAAAATAACAAAATAGAATAGCACAGATAGGGAGGGGCTGGGGGCCTTCGGGTTCGTGGGCGGGGTCATTCGACCGCTGGGTGCCATGACGGACCCGCCTAGTTAGCTGTGTGCGGGCCCGACGGCGTCTGGTCGCGCGGGCAGATTCGTGGGAATCCCGGTCACCGGTCTGTTTCGTCGGGGGCGGTGAAACGGGGGGCGGCCGAAAGGATACCCGTCGGGGAGCTGTCTCGGTCAGGGCTGTATAGCTCACCACCTTCCTACGAAGTGTGAATGATGCTTTTGAATAGACATAGAATTTGTAGCTTAAATTACGGGCGCCCAGACGAACAGCCATCCTCCCACAAAAAAAAGTGTGAATTGCTGTTTGTTAAACGGTAGTAGTCCTTATAGAATTGAACATCCTGGATAGTTGTACTGCTAATTAGGGTTAGCAAAATAAAAAATATTTAAAAAAGTCTAAAAACGTGTCTCGAGTTTATATTTTGAGCGGACCAGCAACTTTATTTCGAAGTGGATAATAGATCAATTTCGCAAGTTAGTAGGCGAATGGAATCTCTATAAATATAAAGTGACTTTAACGTAAAATAGTATATTGGAATTTCTGTTTGTTTGTACTAAATGCTATGCTTTAAATCTCCTTTAGGTCTCTATGTTGCATGAAATAGTCACTTTAAATTTAAACTAATATATATTTCGGTAAATTCTAAAGCGCCTTCCACATTTTTCATACAAATAGTAGGCCTATTGCAGAAGTTAATTTAAATATGAATCAATAACTCTCTTTGTTTTCAAAATGACGATCTTATTTTTTTATTATACTCATATTTCTGGAACCATAAAAATGTTTAATCAAACATAGTATTTTAAAGCGCATCTTGTTTTGCGCTAAATTCAGTAAGTAATAGCGAAAAACCCTCTGCCATTTTGGAAGTTACGACAGCAAAAATATATTTTTGTATGATTTTATAAATTTTTAAAACTATTCCTAGTCACTTGATTAACATAACTTTCAATGGAAAATTCTTTCCTCTTGATCATTTGTTTTAACATACCAGTAACTTCGAATATGTAAAATGAACTACTATATTTATATCGGTACGTTTTTGTTTAAGTGTGGCACATAAGCAACGATACTCTGCAACGAGTATCTTATTTATTGTTTTGCAAAGGTGTTCTGAATGTTTCTCTTGAAAGGAGGGTAATTGTAAACGCTATCATAAATTAATGTTAGGTCTTATGGTATACTTATGAAACAAAATACGTTAGCTGATTCACCAGAATAATTTGCAGAATGTAGCCATTTTAACACAGCGAAAAGTTTTTACGACTGATATATAGTTTAAAAAAAAAACTAGATCTTCGATTTTTATTACGTCACTATACACACCAAAAAGCGGTGATGAGTCGCAAGAAGTATATCTGACGCATAAATGGTTGTTCGGCGTCACATTCGCAATATTCACGAGAAATTAAAATTTCAAAGAAGCAATAGATAGGTCTATTGCAAAATTCGGAAACAGTATGGAAGTTTCTTTTTCTTCGTAGAGCGAGCAATAACTAGCAGGTATATTTCTGAAACGTTGAATAATAACATAACTTTTTCTGGAACAAAAATTGTATGCAAAATTGTTGTGGATCCATACAATACGTACTGGTTACGAAATACGCCTTGAACGATCTGATTTCATAAATTTTTTTTTTCACATCGCATTGATTTTTTTTCTAAAAAAGCTCTTCCGTGTTAAAAGGAATTTTTTTACGCGGGCTCCGTTTTGTCTGAGGTTCCGTGTACGAGATCCAGAAAACCTTGGATATGTATTTTGTTATAAGACGGTAGTTTAAGGCGGGTAAATTCAGCAATATGCCGCACACAGTCACCAATGTTGTTTAAACCGTGAATCTTAAAATGATAATTTAAAAACATTTAATGTGCCACTCAGATCCGTTGAGCACACCCGTTAAGTATGCTATTATCTTTTGGTTTATTTACGTGTATTATGAATCCTGCCAGGGAAGAGAATGGATAGGACCACGTGCAAAATTACAAGCGCTGGGTCCAAGAACTCTCGACTGTGGTATGAAGTGACTCTCACATAGACACGTACATAACAAAGGTTGGATCCACATAGCAATGACGTTTGGAATAATTTTTAAAAAATCTTGCTATTCCATCCTGGACCCCTCCACCGGACGTCCACAAAACAAAAACTTTGCGTCGCCGCGTCTCTGTGGAATTCCCGATAACAACGGCAAGTCGACGGGAACAATTCGCTGGAATTTCCAGCGAGGCCGCGGGTTAAAAAGAGGGTTGGTCCGTTCGGCCGGGCAGATAGAGGCCGGATGACGAGCCTGTGAGGTAACAGGGCAAATCGATTGGCGAGCGAGTCTTTTGGTGAGCGGACTAGAGACTCTCTCGGTGTGTGTGTGTGTGTGTGTGTGTGTGTGTGTGTGTGTGTGACCAAGTGGGACTGAGATAACGACTGCAG
Source organism: Dryococelus australis (assembly GCA_029891345.1). NCBI lineage: Eukaryota > Metazoa > Arthropoda > Insecta > Phasmatodea > Phasmatidae > Dryococelus > Dryococelus australis. Next base: position 60,939,916 of record CM056998.1, on the reverse strand, counting down.
AGTGGCAAAAGTGAGGCATGCTGTCAACGACAATGCAACTGGGCTCTTTGCACAGTGTATTATTTAAGCATGGCCGCGCTGAATAACAATCATTTTACTCAAATATATTATGTTAACATCAAAATATAGTTATTGTTAAGCTTCCCCTCTTTAACCAGTTACACTCAAAATCTGAATCAGTGATAATTTCACTGTTCCAATCAGTCAACAGTACCTGACTGATTCAACAGTCACTTCAATGAATTTAACTGATGAATCGGTGAAAAAATAACACACACATAACTTACCCACACGAACGTCTAAAATGGTACACAGAGGCAACCAAAACAGAAAACTTAGAAATTCTCCCTGACATATACTTTGTAGGTAAACAAAGATTAAAACGACCTCTATGAAACTTATGTGATTAAAAATAAGCACAATTTTTGTCATATTTAACGAACTGTTTAATGGTCACTACCAAATAATTTTGTGTGCATCATAAACCAAATAATTTGGCACAAAAATTTAGGGTGTGCATAAATTTTTAATTTTGTATTCATCCAGCTCTTATGCAAGAATCTATCACAGAATTTCGATGTTTGAGGTAATGATTTAGCAAACAAGGTAAACTATTTCGTTGAAGAAAACGCTTCAAGAGGTTTTTTGTAACATTTACTATTTATCTTAACGTTACTACAAATGTATTTTTTTACCGCCACAAATATTTGGGCAAGATATAGTGTTACGAAATATTTAGTACTGAACGCATCCACATCTGGCGAAATATATGTGTTATTTAGCGCACTTCCTAATGGCGAATTGAATAACTACGATTAGTCAATATTTTCACCTGTGCCAGACGAGGATTTTCAGAACTGTCAAGTGTGTACCTGCCAGGAACAAGATATTTTCTGTGCAAATTGACAATGATTTTAATGTAAAATATCTTATTTAATCTAGGCCTAACCATAAAAGAATTGTTGTTATGTGTTTATAGTCAACAACCAAAATAAATGAAAAATAATTTCAACGTAATATTTAATTCAAAGGATGAACTGCCTAAATATTCCTACAGAAAGGAATACAGTGATATTGCACCTAAAATTGACAGTTTTTTTTTTTTTTCAATAAATGTTGTTGCACGAAAATATCGTGCAATTTTTAGCAAAGACCAGTTCAAGATTTGTATGTTTTTTATGTCTTTTTTTTTATGTACTCACCGTGATTTTATTTTCAAAATACTTGCTTATTTGCTTGCTTAACTTCAATTAGAACATTGCTACTCAGACAGGTTTGTTCTTGCATCCAGGTAGTGTTAATTGCATACACGCAACAAAATATATGCCCGAGCATGTATCTCTCATTATTATTGCAACTCTTACGTAAGTTTCACCCTCTATATTTATAATATTTAACAAAATTCCCAAACTGACTATGGTTTAGAATAGTAAGTATTGTTTACCATTCAAAATTGTTGTGGAAACGGCATCCATATTATAGAGTTCGTCTACTTTATACTCTCTGTTAACTTTTTCGTGTTTCGCCTAGGGCTAGAGAAGTTTATGCATAAGTTAGAGTTTTTACTTAAATACTTCCATGTCAACAAAAACAACAATTAACAGGCCAGAACTCAAACGATCAAGTTATCTTTGCACGTGGGAAGTGTGAAGACATTAACGTGGTTTTTCTCGGGGTACTTTCGTTTACTCCACTACAGCACTCAATCACTTTTTCATCTTAGTGATTCTTTTCGTGGACAAGAATTATTCAAAATATGCATTCTTATATATCTTTATAAGCCAATAAATGCACAAGGTTCAGCATGGCTATCCGAAGGACCGAGCGAGGCCTCGCTGTAGGAAGGGCCGTGGTTCGAATCCCGGTCTGGCTATCCTGATTTCGGTTTTCCATAGTTTCCGAAATCACACCAGATGAATGTTATGATGGGTCCTTAACAAAGACCATGGCCGATTCCTTCCCATTCCTTTCCCAATCACTATTCCTCGAGCAACTTGAGCGTCTCAAATGACCTCGCTGTCGACAAGACTTTAAGCCCAACTACCTACCTACTTACTTACAACTTACCTAACCGACGGGCGGTTAACACGAAAATTCTCACTGTAATATCTTGCCGTAACCTCTCCTGAAGGGAGGAGATCGCGCATTAATAAGGGGTATTAAGATAGCTGGAGGAAGAGCACTCAATTCTTACAAAAGATCTATTTATTTCACATTCAACTATACAAGATCCGCTAATCAAATGCGGTTAGAATCAGACAAGCTATTGTGTTGAGGCAGTGATACTCTGAACCATATCAAATTAGAAAGCAGTTATTATCGAGTTACTCTGACTTAAGTAATCAAGTGAGAATGTAATTATTATCGCTCTTATGGAACTTAACAAGGCCTTCGCCTGTCCCGATACCGCGCATGCCCTAAATCGCCCTAATGGGAGTATAATTACCCAGGTATCGTAGTCATCTACGGGGAGGCTCTCTCCACGGTGGTCGCAGCGGGCGTCGATCTCGGACCACGAACTGGTGGTCCTCTCGGCAGTCGTCCCTCGGGCAGGGCCTCCGGCGTTTGAGGCAAGAATGGTGCCCTGAGCTGCCATTGTCCCAGCCTTATATACTGCTGGCTCCGACCTCGTACTCATTCCCCCGGGATTGTTATTGCAAACAGCTGGGTCGGCTTCCAGAGCCACGCGCTCGTCTCCTAGCAACCCTTGCTGTGGGCAGCCGCAGCATGACCCCCACTTTTTGGAAAATACAGGCGCCCTCGTCTGGAAATACTGGAGGTCTTTCGTTGCGGGGGAATGACAAAGTGAGTTCGGGCTGTTGGTACAGTGAGACGGCTCGTTGCAAGCGGCTGAAGAGTTAAACCTGCTGGAAAGAGCCTTTCTTGTCTGCGGCAGCCTGCATGGCAATGTTTAGGGAAAAGTGTCCTTCACGCACTAGTTGGTATTTCCCTAGGGCGATGTGAGTCACAGAGGTTCGAGCAGGCGTTACATGTAAGGTGTGTGAATTCTAATGGCTTGAGTATGCCATAACTAGTGGAAATATATTTGTCACAATAAAACTTATTACCTTACAAAAAATATACAATGTAATGTTATAATACAAGTTAATCAAGGTTTGTCTTAGTTTACTTTGTTGTTAGTGCGACTAGGAATTTATTTAATTACAAATTCGTGATTGTGAACTAAGTTCTGAAGTTCCTATTATACATTAATTACAATGGTATGTTGATACTATATTTGCTAGTGTGCCGGCACATTAAGAAATGCTTACGTTAGGTCACTATTGGCTTGTGTTGACTGCGGGGAGAGGACAGGATGTGCTCGGTTCCATAATATTATTACACCCCCGTATAAGAAATAATATAAATTGAGAAAATAACTGGCGCCAAACACATTGGGGGAGGAAATGGAATTCTAGTGCACCAATTGCAGTCAACAGTCCTCAATAGTGCCTTACTTGTGTGTGGTATAGCTTGTAACCTTGTGTATTACTATACTATTGTGTTATTGTTTTTCGCTATCGGACATCAGTCTTATTTCTCTATGCGAATTATATATTGACAAGTTGGATACAGCACTTTGTACAGCGAAACATAGGTAACATGTACAATTAATATTTGTTATATTCTTTTACTGTTGTATTTTACATGTCAAATACTAGATAATTATATACAAAAATAGAACATTGAAACTAAAGATATACACTTTAAAGTGGCCCCATGAGAAAATGTTAAATTCTATGGCGTCCTCACCGCTTGGCTATAATGTACCGTCGAGTGCTCTCTAGAGCTAATTTATTGAAACTTCGGTTGTGCAAGAGTAAGCTGCTGCCCTCTGCAGTTATATTCTGGCTGTTATTTACAGAATGGAACGAGATACCTTCATTTAACTTAAGCTGTTTTGCTTCAAAGTTATTGTATTGGAGCAATTGTATAGGCAATATTGTATGTGAAATTGCAATTTTACGGCTCTTTATATCGCACAATTGTATTTCATGAATATGTGTCACCTGGTTGGACGTAAGTTAGAAGCTGCGTGGTATATGGATATCTATGATACCAACTTTTGAGTTGAGAATTTCCTTACTTAGTGTTTTGTTAATACATCTTAAGACTAAATTGCCAGGAGCATTGGTGACAATGTAGTGGTGGGGTTCAATAGATTGAACAGACGAAGAATTACCTAATTCGGAATTAAATTGGCAATATTTAAAAAAAGTTTCAATGTTGTCTAAGTTAATAGCCACCTTTAAACACTTTATTTGGGCGTTATCAGCTAAGAAAATATATACCTTTTACCTGTTCTGGGATGTAGTACATTTCTCTATTTTCCTGAATTGCCATGTCAATGGCAATAAAATTTTCACATGTAGCTATATGGCAAGTTTCATTTTTGTATAAGTATGGGACTTTGGTCGTTCTGAAAAACTGCCATGCATTTTTCTTATTTTTCAGGGGAGTTTGGATTTTCAAAAAATAATTGTGTTGGTGACTACATGCATTCAGTTAATGGCAAGGTATAATATTTCAGAATATAGTTACTGGGGATACTGAGTAGTAATCCTAAGATGTTAACTTGTGATTGCAGTCCTAAAAGGTCATTACTTAAAGTTTGTCTGGAGACACCTTGTAATGGTAAAATTTTTGTTGACATTGTTGTATATAACTGCTAAATCTACGTTCATTCACCACATTATTAATTAGTTGTAGAGCCACGCTTGTCAACATTTGTGATTGAAATTTAGCATATTCAATTTCGCGATATTGATTATGTACTTGCTCTGACGTACCAACAGTGCGTGTGATTGAGTTTATTTTAGATTCTACCTGATTTTTGATTTCAGCAAAACAGTAATGTTCAATTTATATTGGATGTCATGAAACTTGCTAGCAGGTCATTGAGTTGTAAGGCTAGCATTTCGTCATTTGCCAGGAGGGATTTTAGGTGGCGGGAGGTGAGGATGTCGCAACACCATGTAGCGACCTCCCCCAGGAAGGTAATTGCATGCTTTATTCTGTTGGACATTGAAATTTCTGACAAGAACTCATCAGCAATATTACTAGATGTTTCACTGAAAAACAGGCGTAATGTCTCTGCATTGCGACAAACAGTGCTGTTCTTCTTCGTACATGCACTGTGGTACAATATGCCAAGATTCTCTGGCATAGTCGGCTGGTGCAGTGGTATGGTGTAGGCTATCGGAACAGTCTCTTCATTCTATAGGTCCGACGTCCGTTGCTGGAAGTACACTCCAGTGTGGGTTTTGTACATTTGTGTCCCCACCATACTGACCACAAAGTGAAGGACAAGGACCAGCGAGCTGAATTGGGCTGCACCCATGTCAGGAGTATGTTACTTGTAATATAAAAAATATCATTAGTGTTTTATATTAGCAATTTTTACATTCCATGTGTTGACTGCATCAATCTTTTTTTGCCCTCTCTTGCGTACTTCTATCGCTATTGTCAAAGGACCCAAAATATTGAGTACACGGTATGGGCTGTGGTATTTAATATCCAGTGCTTTTTGTCTGGCATGGGACTTCGCCCAGACAAATTGGCCGATCTTAAGGTCTTATGTCGAATAAAGCTTTTTGTTTTTGTTGAGATGCAAGTAAGTTGATGCAGGCTTGTTTTAGTTGTTTTCACCGGTCGTCGACACATGGGGAATACTTGTTTGTTGTAATGTTACATGGTTGTACCGCTTCTACTACATGTAAAAGGAAGAATGGACTAAATTTTGTACTCCTGTTAACGGTGGAGTTGTAGTTGAAAACAATGTATGGCACATATTCAACCCAGTATGCATGATCCTCATTTGCGCAGGATATGAGCTGTTGCAATAGAATTTTGTTCACCTGTTCCTTTAACCTGTTGCATGCTGGGTTGTGAGCTGTTGTTTGGAGTTTCTTTATCCGCAATTTTCAGAATACTTCGTTTATCATTTCATTATTAAATGAGGTCTCCCTATCGGTAAGAATGGATTTGGGGTAGCTGTATTGGAGAATAACATATTTAATGAAATTCGCGCATGTGCTTGCATCAATTGATTTCACCGGGCGGGCGACTGGTCTTTCATGGCAAGACTCCTGGAATGTAAGAAAGAGAGGGCAGGAATCGGAGTCATGTGAACAATGGGTTTCTGGTTCGTGTGTTTAACCTTTTGGCATGTGGGGCAGTTTTTTTTTTTATGTATTCATTAACTTCTTTGGACATACCGTCCCAGTAGTATCGATTTTTAATTTTTGCTAATGCTTTACATTCCCTTAAATGTTCTCTGCCTAGTGGGGCATCGTGGTGTGCAGTTATGATTTCGGATATATAGTATTGTGATACTAGAGTGAGTCTTTTTTCGCCGGCTGGTATGCATATTTCCATGTAAATCTACTTATTTCCAGTAATCCCATAACACCTGGCCAACTGAAGGTATTTGGCTGTTGACTTTTCCGGTTCCATGGGGGCTAATTTTAATGGTGTAACATATGGGTCATTCGCGTATTCTTCTAGGAATGGAGATGTGGGAGTTTGTGTGAGTGGTGCGAGTAATAAATTAGTGTCGTTGTCAACCTTTATGTATTCCTGTTCGTGAATGTATACTGGGTGGTAGTCTGGTGTAGTGTTGTTGATTGTAATAATTATTAGACAATTTATGCTCGGTCAAGGCACGTGGATTTGATTTTGTGTTCATGTTCTTGCATGGTGATTTCTATGTTGACTTGGTATAATGTTTTTATAATCTTTGCGATTGGCTGTAGTGAGAGGTATTCATATTATCACTATCTTTGCTATGCATGATTTATCTGTAGTGAGGAGGTCTTGTTTTATTAAGGTGTTATTTCTGTCCAATGATTTGCTATAAATTTCGCAATGTTAGTTTTGATCTAGTTTTCTTTGTTTTGATTTTATAGCAATGTCTCGGCTAAGGCTTATAAAATGACGGATATGTCAAGAATTATTTTTTTACATTATAAGTGTTGATATTTAGTTTTACGGGTGTAGTGTTAGCTGTTCCCGATGTTGGAATTCTACTCATGGCATCAGTTGGTGTATTGAGTTTTCCTTTGATTATTCGGGCTTCAAAGTCGTATTCAGTTAAAGCTATCGCGAGTTTCTGGATACGAACGTTATATTCGGCCAATGTTTTCAGGTAACAGAGACTTGCATGGTTGGTCTCTATTATAAATTCGCGGCCGTACAGGTATTGCTTAAAGTAAATGACAAAGTACTTATTGCAGATAGCTCTCTTTCTGTGGCCAATAATTTTTTTTTTTCATTGAGTGATAGTTTTTTAGAAGTGAATGCTATGATAGTGCGGTATTTGCTGCCTGGAACTTCTTGCATTGGGACAGCTCCAATTGCAGTTTGAGAGGCATCAAATTCTAAAATGGTGTGTCGGTGTTCGTTAAACTTTTATAGTATTGGTGGGTTAAGTAAAGCCGATTTTAAATTGTCGAACTCCCGTTGTTCGTGTTCTGTTCATTTGAAAATTGCATTATATTTTATTAACTTTATTAGTAGTTCAGCAAGTTGGGCGTAATTGAGTATGTATCGTCTTAAATAGGACGCGAGGCCAAGGATTGTTCTCAGTTGCTTTACATTTTTAGGTGGCGTCATTTGTTGGATGGTTGCGATTTTCTCTGGGCCCTTTTGTATCCCTGATGGCGTAATGTAATGTCCGAGTATTTTTATTTCTTGCTGTGCAAAATTACATTTCTTACTGTTTATCTTTACATTGTACTTATGCAATTCCTCCATGACTTTCTTAACATTTTCTAGGTGTTAATTGACGGTGTTCCCTATTATAAAAATTTCGTCTATATATGCGATAGCTGTGTTCCAGTGTAGGGGTCATAGCAAAATGTCGACGAAAATTTGAAAGTAGTTCGGACTTGTTGCTAGGTGCATTGGCATATGGGCATACTCACCCGTCAATGCCAAAGACAAGTTTCTCTTGGTCTTGTTGACGAACTGGGATGGCGTAGAAGTCACTGAATATATATATTGAACTTATATATTTGGAATTTTGAAGTGTGTTTATTACATCCTCAGTTCGCGTACTCTCTTTGGGTGTTGGTTTAAAAGTCTAAAGTTTGTTGAAAATTGGATGCCTCCTTGGCATTTTTGGATCACAAGACTCAGTTCAGCATAAGGGGATTCTAATGGGGTTATAATATGAGCATCTAGCATGTATTGTATTTGGGTGAGTACTTGTTCTCGTAATTTGGGGTTGTTTCTACATGACCATGTGTGAATCGGTTTGTCTGTTGTGAGTTCATGTTTTATCTTGTAATTCTTGGTTTCTGTGAGTTCCATGATTGAACTGGCGAAAAGTTATTCATATTTTTGTAATAAATTGTAAAGTTGTTTTTGTTCTGTTGGTAGTGCTGGATTTATGTTCCCAAGTGTAGTGCTCTTTGCTTGTCCATTTGTGCCTCAATTTCATTTATATACTGTTTAATGCAATTGTTCATATCTCACTTGATTGTGTTTCTATTTATTGGTATATCGATAATCTTCTTGTTATTGGATATGTTTATGAACATTATGTCTTTAGACAGGACTGGCCCAATATCATTTTTTTTATGAAGTCCACACCTAGTATTATGTCTAATTTAATGTTATAAATGAGCAGAAATTCTTGCTAAAAATTGTATACCATAATACTAATATTGGCGTAGGTTTTATATTTTGGTAAGTCAATATCGTTTTTGACCCCCTCTAGTGTGAATTATTCCATTACCAGTTCACGTTTATGATTGTTAACAAGTGTAGAGGATATGCATGATCGCGAGCAGCCAGTGTCCAATGGTGTGTTATATGTTTTGCCGCTGAACCGAACACTGATGCGTGGTGTTGATGTCTTGACGTAGTATCTAGCATGGCACTCGTCCTTGGCAGCCGGTGTGTCGTGTTTTGTGTAAGGTGTAAGTAAAGCTGGTGGCTCAGGTTGTACTCGTGCTTGACATCATTGCCAGCGGGTTCCTTTATTGTGTTTAGTGTTTTGTCGTTTACCGCTCTCTGCAATTTGATTTGTGTTTGGACAGTCGTGAAGCGATGTATAAATTTGTGGAAGTGAGCCACAGTGTCTGTTTGGAATTTTTGGTTCTGATTGGAAAACCGCGGCTTGGTGACCTTTATACATGCAGAGCATGCAAACGAAGGCCATCTGCGCCTGGCGCCTGATGAAGGCCGCGTACGCGCCTCTGATGTCACTGTTTTGCTGTGTAGCCTGCTCTGCTCTGCGGGAGCCGTCATTTCCATGTGTGCACGTTTTACGGGCGCGTCGCAGTGTTGGAAACTCTGTTTGACCTGTTTTTAGACTCTTGGAATATGATGCGGTAAGTGACCTTGTTATTGTCCCTGATGCACTTGGACAAAATTTGTACTTTGTGCATTAAATCTGGTGATTTCTGCATATGACCTGTTTGGTTTGCACTTTGAAAATAGCGCCTGACATGCATTGATGATGCGTGTTTACTTATTGTCGAGGGGGGGGGGGGTGATTCTGTCTGTGTACTTTTGTCCATTCCTTTTACCCCTCAGTCCTTCTTGCTTATTATGGTGTACACTTAAGGGTTCTGTCTGTCCTTATATGGTATCCCTTCTTTCTCGCACATGTTGGTTATTTTTGTCTTTGGGGGAGGTGCCTATTGCTCCTCTGTATAGTAGTTTTTTTTTGGCGTGTAGTTTGTGGTTTTACGGTCCTGGGAAGGGCTGTAGTTTTGATTTGTACTTTGTTGAGTTGGGCGCGAGTATTGTGCAACAGTGCGCAAATTTCGGGGTCTGTGATACTGTCTATCATGTGTATCTGGTTGTGGGTGTGTAGTGTGGAATTGATTTGGGTAGTTATTTAGTGATCGTGATGCATACTGTTAGTATATGGGGAGTGTTTGTTGGGTGCGCCTAAAAATTATGTTGTCTTGTTTGATATGGCGTGGTGTCGTGTATCGTGAGGTTTGATTGTACTTAGGGTATATCTGATTTTGAAGTGTCATGTTTGCTATTTCTTCCGTGAGTTTTGATACCTCTGTTTTTAAAAGTTATATTTATGAAGTTGCCTGATTCCCTGAAATGACTTGATTGTACCGAAACTACCCAATTTCAACTCTCTTTATATTCTCCAACATGTCTCCAATGGTCTCATTTTTAAGCCCTATAATTTTGTCTGCGATCGAAGGCAAAAGTGATCGCCAGACAATTATACTGAAGTCGGCGTCTGAGATATTTTGGTTATACTTGCACCGATAATACATAAGATTTTCAATATGTGTTTGCATGCTTTGGCCTAACATTTGGTTTGTGGTGTAGATGAGATGTATGAGGTTCCATTTCCGTGGTTGTGAATGTAGTCCTAAGTTTGCTTACGATTCCATTCGAATTTATTTGGTCTCCTGGTGTTTGTTTGAAGTTTTAAAGTGTGTTTTGCTGTGCCATTTAGGTAGAATTGCAATCTACGACACTTTCTGCCTCGTCCCAATTATTCGTTTCTGCGGCCAAGTTGTACTGTTCGAGGAATTCTTCCATGGTTTCATTGTTGTCCCCAGAAAATTTTGATATTTTAACTGGCAGTTGGACCACTATGTTAATAGGTTGTTGGTTGGTCATATTTGTGTTGTAGAATGTGTTCACTTGTGGTGAGACTAGAGATGAGTTTTCGTAAATGTGTTGTGATGCCAGTGTGAACAGGCGATAAGTAGTCTGATGTTGTAGGTTCTATGTTCTCGTATGTGTGTGGTGGTGTTGTTGACAGAAGGCCACTGTTAGTTATTTTGTTAATAAGGCTGTGAGTTAACCATGTAGAATTTGCTTGAAACTGTTCAATCAAGTGAGGGTTTTGTTGCAAAAGCTTTTCATTTGAGTCGATAAAGTGTTAAAATTTGTCAGTGATGTTTGTGTTTCTGGCTTGTATTGTTCTTTGAGTTTCTGGTAAATCGATTGTGGCATGTTTCAATATGTTAACGCTGTCTTGGCAAAGGACGACTTGGAATTGTCGGTCATGAAGTACTTGCGTGGACAAAATTGCACTATGTGTATTCTTATGTCTTAACATGCACACACAAAGCCTTTATGATATTTAGTTTCCACTTCGCTCAAGTCCTCGTGGAAATTTGCATTGAGCAAAACAAATGGCCCGAAGAGCGGCGCCGTGGTTTTATCATGCATTAACTTAAAAGCTTAAGCACACAAACTCCACTCTAAGAAATAATGGGCGACTGTACAGGCGCGAATTTTGCGACACAGCAAAAGTACTTGCATGCCCTCGCACAGTCGCTATTTGCTGAGTAGCAATCCTGCAGGCTTTGAATGGATGCTTTCAATGCCACTGTTATTTAATATGGCTTTACACAACTTTTCCGACTGAAGTACGTTAACCTATATGTTTGCAGAGATTGCAAACCCTGTAGGGAAGTGGGAAATGGGAGGTTTCTGCACTCTATCCTGCCATACCGAATTATTACATTAATGTAACTTTATTTTGAACTGTGAGTACACTTAAGGGGGAGGTTAGGAGTGAAGGCGCCTCCACAATTTGCTTTTGTTTTTGTTTTGTTAGGAATATTATTATTGGTCTTCATAACTGCTAAAGAATGTTGAGGAGCAGGTCAACTGATATTGAAAAGTTGATAAAATAATTGTTTTCTTATTGTTCTGCTGTACAGCCCTGATTTATAGAAATGATGGTTATGATATCATTTGTCGATATTAAAATTGGACAGTATAGGATTTAATGAAGGACCGTGAAGAAATGAATTCAATCCAGGAACTGATGATGAGCCGAGGAAGGACGATCGTATGCCACTGATAGGTATCCATCGCTGCATCTGGAGTGCATCGGCCCACCAACACTTCGAGCCACTGCGGAAGTCCAGGGACCAGTGTTCGAGCAGAGAGCTAGAGTGATCAACGGACACCGAAGGAGGATAATCGTCATCCCTAGGCGGTATTCCATACATGGTTCTATATGGCCGTATATCCAATTAAATGTCAATCGACAGTTAATTTTATAATGTTCTGAAAATTAACACCTTTTCTTTCCCATCACTAAGTTAGGTAAATTATTATTTTTAATCTAATCTTCAACTAGACGTGTAGTCTCTTAATTGTTATTTTAGTTAAAATGTTGCTTTTGAATGTGGCTTGGATTGTGAACACATGCCGCTTTGTTCATATAAAGATTTGATAAAGGGAACACACTAATTTGTTCTTTTTGATATTCATTAAAATTTTCTAACAGATTCGCCTCATTCTGCAAAAATATAAAGTAAAATTAAATTTGTGATGTTTGGGAAAAGGAAGTTAAAAATCTCCCTTCTCCATTACAGCACCTATGTCACATTATAAAAAGATTCACGCATCCTTCACTTAACCCGGCATTTTATTACCAGGAGTGTTGGAACATGTTACGATAAGTCACAGTCTTCTCATACCATTCTTGTTGGAAATTGTCTGAATTAAAACACAAGGATTGTAGCTCTCATTGCAAAATATTATAAAGAATTTAGTTTAACCTTAATTCACAAATTAAGCTGACCTAATATAACATTACCTTTAAAAAAAATGTTATTTTGTACATATGGTTTTGCTGCAGCATAGCACTGCGTTCCTTCTACAAAACAAATATTACATGTAATAGAACAACTTCAACAATATTTTATTGCTCCCACAATAATCAAAACTTCAGTAACCTAACAAAATGTTCTGTTTCTAGTAGTGAACAGTTCTGTAATTGGGTTTGACGGTAGCAGCAACACAACATTCTGTTACGTTATTACAATCCTGGTCGTTGTGGGAACGATTCAAGTATTGTTGAAGTGGGTCTGTTAAAGATACTGTCACTGTAGTGGGGACGCAGCGATCTGCTATAGCAACGATATGCACAGTAGTAAATACAATCATAGGCAAGAATACAACAACCAATCCTGTTGATATCACTATCTATGCTAACAATATTTAAATGGTACCTTCAACCATTGTATACTACTACCCATCATATGGTTGTCCTTATTTTAACAGTCTAGAATGTTACAACCACCATATTTTTTTCTCAGTATGCGGTCCCATTCTTTTAACCTTTTTATTAATCAGGTGCTGTGTTCTAATACATACGTCGAAACTCATTTTACACCATCGCAATGGACTTGAACGCAGGAAATGACACAAGAATTTGCGCCTTTTTTTCCGAGCAGATGGCATTTTGGTGTTAACTTACAACAACGCTCCAGCCGCGGCCGAGAGGTAGCGCGGGAAATTATGCCCGTATTTTGAATTCCCATCCTACGCAGGAAATCCATCAAACATAGACATAATATATATTTTGTTTCAATATAATTTTTTTATTGCTTTGTTTTGATTTAAGAAGGAAATTTAAAGCGGGTAAGTTCAGCAATTCGACGCACATAGTTACCAATGTGGTTTAAAATGTGAACCTTAAAAAGATAATGTAAAAATTTTTCACGTACCACTGAGAGCCTTGAGTATGCCCGTTAAATTTGCTGTTATAATTTGTTTCATTTGCGTGTATGATGAATCCTGTCAGCGAAGAGAATGGATGCAACCACGTGCAAAATTACATGGGCTGGGTCCAAGAACTCTCGACTGTGGTATGAAGTGACTCTCATATAGACACGTACAGGACAAATGTTAAAATTCACATATCAATTACGCTTGGACAAATATTAAAAAAAAAATTGTCATGCCATCCTGGACGCTGCCCTCCGACGTCCACAAAACAAAAACTTTCCATCACTGCTTCTCTGGAATCCCCGAAAACAACGGCAAGCCAACGAAAAAAATTGCCTGGAATTTCCAGTGAGGCCACTGGTTAAAACGAGAGTTGGTCCGTTCGGCCGAGCTGATAGAGGCTGGATGACGAGCCTGTGCGGTAACAGGGCAAATCGATAGCAAAATATGTAATTTTCCCTATGCAATCCATTTTATTAATACGGTTGCACCAAACAAACTTCGATTTCTTCAACAAAACATTTTTCTCAGTGCACTACGTCCACGTTTGTGTACAGGTTGCAAATAAATGACATTTATAACCGACGCACTGTAATAAATGACATTTATAACCGACGCACTGTAATAAAATGTAAATTTACACATAACATTTTTTGTAATTTTACATTTTGAATGTGTCTTTTTTAAAAACAACTAAAAAACATGCAATTTTTACACAAATTTTCTTAATAATCCAAAGAGTACTACAAGTATTTGGTGATAAGACATGAATGTATAGCTTTATAAACATAATGATGGTGTAAAATTGCACATTTTTAAGTATGTGTAAAATTAGACCTACGGCCTGTATTACAAATTTAAATTCTGTACTTTCACTGCTACATGATCCTTGTATGAACACTCGACGTGAGTGTAGTTTTTTTACCTTCTATTGTGTAATTTTACAATGACTGTGTGTGCAAACTTACATGGCAGTTTGGAGTAATTGTGAGCGTATATTTACACACAAAAATTTCCGGTAATTTTATATTTTCTTGTGTAATTGGTTAAAACGAGTGCAGTATTTGAAATTTCGTACTATTATTCCTAGGAAATCAAATATAACTACAAGTATTTGTTTAAAACATGCGATGTAGCGGTTGGTGCTAGAACTACTTCGAACTCCTGTTGGATGTTCAATAGGAATTCTTAACTCTCACTGATGGGCTATATTAGTGCTACAATTTCTTAAATTAAAAGTGTCAAACCAGGTTCGTTAAGGTATGGAGGTCCTAATTCAATTAAAGTGTTAATTTCTAATCTCCTAGTTTTATTTACAATAACTACAAACATAATTCTCTGGACCCATAATCTCCCAAAAAAATTCCGTCACCTGCTGTTTGGAAATTAATGAATTCAATCATTACCATTTACAATTGCCTCAAATATATTAATGCAATTAAATAACTAAAATCATTCCCAATAAACAGTGAATCAAAACCTATTGATTAACTTTATAAATTATATGTTCATATTTGAAAGTTTCAATATTTGCAATAAATTCCGTATTGCATGTTTATACAGTCTCACCACAGTTCAGTCTAGATCCCTACAGTCAGCAATGTCCTAGTTCTCTCCGAGTGCCCTCATGCCATGCATACTAGACTTCACTCGTCGGGTTTCACGCCCTCTTGTTCGTTCACACTATGAACACCTCGTCCGCCGTCTTATCGCGATCCCCCGTCATCATCCGTCCTCTTTACCGATGTTTCTCTACGTACTTGACTTCGCCGGTTATCGCACTCAGCAAAAGACTGACAGACTCCCCACCCTCGGGCCTCTGCGATGTTTATATATTAGTAAGACATCACCCAGAACTATCTCCAAATGCCGCGTTTCGCCGAGGGTCCTAGTTCCCAGAATATTCTTGCGTGTCCTCTGAAGTTGTTGGCTTCCCTGGAAGGGGTGGAGGAGGGGCTGTGACGCCAGCCAGGTCAGCTGTCAATCATTCCCGGCCGCCCGGCGACGGGACCGCGAGAGGGTCTGCCTGTGTGGAGGGGAGGGTCGAGGTGCCCCCCCCCCTCCTCAAAGAACCGGGTACACGAATAGTGGCAACCTCTCGTGTGTCAGCGGCGCGTAACACTAGTTTTTGCACATTAAGTATGTACTCTATATATGAAGTCAAGTACACAATTTGGAGATAACTTTCTTTTAACTCTGTTAAATTATCAAGTTACAAAACATAGTAAAATAATCCGAAAATCACAAAAACCTACTTATAAAGTATGCAAATTATCATCACGCAGTTATAAAAAAACATAAACTGACCGTAATGTTTCTTAGTTCTCTGGCAAAAAATGTACACGAGTGCAGTTGAGAAAATTGGGAGACCAACATCGAGGTCTTGAGAGCCGATGACGGTGTATCGAGGTGAGTTAGGAGCAGCGCCGGAATGAAAGGGCGGTGGAAATGTGAAGTCCCCGAGAAAACCCGCCGACTAGAGGCATCGTCTGACACGATTCCCAACATGCGAAATTCTGGGAGCGACTTCGCTGGGAATCGAACCCAGTTCGCCTAGGTGGGAGGTGAGTAGTCTGACGACTGAAATATATACGGAAATCGCGTAGTTATGATTACAGTGAAACAGCGATTTTACTTTTTTTTGTTATTAATAAAAGACACATTCACAGTGGCAGTATTACTATTACGATGTGTATGTAAATTTATTTGCCGTGGAGAAAAAACTCAGGTATGCTGCAATTTATTTTATGCTACTTGTTGTTTGACATAGTTCTACGTAAAATTAGTTAAACAAGGTACATGTTATTTTACACTTTTGTAGGATAAATTTACTTGGCTATAAGGTAGACAAATATTGACAGATTTAGGTGTGAAATTACACCGACATCAATGGGGACACTACTGCCACATATTTTTAGTTTAAAATTACACATTTTTTATACTGTGGTACTTTACATCAAAGCACCAGTGTTCAACCAACCTGAATTGTGGAATGTGCTTAAGTAGATGTAGATGTCTATTGCGGAACCAAGCGCACCGCACTAAATTAGATAAAACTCAAGCAAATTAAAGCCAAAATCTAGCAACTTTCTCATCATCTGGAGAATCTCACAAATAGGAGCTCAAAAGAGAGAAAATTTAAGGCCAAAATCAAACAAATTTCAACTTTTTTCACACTCCTTGAGCAGGGTCTCTTTCCGGTCAAATTTAAGCTGAATCGTCATATTTTTCATAAAATTTCAGCACCAATTTTTTCTTCCTCTTAAAAAATTTTTTCCCTTGTAAATCAAAGACGGAATCTCTGCTCAACGAGTTGAACAATTCGTTTTATTTCACCAAACTACAAGATCTAGAAAAAAAAAAATTTTTACTGCCACAGATTTTGAAATTTATGAATCTAATTTTGGTAAAAAAAAAAAATTAATTGTTTTCTAAATGGTAAGTTTAAAGTTTCATTACAGAGCGCTATGTAAAGATATTATATAAAAATGCTTTGAAACTAATAAATAAAAAGGAAGTTTTTATGTCATATAGAGGCTTAAAAGAAATGAAAAATAGAAGATTGATCTATGATCTAGAGTTCTCTTTAAGTTTTCATAAATTATTGTGAATTTTTTTTACTAATTGATTTGGCTTGCAAATGTAGAGTAAATTGGGCTTATTTTGACCTGAAAAGGATCCCGCTCAATGGTGCTTTTAAAAATGTGTGCTTGATTTAGATTGCAGATTTGGATCAAATTACCTCGATTTTGAGGATAAAATTGAAGAGATAGATGATGTCCCCTGAAAATTTTCAAATAGGTTTCTTGAAAGTGAGAAATTTACTTGCTTAGCCTCTTAGGCATGAGTGGGTTAGTGCCGATGTAATCGAGCGCACAGCACTTTCGTCATTGTTTTCAAGAAATAATTCTGAACCCAAGTCCAGCGTAGAGTACATTATTTATATATATATAGCGTAGAGTACGCTATTTAAACACTTGAACTCAGAAATGAATGTGAGATACTGGGGTATGATATTCCACATTTTGTGCACGCCCTTGTAGTCGAGCGAGGAACTGAACCATGTTTCAAACCCGGCACTTCGCAGTGCGATCGTATCGGCCACGCAGTTTTCCCCGGAGTCAGGAGTCGCGCTTGTTTTTTCAGATATCCACGTCGGCGCGGGGAACTCGAAACCGCGGGGAGTGCCTCTGGAAGCAGAAGCCACGGTTCATTAGGAGCGCGTCCTGAGGAGGGCCCAGGGTCCGGGTTTGCGGAGGTCTGTAGCGGGGTGTGATTGATGCCTTCCTTCGTGCCAGTCTTTACGGCTCCTTGCTCTTCCCTCCTTTTCATCTCGCCACCAAACAACCTTCTCCCCATTAAGGGCGCTGCACACAAAAAATTATCACTATATAATGTTGCAAAAAATACCGTCATCCTGTGGATATTATTAGTAAGAACTATTTCCTAGCACAAAATAATGCATATCTTATAGTTTTTATTTTATAGCATGTCAAAATCACAGTTTTAGAGTTTTACCGGGATACGCAAATAAAATAAGTAAAAAAAAATTTTTTTACACTAAATCTAGCCTAATTATTTTGATTGATAAGTTATGCCATAGTTCATTTTAAAGTATTCTTAGCAAAATGTATCTTGCAACAATATGGATATACCTCCTAATTTTAAGAAATTTTTTTTAAAGATTTGCATGAATATCTTGTAGTGTTGTAATGATTTTTTTTAAAGTTTTTTTGTGGTTTCTTATTTTAGAATAAATTATATAATTTCGGTACTTAGTTAGTTTTTGGTATTTTTACTACCC
Source organism: Dryococelus australis (assembly GCA_029891345.1). Taxonomy (NCBI): domain Eukaryota; kingdom Metazoa; phylum Arthropoda; class Insecta; order Phasmatodea; family Phasmatidae; genus Dryococelus; species Dryococelus australis. The sequence goes on along the minus strand of CM056998.1, from coordinate 60,921,651 downwards.
AACAACACTACGATTGTTGTTTTGACGTGACATTACACAAATAATATGCGGCCTTATATGTTTTTACACTAGGAAATAATTGTAAGTAATATCTGTAAATTGGTGCCAATTTAAAAAGCTGGATTTGTTGTTGACGAGCAGCCTTAAAACGCTTCTGTGTGTATCTGGCCATGGCAGTACTTATCATCACATGTTTTTCCTTTGTTGGAGCTCCGCGAACCATCAAAAATACTCCAGGGGTACAAGCCCAGAACGAATCTTAACTTTTTTTTTTTTTTTTTTCGAAGATTTGCCACGTGATTGTATACGCAAGCTGAAACAAGCTCCAAGGTATGATTCCCCCATAAATCCGTGTTACCTTTCCAACATCTATAAGTGAAAAATTAAAATGCGTACAGTGAAGTTCACGTTCACAACTACATATAGTAGAATTACTCTGTTTGGAGACTGGTGTCTAGTACATTTTTCATACTGTGTATAGTTAAGTAACTTCCATTGCCATTTACGAAGTTGATAGAAACAAATATTATTTCCCTATTTCTGTATAAACGATTTGGCGTTACGTATTCGTCTGACGTTTTGTAATTTTGGGCACTAGCACGATACTGCCTTTAAACCAACGTTCTTGCTGAATGCACGATGTCTGTATTCAGGACAACTTGCAGACACTTGCTGGTCCCGAGGACACGTCAGCACGGGCATGCTTGAACAAAACAAGCTATCGGCAGTTTCGCAACGAGGCCGGAGGTAAACCAGGGCAAGTTAATTGATGTGTGATTGTTGATAAAGGAACATCGCTCCCGGAAAAGCTGTCTGTCTGCACCAGCATGCAATGCCATTGTGCCCGACCGCCGTTTACGCATAGTCTACCAGCCTATGGTGACGATTCAACAGAAGTCTAGTGTGCTGATATAGAGAAGCTCGCGAAAATTAAGGCTTAATGGAAAGATGTTGCGCTGATGTAAAATAATGTTATTCTGCTCATTATAGCAAGCGTATGTAGTTACATAACATTGCTATATATATATATATATGATATATCATTAAACATAACCGTTTTATACTTCTTATGCGTTATTATATGTAAGTAAAACATTAAATGAAAGGGCATTTAGTGTAAGCTTATATCCCAAGCGAATTAATTTCCAAAATATTTACAGTTGTTTCATGGTTTGTTTATTTTATTTTATTCTATAAAATTCTTAATTTCTGCTTTTATGTATCATTCTTCTAACAAAATATCAACACGGGTATTAATATAACGACTGGCGCCACAGATTCTCTCTAAATATTCAGTGATATAATTGTTAAATATATGTGTGTATATAATTTTTTGCTCTAATATGAACATCTATACATACTATAAAACAAAGTGTGTCTGTGTATTCGTATAACGTTTCTAAACTACTTGATAGATTTTCACCATAATTTATCAAATGTATTGAGGAATATTTAATGTTAGGATAGTAGAGAAATGTCGACAAAAAAGTCCGTGACATAATATGTGTATATTTTAAGGATGACCCACAGTACCCATTTTTGTCTTTTAAATTTGGTGTGAAATATGACTTTTAAAAACACGGTATTAATAATTATCAAATTAAAAATGTTAGTTACACCATGTCACTTTAGGAGCTAGCACATAAATATTCATTACGTGCTACGAAATAATTATAGCGATCGAGCGAGCTGTGGAAGAAAAAACAATGACGTCACATTGCTCACCGCGGTCGGCTCGATATATGAAATTTGCACGCGAGCGATGACAGAGCGGGTCGCTAGTAACGAAATAAAAACACGAGAAACGAACTCATTGACCATAATTTCAAACTTACACATAATTAAATTTGTTAACAAGAAGAACTACACTTAGTTTCGTCAAAACAGGCAAATGCAATTGCGTCCAGAAGATACATTTGTAATTTTTCCTATGATACGCGTTTGAAGAAATGTGGATTATGAATACCGCAATTCGTAAGAATTACTTTTGTTTGGGCACATCTATATGAGGATTTTTTAAAAATATTATTAGTAGTTCCTTTAAAATTCTTCCATTTGGTTGGCTTATCTATCCTTATCCCGATACACGTAGAAAATATTTTCGAAAGACATCTCGCACGCTTAAACCTTGATGCAAACTCCAGTGTTGTGTAGTTCTCTGTGCATTTCTGGTTTTATCTCCTACCATTTTTTTTATATCTAACTGCATCCCGCATGTTTTTACCACAAGCCTAGAAGACTTAGAAAAAATATAATTTTCCTAACGAAATAAGTCTCTGTCCATTCAGTCTAGCGGCACCCGTTTTGGAAGACAATTTCTCTAGATGTCGTGATTTGGATTATTGCCGGGTGTAATTATTATGTTATTTCCCTTTTGCGTATATTTTAACAGTATTTCAGGTGAAATATAGAGCTGTTGCTTACAGTTTATTTACCCAGTGGAGTATGCGTAAGGTTAAGATCCTGATTAAATGCTGTAAAAAAGTTCAATTTCCTAAAATAATTATTTTTTTTTAATTATCTGACAAGTCCGTCCCTCAACTTGGATCTATACCCACACATTCACCTCGATGATGAACCAGGAATTCACGAAGGTTTGCAATTGTCATGCCTGAAATTAATGAACTAGACGACTTCAGAAAACGACTGATAATATACTCTGATAATTGCTTGCATGCCTGTCAATTAATTTTTGTGACACCGAAAAGTGATTTACTTCTTTTTCACTGCTGAATACACATAACTCCTGTAGTCATTCAAGTATTTGTGGGTTAGAAAACCTGTGACTATGTGCACGAAGGTACACTTACATTCTCAGCTTTGTAATTGATTAAATATCTTACTATCTATCGAGTTCAATAAATCATGCCTGGTCACTGGATTTAACAGTGCAGATAACAGAAACATTTTTGGTTAAAAATTCTGTACAACGATATTACATAACCTCGGGTTTCCTAGTACAGAAGTAAAGTTACGTGTACAACATATCTTATGAGTTCTGTAGCCAGGGGAAAAAAAATACGTTGATAAGTTTCAAATTGGTAGCTGTACAAAAATTAGCCAGATTCCTTCAACTAATATGTAACCGGCGATGTGAAATACGGTTATGGCCTTCTTCGTTTAAGAATAAATGCAGTTTAGTCATTTTACGGTATTGCACATAGAGTTTCGAAATACTCGTGACACGTATTTTTCTTACTTAAATAGATACTAGATACTGTGCTTGTCGTTGAATCATGTGTGTGTGTTTTTTTTTTTTTTTTTTAATAAGAATAGTTTGACAAGGAGCCGAATAAATACAGGCCCAATTTTGGATAGGCAACCATGCCCGTTGTAAACGTGCTGCTGGTTGCCTGACCACATCTAAGAAGGGGTGAAAACTAATCACGGTTTACAGGCCGTGGAAAAGTCTCGCCGTGGGTGAATATCCGAAATTCAAAATCAAGAATTAGTTTTTAAATGCGTAATAAAATTCTATGGACTATGATTTATTGAGCACGATTTGAGTTATCGTCTATTCGCCGTTTCTCCACATTTTAAAAATCAAACCCTTGAAAAATCATTCTATGTATCACGTGCTTTGTTGTTTCCTAAATAAGTCTAGTGTTACAATCGTTTCATATATCTATACATGTGTACAAATGTGTTGCATCCAAAAAAATCTGACTTTGAAATTAATTACCGTATAACACGACTTACAGAAAACTCTATTACGTCCAAAAGTTTTGCGACTTAAATATTAACGGTTATACTTTTTCGTAGCCCGATGTAGCATTACAACGCATCAGAGTAAGGTATCTTTTTCATGCAAAACGTTGTCACCTGAAAAATCGCATGTTTTGTGTTGTAAGACCTATACTATGGTATCGATTTGTGTTATAAAAGGGCCTTATTTTTGGTTGAATTGAACTAGTGTTTATATTTAATCTATCAATCAAAATGTTTAATTTATAATTTATATAAATAGAAACAGGGCGAAAATAGGTGTGTTGGTAATGCCAAGTAAGAAACAGTCCTTATGCAAAATAATTTTGTAGTGAGTTTGCACGAATTAGGTACGTTGTCCTATGGGTTTAATTATGTAGACTCGGTAAATCTTTGTTTCATGAGGCGGAGGAATATAGTGGTAGCAGAACTTTAGCAGGGCTTCAGAAAATTTGGAAGTAACCGTGAATGGACTATACAACAATCTATCATATAGGGCAAGAGTTTATGAATTTGATAGGTTTTTGTTATGTTCTATTGAATATATATTTGAATTAATCAAACTATCACATATGCTAGTAGCTTTTATATATAATCATATTTAATGTATATGATTATTTATTGTATATACTTACAAACAGTTGTTGATTATTGTTTTAATAAAAACGCATAGAAAGCAACAAATCAGTAGATGTACAAAATTAGTGGTTTTTCTATATAATTTTCTTATGTCCATCTGTACTATAACACAAATCAAAACCTTCATAATTTTAACCGAACTAAATCCTCATCAACGCTCTTGTTAAAAAAACAGTTATTTTTAATCTCTATTTTCTTTGCGATTTAAGCATTTCTATATTAAATAGCTATAAATAACAAATATTATTCAGTTAATTTTAAGACTGTCATGTTGGCATATTTGCTGATTTTTGTGGTTTATATTTCTAATTTTTCGCTACAAGTTAGCAACGTTTAAATTTAAAATTATACACTGCATCAGATATTGCTGCATACGATGGTTACCAGCAGTCTAGCATTTTGTGATTAAATTTAAAACCATCAAAATATATATAAAATGGTTAAAATTATTTTCTCGACTTTATGTTTCAGGACTCGCACCTTGCGAGACATTTCCATAGCTGTGACAGCTTAACATAATGATCTTTCTTTAGTTGTAGGTATATTTTGGTTGGAAATACGAGGGCTGACTCAGAAATTATGGCAATCATTGTTTGTCTCCCGAAAATGACCCAACACAGGAAATGTACCATGCACAGTTGAAAGTGTACGACATGTAGAATTTATTGGACACCACATGGGGCATGGATGCAGGAATAACCAGCAACGAGCAAAGGCAATCATGTCTGCTTGAAATCACCGTTGAATTATTTATATCCTCGTTCAAATTGTACACAGTTATTTGAATGGGTACGTATCGTACGTGTATAAGCAGTTTAGCATCCTTCAAAGTAGTCTCCTCGGTTGTCCTCGGTTCGTTGCCAGCGATAAGCCAGACGGGGAAATACCACCTGCTGAATGAGATCCGTCAATGTGCACCCCTCTCGTCGAAATGCTGTGACGATGTCTGCCTCATCGCTGTCAAACGAACCGTGGACAACCTCGGAGGCTACAATGAAGGATGTTAAAAAGCTCGTACACGCATAGATACGTGCTCGTTCACATGAGTGTATGGAGAATGTACGAGGATATATCAAATAAACGTTGATTTCAAGCAGCTATGTCTGTATTTGTTCGTTGCTGGATATTTCTGCATCCATACCCCATGTGATGTCACCTTTAAAACGTGATGTCGTACACTTTCAACTGAACATAATAAATATCCTGTGCTGGGTCATTTTCGGGAGATAGACAATAGTTTTCATGACTTCCGAATCAGCCCTCGTACATTTTCAAGATAGAGACATTTTGTGGGAGATAATTTTTTACGCGATAAGAATTTATACTTAATTATTGTGTACATTTTTTATTCCAGAATTTACCACCAAAGGTAAATAAACACATATACACCGCCTTGCATTTTATTTTAAAGTGCGTATTCGCGTCTGCAGAATGTCATTAGAAGGCGCTGGTCTATCCATACGTCGAAAGTTAAATTTTGAGAAATATTTAATGGATCTATGGGTGAAAATATGTTGTCCTACGATTGGTTGAAGATCACGTGACCGCCGAACGGTCGGGAGACTGACGTATGGTTGTTAGTCCAGCCTTACAGAATTACTTCGTGGATGACTGGGCACTCTTAATTGTCAGTTGTTCTTATTTGTTCCTGAGGCCGCTGTGGTATGGTGGATAACACGCTCGCCCCCCACCAAACGCAAACAGGATTCGGTGCTGACGCGGTGGCTCCTGGATTTCCGCCCGTGGGAATCGAGCCGGACGATACCGCTGGTAGGCGATTTTATTCTTGGAAAGCTTGCCTGCCCTTACATTCCGGAGGTGCTCTATACTCACCTCTCTTCGCCCTTATCGGCTCTCGAAACCTCTTCACTCCAATGTTTACTTTTTTTTTTGTCAACATGCAGGAATTAAAACTATCTTATAATTGTGTAGATGACGTGACACCGACAAAATGTTTTTTTAAAAATAATGTTACTTCAGATCTTTCTGCAGTGGGCATGAAATGAATAGAAAATGATATTGCTTGTCAATTTTTTTTCACTTTATAGTTTAAAAAACACTTCAAATCTTAGAACAAATTTTCATATTCGCTATCAAGACTGCCAATAAAATGTACGTTATTGTGATGAGTCAGTCTGTCACAAATGTGTTTTCTCTCCTAATAGAAAGTCTGCGCGAAAATTTTAGTTTAATAATTAGATGTCACGTACGAACCAACTGAATGACTCCAGGGGAAATATATAGCTAGATGGCTGCGAGTTGATCTCCCGGATAAAAGAAATGATACGCAATTGTTCGGAACAATATTTTGTCGGAATTACAATTACCGGACATCTTCACAGAAATAGCTAGGTCAAACTCAGACTTTCGTTAATTTTTTACACGCAATAAACCTACTCATTGACGTCCTGAGACTAAAATTGTCACACAACTCTAACACTCGAACGAAATAAAGGTACACACACACACTTACTCCGCAAGAAGAACAATATGAATTTTGAATTTGCTGAAACTACTTTCTTCTAATACCGTTTACCTTATTATCATATCAAAAATTGTTTGTTTTCCATTATAAGTATGTTGAAGAATGTTTAACTGTCCGTTACGGCAAATGTCTGCGAATCTGAATTGAATTTGCGCAGTACATCGCTACTAAATTGACTTTTCATTGTTCATTAATAAACATTTCATGTTTATATGCGTTAGATTGGTTTCACAAAAGTTAATTTTAATCTGGCAAGATCCACACTCTTCGGGGCAAGTATTATTCTGCAACAACGCTTTATTAGTAATAAAGGTAAAATAGTAAATTATGTGAGTGAAAGAATAACAATTTTTTTTTTTTTTTGGTGAAGAATATTTTACTGTCGTGTTGACACAGAATGAAAAGAAATATTAAATGTTGAGAGTAGGGAACTGCACTGAACATCTCTTGGTACACAAATGTGAAACCATTTCATGATAACCAGCCTCGAACCGAGCTGACACGGGCAGGCCAGTAAGTGTGCGGGATAACTGTAGAAACGTGCCCGTCCGCGCAGCTCAGCAATCTTGCTAATAAATGTGGAGCTCCCGTGCGGCATGCACAAGTGAGCAGTTTAATTACACGAGACACAGGCCGTGCCGCCGAAGTTGCACTGGGGTGGCCCCGTCGAATGCCGTATACCCAGCCACGCATCACTTGGACGACGTCAAACCTTACACTGATCGTTTCACCGACAGTAAGTAACAGCAAAGCACAGAGAGGGGAAGAAACAAGATCTCAGTGCATTTTATCGTCGCCATTTCGTTGGGGTTAGATGTACGGGGCACTCCACACTGAGAAGAAGAATTGTTTTTGTATATATATATATATATATATATATATAATATATATATATATATATATATATATATATATATATATATATACACACAGTATAAAACAAAGTCGCCAGGCCACATGTGTCTGTGTATTCGGTCAAGGCTTCTAAACTAATTAATGGATTTCGATACGGTTTCCACCGTCATTTAGAGAATTTCTATAGAATGGTTAATGTATATAATACATTAAGCCTAATATTTAATATAAGGGTAGTAAAGAAATGTCGACGTTTTATGATAAAGTTGGAAAAAGCCGCTTTTCGGGTGCTTACATGGTTTACGCTGACTAAACAATAATATATACATCAAATTAGTGTACTACAGTATTGAAGATCTCAAAAAGTCTACAAAAAAGTCCGCGACAGCATTTGTTTATCTTTTAAGGCTGACCCGCAGTAACAATTTTTGTCTTTTACAGTAAACTTGAAGACTTTGTGAACAACACAATATTAATCCTAAGCTAGTTACCTTAAGCATTTAGTGTATATATACTTGCTGTAAACCTAAACAACGTCGTATTTGTAAATCGCACTCGAGCCAGGCCGGGGCGGGTCGCTCGTATCCCAATAAAACAAGTTTACCAGGAAATGCTAGAACTGTAAAGCCTGGAATATTTATTTGCCCATGCTGTTCGCTATTTAAAATCAATATCATTAAAAACATTCCACACTCATCAGTAGTTACTTAAGCAAGACTAGCTAAGGGGCGGTGCTAGGGCAAGGATGACCTAGTTTCGAATTTCGGTTGAGCTCCTAATATATTGTTTATACTAACCGAAACGTTATAATGTACGTAGCGACAAACATATATTTGGTTGCACGAACCAAATCTTTGTTTGTGGCCGTCAAATAAGAACAACTTATTAATTTGGTTTCAACGACAGAATACCTAATCGCCCCACATACAAACCATTAATTTGGTTGCGCCAAACCAACTTTGTTTGATTCTACAAAGCCGTTTCCTCTGTGCATTTCCGGCGTGCTGGCACGAAGATTTCCACGGACCGCCATGTAAAGAGAGTACCGTAAGTTTATGGATCCAGGCAGAACCGCCGCCGCCATGGACAACTGCCGTGACGTACAACGCATCGGCGACAGGGATCGATGTTGGTCCAGAGAGCGCTCTCTCGTGCTCTCGCCCTCAAAACCACGTCGTTGCGGCGTCAGAGAGAACGCTCTCTGGTCGTCTCGATTCGTCGGAGAGAGTGCGAAAGAGCGAGAGCACAGAGAGAGAGAGAGAGCGGAGTTGTGCCTTCGCTGGCGCTCTCTTGCACTCTCTGGCCACGCGCCATATTTGTTTACACTATTAACGTGTTTGAATGAAGTTATAGCAGCTCTCTGAGCCAAAATGTCATCGCATTTTAGTTGTAAGTGAACAACTTCAACTGTTTTGAACAATTAAATATCTTACATAACACGAATTTATTTAAAAATATATAAATACGGATATCTGACGAGGTCTCTTTTTTTTTTTGTCACTTTGCTGCAAATATGACGGTAATATGTAAAACAAAATTAACAGTATATTATGAGCTAATAATTGTTCTGGTAGTGTTATAAATATGTGTGAATAATTTAGAACACATGTATGTTATTGATTACGATTTTAGCTTAACATGATTTCCCGCCTTTCGGAATCAGCTATCTGCATGACGTCAGAGAGAAATGCGAGAGGGATTATCTCAGTTCCACAGAGCGAGAACGTGAGAGAGCACGAAGCAGTACTCTCACCGGGTTGTACGAAAGAGTGCTCTTTTGAAAGAGTATTCTTTAAACTGAGACACGGCCGTAGAATAGGGCAACTGCTAACAGCGGATAGACCAAGGAGGTTATATATAGTAACCATCTCGAGAGGCCCTGCTTGGGGAGGGGGTGAAGCCGCCTCGAGGGCGAAGATGATTCAAAGAAGAATCCACGAGAGCGTCTTGGCCACTCCGGACTCGTCTTTACGTAGTCATGGTGATATCATGCAGCGCTTATGGCTGCTCTAATCGGTGGGATATAAAACCTGTCAACGTAACATTCCACGGGTATGATTACAGAATTTATCATATTTTTCCTGTTTACGCGTTACTTTATTATTTTATTTTTGTTTCGGCCATGAAATAAAGGAAATTTTAGAGGTTTGGTAAACATTTGGCCTATGCGGGATGAACTTTTCTTTTTTCTGAATGGTTCGCATTGTAAGTAGATCATTTTTTAACTCTAATTTGTTCATCGTGTTATTTATATGCGGAATTCGTCTTGTGCAATGTTGACTTCGTTTGACTAGAATTATATTGGATTAATTCTTACTACAGATTTCCTAAAGATGAGCAGATACAACGGCAATGGGAAAATGCAACGAAAAGAAAAAAATTCACGCCATTAAAACATCATAGTTTATGCACTGTTCACTTTGAAGAAAAAAAGGTTACATAGATCTGAAAAGTGGATCAGACTAAAACCTGGATTACCAGGTTATTACCAACAGGTATTGTTATTAATATTTGTATAGCATAAACGTTTCGATACAATCTGATTAAAATATAAATATTTCTGCATTTCATGTCGGATAGCTAGCGTTCATGCATAAATTACTGGATATATAATTTTAGTGCTAAGGCTTGGGTTTGAGTACTAATTAACGCACGTGTGTTTAATTTAAGTTATGGGGCCACCACAATTCATACTACTTAAAAGAAACCTTCCTATTATTTGCTAAAAAGTTTGTTATGCAGGTAAACTTATAGGCATTTCGATTCCAAACTCTTATGTTTTACAATGTTACAGTTGTCTATTCTTTCAGGATACATGATACCAATTACAAGTCATTACTTTCTGTTGAAAATTAAGGAAAATATATTTTTGTCAGTTGGGAGTGATATTTTATATTTTACGTGGCGTAACAGAGCGGCAGGCTACAAGTATTTAACAACCGTCCCCCCCCCCCCCCCGCCGACAAAAGGAGAAGAAGACTTGCAAAACTACAGTAGTAGCCAGTTTCTCCTCTTCCACTGCGGAAAGTTATATTTCATCTGAAGTGCAGTCAAATGAGGTTAGTTCCAGTCATATACGAAGAACGATTTCTTTCAGGGTAGTAAAAAAAATAACTTATCTGGATTTTGCAAAACTAATTTCTATGAACATATTTAGCTAGTCGTTCACTGGATAACCGGAACAAAGTTAAATAATAACTGTCTAATTTTTGGAATTTATATGCAATATTCTTGTTAATTATTAATCCAATTGACACTATGAAAGAATTGATAAAGCATTGCGATACATTCATATGCAATGCTTTACACTGTAAACTGAAATTATTGAATATTCACTGAATTACTGTGGATTTTCACTCCAACAATATGTTCAAGCTGCTTTATCCAGAATCTGTTGAAAACTGCTAATTGTAACAGTGATATGAATCTACTAATAAAAAATTATCTTTTTTTGCCGACGAATAACAAAAAAATTTGTTTTGTTTTTTTTTTCTTCTGTATTTTCGAATATGAAGTTGTTTTTAAAATAGTTGTATTAAATAAAAAGACATTCGTGTGAAAAAAAATAAATATTACCACCTTGTGGAGTTGAAGCCGCAACTCTTAGTTTCTAACACAACAACTTTAACCAACGTACCATTTTGCATGTTGAGCCAATCTACTTTTTGTTAATATAGGAACATTGCGGATACCTTTTCAATATGTGTACTAACTAATATAAAAAAGGCTTTACTTCACAGTATATAATCCAGTTTCCCGATAACGCGTCACAAGTATGAAATACGTTGTATATACCCTGTGACGCAGTACACTTCAATACATAACGCGAGTTTCACAAACTCGCAATGATCACACAACCAGGCAATGAAAAAAAGCGTACTGTATTGAATGTAACCTTGTGAAAATAGGTTAATCTGATCTCTATTTGAAATGAAGTAGCAGCAGACGTTCTCCAACACATAGCCTCCGATTATGTACAACTGTCGCCATTTTATTCTCTCACTTCTCTAAATGTAATTGGTATATTTAAGTGACAGATGATTTAGTAATATAGTTACATATTCAAGAGTCTAATATTTGAACTTATTCAATTAGTTATTAAATCTGTCGTTTTTTCCACTGTCTTATCAGTCGAAATGCTAAAAACAGTGATAACTATTCCAACTATGTAAATAAGTTGAATTTCTATCAATTCTAATTTTGAAAGTTTATTTTTATAAAATTTTTGTTACTCAGTAACGACCCCCTCCTAAGCAGAAAATTTATCATAGGCATGGTTTGGTTAATGAATCGTATTGGTTAATGAATCGTAAACTATATTGTTAAAAAAAAAAAATATTTCTTCGATTTCAGACTGAGCCCATCGATTTCTGATTCAGAATTTTTGGTTTTTCCAAATTTTCGGTTAAGCAAATTTAAAATCTAAATATTATGTACTCAGTAGTTCTCGTTCATAACACTTAATTACCTCGAATTATTTCAGTACTGTATGCGATTTGCGGTTTTAAATTGAAAAATTTGCCATATTATATTGTATTTTGTTGTAGGCATGCAATTCACATGAAAAAATGAGAGAAAAAACCAGTGCTTAGCCTGTGTGCAGTACAGATGTATGAGACACACCGCGGAAAAAGATTTTGAAACGGAAAATCTTTGAGAGCAAGTCTATCATAAAGTCAATTAAGAGAAAAATTAAAGTCCTGCAGTAGGCAAGACGACGTCTTCGCAAACGTTGTCAGACATATCAAGAGATCATCAACGAGTTAGAAAGAAAGATGTTAATATCTGAAAATGCAGTAGAGGCGCTCAAGAGGAGTCTTCCACAAGAAAGTGAAGCACTTATTTCAAGAATTCAAGGAAATATGAGTAGCAAGCCGAATACTTCCCGGCGATATCATCCCGAACTACGGAGTTTTGCGTTTACACTACACTTTTTTTCACCTGCAGCCTACTAGTATGTGAGAAAAATGTTTGGATTTTCTTTGCCTCACACTAGAACTATACGGAAGTGGTATTCTTCCGCAGGCGGTGAGCCAGGTTTTACAGCTGAAGCTCTGAAAAGTGCTCAAGGAAAAGTAATCGCTGCTGCAAGTTGAATACGTCGGGAAAAATGTTGTGGGATATGTAGACATGGGTACGGAAATAACAGACACGAAACTATGCCCGAAGCAAGCAATGCATGTCGTTTTATGCTAGTACGTTTGAATTCGTTCTGGAAAATACCGGTAGGCTATTTTCTTATTGATTATCTGTAGGGATCAGATCATGCTGGACTTCTGCAGAAATGTTTAGTCGAGTTGAGTGATGTTGGTGTCAGAGTCGTCAGTTGTACACTTGACGGCACAAATAGCAACTTGACAATGGCGCAGAAACTTGGAGCTGCGTTAGTCAATGCAAAATTAGTACGGATATTACGCCTTACGTTTATCATCCTGTAACGCAAGATAGAATACATATAATATTAGATCCGTGCCATATGATGAAATTAGTTCGAAACTGTTTGGCTACAAAAAGAGTTATTGTTGATGGCGAGGGTAAAAGTGTGAGATGGGAGCTAATTGGGAAAACTGGGACAACTTCAAAGAAACGAAGGTTTACGGATGGGCACTAAAATAACTAAAGTCCATATACAACGGGTAGAACAAAAATTGAAAGTATATCTTGCTGCACAAGTGTTAAGCTCTTCAGTAGCTGATGCATTACATGTTTGCGAACATGACCTAAACCTACCGGAGTTTGCGTATTCGGGCCCAACAATAAAATTTATCAGAATATTTGACAGGTTATTGGATATTTTGAATTCATTGAGTCCCGTCTGCAGAACATATAAAGCTCCTCTTCGGATAAGCTACAAAAATTTCTGGAATACTTTTTTGCAAGAAGCGATGTCATACATCCTAGAATTACAAGATATTCGTAAGAGATATGTTCCAACGGCTTGCTGTAGAAGAAAAATTGTTGAACTATATTTTAACGTACGAACTTAGTCAAGATCGTTTGGAAATATTTTATAGCTGCATTCGTAGAAGATGTGGGAACAATAAAAATCCTACTGCGAGGCAATTTAAGGTAGCTTTCAAGAAATTCCTTTTCCGAACTCAAGTAGGTAGCTCTGGCACAGGAAATGTAGTTCCGTTGTCTAATATTTATATTTTACATACTTCCTCAGCATCTGTAAAAGACAATATTGAAAAAACTGAATGCCAATAACGATTCTGAAGAGTTTTGATTGCGTAATGATTTCACTGGTTTAAGTTTATATGTAGAAGCAGTAATCCCATATATAGCAGGCATTTTAGTCAGAAAACTTGCAGGAAGCTTCGACTGTGATGTATGCGTCTGTGTTTTGTTTGCAAGTTGTGAGCAGTATAGTTTAATAGAAACGAATACCAATGGAGGACTAATCTCCCCATCTAAAGACGTTGTAGAAGTACGTCGTCTGACAGAATAACATTTTCGTTGCTCTCAAAATACATCTAGCAACTTAAATGCTATTGTAAAACAAGACATCATTCTTCGTGTACTACGCGAGGCAGTCAACCTAATCGCTTTCCACAGCCTCTACTAGCACGACAAAAGTAATGGCATTTTTCAAGGACATATTGTAAGACCTAATAAAATGTATTATATGTTGCTATTTATAATTACGTATGCATCATGTCTGCAAGGAAAGCAATCGCCACATCACTGGAGTTAAAGTACGTTCAGTTATTGGCCGTGTTGTCATTTATAAGCACCAATGAAAGCAAGAACTGATTTTCTGACTGCTCCCAGTAAATAAATAGTAGGCCATGCTTTAGGAGGAATATTAAGGAACTAGCTGCCGGAAAATATTTTTGTAATAAAAAAGTTAAAAAATTTAAAATGAATAACTCATTTATGTGGAATATGAATAATTTCTTTTGCAATATATCAACATTAATTGGGTACTTTATTTATTGTACATCGTGAAACTAGATTTAGAAGATTTATAAGTTGAATGTCAATAGTGACAGATTTAAATACATTTGTAAGACATTTTTTGAATGAAATATCGCAACATTCGTAAATGTTCCTCTTAAAAATACTTTTATTAGATATTTGTAAGATTATATTTGGGTTTCATTTACATTCATTATGTAAAACAGCTAATCACTCTATAAATATCATTAGTCGTGTGTTGAGAAAATTATCTGTTGAATGAAGTATAGTGTTTAATGCTTTTGTTGTAATGTTTCCTTAAACAAGTTGAATTTTCAATATTTTGTACATTAAGTTTTGGAACACTATTCAACCTCATTCATTTTATGTTTATAAATAAATGCATTTCTTTTGTATTACTTGTAATATTTGTAAAACTTCTTTAGTGTTTCTGTGACCATCTCATTTATCTTGCAAACAGCGTACATAATGTTCGTTGAATTGAATGAGTTGTAATATTTTTTCTCTACATTACCTTAAAAGTGTTTCTTAATTTACAATTTGTTTTGAAGCCCTTAAGTTGTAAATAAACTTTGTATTTAAAATCGTTTTGGTATTTTATTACTCCCTTATAATGTATCCGTAGCTAACAAGTCAATTTTTTTTCTTCTTCTTTCTTTTTTTTTTCAAGTTGAGGGGTACGTTTGTGCTTTAGTATACTGGAACTTTTGAAAACTATACTATAAAATTAAAAGCTTCTTGATAGACCGTAACTGGCAGTGTACATAACATTCAGATTAAAGTCTCTCACATATAGGCCTATTGGTCAATAGAGATTAAAACTAATGTACTCCCAAGTCTGCGAACAATGCCACTAAGATAACATAAGGTTATCAAAGTTCATACGCTTAACAGTTTGCAGCTAGTCCTGGAAAAATGTTTAATAATTACATTCCTACGTGGAATCGAACCGGTTACCAAAATATATTTATGCAACTGAATAATTAACTAGGTAAATAAAACATTGATACCATCAATCTTATGCTATACTGTGTGATCTGTAATACATGTTGCTTCACCCTGTCACACAGTTCCGTGCACTTCTCAGTCCATTGCGTAAATACTAGTCCATCCAAAATAATTCGGCAATATGCACGTAAAAATTCAATTCATCCTTCACATTTCACACGATATCATCCCCCGTCTATCTCTTCAAACAAGAAAGTTTTAAGCATCTTACTTTTTATGCTGCAACTTTTCTTAACCTCACGCACAAATTTACAAAAAATTTTGTATAAGTTCCCGCAAATATTTTCTTAAAAAATAACCACTCAGCGATGGCAAACAATAAACAGTTAGCTAGTGTAGAAGGAACCAAGTAGTTTCCTAGAAATGGCGAGTTAAGTTTTCATTGTTCCACGTTGGAAGCATCAGTGTCCTGTTGCCGTCGCTTCTTCCAGTACCGAGGACTGAAACAAGCCCCGCCCCCTGGCTTCACCCGGCAGTACGGGCAGCCTAGCCGCACGGCCTCTCCGGATGTTTAGAGGCTGTTTACAGTAAAGTGAGCACTTTTGAGGACTTAGTAATTTTTCTTTCAGTCACATTTTATCCTTTAACTACATTTTCGAATAAATATTGTCTTGTTAGTAAAAACCACAGTGTGTATATTCCACCGCATTCGGAAATTAACGCCCACCGCTAAAATAAAATATATCTATTCACTATTATTCTAGATGAGAGAGCTTTCAAAAGCGCTCACTTTACAGTGAATAGCCTATACTATATATATATATATATATATATATATATATATATATATATATATATATATATATATATATATATATTATATATATATATATATATATATATATATATATATATATATATATATATATAACCTCCTTAGGATAGGCGGGTCACAGTGCAGAAGAGCACTATAGCCCATTCAGTGTTGGACCGCAATGACTGTGATCAACGATCCCTCCCTGAATCTTTATCAGTTCAAGACGGGGTGTTGCACGTAACTAGGCAGCTATAGTTTATTTGCAGTTATTTTGGACTTTCTTCTGCAAAATTATCCCGTGTATTACGTGTTTGGTTCTTTCCTAAATCTGTCATGTATCACAAGCGTTATACTTCTGTTAAAATAAAAATACCTCTTTTGTTTCTAAATTACACTTTTACTTTTATTTCATGAATAAATTATAATATTTCATTTATAATTAATATAAACAGAAGCATAGAGTATATAAGTGAGTTGGTAATGCCTTGTAAGAAATATTTTTATGTGAAATATGATTACACTCAGTGGCATTAATGCAATGATTTATCCCTTTGGTGTAATTTCCTAGACTCGGTTAAGCTTTGTTTGCATGGCGTGAGGCATACTATTGAAGTATAACTTTAGCAGGACTTCAGATAAGTTGGATGTAACCATGAATGTACTATGCCAATAATTAAACTGCTAATGACTTTACATGCACTCACGTAAATGTACAATTGCACACAGCGGCTTGCAGCAGCAGGTAAAATTTTAGAAATGCCCTTTCCCATAGCATAATGTCTTGAAATAAAACCAATAAACAGTCATTGGGAAAAGTGAACTTGTTTGACTGTAAATCTCAGATTTTACGATAACCGTAGGAAGCATCTAAAAAGGAAGCTATCCAAACGTACTTCATAAATTAAAATTTTGTTTCCGTATTGCTTTTTGTTTAAACACTTTCTGAACTGCTTATGTTCATTTTGTAATAAATCGTATCCGTAGCCTACGGTGTAAAGTATTTCCTACCTAAGGAGCGAAATTCTGCTGAACATATTAAATATGGAATTGTGAGTACTTTGATAATATGTAACTGAATAAAAATCTCGAACCGTTGATAAATAAACATAACGCTCAGATCAAAATATTCAGTGTAATTAGATAGCGTAATTTTTGTGAGGTGGAGTCAAATTAATAATTTGTTGACGAATCACTGTTAAGCATGTCTGGTTTATAGACGACGAAGTAGAACTCAATAAATAGGAAAAATACGTTCCCGGGTTTGAAATTAATTACACATAAATTGTAGGTATGTGACACTGGAACTAACATTTATGTTTCGCAAACCTATACAATGAAGCTATATTATTTTTTTTTTTTTTTTTTTTTTTTTCGACCAGACTTCTAGCAGAGGGAAATACAGCAACGTCGCATGTCTGCATTTTGGGTGGAAATAGAATATGCCCCTTCTACACCATGTCATCTAATTTTAAATAGTGTTGCCTACCTTCCTGGTATTTAGC
Organism: Dryococelus australis; assembly: GCA_029891345.1. NCBI lineage: Eukaryota > Metazoa > Arthropoda > Insecta > Phasmatodea > Phasmatidae > Dryococelus > Dryococelus australis. The sequence continues at coordinate 60,903,779 of CM056998.1, read as the reverse complement.
AAATTATAAATTTTCAGTAACTTTTTGAAGACATTGGTTCATTTACTAAGAAAACGACGAAGCGTTTTAGTTTACGATAACAATGTTCTCTAATATAAATCACCGGATAGCCAATCATAAATTCACCGTATTCAGACACGTATTCCCCCCCCCCCCCCCCCCGTCGCTAACGTTTTCTGTAATAAATAGACACATAAAGAATTAAATACAGCCTTCGAAGATTTATAACGCCTTCAGGCTTTACTTTAGACTTAAGGTCGTTAGATGTTGTCAATTCCTATTTTGCGGTTCTGTGAATTGTTCATTCATATTTTTTTTTTTTTTTTTTGTTTTCAGTTTTCACACAAAAACTCTATATTCCTCGATTCGTGTGTGTGTGTGTGTGTGTGTGTGTGTGTGTGTGTGTGTGTGTGTGTGTGTGTGTGAAGACATCAACTGGTATAATTTCTCGAAATAACACTGTTCTTTTGCCGCAGAAGAGCCATTGTGTTCCTCTTATCTTCCTTTGTTGTATCGCCCTTTCTCGCTTATATTTGTCTTCGCCTCTTTATTTTCGTCAGTGTCGTTTTATTTGCGCGGTTCACAGCAATTTTTTTACTCACTCTTATATGCTGTCCTAGTTTGTTTCTTCATCTCGTGACTCGTTCCAATTTCATGTCTCGTTCGCCATGTTATCACTTATTCAACTACATTCTCGATCATGTTATTCGTTTAAAAAAATTCGATGACAACAGCGATACGTGACTGTTTGTTCTGTTTATTCGTACTTAGTTTTATCTCGTATTCTTGTTTTTTTTTGCGATATGCAACGAGCTTCGTGGTATTTCTTCAACGGGTTTACTGCCTATCACCGGGAGGAATTAATACTTATTCCGACGGAAATGTTACAATGAAACTACATTATTATCAAGCTGTGTAGCTCATTCCATGCCAACGCACAACGCATTATTATCAAGCTGTGTAGCTCATTCCATGCCAACGCACAACGCAATACATCTTACTAATTAAAGCCACTATTACACGATAACTGCAGCCGTACTTGGTTCTTATGCAAGCTTCTACAAGCCCTGGTGCACGAGCCGGTATAACAGCCGCTATATGAGCCGCCATGGAAGATTCATATTACACGACAGCAGTTCTCATACTAGCCTTTGGCACCCTCGGTGGGTGCGCAGTGTGTGGTTTGTAGTACATATGAACCCCAATCATAGAATTGCTACCAGTTAGCAACTTGCGTAGACCTATGAAAAAAACTAGCTAGCACATCTTAATATTGCTATTTTACTGTTCGACTTTTACATAAATTTATTGCTTACTAGTATAGTTTCATTCATTTTCTTGAAAATGACGTGAAATAACTAAGAGCAACTACGAGTGTTGCAAAAATAGCTTTCTGTTTACGTACCAGGATATTACCAACATGTAAAATTTAATGATAAAAAGAACTTGGTTCCGTTGGAGTTTCGAACTCGTAGACGAAAGTCACATGTTTGTAGAGTACATCGCGGCTTTACCACTGTACTGCCAGTTCACACAACAGGTAAGTGTAGAGTTTATATAATATCAATGCAATAGAGCTTGAATTGATTTTTCGTACAGTAGGTAATGTTTTAAGTATTCAGAACGGTTTTAAAGAGTAATTAAAAGTTGTCATAGCCAATATTATTCGTCGTCGTATTTTTAATCAATTTGAAAGTGTTTCAATCACACGGATGTACCACAATAAAGAAGAAGGCGTCCTTTTCAGTTTCTTCGTCAACTTGTTTCAAGTAGTATCCACGGGGAGCACCCTGCGCTCTGAAACTGCAATGTGATTGGCCAGGTACGAGATAATACGAGGTAATACTTAAGTTAGGAACATTTGTATAATTTGACTAATACGTTTTACAAGATACTACATGTATTAAGTAAAGTCACAGAACTAATACTACGTGTATTAAGTAAAGTCAGAGAACTAATACTACATGTATTAAGTAAAGTCACAGAACTAATACTACATGTATTAAGTAAAGTCACAGAACTAATACTACATGTATTAAGTAAAGTCACAGAACTAATACTACATGTATTAAGTAAAGAACCTAAGCGTTATCTTCCTTACAACTCTCATTTCTCTCGGAAAATTACTATTTTAAAGTTGAAAAAAATATATAACAAAATGTAGAGTTTGGCCTAGCTGTTTATCAATTGACAGTGTTCACCGAACCTCATAAGTTTTAATGGCTGAGCTTAATGGGTTACATAGAAAGGAAAGTTTAAAATGCTATTTTTACATTACAATTCGTAACATAATAACTGAGTCTGAGATTTGCAAAGTCATGTATCGCATTTCACACCGACCATACTTCCAGTTTTCTCTACTGCAGGGATATTTTCTTTTTTCGCCTTAGTTTAATTACGGCATGGTTTTAAAACTGCAGAGAGCTACTTGATTTCTCTCACACAATCGACGTTGTCTTTTAATGATTTTTCCTTGTAGTTGGTGGTCACTTCCTTAATTTTCAGTCACCTGTGATTTAATTTAACGCAAGCTGAAATATTACAATTTCATTTAAATAACATACTTTAACTGTTCTCAATTCTTGTTTATTTTATGGAATATTATTCAACGAAATGGCTCTTAAAATACAAAATTGCTGTTTTAAATTTGAAAATGTCGTGCTGCAATCCACAACTTAATTGAAAACTTTAAATCACATTTAATTTCAATGTTGTGAGTGTTGTCCTAATTTAATTATTCTGTAAGCATGTCATTACGAAAAAAAAACTTTTTGTCTTGATGTTTAGTTATGTGATTAAATACTATTCAATCAGTCATTTGAGGTTTGCCCATATTACGACAGTGTATCGGAGAAAATAAATGATACTTATTTACAGTGTGACGCATTTATTTATTGCTATAGTTATGTGTCGCGGGTCTGCGCGGCTGTCCTTGGCCCGCCCAGCGAGTGAGTGCGAGGATGACGGGAAGTCGTTATGAGACAACAGCGGCAGGTGATCGAGCGGCGCGGCGTATCATTTTCAAAGTCAGGCCGACAAGATCATATTCTGCGGCAAGACGCTGTGTGATCCTGGTTGTGGTGTTTATCCTCGTTTATCGAGGAATGCTCTGAACAACTGACCTAGGCTCTCGGCGCAACATAGAGTTTGTTAAAACTTCCAGATGGTGGCCCTGATTGTATTTAATTGCGACGGGCCTCGTGGCCGTGAGTCTAAGTGGCTGAATGGATGACTGGCGGGATTCCGAGCGAGCGGCGTAGTGAGCTGTGAAGACCGGAAGGCGAAGACTGCGAATGTCAACGTTTTGAAGGGCGTGGCTGGAGCCTGGACTATTGGATCAAGTGCGTGAGTGAAATACATTATAACTGATGGAAACAGATAGACTGAACACATGCGAATAATGGACATGAGTTAATTGACTGTAATCAAGAGAGACATTAAGCTAATTGATGTTGTACATAGTAGAGAGTGAGTAACTTAGAGATCAAATTTAGTTTCTTTTATTTATTTATATTATTAAGACCTCCATTCCTAACGAACTCAGATATACCCCACAGGCGTCCGCATCTTGTAATACTGGTGTCAGAAGTGGGATAGAGGCAAATATATACCATTAATTTACTGTATATCAAATTAGGCAATAAGTTAGCAATTAGTGTTATTAGGACAAATAAGTTCATTGTAATACTTTTAGGTGAAGATAATTAGGAGTGTTTTAGACAACCGTTGCAGTGAATGTTAACCATGGAAATGTCTGCAGAATTGGAAGCACAGCGAGCACTGATTGATGGCTTAGGTAGCCGAGTAAGCACAAGTGTTATTAGCCTCGATAACAAGATTATATGCTGTTCACGGTAAACTGAGCACTTTTTAGGGACCTTCCAAACCATTAATAAAATATTTTGTGGCTGCTTCAGACGTTGACTGTTGGGTTTGGTGAAATGTTTAGATTGTGTTTATTAGTAATGTGGCAGTGCTTATATTAAAAAATGGTAAAAACAGATCAATTTACTCATAGCAAAAATTTTGCAGGGCCTTATAAAGTGCTCACTTTAACGTGAACAGCCTTTAGTAGTGTGAACGAGACTGTAATTATCCAAATTAATAGTATGAAATGGCGTGTGAATGAAAACGTAAACAGCAAAATAGACTCTGCAAAAGAGTATATAGACAGGGAAATTGACTCTGTGGACAGGAAAATAGAAGTTAGTGAACACAAGAATTGACGGTGTGACTGAAATAGTGAACTGTGTAAACGACAAAGTAGACAACATCGAGCATGAACTGAAACAGATGATCAGTGCTTCTGAGAACGAACTGCGCGAGTTTCTTCAAGAACGAAGTTCCACATCCACTACATCGGCAGACGAGAAAAGTGACGATGCACTGCAAGACGTCACCAACACAGCGACCTCGGAGGAGAGCAAGCAGCTCAGCAGCAGAATTGGAGTCGCACAGCCGGCAGTGGAAAAGCGGTTCTCAACTTCCGAGAGAAGTGGAATATGGAATACATGCATTGTTTCCATTGCTTACATTGTATTATTTATTTTTAAAAAGGTGGTTAAAGGGAAAAAAATTGCCGAAATAAAAATGTAAGCAGGGTCTCAAAAGTGCTCACTTTACCGTGAACAGCCTATACCCCATATGTCGACCTGTGTTGGAAGACCGAAGTTTGTTATTGCGCTGCTACATGCGCCGTACTTCTCGTATTCAATGGACGATGGACACAGCACGATATCTGTTGCCAGGTGGCAGCCACACATATAAAAAAAATTAGACAAAAGAATGCTAGGCAACGGGGCAGGATGCGAGAGCAACCTGACTCTATATTAAAATCCACCCATACTTCCGTAGCTTTATGAACGCGACGTCATAACGCAGCCAGAGTCCGACCTACGTGCCGTGGGAGCATTGTGAAAAACAAAAGTCCATTTCCTGTTTGTAAAGCAAGCAACTCAAGTGGTAACACAACAAGATTACGGTTTTTTATCTCGCGTCATCAGTGAACACGTGGGTTGATTTTAAAAGTTAGATAAGTTATTTTAGTGTGCAGAGTATTCAACTTTAATTGGATGGCTTCAAAATTAACTTACGACCCAACTTAAACCAACACCCATGTCTTACCTAGGATTCGAACACAGAACTTCCCGTGCCCTAGGCCGGCGGGGCACGAACCGACTGCGTCACGAGAGGTCGGCATATACAATTAAACTTTTGGCATAAGTGCGGAAGCATTTAAGAACATAAATGGTGAAATCATTTTCAAATGGACGCGGGAGTGAACAGAAGTTTTGTTATTCGCTGAGCTGCGTCTACAATCGCACAAGAATTTCTAAGTTATGCAATTGTCATTATTTAAGGGTAATGGTGCTCGGAAGTCGTATATTAATATAATTTTTGTCACAATTTATTTTACAGGAGATTTTCTCGAAATTTTTCATTCGACAAATCGTAAATAATAATTTTGAACATCTTATTACATGGTTAAAAATACCATAGATACGTTATTCTCGGAGCTCTAATTAAAGATAATAAAAAAAATTTCTTTCATTTCTTCCATCAGTGCTTCGAGAATAATGAAGGCAGTGAAAATCTGACAACGTAAAAAGGCGTCGAAAATTATTATTTACGTCTTGTCGAGCCAAACATTTCAATTAACTCTTTGGGAAACTACTTATATCGAAAACCAGGTAAATATACTGCTTTCATGCACCATTCCTCTTTAAGGGCGTCCTACCCTAGTGACGGACTGCCGCTCTCAACCATCCGGCATGAAGAATGAATGAAACTGGAGGCTGGTGAATCCCCCAGTGGGACGGTCGTGAGTCGTCCTGAAAGGATACACGTCCAGCAGTAAATTCCATCATGAGGCGAGCATTTTTACGATGGAACTCAAACGTCACTGGAACATGAACTGTTTGTTGGGAACTGCACGTTTCCCCAGCACTCAGGTTACACTTCCGTGCGTCCGTTCGAGAGGTTTCGCCCCTCAAGCTGTGCATCAGTTTCTCGCAAAGACCGTGCGAAGTAAAGCTACGGCAAGATTTAAGACAACTGTCCTCGGGAAACTGGATAGTTTCCAGTTGCATATATGATCATTCACTTTCTTTGTAGTCCATGCTCTGTGGTGCGGTTAACAAAACAAACCAGCTCGTAAAATTCTATCTTGATACATGTCACAGGAGTGTATCGTTTATTCGTTAGTACACCTAAACTGACATTACCTTTCAATAATTAACTTTCAAATACTAGTGAAAACAAAAGCGTATATGTTAAAACAGAACATTTATGGTATACACTATCTGAGGCAGGCAAGCACAAGCACATAAACTAGAAGCCTATCATGTGACTTGTGCCTTTTACTGATGACTAACGTCATACCAAAGCTAATGGCTTATTTTCTCCTTACTACCTGTCATACCGAACATCGATGAACTGTTTTTTATGATTATGAGAGAGAAAAGAGGCGTCTACGATTCAAAGTACAATCCCTGACACAACACTGAAAAAAATACTTAGTGGCTGCTACAAAATATACAAAATATTTTTTTTTTTCGTATACACACAGCCAAATTATTTTGTGGGGAGCACAACATTTTTAGTTGTCATCACTAAACGTGAGAGTGGCCTCTAGAAATTTATTTTCTGATAATACAAAATATTTTATTTGGCAGTGTGCATACCAACAAACATTTTGTAGTAGTCACAAAGTATTAATTTTTTCGTGAGGGTTTATGAATTTGCAGTATGTCTCAAATATTTGGTGCTGGATGGGAAATTGTAGACGTGTGTATACATATATATTCTCAACTAAGTTACATAGTTTCCGTCTAATACTTAGATTAATAACCTTGCATTTTTTCCTTCCGTTTTTACTCGATCGATCGAACTCGTCTTATCCTGAAGCTGTTGACAGTTTCTCTCATATTGTAAATTCAGGTGGTTGTCATTATTTCGAGATATATTGCGTCAGGTTTCTCTATGCAAATGGCAAATTTTTCATTTATGACTTGGACGTTTAGCTCTTGGCGTAACATTGGTAATTTTATCGTCCATAGCAAGTATCTTCTTTTAACTTTCGTTCCTTTCTTTCTTTCGTACAACAAAGGAAGGACTAAAATGGATTAATTAATTAATGCAAGACGCGTGGAAAATATACGTGTGTATATTGTGGCAGAGAATAGCATGAAGAGGTATGGAGTGCCTAAGCTATTTTTTTTTTACAAGGGAAGGCCTGAAGAAAACTTGTGATATTGTGATCCCTATATTCAATGGGTAACATAAAGAGAGGCTCGCGGTAGGGCAATGGAATGGACATGTTGCCAGAGGAACGGATGCAGATGAAAAATAATTCGTTTATCTGTAATTGGGCCCGATAAATCGACAGAGACCAAGATACCGGTGGGACGAGAGAAAAAAAGAATAGGAATCGGAGATGTCTGGCAGAAAAACACAAACTGCAGTTTATTTTTTGGGTTATAAGCCCAAGTTAAAAACAAGCAGGACATAATCTTATCACGTATTAAGTGGAGAAGTTTATTTAATTTTACGCTTGAGATAATTTTGTCCTTAGTTAAAATTTTTCGAGCCAATCTAATTAGCCAAGTCATATGTTATAAAAATCTATTCCACTGATTGATAGAGTGTAATGCACAAATAATGAACATTTTAGCAGTTTTGAAATACGACATGTCTTTTTGCGTAAAGTCATACAAATACGGTTTCCGGAAGCGTTTCCATTTTTATTAATTCCACGCTAATTTTGGTTTAAGTACATCTAATAAATGTCGCAGTGTGGTAACCCATTCTGTTAATTAAGTGAAACAATAAGTTAAAAAAATTACACCGTAGTTTTTCGATTTTTTTTTAGCTTTCGAGAGGCACGTAGGATAACAAGAATAATTTCCGCAAAGGTAAATGAGTTGTATTAAAATCCAACAGTGGAAAAATGACACGGAATATTGATTTCACTTGGTGTGAAAGCTTGACGTTCTTTTGTGGCGCGAATTACATGTTCTTGTTTTAAGAAATCTGGCACAGTGAAAATATAGCTCCTGCAGATATTAGGTTCTGTACCCGTTCTTTAATAAATTGAATAATTAATTACTCAACAGCTGCGAGAAATAGCGAAATTATACAAGGAAACAGATTTAATTAAGTTCGTAAGATTATTCGTTATTTGTGATTTAAAAAGTAATATATGCACATTCGGAAATTTAATAATACCAAATAATGCTAGCCACCGAAATCATATCCATGAATTAATTATATCACAACTACAGGTATTACAAATGTGGACCATCGCCATTCAACCACATTTTCCAGATACTGTTGTGTCTAAAAATATTTCCGTAATGTATATAGTTAACTTTTATCAACTTCACCTTAATAGATTCGTGCTGTTGTTGATACTTCCACACTTATCCCATATGTTAAATTATTTTATGAGATGTCCAGAATGGTGTATGTGAAAATAAAGATACAAATTATATGTAACGATCTATGAGTCACCTGTGTAGTAACAATGGGCCGGTCCTCCACAGGCCGTGAAGCATCTCCGTCTAATTATAGGCTGCTCACGGTTAAATGGTCACTTTCGAAAGCCCTGCTTAAGATCTTCTTGTATGCACGTTGTGTATTATTCGCCTTATGTAAAATTAGCATTGCTGTTGGCCTCATCACTCTATTCATGCGTCGGTGAAGTGAAACAGTGAAATTATTAGAAAAGTATAAATGTTACAAATCTGCTCATTATCACACTTCGATTCAGAGAAAACAAGCAGGAAGTGAAATAAATAATGTAAGTCGTCACAAATGGTTATCAACCACTTTTATTATACTAAAATATGGAACTACTCAGTGTGCCAGTTAAAATAAATGCAGGTAGAGGCAGGGAAATTCTTGTATTGTTGATTTCAAAAGTGCTCACTTTATCGTGAACAGCCTTTACAAACCTTTCTGAAGCTCAACGGTTGTAAACGCCATTTGTGTACGTTCTAGCAAAAAACTTAGAATTAAACCATTCAAAAACTGTTTACTTTCCATGTCGGGTTGGAGGAACAGGGTTCCAACGACTCTAAAAGAAACGTAACCATCAAGTATTATTTTCGACTTAGAAATTTCAATGAAAACCTGCCTGTGCAGTTTGCACTTCGCTATATCAGATAAAAAAATAAATTTTTTAATATGCTTGTTGGCAATCCACAAATATCTAGATAAAAGGAAATCTACTACCATTGGACAGTGGCTGTACCTAAACTCGTGAGTCCAAAAATAATATGCAGTATGTGCAAAAGTACTTTAAATTGTGTGTGGAATTCCTTGGTTACGCTCGGGGGAGGGGGGAACGTAATGTACAATGTACATTACGTTCATTAAGATAACGCCGCTGGGAAAACCTTCCAGAACCCACGGCAGCCATACTTCTCGTCTAACATAGGGTAACAAATATGAACATTCCTTATGTGTAGAAATACGTTGCTCTCGCAGGGAAATTGCTTTATTACTCTGGAACAGGGTGAAATTGTGCGATGCTACCGCTGCAGGAAACAATCACGGCAAAGTGTTTTATTACGGGGATCCAAACCATCCACACCGCGACCGTTGTCCGATGCAGCAGTACCTCCTGACGCGTACAACGCGAAAGGTGCTAGCAACACATCTTAATCGCTGGCAATAATTACACTTAAAAATTACGTTCAGGGGAAAGTATCGCACACCCTGCAAGCTAAATAAAACACTGCTCTAGGCCCACTTCGGGCTAGCATCCAACAGTAGGTGTAGCCTGCTCGGATTTTAATGGCGGAGAAAGCGGTCTAGCTCAACTGACTGGTCTACAGTACCAGCCAATCATAGTTTAAATAATGGTTTAAATCTGCTAACCAATCGTAAGAAAAATATCTTTGAAAACCTCCCAACGAACCACTTCCAACGGCTCAGCGTATTAAAATGTATAGAGTAAGGGGTCTCAAAACGGAGATAAAAAATAAACAATAGCCTGAATCAGATACAACCTGGAGACCAAAAATTAAATTAAATTAAATAATATTTAATTTCAAAATAATAGCTATATGAACTATCCCACTCAAACATATATGATTGCAATCGGTACTTCTGAACTTAAAAATACTATCCTTGATGTAATAATGAAAAAAGAAAATTATGAACATTAAAAAAAATATTTACATACATCAAATATCACGTAGGTGAACAGCGTGAAAATGCATAAATTAAATCAATATTAAAAAAGACGTATTGTTTCAGGGTGCTACAAACACTTGAATTGTTTACTATAAATAATTGCTGATATTAAAATATGTCTGGTACATAATGTTCATTAATTTATTCACATTTTTTCTGATGGAGATGAATAACGAAAAATTCTGCCATGTTATTTATTTATTTATCATATAGCACAAATAAATTACAAAATCATTTTTATAAATTACTATAAGTAATTGTTTGACAGAAATATTGAATATTTACTCCTCTTTATTACACTTTATCGATACGCAAATCACAAAATAAAAAGAAAATAAACAAAATTTAGATATAGGTCGCATTGATACATTGCAATACTAAGAAAGTCCCTATTTCACAATAATAAATAGATCCACTCAAGGGTATATGGTGGACTCCGGGCCACTTCTATGCTAAATCGTTTGTAAAACTCTACGCTGAAACAAAAAGATTTGTTAGTGGCTACAAACTATGTTTTTTTATTCTTTCCAAGGCGAAATTTCGTTGTTGGTAAAAAAGATATTTTGGTACCCAATAACAGGTAGACTGACTAGTACACAAAACTTTTTTTGTCAGTGGATGCAATGCAAAGTGTAGGCGTTAGGCTTCGACTGTTGCCGGATATGCCAATTCATCAAAATATCGTAACGCCTTAAATGATCATCAACATTAAATACCCAAGAACGCCAATGTACTTTTAAAATGCAGTATTACATAGTGAATAATTATGCTACAAATATCATTGGACGCGCGAAGTACAAACAGAAACAATTTCACAGAAAGTCCTAATAGCATTGTTTTGTCACTGCACACGCGTGCCTAGTACGAGGAAGATAAATGTTCATTAAGAACTACTTACAACCGCGTTGTCGTGTTATTATTCGCAGATAGTTCACACTTTAAAGGCTGGAATACGTGACAAAATTGCTGGAATATTGACGTATTTTATGTAAATGTTAAGATCTCCTACAGGCCCCTTCCTTGGCCAACACTGTGTTCGTTCTCCGTGCATCCAGAGAGCTTTCATTTGTAGACATTTAAACAATGCTTCTCTCACTTCCTACGCTTCTAATTTTTTACAGTAAACATTAAAATATAGAAGATAAATGCTTATTGACAGCACATAGCAACTGACAATGTGAAGCGTTGATTGATTTCTTCAAAACACTTGGTAGACGTGATCGATCATCTCTAATAGAGCCGGGGAGACATTTCAGTTCCGCTTTGCACGATGAAAACCAAAAACAAAGTCTATTTATTTGCGAAATAACAATTACTTATACTCTGATATAAGGAGTTATGACGAAAGAGAACATACAGCGGAACAGACTTACTTGGGGAAATCCCAACTAATTGACAGTCTAAGATGTTGAGTTATTAGCAGAATCATATATTACTAATCAAGAACGAAAGTTTTCCCTGTTAAACGCTTTACGCCCAAACGGGGAGGGGTGTGGGTGGAGACGGTCCTAGGGAGGATCGATATTGCCCCATGGGGAAAGGGGTCAATTATAGTTGCCGTTACCTCCTTCCACCACTTCGTTGGGAGAGGGGTTTTTGTGCCCCATAATAGTGTTTACAAAAAATGCTGTTTTTGGGGAGCTGCTGTGGCCAAACCAAACGGAGGGGTGTAGGTCGACCACTTTGTTCCGGTCTCCCATCCTCCCTATTGGCACCCCCCCCCCCACAACCCCCCCCCCCCATCCGCCACCCACCAACCACAAGCCGGACAAGGTGAGTACGTTTTGCATTTTCCAAATTTCTGTATGGCCCCACTTTCATATATTTTACTCGCGGTTTCATGGGAGGCTGGTTTAGTTTACCCCACCCTCACACCATAGCAGGTTAGGCCCTTCGAATTTAACGCCCCCCCCCCCTCAAAATTTCCCCCTTCCAACCTCTTTTTTGTCCTTCGCAAAGTGCTATATGACTCATTCTTTATCGTATTTTGTTGGAATTTGTTTTTTTTCCTTTTTTTTTTAAGCTTTATATGCCTCCTAAAACAGGTTAGGCCTTTCACAGGAGGTTAGGCCCTTCGAACCTACACTCCCCTCAAAATTTCCTCTTCCTCCTTTTTGGACTTCGGAGAGTGATATCTCATTTTTAATCGTACTTTGTTGGGATTTCGCATTTTCCTTTCTTTTTAAGCCCTATATCCCCCCTGAGACAGTTTAGACCCTTTGGGTAACTTCCCCTACCGTTTAGTGCATACCATAATGTGTACCATAATTATGGTACAAAATTACTGTGATCCATTTCGCATACCATATACGGTGCATTGTACTATAACTTCAGTATTACGTATGATAATCACAAAATGTGTACCATAATTTACTCTACTACTCCCGAGCAATCCAAATAACTATAGAAAAAACTTTTATACCAATAAACCCGATAAATTGAAAAACTATCTCTTCTAAAACAGGTTAAGCCCTTCACAGGAGGATAGGTCCCTTGAGTAACTCCCCCTACCATGAGTACATATATAACACTATTTGTCCCATAAGTACGGTTCAAAATTATCGTGAACCAATTTTCGCATAACATAATTATGGTATGGTGTACCATAATTTCTGTATTTCGTACGATAGTCACCAATGTGTACCATAATTTAATCTACTGCTCCATAGCTTTCCAGTAAGCTATCGTGAGTTCATGTCAGACCAATAGATCGCCCACGTGTATAAAACATATAATTATACCATAATTTTACCATTTTCCCCCATTGAAACTGCAGGATGGGATGTGCGAGCGAGCGCTGGTAAGCGCGAGCGAGCACATACCGGATTTCGCAGACAACACTGTACCATAAATAAAATTTCGTACGACTACCTACTTCACTGACTGTGGCTTAGCCCACGGATTCCGTGGCCAGTCTCCGGGTAATCCAATATTCAGGGATGAAGTAGAGGGGAATACGATATGTGTGGTGTGTTGGTTAAAAGACGCACATGTAATGATATCACTGGTAATAAGATTTATTTGAGCTCCTAGTGGTCGGAGTATAAAGTTGCTCTGCACCAGCCCTTCAATAAAAAATAGAGCTGTAAAAAATTTTAATTTTTGTTCTTCCCTCCTTTGAAAAGAATTATGGTTATTGAACGTGATTGAAAACCTTTATCCCTTTTACCAACAGAGAATTTTCAAAAATATTTTCGTGTTATTAAGGATAGAAGTTGGAAAATAGAAAGTCAAAGGAAGGAGAATGAGATTGTCTAGTTGGGTGGCTCATGGTGGAAGCAGGTTTATAAGAGGAAGACTGATTTAAATATCAGTCGTGTTCTAGAATATTAAATTAATATTACTACAAGAAAATATGTAGAGTGTTGCAATCATAACTACTAGAATTGGTTCAACATATTTACAGTGTAAAGATCTTTCCGTTAGTGTTCTAAAGGCCAAACTTCACTTCTATGAAATAATAGCCTGATTAAAAGTTACATTGGAAGCGAACGACTTAATACACTAATAAAAAAAAAGCAATAAGTATTTAAATTTATATACATTTACGTAAGAATATCAAAATTGGACAGCGTTATTACGTTAGACAACATCCCACAATAATTTTCCATATTATTAGACATTCCTAAAGAATGTTTTTTTTTCTGGAAATTTCCTTCGGGTTTCACCCGAATTTCAGTACTTAATGTTGAGGAAAAATTTAAAGTGAAAATATCCTGAAATTTAACCCTTCCCGTAAGTATGTCTGGATCAAGAGTTGTTTTTCGAAGTAATTGCAACATGACATTTTTGTCACTTCAATAAAAAATAAATTCCTGATAACAAGCTTTTCTAAAATAAGTTTTCTTTATTTCTACGAATTATGATTTAAAGTTGAACATCTCATATTAACGCTTTAAAATCTTTCGAGCCCTACTAACTCACCGGAACTTTCTCGGACAGGCAGAGTCATGCAGGTTTTCTGAATCTGCAGTAATTTATTCTGTAGTTCGTTTGCTCTTAAACGCCACAAACGATAATGGCCTCAAGCAGTGAGTTGCAGTAAGTGTTCCGAAAGAAACGCGTAAAACCATTACAATTAAAACGAGGTATGAACACCAAAGCTGGCATTTCGTAGAGTAAACTTACCGAGAACTTGAGCTCCGAGTACCGAAGAGCATGAATCGAATTCGCGATACATCACGACATTCTTCATTTTTAGTACCAGTAGCAGGAAATCCCAACATGCGGAACTTTCAATTTCTGTTATTCATTTCGATATTTTTTTCCCTTGAATCCAGAATGTGGGCCACCTTTCACGTTAGATCTATAAATTTTTAAAGATTTTTGTGATGGCGGCAAATATTAGCTAGCTAGTGTATACATCGGGAGGAAGGTCGAGTCTACAATTCTGGAAGCAGGATATTACAAGTCTAGAAGTGAGGTGGAAGTTCCAAAGGAGGAAAAGAATTTGTAGCTGTCCAGGATAGAGTTATTGCTTTCCGCGGGCATCTCTTGAGCTTGAAGATACACTCCCTGTAACTGCAAACATTTCAGCCTTTCTTTACATTCACGTGGCAACATGATAAGCGTATCAGACATTCAATAAGGTGGTTTTTGCCACTTTTAATAATACGTTAACAAATATTAAAATGGGGTCATCTACAAGTAGTATAGAGATGCCGGTTCGAGCGCAGCCCGCGACCATCAGAAAACCAACAGCAAATTGAATGCCCAAACCATCAAAAAACCATCAGAAAATATTACCGTTTGTTTTCCTAATCCAAAACATCAGTTGCCGATTCGAGCGCAGCCCCAGTTATCAGAAAACCAACAGCAAATTAAATGCTCGGGTCATCAGAAAATCAACGGTAAATTGAATGCTCTAGTCACCAGGAAAACATCAGCTGCCGGTTCGAGTGCATCCGCAAAAAGTGGCTGCAAAACTTGCGTTAGAGTGCAGTTGCAAAAGTTGCGTTTGGGGTAACCGCAAAAAAGTGACTGCAAAAGTTGCGTTTGGGGTATCTGCAAAAAGTGACCTCAAAAAGTTGCGTTTGGGGCATCTCCAAAAAGTGACCTCAAAAAGTTGCGTTTGGGGCATCTCCAAAAAGTGACCGAAAAAAGTTGCGTTAGAGTGCAACCGCAAAAAGTGACAACAAAAAGTTGCAAAGAGCGGCTCAAGAAATTTTAATACGTAAAAAATAAAATATTGTCCATAATTAAGATGGACCAGTTGCTAAATGTATTGAACGGAGCCCAACAATTTAAGAAACTTTCCGAATTTTCAATGGGAAAGACCTATCCCATAGACCATGCTGAAATATCTGATACATGGTATGGACACAAAGCGGTAATTACTCCTGGAAATTTTAAAGTAACCTTGCCAGAAAGGTATCCTCAGATTTTCAGCGAAAAAGTTTTAGACGGTGTTAATCGTGGTGGTATAAATTTTTCATATGATGGAATAGAGGATTGGGGTTCTAAATAAAGTCATTCTATTTAATTTTATTAAAGCGTCAACGATCGCCGTATTAGACATCAGTTGATTTTTATTTGTGCTCATATCTCTATAAAGTTGTAATGGTTATCCACTCATTAAAACACAATTATCGCTCTGGCTTCGGCAATATCGGAAATGCGACATCAACGTGGTTCATGTCGGGCGGTGAATGGCATACGCACGATCCGCTCAACCGCGTGGAGCGAACCGAATAGAACGACGGCAGCAGCACGGATTACCGATGCGTGAACGAGTTGCGGCGTATTACAGACAGGGAGCAGCTCGGCAGTTTTGTAAACAAGTTTGAGACGACAGATGCAGGTTACGCCGCGTTGATGATGAAAGTATATACTCTGATATTTCGTTAGATACGTGCAATATCTATCCCGATACGAAACAGGCGTTCAACATGTGCATGAACATGCAATCGTACAGCGACACGCGGAAATCGTGGGCAGATTTTTGCAGCGTGTGGGCAAGTAAACAGGAACCGCGATGAAAGACAAGTGGTTCGAACAGCACCACGAAGCCGACGATTGCAAATGCCTCAACAGAAGCTACGACAAAACGTACAACGAGCTCAAGAAACGGTTCCCATTCGACGATCACTGCTGGTATCCGCCGTGTGCTACCCATAAGTTAGAAATAATCGTGAAATATACTCCTTAGCTAGTTTCTGATGACAAGACTTCTTGTTGTTCATGGCGCTGTCGACTAAATTAGTTTACTACGTAAAACATGCCATGATATCCTACATCTCGAGTTTACAATGCCAGCAATAAGAGGTAACAGCCACAGTACGCTTTCTTTAAAATTAGTTTACTACTTAAAACATGCCATGATATCCTACATCTCGAGTTTACAATGCCAGCAATAAGAGGTAACAGCCACAGTACGCTTTCTTTAAAATTTAATTTTTTAATCAAGCCCTTGCTCTTTAATCACGACTATTTTTATTTGTCCGTTGAACCGCAACGCTAACATTCGAAATTTCACCAGGAATTTTCTGTCTGTAGTAACTGCGTAATCGATGTAATTCTTAAACGACTCTAGCGGATAACATATTTTTTGGGTGCCGCCGACAGTACTAGATCTATCATATCTGTTTGTCGTTCTTGCTACAAGCGGGTTATATATGTTTTCTATTATAGAGTGTTAAATATCGATAATCTAGGTAGGTGTCAGTTGAATATATATGCTTTAGGGGGAGTGGCTTTTCCGAAATCTCAAAATAAAAACTGTCAATCAAACCGTGTTTTAACTACAGCCATGACTTGATTTAACCACGTGTATTTCAATGTGGTTATTTCAGGCTAATGAATAAATAAGCGTTGGCGTTTCCAAATAAATAAAATAAAAATCTGAAACCCCTACGAAAACACAGAAATGGGTGCTGTTGGCGCATTTAAAAGCAATATAACGAGGTCAACAAATGTACTAAAATAAATGGAGCTTACCTGAGACTCTACGGTTTTCAGAAAACTATTTTAATTTGCTTAATAGCTTTACAAAAAACGCTTGCCGCAATTCAGGCTTTTGCGACAGAGCACTGAAACCTTTTACCAATTTGATGGTTACTTTTTAGATTGCTTTTCTCTGACCCAATTAACACAAATGGATAAGAATGAATTTCCGACTATGGGGCAGCCTTTCCAAAACTTAGCGAACGTTTAAAAATAACAAACAAAGGAGAAAATATTGTCAAGTTACATGGATCAGAGTTGAGTGCTTGTCGTAATGCACGTATTTAAACAATTGATCAGTCACCTGTTTTATTTCAACTCAGCAACATTCGTATATAATAAATGTTTTCCCTGTCTCACGGGGGAAAATGATAAAAAAAAACACATTTTTTCACCTAAGTCAAAGGTAGATTTAGCTTCAGTAGTGAAAAGTGAAAAGCAATCACTTAAGTAGCGATTGTGTTTGAGATACGTAAATTTTATGAAGGGCGCATAAAGGACAGGGAGTAATAATCAGTCTTGTACAATGATTGCAATCTTCACTTAGCAATTTTTAAAGTCAATCTTTTAAAAAATTCCCAGCCCGTAAGTGACTTATCTTTCAGTGAGCAATAACTGGAAAACTTCCGTAAAATTAACAGGTAATTAGGAAAACTAATTTAAGTGTGACGTTAAACTTAGTGGTAACTGAACACTTCTTTCTTATTTTCATTATTTATGCTTAGAGTCTAGTTGTGAGTGAGGTAATTGCAGACGAAGCAGGAACTGTAGAGGAGGTAGAGTGTGCATGCCATTTGCGTAGTTATCACTCTTCGTGTACTAACACTGCACTACTTTTAGCAGTCTCGTCACACTTTTTTTTAAAATAAAAACTTTGAAAATTCACCCCATTTATGACGTGTTTAGTTGTTTGGTATTATGCCACCCATCACAAGAGTTTTATACCTCTGTTGACATATTATGTAATATTATTTTTCTTTCAATTCAATTTGAACGTATATTTTATTTAAAAATTCAGAAACCTCATTTATAATAAATTTAAAACAAACACACCGAGAAAGTATCTGTGTTGTTAGCGGCTACTAAGTAGTTCTCGTGCGAAATATTATTACAACCAGTGCGCACGAATTCGATCCGTTGTCCTTCGGTAAAATGTTTTCTACGTAGTTGAGCTTGGTTTGCATTACGCGGAGGAATATCCTGGAAGTAGAACTTGAACAGGGGTTCAGAAAAGTGTGAAGTAACCGCGAATGGATTATATCAAAAACAACGTTAGTGAGAATTGAGTTTACGACATTGTTCATATAAACAATTGCTTCGTTAATTTTGTACAGTATATCTGACCTATTTTTAATGCATCTAGAATATACTAGAGTTAGTCGAAGTATTATTCATGCTTTGTAAAGTCTGGGTATTTTGATGATATAAATTTTATCAAACACATAATTCATTACTGTCGACTAAAGGCTGTACATAGTAAATTCTGTACTTTTAAAAGCCCTGCTTAAGGTCTACTTGTATGCACTTTGTGTATTTTTCCAGGATATAAACATTTAGCATTTGCCATGGGCCTTGTTACTTATTTCATGCGATGGTCAATGGAAACTAAAATTATTAGAAAAACAAATATTTTGAAAATGTTCTCAATATTACACTTATGTGCACTAAAAACACAGAAAGCAAAATCGATAATTTTAGTTTTAACAAATGCTCACGTAACACTCTTGTTTCAACGTTAAGACGCTAAACTACTTATCCTCTCTCAATACCAACTTTACTTGTTTAATACCAGTCGGTTTACCCGTTAAAATTACGTGCAGGTAAAGACAGTGACATTTTTCAAAGGTTGATTACAAAGGTGCTTAGTTTGTCGTGAAAAGACTGCATATGTCATTGAAAGGTGTGTTTGAGATGGGCGAGTCAATGTTGATGACATGCGTGGACGACAAAAATCTGTCCGCCTTACCTTAAATGTGCGTCAGGAACTAACTACAGCGTGTATCGGGATAAGCACGGAGTAATTTATGATAGACACATGCAAAAAGAGAGTCATGTTTACTGTACTGTGAATTAAATCCGAGTCCTAGCGAATGCCACCCTAGTGCGTTAATACAGAGCCAACTCATATTCGATTAAGTTGATTTCTATTTAATACACATGCATGCGAGCCTTGTCTTAGTAGTAAACGATTTAAGTAGCTTGAAGTTTACGTGCTCACGTAATTGACTCGTTTAAAATATGTGGTCTATTGGTTTATTTATTTTCCTTTGTTAATAAAAGCACCGTTGTCTGTCAGACGCAATATTGGGCACCATACAGAAAATAAAGAAAACACTATTTCTATAACTTCTCAGTGAAGTAAGACAATTTGTAACAGTTTTTCTTTGTATTACAGCATAGTTTCTGTCCACAGACGACTAATAATCCATATAGTTTGCTGAACTGGCAAAAGCGTAGCCGACACCATGCATATTCACAAATGCTTAACAAACCGCGAAAAAAATTTATAATTACACGACCGTAAGTGAAATCTGATACAAAATCTTTCCCGTAAGTTAATACTTTAAATAAACCCCACATGAATTTGGGGGTGTCATTGTGTTCCCATCCTTTGAGTTTGTGAATGCGTACTTATATATGTTACTCCGCCCAAGAGCCGTTCCACTACAAATAACTGTCTCCGAATTTCATAGTTATTCAACAAGTAACAACTCGAGAATTTATTATTAAACACGGTACACTTCATACGTCTTAAATACAATTACAAAAACAAAATATTTGTTTCATTGGTTTTTTAATGAAATGATATGTAGGACATTTAATTGAATGGTTTGGCTAACATTAATTTAGCTTATGGAACAAATTCACAAAATCTGGAGAATAATAGAGAACTATGTTGCATTCGAGATAGTATTTTTTTTGTGAAATGCAATACGATGACATATACAGAAGTTTTAATACTGTGGAGGTGCGAGCATTTAAAATTTTACAAGCTTGTGTATCTTTAACGCAAGAAAACTACAGATTGAAAACTGTAGTTCTGTTAAACGCTGTAAAAACTACATACCTTGATCAGTTCTTGCGAGATTTGGGTCGAGTGCTAGAAACTACCATGGAAGTTCACTTTAAAATGTGTATTAATTTTATGACAGCTTCGATTGACAAGCCAAGTGAATTCCTTGTGATATCCACCTGTGTGGATTATGTGTATTTGAGTGTTATCTTCTAGGGATTTTCTTGTGATAAGGGAGACGTTGTTACAGTGGAGATTTTCATAGCTCTGCAAACATCATTACGACTTTAATGAAAACAGCAATATTTCTTTTCAATTCTGTAAAATTGAACCGAAATTAAATTAGAGCGCGCATGAATAAAAACGTTGTAATATGAATACATTTGCCTTGATTCAACTTACAAATGTTATGGGAAATAAGATTTCAGTCATTTGAAAGACTCATTGTCTGCCGTATGACAGGCTTGGCGAGTACAGTTAATTCTCTATGAGCATCCCAATCAATAATGACTACGATATGCGGAATTTATATCTACGCTTGCATTTCGGGACGAAGCATTTAACCACCAAATGATTCTTTTTGGTTATGACGGGAGAAAATTAAATTAGTCTAATGTCTGACCGTTCAATGATCATCTCAGTTGACCATATGAACAAACATATTTGTATTACTGTGACATGTGAAGGATAGAGCACCGAGTGACGGCATTATCGTCTACATGCCAGATTAATTAGAACCCACGTCAAAGTGCTGTGAAATGATTCTTTATGCAGAGTAAGAAAGTAGATAGTTCCCAAGGTCTCTTCCACAGCGAGGTTTTTAGAGACGGAACTTACATTTAAAAGAAATTCTGGAACGGGGAAGGAAATCAGCCACAAATTATTTAAGGAACCGCTTAAGTATTCGTCTGGAACGATTTCGAAAAAACTATGTTGAACCGAGATTAGGTTGATCGCAGCGAGAATCGAACCTGGATCTCTCTATTGCAGTCTAGCGAGTTACCACTGCGTCTCTATGATTGGTGTAAAATGAAAATAATATGTTAGACTACGAATGACCTACATTAATGGAAGAGATTTTGAAACTGATATTTGAAAACAAACTTTGAACTGCTTCATATTTAAGAGCCAATTCCCTAATAAAGTATTTTAATAGGCACAGATTTATTGGTTAACATCGTCCAATCTCATTTAGAGATCTGCCTACAAATCCTGCGACTACACATACGGACATTGTTTAAATAGACCAGTAGTAAGGGGCAGCGGTGGCGCAGTGGCTGGGGCGTTCGCCCACCATCACGGCGATCCGGGCTCTAGACCCGGTGGGTTCACTCCCGGATCCTCGCGTGTGGGAATCGTGCTGGACGATGCCGCTTGCCGGTGGCTTTCTCGGGGCACTCTCGCTTCCCCCGCCCTTGCATTCCAGCGCCGCTCCATCAAAGGGTCTCATTTTATGCCCGGGGATGACGACGGTCTCCTACGGATCCCGGCTGGAAAGCTCGTCACTTGGAGAGTTTTGCGTCGCCTTGGGTTCACTCCCCAACCGAGTGTTTTTGTGGGCAATTTGTGTTAAACATTTAACTGGACTTTCTCGGAAAATACTGCAAAGTTAAGAAATTAAGAAAAAAATGTATTAATTTATACTTTTTGGTAAAATAAAAGTATAATGATAAATTTTATTAAAAAAATGTGTTAAACAATGCAGTTGGCAATATTTATTAACGTATTAGTAATCCTTAAGAAAATTGCAATAGAGTACATTTTTGTTTGAATCAGTATCTTCAAAAGTGACGCATTGAGAAGAAGGTAAACAAGATGGCGACACGAGAGAAATGAAGGAGAGAAAGAGACAACATGGAATGATAGAGCATGAAAATGCAAGACGGGATTATAGAGCATGAAGTGAAAAAAATAAATGGTCGCATACTGGATATTAAGATGGTGGATACAATATTGTGTCATACTGGCTACCAAGATGGCAGGACCGAGATGGTACACTAGCTACCAATATGGAGGCCGGAAACAAGATGGCGGGATAAAATATGGTGGAATACAATATAGCGGAATCAAAAATGGCGGACGGCCGGAGACTCGCGCTTCATCCCGATCCCGTTTGTGAGTCGCTATTTAAACTGTGGGGCTACAGGCTCTGTAGGCGGCGCCCGTAAGTAAGTAATATGCACCGTGTTATTGTCGCACGAAACCTTATAACTCTAGCCTTATAGTCCATTCATGGTTACTTTCAAATTTTGAGAAGCCCTTCTAAAGTTCTGCTTCTAGGATATCCCGTCGCCTCAAGCAAACAACCGAGCCCAGAAAATCACAACAAAGTCCGGAATAAAACGCCATGGATCAACGAACATGCCGTACTTGTGCGCTCGGCAGGCAATAAAAATGTAATATTTTTGTACAAAACAATGACACGTTTTTGCAACATTTCATTCGTGAAAACAGAAATATGATAATAAGAAAATTGGTTTTGTTAATAAAGTAAAAACATCTCAACTGAATTATATTTTATGTACGAATAATTTCTTAAAAGTTAACAACATACTTTTTACTGTCTGTTTTCAGTATACACTGAGTATAAAATAGGTTTCATTTCACCAAAAAATAACGTACTTTAAACATAAACTGAAGTTTGTTTCGGAAAAAACAAACATTGCTTGCATAAATTGTTTTTTGAAAACTTGGGCGCAAAATACGAGGCCTCCTTTCCTGTGTGTCGGTGAGTGAAGAGATTTGACCGGATATTAACAACGAAGTCTTCAGAACCGATGAGGGTGAAGTGAGTTTTGGAGCAGCGCCGGCATGAAATGGTGGGGGGAAACGGGAGATCCCCGAGAAAACCCGCCGACCGGCTTCACCGTCCGGCACGATTCCCACATGCGAAAATCCAGGAGAGAATCTGCCGGGGATTGAACCCGATTTCCCTAAACGGGAGGCGAGCAGGCTAACCGCTCAGTTACCACGGCCCCTACAATTTGGTGTTTTTTTCCTTCTTTTGCGAGAAATGTACATACAAGCTTAAAATGAAGCAATGACAACATTTTATTATAAGTTTATTTAATTGTAGTAATAGCACTGCAAAAGAAAAATTGAAATTTAACCCCAGAGAAATATTTATTTATTTCTTCATAAGGAAAATTCATTAAAGCCAAAATTTAAATACTAAGAAAACTTAACGTAGGTACATATCATATTTATACAGTGTTTAAATGAAACCGTCACTTCTTTCTGGGAGTAACAAAAAAAAAATTCCGTTAAAATTCCAGATGTAGTTAATAGCCTGGTTATTACCTCACGAAAGACTTACATTTAAGGAATTTGACTGTTCGCAATCAACTAGAAAACTAGAGCCGCCTGTCCGGCTAGATGGGAGGTCAATAGTCAATCATTACACCACCACGGCCCCTCCCGCGCGTGGAACCGTGATCCTGTCGCCGGAGTGGCGTCTCCCCGGGCGGCGATCTGATGACCCGATGCTGCAGGTCCCCGAAGTGGCGTGTCGTGTAATCCGGGACGCTGCAAATGGATACAGGACGCATGCACCCTATCTCCCAGCTTGCCGCAGCCGGACAACCGGGTCAGAGGTTTAAGCAGCTGCCGCTACAAGACGGCGATCAGCCAAGCCGCTCCGCCAATTTATGCTGCCGTGACGTACCTTGCTGCCTTCGCCACAGCTATAGTCCATTCACTACTTCTTCTGACGTTTTAACACAAACATTTCTAAAACCACCCCATTTATTACGTATTTAGTTATTTCCCAGATATGCCGGGTAGCAAGCGTTTCATAACTCTGCAAACACAGACGTATCTTGCTTCTAGTTAAATTGAAGTTTTGCCGATATCTTATTGACAGATTGTAATATTTCTTTTATGATAAACGTGAACAAAAAGTGAAAAACGTGTGTTTTGGTAGCACCTATTAATAAATCGTTCTCATTCAAAATAATATTACAACTGATTGCGCAGGAAAGCGGCACGCTGTCCTCTGGTGTAATTCTCATTCTTAGTCAAGCTTAGCTTGCACGAAGCGGAGGAATATCCTGGAAGTAGAACTTTAGCAGACCTTGAGAAGATTGTGAAGTGACCGTGAATGGATTATACAGTAATTGCCAAACATTGAAATATCTTTATATTGCATCGTAATCAACCATCCGTAAAATTTTTTTTTCTTCCAAATCAGCGCATCGTTATTGGCTTAGTGACTGTAAACATGTTCTCTAAAAATTTCTATTGTACAATTGAAATAAACAATAAAGGTCTAGATTTCACAAGGTTTTAAAGTGAACGTACCATCGTCCCAAATTACTATTTAATGTTTACACTCTTTCAACGCAGTAACAAACTACTATAGTCAACCTGATGGTATTGCTTGTATCTGACGCTATAAGAACAACACTATGTTCAAAATCGCCGCCATCAGCAGCAAGACATCGTCTGCAGCGCTGTGCAACGTCACGATAGTAGCTGCGCTGGTATCCATATTAATGGATTCACAATCGAGCACAATCGCTTCTCCAGCGGCATTCAGTGTCCGTGTATTTGTGGCGTAGGCAGTTTTCTCTGCAGTTTCCCCACATATAAAAATTTTGTCGTTTGAATCTGGAGATATGAGCAAGACACTCGTCACTTCCTTGTCGATCTATCCACGCCCCAGCAAACATTTTATCAATGAGCGACCGTACGTGTCGATTTTAATGCTGCGGTTCACCGTCCTGCTGGAAAAGCAATCGTCAACTGGTTGGAGTTGGTGAGCAGCTGTAACGATGTTTTCCGGAATTGTAGTGCGATTACTGTCGCCTTCCTGTCACCGTTCTATGAAAGAATAATGGCACCACAAATGTTCTGGCAGACATGCCGCAGCGCACTGTTAACCCAAGAAGATTTACTGCATGCTCCACCGCAGTGTGGGGATTCTCATGTGTCCAGTACAAACAGTTGTAATGGTTGACAATTCCATTCAATT
The DNA here is from genome assembly GCA_029891345.1 of Dryococelus australis. Lineage (NCBI taxonomy): Eukaryota > Metazoa > Arthropoda > Insecta > Phasmatodea > Phasmatidae > Dryococelus > Dryococelus australis. Next base: position 60,878,652 of record CM056998.1, on the reverse strand, counting down.
TATTAATTACCTTACCAGATTAAATAATTACATTAGTAAAATATTCGTTGCATTTGTACAACATTCCACTTACGGAATTCGACAAGCCTATTTTGGTAGTCTTCATTCATATAGGCTGTTTACGGTAAAATGAGCACCGTTGAAAGTCCTTTCATTTGGAGTAATAGTCAATAAACATATTTAAATTTAGTAATAGACGTTAACTTCCTAGTGCGGTGGAATATGCAAACTCTGTTTATTACTTACATAGTAATATTTATTTTAAAAAATGGTTAAAGGATAAGAAATGGCTGAAAGGAAAAGTAACTAGAGCCTCACAAGTACTCACTTTTTCGTGAACAGCGCATATCGTTAAGTAATGAGAGAATAAAGAGCCTCCATTTTACTTGGTTTAAAATGCGATGTAGGCCTACACTCTATATCGACATCTGACTACGCGCAGCTTGCCCGTATGGACCCATACTCCCCGAGGGAACGTGTGAATGTGCGCAACACAGCCCTCACACTTTGCTTATTGTCGTTTTCTCCCTGTCGTACAGCCCTTTATTCACATCACACAGATTTACGACCTCCTGAAATTTGTCACGTAATCGTGCCATTACTACACGCGACAATGGTGTAGTATCGTATTCTGCCCTTCATTGTCTCTGCACTTCAATCATGTTCTCTCATTCCCAGTGACACTTTAAAACAACTTACACTGCTCGAGAGAAAACCTTATCAATTCAATAATAACCTCTACAATCGCAGTGCAGCCTTTCTTTTAATGCATCGCCTTGTTACATATGTAACTGTTATATGAAAACCACAAAATAGATATTTAAAATGTTATGAAATTTCTACTGTAAAATAAAGTGGCCCGTAATTAAATGCTCGGCAGTCTACTAATTTATTGACTGCGGCAGTATATAAAAATGTAGATACTCTGTAGCTCAAGTTATAAATAAAAAATTAGTTAATGTCACAAACAGTAAACTTTTGCTCTCCTTTTTTTCGGTGGTGCACATCAGAGAACGGGAAACAAAATTATCATGGCTTAAATTTAAAACACGGCAGCGAGAAACAGCAGCGCAATTTCATTTGTCCGGCTCACGCAACGGACTCGACCGCGCGCGCTACGGATCGGTGATCAGGCACCGGAACGGAAGAGGAAGCTCCAGGAGGAAGATTAGTCGGGGCGCGTGCATCATTTCCCCTGGTCCCAGCCGGAAGTCTAACCGCGTCTCATCCGCAGCGGACTGGCAACAGGTAGCGCAGCCTTGTTCCTCGCGGGTAATGTGATTACCTGCCATATGATTAAATTATGCGGCATCGCCCCATCCCTCCTTCCGCAACTTCCTGATAGGACAGTAAAATTCTCTTTCCCTCGTGCCTCCTGCAGACACGCCATTTTCACGGCGAACGTATTCGGGATGGGGAGTTTGCGCGGAATTGGGTTTTAGGGGGTGGCGAGGAGGTAGATTTCCAAAGTTCTTCCGCCTCTGAATATTGCAGTGGGGGTAAAGGCTTCTTCTGCAGCACTTCCTGTGATCACGCACGCTGCGGTAGTAAACCACCCGCCTGGTCGTATACGAAATGCAATGCGTCTTACAAATGTTCCATGCGGGTAGCATAAACAAATCTCGGTAAGGGACAACTACGAAAATTGTCCATTCACCGCTACTTTCAACTTTTCTGAAAACCTGATAAGGTTCTTCTTTCAGGATATTCTTACGCCTCATGAAAACTAAGCGTTATCGGGTCTACAAAATTACACCAAAGGGACAACGCACCATATTTGTGGGCACTAACTGTACTAATATATTTCATAAAAACTATTTCTTACTAAGCATTGCCAACACATCTATATAGTCACTGTTTTCATCCATATTAATAATTAATTAAATATTGTAATGTAACAGTAAAATGTAATTAAATGTCTAATTTAAGGAAAAGTAAGATAATTTTATGTTTACAGAAATATAAAACGCTTGTGATACATGGCGTATTTAGGAAACAAACAAAGTCGTCACACGTGGGACTGAGACATCCTGTATCCATTTAAATTCGGGTCCTTCAATTCTACCTCACTCGCCAATGGATCTAATATACATTGCTCATTACTCAGGATATACGGGGCAAATGGGATTCCGCATTCTGGCCCAACGAATACTGAAATGCATTAAGCCTAACATACATCCACTAACACAATTCCGATCCATGGTACTCGTTATGCCTTTATCATAAAATTCCAGGGGGTTGTTCAATATTAGCGACGAATAAGTCAATACGTCTGAATTACAGTTATTTATTAACGTATGTAATACTAGTTTGGTGAGACACTAGAACTCGCCATAGTTACATTTCCATAGACGAAAAATATGCATATAGGCGATGGCCTTAATCCTCAAAATAGTTAACGTTAACAAGTCGTAATTATTGCTCACCAAATGCATGCAGGGGCAAGTGACTTTTTTCTAAGGTTGATTTCAAAAGTGCTCACTTCATCGTGAACAGCCCTTACGTCCCGTTAGTTAACACGGTCTCACCTAGCAGGAATAAATCATACTCAAATACTTTTACTTTGTTCCCGCATGCACCGCTCGCCAGCGCCTCGGCCTCAAACACCCACACTCACTCCGGAGTCCAGCGCATTTTCCATTTCGCGCTGCGCTCAGGACTGCGCGTATCGCTGGCTCGGACACGACCGTCCCATGCCGGGCAGAGTGACGACTCTCGTTCACCTAACTGGCCTGCCGCTTCGCAAGGTCCGATTGTCGCGCGCCAAGCGGCGAATTCCCTTACTTAATACAAAATACAAAGGCAATAAAAATGGCACACTACTAAAACTAACAACTATAAAATATTCGCATAAACAAATGCAATATAATAAAATTTACTATAAACCTATTAATGTAGACCCAAACAAAATTAATTAAATAAAAGGAAGTATATAATATAAAGGCAAAGAACATTTAAACGCTAGTTCTCACACTAGGTATTAGATCAGCTGGGCATTGCCAACTTCAGCATATAGCAACCAAACCGTGACTGAGACGACCTAGTCGCCAAAGGACGATATCTCAGATGTTTTTAATTCAAAAAGTGCAAGGAAACCGCGAATAGTGTTCACTAGCAAATACGCTACTTTGTAAAGTGATCGTAATTGGCGCAGGAGATTTGTTCCTCGTGTTCGCCCATTTGACGACACGTTCGATCTTAAAGTTAGTGGCCCACACATCCCACACGTTAAAAAATCCCAAGACTACATTTCGTAACATCGTCCACTTCTCTTCGCGTGTACATGCCCTTTGTTTATATGGCGTTCATAGCGTCAGGCCTCAATGACAAATATTAAAATAAGTTTTATTTTATAAAAACTATTTTTTATAATACAAGATGTATCAAAAGCGAACCACATACTGCGGCCACACTTATAGCTTGTGTTGTTAATTCCAGGATTCATAATAGAGACATTGGAAATAGCTGACTTGGGTAGATATATTATCTTGGTAATATTATAGACATCTTAACTAATTTGTGATGGGAAAACGTTTGTTTAGGTAATATTTTGTTTGATGATGCCATTGTAATTCTATGTTGTAAAACATAGAAACCAGTAATTCTACGTGATGTGTGAGGCCAGGCCTTAGCCCTTTACTGTTCACACCCGAATCGTAAGAGTTACAAGTTTCGACATTACGTACGAAGGTCTCCAATCTGCCGGACAAACACATTCATTAAACTACACCTTAAACCTGAAATAGCGAGAATTGGGTCAAATAAGCGAAAATAGTGAAAATTGAGCTAATGATAATCAGTGCTTGATAACTAATTAATGTGATGGTTTAATTTCACTGATTTATTCATGATTCCCCATTAAAGTCGAGAATTCCACTACCATATGTCACTTGTTGCCAGTTTATTTCCTTGATGTGCCAGTCGGCAGTAGCATATTGATTAACTTTCAGGGAATGTTATTTTACTAATCGAATTCACTGATTCGAGATTAAGAGTATGGCGGTTTTTTATATTTATACATTTAAAAAAAACATTTTGGAGACGATATTTTTACCTCTTAATTACATAGTTTGGGCAACCTTGAAATGTGTTTGGTATCTGAATCGTCCGCCAAGAGCGCTGCCATTGCGCCGACCAGAGAGAGAGAGAGAGATACCGTTTATTAGTTCAAGTCCGAGAACGCTGCACAAATTAATTTGTATTCTTTTAGAAACCTTAAAGCAACGACGTGGTATCGAACATGAACCTTGTCGACATCATAGGACCAACTTCAAATAGATGACACCAACACCTTTTAACCATTCGGCTACACCGATGACTGGGAATAATGGTTTTTGAATTTGTACATGAAAACCATTAGCCTTAAAAGAAAAGTATTTATAAATGTCAAATTTGCTTATAATCTTTGAATATTATAAAATACGGTACCAAGTAAAGTATCAAAGCACGCGCAAACATAAAAGTACAGTCACGGCAATGCATCTTGTTACCTACATCCTAGAAAATGTTTTGTGATGGAAAGTGGTACAGCGTATTTAGAACAAATCTACTAGGCACTGATTACAAAATCATTTTTATAGTGAAATCAATATGATATTTTATTTAGCAACAGGAGATTTTTCCTTCATATAACTTTTACTTTAAAAACTGCGGGAGTATTTTAAGACAATAGCTTGTTGTGAGGTTTAAAATATATTATATATATATATATATATATATATATATATATATATATATATATATATATATATATATATATATACATATCACTTAGAATTACGTCTCGTACCCAGATAAACATAATAATCCGAGTACGGTGCTAAGGCACTGGTTTAAAGTTTCTGCTATTACATAACTCTGTGTTCTTACTTTTTATACTTGAACGCAACGATGTAACTGAATAACAATTAAAATATAACGTGTCTTTTTACGTTGTCTGGATTGACTGAAATATAAAACATTAATTTAATAGACGTGTGTGAAATTTTAAGCGTATATTTAGTGTAGTATTTATGACGATCCTCAATTAACATCGGTTATAATATCAGAGGATTGTGATGCAACAATAAAAATAAAATACTGGTACGTGCTAAAACGCCGCGTCGGTAAGAAACTCGGGGATTGTAGAAAAACCTGCACGTATCTTTGTGCTAGGCTTTGACTCCCTCCCCCCCCCCCCACACATCCCCCGCGCCTTGTACCACTTCCCAAGCTCACGTATCGAGCGGAAAATGTTGGTCTCAAAATTCAATATCGGGCGCCACCATAACACTCTCGCTCTATTTCCTTTACTTTCTCACTCCGTGTCCATTCCCCTATATTGCATTTTTAACCCCCTACCCCTGCCTACCCCATCCCGAACCATCCTTTTTAGTAATTTTTAAAGTGCTGCCGAGATTCGCTGTCCGTGCAATTTGCGTACAACGCTCGTTTCCTACTTCAAAAAATACACCGGTGGCCTGCATGTCTAACACTGTGGTTTTTTTTAAAGCAACAGTGGTGTATGATGTTTCAAAAAGAAAATATTAGATGAGCTCACCAAACGACTCCCATTTAACATGTGAAAGTGCAACCTTAGAGGAAGTAAGGCTTACTCTTTGATATAGCACGAAATAACTGACACACAAACCAAGGTGGGACTATGATTCCCGCCCTCAGTTGGTAAAAACGCTATTTAGTCCATCCCTCGAATTCCCACCTGACATAGTGAGCTGTGAATTGTATTTTCAATGATCTTGTAACGTTCTTTTGTTGGCTATGTAAAATTCGCAGAGTGCACAAACGCAAGTGTTTTAAGAGTGATTATATAGTGATGGAACTAGCACACGTAAGCGACAGGTAAGCAAATTCGGTCTTAAGCGTGAACCTATTAGAACAAAAATTTGAAGGTGGACTATTTAGGACAGAAATATACTAATTTAGTATGTGTATGAATTTTCTTCAAATGTGTGATGTAAAAAAAAAAAAAAAAAAAAGAAAAAAAAACAACACGATGTTGTTGTATTCTTCTTGTTGTAAATCCTTGAATAGTTATGAAAATACTTTCAATGGCGATACAAGACGTAATCTACATACGTGAACGAATGACACTTGATGCTCGTGTGTTTTTTTATACTTAAAATGTCCGTGATTTATGCTTACAAGTAAAAACTGGCAAATTTACTACATTAGCGTTTATTGACTTTTATTGAAAAGTATTACACAGAAACTCACAAAATACAGCCAACTCCCAATTCCGAATATGTCTTCGAATGCTGATATATTTTAGAAACAGAATTTTTAATTCTATGCTTTTAAATCCAATTGTATATTTTATTTAAAGAAGTTACCCAATCTACCAGAAATTGATGTACGTAATGATTTTTTTACTACATTTTCTTGGAAATTGGTATTTAAAATGAGATTATCAAGTAAACAACGGTTTCTTAATGATGTATCTAAGAGATCACTGCTTTACGGATAGTTGAAAATTAATAACATTATTTGTGGTGGTTTTCTAAACAATTATTTTCTTTTAATGTGAAGACTTTTTAACAGTTATTTTTAAGGGAGCTGTTTTCAATGATTCGTGCGTGCACGTCTGTGACGCGGTTACTAACTAGGCTGTCTTTAACTGGCATTAATTTTCAAACAAATTTGTTCGACATCTACCTAATTCATCACTAAGTTTTTTTTTAAAGCTTCTGTTGATTTTTAGGCAATGCGTATTATAATATCCCGAGAATACGTACGAAAACAGACGAACAAAAAGTGTGAGAAATTGTCATTTCCTGTTGTCTTTGAATTGATACCTTGTGACTTAAGTAAAATGATTAATACAAAAAAAAAGCCTTACGATTATAGATATTTATATAATCATTTTTTGCATGTATAAACAATGAATAACTCAATTTTCCAAGGCTTGTTGAATATAGCAATGAAATGAATTAATTGATATATATATATATGTATGCACCCAGTTTATCACAATATATTCCATTTACGTAACTGTCAGTGTTTCTCGGCACTTTTGCGCTCTTCATAACTCAATTTTAATTACACTATTTATGGATAACATACCATCGCATATATGCAGACACTTCTATATGGCTGAGAAAGTAATACGCTGTACAAAAGTAACTGTAAATTTTTTTAGAATCTATAACAAAGTTAGAATACGTGGTATGAAACACATGGCCGCTTTCAAATAGATCCACCATTTTTTTCACTTTTACTTTACGTATCACACGTCAATAAACAATAACAGTCAAAGTTAGCACAAAAAGAATATTTATGTCCAAACTTATTTTTTAAATAGCTCACTGTTCTGTATATAGTCAATAATTGGAAAAAAAGTTTAATATTCAGTATTTGGAGTGAGTGAATTAAGAGATTTGGGCGACTCTTAAAATCGATGTCTTGAGAGCCGATGAGGATGAAGCAAGGTGGGTATGGAGCAGCACCGTAATGCAAGGGGCGAGGGAAACGGAATATTCCCGAGAAAACCCACCGACGAGAAGCACTGTTGGGCACGATTCCCACGCGTGAACCTGGTTCTGCTATATGGGAGGCGAGTGTTCTGACCACTATACCACCGCGTTGCCAGAGCCTCGCGCAAGCAATCAGCGCAATGGGCACGCCATTTTCAAAGGAACAGTCACGCGATTTCTTCTCTGTGTATGCCCACCTCGAAAATTGAAAAATTCAAAACTGTTAAACTAATCAACCGATTTCCAAAATTTAAACACCAGTAGTAAAATACACAAAAAAAATGTTAGTTAATATAACAAGTTGGTTATGTTAGGTTAAGTTAGGTTACGAATATTGCTTTTTATTTCGTTTTAAGGGTCATTTTGATAGGTAATCTCATGTTAGGTTATGTAAGGTTAGGTTAGGTTAGGTTTGGTTTTTGAAATAGGATCAGGTTAAGCCATCTCAATAAGTGTAGGTGGGCGTAGGTGACTTCAATCACCTTGTGTCACGTCATTTCTTCTCTGTGTACTGATGTACTCTGTGTCGTGGATTTAAAGTCTCGTCGGTTTATACTGAAACAATCATATTAATAACAGTTGAATTAAAATTAATTAATTTAAAATTTTAATATTTAAAACTGTGAATTTTGTTGAAATCCTTTGCTGCATATAAGCACATAAACACATAAACACACGTCAAATTATATATAAAACTCATATTATTGTCTGAAAGTAGGCTTACTATACAAGTTCAAGGACATGCTCTCCAAAGATTTGAAGGTAAAAGTTTGTGACCTGTTCCCACATAGTACAGAATATCCACCGGATATCATAATTATGTTCACAATATCTATCAGTCATCTAAGTCCTACAGTGAATCTCTAATGTATATATTTTGGATATCCAGTAGTGGATACCAGTTTGTACCACTAACAGGATATACATTAGATATTACGAAACCATAAATTGACATCGCGTAAGGTAAGTGGCTACATTTAAAGATGAATATAGGACATCCAGAATATTTATATCACATTTTGGATACTCGGCGGACATTTGGAAATATTTTTGTAGTCTTTTGAATGTAACCTTGATAATCTTGGATGTCCTTGGATATCCTAAATGTTAGAGAGTGACATACGTCAGATATTCTTTGGACGTGTCTGTGCTATACGAGTTAATGCTATCGAATTTTAGTCACTACGGCGGACTTTTTATCCATTTGAATAAAACATTGGTGGATTAGGTACAAAATGTTAAATATGCTTGCCTACATTTTTATTTCAAACTAGAACTAAATATAATCACTTTAGCAAAAAACAAACTGGTTAAATATGGACTTCAGAAGATTTTGCACATTTATCACTGAAATAAAGAAACTGCTATTGACGAGTATACCCTCAAACTGCGCGTATTTTCGGAAAAAAACTATTTTTGTATACGAAGCACCATCAAAACAACGCCAAATAGACGGAAGGAAAGTTTGTAATTTCGCGTCACACCACATCTTGTTATAAAAAATTTTCAGATTTTGTTCCTGTACCCTATGGAATGATCTGTCAGAGAAACTGAGAAGACATAATTTTTTTTTTTTTTCAAGTTTTCATATTAAAATACAAGCCCACCTTAATGACACCAATGTTCACTGAGTTTTTAGACTGAAGGAATATTTTCGCTAATATCGGGTAACTGTCTACCGTATGTTCCCAAATACTTGGAAAGTGATCGGAGAGTGGATAGTACACCCCAAAACCACACAAAATGTATATAAATATATGTCCTAAAGTCAATACTTTCCGAGTTATAGACCTTCCAATGTTGTACTGGATGTATTCGTAACAGCCTTCCTGACAGATTCCAGTTCCAGTAGCTGTAGCCATGTTCGTGTATCAGCAGTGATAAGTCACTCTATAGGCTTTTCACAGTAAAATGACCACCTTTGAAAGCCCTGCTTAGCACCTACTTGTATGCACGTTGTTTATTATTCCGCCTTATGTAAGATTAACATAGTCACGGGTCTCGTCACTCTATTCATGGGTCGGTCAGGTGAAATTGTGAAATTATTACAAAAGTAAATATTTAACAAATCTGCTCATATTTTACACTCCGATGCATCAAAAGAAACAGTAAGCGAAAGAGATATTCTAAATCATCACTAATTGTTACCTAAAACTTTTTATTTGATGTTAAGATACGGAACTACTTCCCATCCATCGTTACCAACTTTATTGGGTGCATGTCACTCAGGGCGCCATTAAAATGAATACAGGTAGGGGCAGTCACTTTTTTCTACGGTTGATTTCAAAAGTGCTCACTTTATCGTGAGCAGTCTTTTCAAGAAGTGCTCGAAATGTCCACTACGTGCATGAATGCACCCCTGATCACACCACATCATCGATCGTTGGATACGTTCAGATGCTCTAGAAATTGCACGTATCTGCTGGCAACCTTGTTACACTAACTGTCGAAGCACTTTTATGTCCGGAACTGAAGTTGCACAAACAATGAACTTGAGATGCCCCCTTGAGAATGAGATCTAGAAAGCGAGCAGGCAAGGTGATTTGTCCTGTACCTATAGCCTATCTACCTATGCGAGCCAGGTAATGACACTATCAACATTCCAGCTGATCACATTCCCAGGTATGCATTGTAAAATACCGAGCATTACCAATACGTGTGGTAGAAAGTTGGAAGGCCTGTAACTCTGAAACTATCAACTTTACGATATATGTTCATAACACAATATGTGTAGTTGTGAGCTGTACTTTCCACTCCCCGATTACTTCCCACGTTATTCGGAACATCATGGATATATTATTTATTTGTACTTAATTTTTTTTTACATAAAGTTTTCTACTGATGTGTCGTTTTATTACGATGGTTGTTAAACCGAGTTAACAAGACACATGTTTAAGTTTTATTCCTTATCTGTATATCGAGTATATAAACTACAGTTGACTTTTAATGATTGTAATAAAGCTATTTTATGGTTTCATAGATGAGTTATTAATTATTAGGCTTTGTTTAACATGTGTATGTTTGTATACCAACCCAGTTACTAAATATGCCGTGTTAAAAAATAAGAAAATAAATATAAAACTTTAAACACACATATAAACAACACGTGTGTATATATGTGTGTGTATATAAATACACACATATATACATATATATATGCATATATCCATACATCCACACATATATACATGATGTTCCGAAATTAAACGCCCAAACTGCGGGAGGTGATTCATTATGAAAACTAAAGTCGAAAATTTAAAAGATGCCTTGAACCTAAAAAGAATATTAAAGGAGATATGAGCTTGTGAAATTTGGTTTTGAAACGTATTTCCCCTGAATGCATTGTACTTCCTGCCAGCGGTAGGGATGGCAGTGAATTACCCGAAATACGTTCCACACGGTTGAATGGGGCACGCCCATTTGGCACGTTATGCAGCGTGCACTAGTGGAGGAGATGTCGTAGATGTGCTGACTTATCACTTCCTCAAGCCTAACAGTGCGCACAGATCGAGGACTGCCAGCATGACGCATGTATGTGTCTCTGCAAAATGGGAAGCATAAGTCACCTTTTTGCTGCGGACTTTGTAGGCGTTGTACAAGGCATTCGGTAAAAATACGTTTTCAATACCCAATTTTCATAGGCTCATATCTCCTTTAATATTCCGTTTAGGTGTGCGGCGTCCTTATTTTAGACTTTATTTTTCACAAGGGATCACCTTTCATAGTTTGAGAGTTTAATTTATGAACATTATGTGTATATGTGTATGTATGTTGACGAAGAGCGTTCGAAATCATTTACATCCTATTTCGTATTTAATAATCGTTAAGAAGTTGTCCTAAATCCCTGGGAAAGTCACTTCAAAGGTTTATACATTAAATCATGCAAATTAAATTGAATTCGTTATTTGGAAGGTTGTATTCAGAAGTGCCTAGCTAACGCAGATATCGATAGCCAGGTATGAGAGATAGCTCAGCAGTAGCAGCCTTCACCGCCAGGCCCGAGACGAAACTCGAATCACACCTTGCCGGCTGCAAAGAGATTCTCCCCTCCATTGTCGCCACGAGTGCGCCGACGGGCTGGCGGCCGTATCGGCGCCCGGCTGATAAAACGTCGCAGAAACTAGGGTCGACGAAGCGCGCGCCACGGGCTCACAATGCTCCTGCCAGTCAGACACGGAGAGCGACGCGCCTGCGAGATAGGCAACTGTGGCTGCTCCACCATTGTCTCACTCTCTCTTTCTCTCTCTCTCTCTCTCTCTCTCTCTCTCTCTCTCTCTCTGCCACACCGCGCCCAGCTACCGACCGCTCTTCCAGCAAGCTCTGCAAGTTACCTCCTCACAGCCACGCCGGACCTGGTACATCACGAGAACGTACTGCTGAAGCAGGAATCACATTAGCTCGACGAACACGACACGACAGCCCGACACTATGTCACAGCACGACGAAAACTCATATTATACAGAATGATTCCCAATTAGACCGACAAATTTCGGGAGGTGATTCCTCGTGAAAAAGTATAAAGAAAACATATATGACACTTTATACCTAAACCTAATATTAAGGGAGTTATGAGCCCTTAAATAAAACGTGATTTTAAGCCGTATTTGTGCAAAATATCGGCTCTTACATTGAAGTTCCCGATAAAATTCTAAAATGTTCCTAGAGTTGTAATTGTATTTTACTTCGTTACCGATATTTTGAACAAATGCGGTTTAAAACCTCGTATTTTAAGGGTCCATGCTTCCCTTAATATTTGGTTTAGGTATAAAGTGTCACATATATTTTCTTTTTACTTTTTCATGAAGAATCGCCTCCCGAAGTTTGTCGGTCTAATTGCGAATCATCCCGTATAATATAGGTAGAGACGTAAAATTCGCGTTATTATTTCAAGACAAACTAGACATGAAATAATTGTGATTTTGTACTGCGTTCGTCATTGGACTACAGTTGGTTCGGGCACGCCGTTGATGGCTTTGGACCAAGCGAGCAACTAACGCGAGGTTGGCCCAATCATGCCCAAAAAAAGTTTAGTTGAGAGATTTAGGCGTCTCTTTAACAACCAGGGCAGTAGAGGTCCTAGATACAAAAGGATGCCGCCTTTTTTGATTGGCCTAATAAATTTGATTTCAAAGGGCTAAATTAAATTGACTGAAAGGGTTAATAAAAAAGGGCTAATCAAATTGAAACGGTTAAATGCAATGAAAGGGTTACATGTAATGAAAGGGTTAAATTTAATGAAAGGGGTAAATTTATTGACATAGTTACACTTATTGATAGGGTTGATTTTTTATTTTTTTCTTGATTTTTCCTTGTAATTCTTTCTTTCTCTCTTATTGGGTGGGGGGAGAGGGTAGCAGGAGCTCTGTCCGATGTTGATGGTGTGGTGTCCTGAAGGCGACTGAACAGAGTGGTGGGTTGCAATGTCTTATATAGGTGTCGAGTTGAGTGCAAGCATGGGCTAAGGCTAATTTTTCTAATTTTGAGGTGTTTGTAGGGACGTTGGTGATAGATAGGCAATTTTTCGAATATATTGAACACATGAGAGAATTTCAGACTGTTTAAGCGATTTCTAAGAGTGGCCTAAGTGTAAATTTTATGTTTTTTGATTGGATATAGCTCGTATATAGGCGACTTTGAAAGATGCGATTTATGTGTTAAACTATCTGTTTTCGGAATGCAATTAAACATTCGAGAATTTCAGAACGTTGTAAGCATGAATAAATTACACGCATCGAATCGGAAATTTCAAACGACTACGTGAATAATAAGTGCAATTACATAAGACCCGAGCTTTGAAAATAATTTACATAAGAGAGAATTTGAACTATATGAGTAACATCTGGTGTCAACAAGTGCTAAACGATGAGAATTACGTGAGTGCGGAATGAACAATCTACAACAAAATGTCCCTATCAATTAAGCGAACAAGATATATACGACGCCTCTGACGGACCTTACACGTCCGTCTGCCTGTGAAACTGGCGAGGAGGAATTTTAGAAACGTAATCCTCACATAAAAAAATATTATGTGTCTCTCCTAAATTAATTAATCAACAAATAATAACATAAGAGACAAGTGCAAACTCACTAAACGAAATACAGCTAGTCAGTATGAATAAATAACAATTTTACATGATTCAGCCTGTGAATAAGATTTAAACCAGACACAATCACGTACCTGAAATAATAAAATAAGTCCGTTCGAAGTATGAATGAGTAGCAATTAATGTCCGACAGGCAACTGTGTTTAAATTAAAATGTTTATGAAATTCACTGCACTTGTTCACGCAAACGGTATTTTCGTCTACCGAACACAGAAATTGAAAATCTTATCGCAAACACAGTATATTGATCCGGTCTTAACACACGAAAATTTATATTTTCCCGATAAAATACTACATAAATCGCGGCTATGAGTAGGGATGAAGGTACGTCAGACAATTTTAAATTTACGGGAAAATATATTGGTATTACTACGTAACTTGAGTAGAATTTTATTGAAAAACTAGTTTATTGCATATATCTTCTTCTCCAGACATCATGGTGTTGTACCTTGAACAGGAACTCTTGTAATCTGTGTATATGTAAAATTAAGTATTTGAAATGTTGCTGGAGTGTGTTCTGTGCAGATGTATATTGTAGGCAAGGAGGGGCAGAGGTTTTTGGTACCTACCCCTGTGAAGGTATGCGGGGCTTTGCTATCAATAGATTCCCCTGGGGTGTCACTAAAGTTCGTCAGCAGACCGTCATGTCCTTCTCCAACTTTCAAGTTGACAGCCGGAGTGGGCCAAGGTCATCTAAATGTACTAACCTGCTTCCTCATTCATTCAGCTATATATATAATCTACAATTTTTTATTTATTTTTTGTAATTTCTCCTCAGCCCTTCAAAGTATTGTAGTATGCAAGTATTGTAAGTTAACAAAAGTATGTGTTCTTCTTCGTGAAGGCAAGTTAAAAATTTATAAATTTCAATACAAGTCATCAGCTTACCAGTACTGATATATGTACATTCCTAGCATTGTTTTCTCATTTTACATAAGATATTATTGAAAAAAAGTTAGTGACATAAGTCATTTAAAAAATAAAAAGACATGCTATTAATTTTTTACATTTTATTATAAAATATTCTTTTTTTAAAAATTCTCCTTAAAACTACATATTTACATGTCGCACTAAAAAAAATTGAACTGACAACAAACAATTCATTGTTCAAAGGTAAAGTCATCAAGCAATCACTTTTTGACAAATACTAAAATACATTTTTTCAATTATATACATAAAAACTAGAACTAATTACAACAACCATTGAGTTTACACATTTTCTGTTTAAAAAAATACATTATTTTCCATTAAACCAAGTTATTATTTACACATGCTGAAACACAATTTAAGAGAATTAATGTACAACAAATAATATTCTAACTAATAAACAAATATTTTTTTACAAAAACAAGTGATTTTACAGAACAAGATATTTCATTATTATAATTTTAACAACATACGAACTAAAAGGGACTTCATCAATAACATTTCAGCAATGACTTTTTTTTTTACATCTGGAACTTAACACTATAACTACTGGTACTGAAACTATTAGTACTATTGCTACATTGCTTTTAGAATTAATACTGGTACAAAAAGTGTTTGACATATATTACTAGACTTAAAAAAAATATTTAAACAAACTAAAACACAATTGAAGAGATCTATGTACAACAAATAATTTTCTTTTAATAATATATACAAGAGCAACTATTGGTTGTCTTTTTCCTACCTATGTACATTTATTATGTACATTTAACGACACACTGGTGGGGTGTTCGTAAAGACGCATAGAGGGGTCTTCTTTTGTCACATCCAGGTATTGATTTTGCCAAGCGCATACACACAAGGCAAGTGACTGAGGCAAATCACTCACATGCACACAGTTTCCCCTGGGAGTTTGATGTAATGCCTACAGGTATGCGAACAGGAAGCCACAACATTGATGATGATTCAACAGGTGTTTTAAATATTTATAGTAGGTGTGGTCAGCTGTGATGATGATTGTAGCCACCTACGATGACTGTGGAACAGGAGGTGCGTGTGGTGTCGGCAGATGGGTGTCCTTGGCGTTGGGTGGGGTTTGGAAGTCTATAAATTTATTGTAGCATTGAAACTGTTATATTGAGGTTAAATAAAAAAAAAATTCAGGTATTCGATAGTGCCCCCAAGGTAAGGTTGATATCACATTTGCCTCAATGTACCTCTAATCATCCATACCTGACAACACTACCTTTGCTACGTGTTCGGTGTAGACTTAATCAGCATGCGAACGGAACTGATATTGGGTCCCCATTACTCTTGTGCAATTTTCGAGGCAATCTCGATAATCCTCGTACCTGAGTGATTGCAACACATTTGGTGTTATACCCTTCACCTTACGAATGCAATGCTCATTCCCAACAACATATGCATAAAGTTTAGGACGTAGACCCCCAAAGTGTGTGATTATGCGCCCAGCACATTCATCTTTCATCAGCCCGGTACAACCTTTGTTCCTCTGATGGAATCCTTGCGGATTATCGAGCGCATAGTGGGATGTATCAAACCATGCCTTTATATCTGGGTTAATTACTTTATATATGTCATCACAAGCAATAGAGTATACCAAGGAGTCAGTGTCAAAATAAAGGAGGTGCAAAGCTGGTGGAAGAAATTTTGTACACGTGTAATGATAGTGAAATTCATAGGGTGTTAATTTTGAAAGGTCGAGAATGGCAACATCAGAGTACAAAGGTTTGTTGAACGCTATAGAAATCTTTGACATTTCTATAAGGAAAAGGTTTTCATAGATGATCTGCCATGCTTGGAATGTCGGACGTACTATCAGCTCTGCAGCCCCATACATTGTGTGTACCTCGAAACGACTCTGATGTCCTTTTCCTGGCGGACATTCTTCAATGTTTTTCCATAAACGGAATTAATCATAAATTTGAAAAAACTATTTTTCGAATGCGTTCACAGCCTGGGCACATTTCTCTATGCTAAAGTCAATGTATGGAGCCATACATGCCTTCTGCTTAAAGTGCAAAACGCGATGAACAGAGTCAAGTTTTACCCCGTACATCAAGTACTGCCTCAGTGTTTCCCTGTGTATTACATATTTTTTTTACAGCGCAAGTGTTGAAAGAAGTTTCTCATGCGAGCCGTTCGGGGTATGCCATTTTCTGGGGCCAAAGGCAGATCAGATAGTTTATCATGACACTCCTCTGGAAATGACAGATCCACTTCCGTGAAAAAAACAAGTGTCACCACCATTCACCATTTTTCAAAAATCCTATGACGAGAACACGTCAGCCTCAACCCACTCGAAACTACCATTCGAAAGATTGGACTCCACTGTATGATTGAACACCTGTTGACTTCGAAATAGCATATCTATTTCTATGCCACACCGGGGTCGTAGTCCTTACCCATGTAAATATTGTTGGCTTCTGCACATCTTTTTGAAACCTGGGTAATGCCGCACCTAACCCCGCATTCTACAAAAAGGTAAATGTTAGGATCAGTCAACAGCTCTAGCCCCGTGCATGTCATTTACATTAGAGCGTCCCATGAAAGATATGGAGCTGTGACGTACATGGCGAGGCCAAGACTGTAATGAGCCTAAAATACGGTCCTGAAATTCTCAAAAACATCAGCCAGCAAACAAGTGTCCATGCGTAAGTATTGAATGGCATACTGCAGCAAGTTTCTGCATTTGAACGCATCCCATGTGGCTTGGACATGAGCGTAATCCTCATCTCTATCGCCTTTGCCTCTCATCACATTATTATATGCGTCTTTTGGTGGGAGTGACTTGCACATCAGACTGTCTTGCGACTTAACGAAGGAAAAAACTCCCTTCTGTTTAGCAAATTTGAACTGGGTGTTGTCTGGAAACATTGAGCGGGTGATACTCAATTGCGCAGGTAGCAAATTGCCTGCCAAAGTTTCCAGAGAGGCGCTCATTAATTGGAATGAATCAATAAATCTTAACTTAAAATATTGCACCTTTCCATTGCAATCTGTTCGATTGGAAATCTGTTTTTGATACATTTGTATTTTTCAAGGGCCATTCCAAGCACTTGAATTTTTCCAGGATTTTCAGTTACGACGGTTCCGTAGTGTAACGTTACATGAAGTTCAGCCAAGGGCTTTTTGAGAAAGTGAGCATCGTATTTTTGCAGATTATGGAAAACAGCAACATGTCTTTTGGGCAGTCTGAAATTCAAGTTTCACTTATTGTGTGCAGGGCCTCTGATTTCGCCCATCAGATGGTCATCACCCATCAGATGGTCATGGTCAACCACAATATCATCTGTACCGAGCAGTTATTTACAAATGTGACAACTTTTCTGAGCCGTCAACCTAGCTTCATCAGCAGGGGCTTTTGGCTTCATCGGAACAATTATGCCGTAAATACCTGCAACCCACATTGTAAGTTCAACTGATTTACCAACTAATTTGTACATACAATCAGCACCCACAAACTCGAAATATTGAGACAAACTTGATTGTATGAACAAACCAACAAAATGCTGCAAGCATATGGAACATGTTGGTTGATGGTAGTAGTAATATTCGTTTCATCATTAGGCAAACAAGTGGACATGGGTTTCAGGCAACTTTCTACATCGCAATAAGCAACGAAACCCAATCACCGCTGTTTGCTGCAATCTTTAAACTCCAGGTACTTGTCGTTCCCAGTGGGGAAAGTACTGCGAACAGCCTTTTGTTGTTGGCAAAGCATAGTGTGACTTGTGAGTTTCTCCTCAGTTCTGAAATACTGAAGACAAAGCTCACAAACATGTTTCTTACACTTCATCTTACTCAGCTAACTACCAACCAGCTCTGACAAATTTATAATGCATACAAAATGCAAATGAGTGGCATTTCCACTCGTGCGAATCGCCAAAATATTTACGTGTTTGTCATGGTGTATAGGAGAAATATGCATGGGTACTACAACCCTACCCTTTTTGCAAGTTGCCTCAATTGTATTGCTATCTTTGTCTACCACACAGTAGACATTGATAGAAATAGAATTGTTCTCCTCAAACTTTCGAATATCCTGTATGACTACAGGTGTCAGCAAACCATCGATATTTAAAACCTCATGAGGTTTTGGATTTGAAGAAGAATAACTGACATTTTGTGTGGCAGGAAACAAAGATACTAGACGGCGTAGTGGAAACACATTCCTTCCGGGCAGTGTACACCGACACAAGCTTTCCTATTAGCAATAAACTTGGGCCTTTTAGTGTGTGCAGCACCGATGGTGAATGGCCAATATTGACTCACATAGACATCCATGTATGTAAACATTTGCAAACTCCAGCCAGAACCATGCACACTAAATTACTCAAGTCTGTTTGTGAGATAAGGAACAATATCCTCATCATAGATTTCACCCACATTGGATGAATGGAAGACAGGGAGTGCTTTGCTTTGAAAATAAAAAGTCTCTCTAGCACTTACTTCCTCGTGAGCGATTTCAAATACTTGCCGCTACAGAAACAGATAAACCAACGGCCGGGGTGATGCCATTAATAAGCTTAATAAAGGGACCTTACATCTCTCAAAGAAACTAGAAAAATCAGTGTCAGACTCTAATTGATCATTTAGTCCTCCCGCGAATGTCGTATTCAAAAGCTGGTACGTCAGATCAGGCAAAGCTTCCACTGAGGCTTGGGAATCGGAAAAGGAATTATTTTTAATCTTTAGATTTTTTCAATCTTACATTGTAAAAATGTATGCATTTCTACACTGTCAAAAACTTTTACCTTGTTTTACACTGTCAAGAAAGTTTTAAGTAGTTTTACACCATCAAAAACCTATTAAGTAGTTATTACACCGTCAAAACTATTAAGTAGTTATTACTCAAAGCATTTAAAAGACTTGTTTTAAATTCAAACATAATTTAACAGTATAAACAAAACATGCAATACTTAAAGAAAACTTACATACACATTTATACTCTTACAAATATACAGTCATGCATTTTAGAAGTCAAATTTACTGAAACTTAAGAAATTAATATGTGTGTGTGTGTGTATATATATATGTATATATATGTCTCACTTACACTCACATTTACCCAACAAATTTAATAGGAAATGTATTAAAATTAACTTAATTACCCAAACCACCCCATAACATACACATCAAGAACATTTCACTCGTTAGAAATACTTGAGGCTTATATATTCATCATCATACACCCTTCTCCAGTCGACTCATACTAAACAAGCTTGGAATCTGAGGTTTTGCACCTCCCCCTCAAGCTAGGCATGAGCGGCGTCATTCTACCCTTGTTTTAGCTTTTCCATAGATCATACCCCATTACCTCATACACACAACATCCCTCCATTAAACATTTTTACAACTATGTAAAACTAATTAAATTAATATGACTTTCCCCCCTCACTCACACAATCACAATCATACAACTACCTAATTTAATTTTTTCTCAGAGTACGTGGCCATGCATTCGAGATGCATTTTCACATTGTTTTGCGAATATTTAAACAGTGAAGAGAGGCTGTAGGTGAGTGTTATTGACACGTACCCTATTCCAGATAGAGCAATGATGCATCTACTGGCACATGGATGGACATAATTGAACTGATTAAAATAAATACTTATTTATTCAAGGAAAGCGTGTACAAGAGGTCCGGTAATTAATTAACCAACTCCCAGACCAGCAGAGTGATGTCACAGATAATGTAAGTAGTGAGAACACACTTGTTCTGGACCACCTCCAGGAAGACACAAGAAATTGGCACTGGGGACTGGTTCACTCCTAAATATAGCTATTACAGCATTCAAAATGGTCTTATCCCAGCAGCCCTCAGTAGTATTAGTCGGGATGCCTATCTTCTCACAGATAATTCTGTTAAATTGGAGTTGGTCAATTTTTTTTCAAAAACTAAACAAGTTATCGCAAACTATGAAAGTGTGTTTGACAAAAGAAATTGTATTTTGTGCACTTACATTATCAACACAAAACATATACAAATTAAACTCTCATATATAACTTTTTTACAATAACAATAAATACATATTATAAATGGCAAAACATGTGGGAAATTATCTTTGAATTCCAAACTTTTCTTCAATATATCCAAACAATCACTAGTCACATGTAATTTTTTTTTATTTTACAAGAGTTATGATCTTTAGTGGCAAAATAAATTATCATGAAAGAATGGTTTTAGTAACATTTTTTTGGGGAATGGTTTTCGTCCACACTGGTTGCATTCAATATTTATGTTTTGTGGAAAATATGATAAAAGTGATCAATTGATTTGGTATGAAGTTGAACGTTTGTTCAAATATTTGTCTGTTGATGGCGATAGTGGTCGTAAGATGAGAGAGAAAAGAACATATTTCGTGTATCTCAAAGAAACTTTTGAATATTAAATCATAATGTTGCAGAATTCAATAACGGGAAAAGGAACATATAGTTCGTGTTTGGTCATTCTTAATCAAGGTGATCATATATTCAGTAACATGGATTGGTAAGATTACAATACCCGTTTTGATTATGTAATTATATAACTATAATTTTAATTAATGTGGTGCCTATTCGAAAAATTTAAAATTGTAATGATGCAAACTCATGTGATAAATTATTATTTCTGTTAACTGTTCTAAAGTAAATTAAGAATACTGTAAAAAAATGTAAATTTCAATGTTACTATTCTTTAATATGTATAACATGTTAATTGAATTATAAATTTAACTAAACATTTGCCTGTTCACTGCCTAAAAATTTTTTGTGACCTGTTACTCTAACTGCATTCTAGATTTGTGTACAGGAACTGGTGTTTCGAACACAGTTTTGGTGCCGCTCCTCTCAGCTCTTCTAAATAAACTCAAAACTACATTAAAACCATTAAACCTGGAATTAAAATTCACATGACTTTTCACCGCACTCACACACTCACAATCATGCCGATTCTTAAACATCCACCTTTAAATGTCACTAAACATGCTTAAAATTACTTAACTTAACAAATATTCTTAAGAGTGAAACCATTTTTTTAAAGATAAATCATTCATTAAAAATATTTCTCAATTTTAAAGATTAACCGTTCTATTTGATAAATTTGTTAATAGTTTAACGATTTAATAAAAAGTTTAATGATAACTAATCAATTGTTCAACGATTTATCACTTAACAATTTACTCAAGGTTTAAAGAAAATGCGAAAAATTTTCAATGAAATACCAAAAACACTAAATTTTTATATTCACTTACTTAAACCATTGTTGCAAAGATGTTGGTTGATGAAATAGACCCGAACCCAGGTCATTAGGGCTGAGCACTATTGTGCTCTGTCAGGTAAGAGTTGGGGCAGCCGGGCGCTCGCAATCTCCTTGCAGCTCCATGGGACCGGAAGCCTAGCAAGCGACAGGACGAGGAAGGTTGCCTTCACCATTGCGGCAGGGTCACTGGGCGGCAGGCGATCGCAGTCCCTAGAGAACACTGTGGGCGCCTTCTTGAACAGGCTTTCACCATGGCGGGAGAAACTATAGATGGCCGGGTACCCTCAGTCGCACAGCCCCGCAGAGTCAAGTAAGAGGCGAGAGGGCAGTCGATGACCTTGACCTAGGCACTGATGGATCGGTTCACAGTTGAGACGATACATCCGCACACTTTAGAGGAGGTATTACCTCCATGGAGTCACACAAGCAAATGAGCTCCAGTGGGTGGGAAGTGCTATTTATACCCTCAACAGCCTTCCTTGTCACATAAATTAAAGTGAATGCTATTCGCCTGAAATGGATATCAAATAGACGATTAATAATTTTTGAGACATTTAAATACATTTTTATGTAATTTTAACACATTTAAAAGGATTTAAGTCATTGTTTTTTGATTTAGCATGGATATGCTGTATTTCAACCTTTATATATGAATTTAACTTGTATTAGTCTGTCTTTAAGCCAATGGGTTTGCATTACATTCTTATTTAACTATTTCTTACACGAACAATTTTCATTACAATACGAACTTTTTTGCATTCCGAGATGAAATCAATTTATTGCTACGATTCAACACTCTTTTATGAACGAATTCCTGCTTTAACTATAATTATTTGAAATGTTAATTTATTAAACCTCTTAGTTAATATAGTTAACGAATTACACATTAGCTATTATCATACAAGACCTAGCCTGGAATCGAACCCAAAATCTATATATCTACCCCACACTGAAAGTGAGAAATTAGATTACATTTGTACATGATCTAAGCGGGAGTCGAACACAGCTTATATTAATCATGTCTCGTCGGGAATCGAATCCGCAAACTCCATATATTACCATGCCTTACCCGGGATTCGAACACAGAGCCTCCTTGCCTAATGTAACAACTCTACGGAGGCATGTGACTTTTAACTACTGATTTTATGTATTTATATTTTTTCCAGCAGATATATTTTCTGAAATTAAGATATATCTTTAGTAGATTAGTATTTTTGGTGAAGTAATAGTCTGTTATCTAAATAATTTCTTTACAAGACTATTTCTTGTTAATGCAACATTATTTTAATAGAAAATATACGAATATATATATATATACGTATATTATATATTATCGTATATATATCGTATTATATATATATATATCTTAAAGCCAAATTAAGTGCTTTTCACTCTCTGAAGAGAAAATATTTTTCGTATCAAAACAAGTACATTTTTAATAAGGAATACAGTAAATAATTCTTTAAGAAATGGATCTATTTTACAACATATTTATTTACAAAATATATACAAATATAGGATGCTCCAAAATTTATGTACAGCTGTTTATCACTGAAACAACATTTAAGCAAGTAGATAAATATTGCTCCAAACATACACACATTACACATACTTGTTTCAACACAATTAAGTACAAGATGTCCCAAAATACTACCAAGTAGAATTTTCTCCAAACATTAACATATTAAACAAACACTAGTGAATTCACAATATATTTACATTTTTTTAAACACTAGCAAATACAACAAGTTCTGCAAATTCTTTCAAAAATACCGGTAGATCTAAAAACTTAGTCACAATATTTTTACACTAACAATTACAACATTTTTCGTTGAAAACAAAAGTTTTTTACAAACTTTTAGCAATTTCCGTGAATAAACTTTTCATTAATTTTCTTAAAATTGGATCCAAATCCCCTTCTTGACCTACTTTCAAGGAATGAGAGTTTCTTATGCCCTGGTTTTAATCTTTCTGTTAGCACATTAACATCTTTACAAGTAGGGGCGTGTAAAACAACGCTTTCGACCAAATCAGGATAGGATTCAATATAATGAGATTACTAGATGGAAGAGGTGTGTTTGCAGTCACTTGAAACACTGAACATTTCTTGTTGTCAGCACACTGTATGAGTTCATAGCTCTTTCCGTCTCCTAGGGGAAAGTAAATTACTTTAAAATGAAAAATATTGTCACAGGTTTCTGTAAATTCTTGCAAAATTCCCTGACACCATAGGGCGTAAGTTATATTGGACTTTCCTTGTTTGACACTTACATAATGATTAGCAGGATGAAAATATGTCGTGTTACCACTATGACATCCAACACTCGACTGAGAAGATTTAGCAAGGAACAATGTATGTATATTAATTCTGTAAATTTGTAAGTTGAAATGTATTTTTAAGGCTAAATTTTATTTTTGCTATTTTTATTGCCCGATGTACATAACATTTTGATGAATCACACCCAGTTCGAGACGTGTAACCAAACTTGTCTTTGATATAATTATATAAAGTATAAAGATTATTTAAAATATTCTTCGAAATAATGATAAGACAAAACAGTGTTTGTATTATAAAAAATATGTTTTAAACATTTTTTCCCTCACAATATGAAGTTACAATGCATTCGTCCTTAAGTTTACGCTCACGATCTACTACATGAGGTCTGTACTGGTATACAAGAAATTCATAACTATTAGAGTTAGTTAAAGTAGCATCATAAATATTTGGTTTACTATGTGCTGACAAAGCTTAAGAGAAATGCATACATTTGAAATGAATGTCTAACTCACACATTTCCTTAGCAGCAAAATGGGAATACAATAATCTGTAAGTTAGAGAATGCAAACCTTTAGTAAAAAAAAAGGTATACTTGCATTTCATTGGACACAATGGGAACATTGCGATCATTATTTTGAATTAGCCACTTTATGCGCACATAAATTACACATCACTGAAAAGCTAAACCTCCTTGTTCGAAAATAAAGTTGTGGATGTCCCCATCGCAGGTCTCCTTCCAATGAATGGTGATTCCCTGGTGAGGTCTGGTGAACTGGTAGTAGATTACTCGATTCCTCTTCTATTTCCTCGCTAGAACTGACAATCATCAAATTTTCTAAGGTTGATGGTAAGTCGCTGTCAGGGCGAAGATATCTCACAGCACAATCATTGCATGCTATTGCTTCACCAAAGCGAATGCCAATACTGTTGTCGAAAATGTAGCACCAATGTTCTATATCGTTTCAGACATGAACTTGTAGAAGACCGTCATATGGTTTAATGAACACTCTTCTGTATCCAATTTGTAGGACCTCATATATGTTTGTAGGATTGAAGATCCTAGCCATGACTGACGATTTTATACTAGGTATACTCCTTTATATAGTCTGCCAGATGTTCTTGCTTTGGGACACATTGCATTACCACATGCCACAGGGAGAAGTTAATTCTTGGTCACCAATGTACGTTTAATGTTGCTTGTTGTTGCATTCTTCTGCCTAAACTGTAGTGAGAGAATAGCAACTACACTCCTTCTGCATAATGTATTTGATTTTATTGTAGGACTTTTTTGGTGATGTATCCACTGTGAGCTTCAAATCCCAGTTTACCTTCATTGCAAGGCAGCTTGCTGTCAGGATGTTAATTATATAAAGAACAATCATTTCGCCCATAACATACATCGAACACTTCAAAAGTTTCTGTTGAACTGATTAACAAGAAATGCAAATGTTCATTTCCGTTCGACTTCTGCATCTTTAGTGGATTATCTTCATCTTCAATTCGAAATCACACTCGCCTGAAACCTGAAGTAACACTGACATACTGAAGTGATGAGTCGAACCTCTCCATTGTAACTGAACTAAAGCTCTGCTCCAAAATTCTCTCTCTTTATACAGTCTGCCAGATGTTCTTGCTTTGAAAAACATTGCATTCCCACATGCCACAGGGAGATGTTAATTCTTGGTAACCGATGTAAGTATAATATTGCTTGTTGTTGCATTCTTCTGTCCAAACAACATGTTCGGAGTAATACTCCCTTCACAACTTGTATTTAATTTTACTAAATGATTAATATTTAGTGATTTCTTCACCTTCCATGTCCCATACTAATTCGGTTAAACTAATCGGAAACTCAGTGCCAGGTCTTAAATTATACACTACACACTTGTGTCCAATGCAAACTCCAATTTCTTCGTACATACATTCAGGATTGATTATTGAAAAACTCCAATGATCATCTCCATCGCACAACTGTAATTGTGGTGGCCTATGTTTACTTCATTTCGAAACCATGCTCATCTGAAACCTGGAGTAACACTAGCGCACTGAAGTGATGAGTTGACCCTCTCCATCTTAACTGAATCTCTGCTGTACCATTCTCTCTTTCATTATATAGACAGATATTCTTCCAGTTAAAATTAGTTCTTCAACTACAACTTTTTAGAACAAATTTACACAATAAACAATACTGTTCCATACCTCACAGTCCCACATTCCGCATGGTGGTCTTAAAAGTCTGCTACTGCCTTGTATTTGCGTGATGTGTTCCTTATTATTACATGTTCCAGTCCATAAGGTTGTGGTGGTGTCGTAAAATTCTCTAATCAATTTATATTTGATTTGATGAAAATCTGGTTTGCTGTTGGGTCTCATATTAAAAATAGGACAGTCTTCTTCATCACACAGCACTCATTCTGTATACAGGCTTTCTCCGAAACTTTTTGCGAAATCCCAATGTTTATTTCCATTACACATCTGTGTTTGAAAGTATATGTTGCCTAGAGACTGGAACCATACTTTTTTGTGTACTCGGAAAATAGTAGAGTACGTCTTCTCTGGGTCGAACTTCTCCATTTTTTTCGAAATCTTACGCTACTTGGGACAAACCATTTTTGGAAAAATTAAAATGTTTATATGTAGGTAAGATGTTGGAACAAGTATTCTCTCACAGCTTCGCTTTTACTTTGGGAACATAATGTTTTTTCCTCGCAGTGATTGGTATTATAGTGTTTGACAACTGAATTAATACTCGAACAGTCGTGGTATCTTCTAATATTTATTACTTCTGCATTTGTTAAAGTTTTTAAAATTTCCTTTTGTCTTGTTCCAAGCACGTATATGGGATAGTCTTCGAGTAACGCATAATTTACATATTGAAAGCGTTTTTTGTAAGTAATGTCACCACAGTCCCATTTCAGGGTATGTATCTTGTAAGTCTGTTCCCGAAACATCATTTTAAGTTCAGGTTTTATACTTTATCAAGGGCTGAGAGATTTAAAGCATAATACTTTAGAGTCATTAGCATGGGTTGCATAAGAAATAGCAAGCTCCTTACTTGCAAAGGAATTGTCTTGATAGTTTTATAAACCCTGAACATAATACATCATTTTTACATTATTTCTTTTTTATACACTATTTACAAAAAAAAGTCTCCCTAGTATAATTTTTTTATAAGATGACAGTGCTCGCCTTGGAATCTACTTCATCGACTCCGGAATCGTCCATTACTATATCTGGAACGATTCTAGCTTCAAGCATCTTTTCCAGCCTGCACGACATACAATCCCTCCACATATGTTGTAAGTTCTCATGATTAGCAAAGGCAGGCATGCCGTAAGGACAGTCTTCACAAGGTAAATAGGATACAATATCTTCATCGGCTTTTAAATGTTCAGGCAGGAATGGATACACTTATTTTATTTCTTAACCTGCAAAACAAATTATGAATTCCTTTGGCAACACTTGCAATTGGGAACACTCTAGACTTAATAATATTCTAGCCTTCCCGTAAGCTAAAGTAGCATTGAAACTTTCAATGCATTCAGAGTCGCAATTGTCACAGCAGTGAACTTGATGCATTGTACCTGATGAAATGTCTTCTAGATTCTGTGTTGATGATGTTCTGAATGAAGTAGTAGACGTCTGGCATTGCAGTTGAGCCTGGGGATGTAGTACTCATGGTGGAAGTCTGGATCTGTAGTAGGCGACTGGAGCTGTAGTAATCGTGATGGACATCTGGGGCTGTAGTAGGTGTCTGCAGCTGTAGTAGACGTTGTAGTGAGTGTTTGTTGTTTCAGTGAACATCCAGCATAGTTCACGTTATCAATGCTTGCACCTGATGACGACGCTTTCCAGATGTCTGTATTAGAGCCCTGATGTCGTTATCTATGCTAATTCAATGCACCCACATACAAAGTGAACTTGGCAGATGCCGAGTTAAGACTGAGAAAAAATTTATTTAGCCCTCCTTTTATACTGTAAGGATTCAAAATGGCCGCCATTTCTATGTTAATTAAAAATAATTTATCCTTTTAGTAAATAAGTACAAATAATGTTGAAATTGCTATTTTCCAACTCTGAAAGACATGATTTCCACCTGTATCCATAGTGTTTCATTAAACTTACACCAGGAATTATTAAAATATTAAATAAATTCAAATATATGCTTTTATGTTATATGGAATAAATTTTTTGCTGTTGTAAAGTTTTTTGTTAGACATCACAAGAGAGGGAACGTGTTGGTTAGCATGCTCGCCTCCCCAGACCGGTCACAGCATAAAAACAAATTTTTTTCACAATGTGTGGATGTTGTATTAGACGTTGCCATTGATACAAGGGTTTTATAGATCTATCTATCTCTCTCTCTCTCTCTCTATTATCCTAGTCTCACACATTCAGGCGCGACTCGGTACTTCTCCCCTTACTTCACCCTCATTGGCTCTCAAAATATCGATGTTAAGAGCCATCTAATTCTCTCCCAATATTTTTTCTTTTTCTCTCCTATATGATGAATTGATAGTGAAAACATTTCTTAATGAGTGAGTACTTGTAGAAAACATTTTTTAACGAGTGAATAATATATATATATTGTTTGAATACGTGTAAAAAAATAGTTCTGTTCTAACACGTAAATAAAATAAGTCTTGTGTGATTTTACAAATCATAGTTTACTTGATTCAAATATACATTTGTTGTTGGAATGTTAAATCTAGGACTTGTATTGGGAACTTGATTTCAGAGACTTGTAATATTTCTTTCACTGTTCGTATACTCAACCTGTTGCGTAAGGTTTAAGGGACAGCGAGTCTGGCGAAATCTCTCGGGGCATGCTTTCAGAAGGCTGCGGCTCAAACCAGTAAAACCAACATTTGAAAAATGCATTCTTAATACTGTAGTGAGGAGGGCACGTTGTCTTGAAACTAGTACTGCAGGGCCACCAACTTACGAAAAAAATACGAAAAAGCATTCCCAGAGCTGAGTCTGGGGTGAGTAAAACTGGTTTTTGCGAGCTCCAGGCTCGTTCGATAGTGGAGGTATTCAGAAAAAGTCGTCTTCTAGCGTAGGGGTGGTAGGGGCCACATCCATCTGGACATATCTTGGAGCGTGTGGTTGGCATTGTGGATTCGGAGCAGCTCTGAAGACAAAGGTGGGAGGTGCAGGGGTGTTTGGACAGGGTGACATACCTCTTGACTCTGGTCAGTTCTGTGGGATACAGGGTAGGGTGGTAGGGGGTGGCTGGCATTCTGAACTCGGGGGAATTCTGGGGTTGACGGGTGCCTATGAGCGAATGGGACCCGGTGTGCACACAAGTAAGCAGATGATGCCATCTTGAATCAGTTGTGACAATTGACATTCGCAGGCAGTCTAGGTGACTGACCTCCAGGACCTCACCGAGGAGGGGTGGTAGGGACAGGGTCACGTAACTCTGGACTCTGACCAACACTGATAAGTAGTGTGGGAGAGGTAGCAGGGTTCCTCCGATGTGCACACAACTAATTAGATTATGCCATCTGGCCGAAAATATTAAAAAATCGCGCCTAGCTCGGGACATCGCGCTTTGACGAGGGGTGGGGTGGGAGTGCAGGGAGCGAAGTGACCTCAGCTGTCCCACTCGGCGCCATCTTCAGTTGCTCATGTATGCTTGGAGGAGACTGACATGCCACTTGTCAACTCCACCAACACCGCACCTCTACACACTTGGCGGCCGACGAGGCTACCTTCGGGGATTACCGCAGCTACGGACCATTTCTAGTGATAGCCGCGATTTATGTTGTTTTTTATCGGAAAATATAAATTTTCTTATGTTAAGACCAGATCTATATACTGCGTTTGCGATAAGATTTTCAATTTCTGTGTTCGGTAGACGAAAATACCATTTGCGTTAACATGTGCAGTGAATTCCATAAACATTTACAGTAATTTAAACACAGTTGCCTGTCGGACGTAAGTGCTTTTCATTCATACTTCGAACTGGCTAATTTTTATATTTCAGGTACGTGATTGTGTCTAGTTTAAATCGTATTCACAGGCTGAATAGTGTAAAATTGTTATTTAATTATACTGAATAGCTGGATTTCGTTTAATGAGTGTGCACTTGACTCTCGTGTTATTCTTCGTTAATTAATTAATTTAGGAGAGACAATTTTTCTTTACACGTGAGTTACGTTTCTAAAATCCCTCCTCGCCAGTCTCACAGGCAGACGGACGTGTAAGGTCCGTCAGAGCCGTCATATATATCTTGTTCGCTTAATTGATAGGGACATTTTGTTGTAGATCGTTAATTCCACACTCACGTAATTCTCATCGTTTAGCACTTGTTGACACCAGATATTACTCATGTAGATAAAATTCTCTCTTATGTAAATTATTTTTCTAAGCTCAGGACTCACGCAATTGCGCTTATTATTCACGTAGTCGTTTGAAATTTCCGATTCGATTCGTGTAATTTATTCATGCTTACAACATTCTGAAATTCTCGAATGTTTAATTGCATTCCGAAAACAGATAGTTTAACACGTAAATCGTATCTTTCAAAGTCGCCTATCTACGAGCTATATCCACCCAAAAAATAACATTTATACTTAGGCCACTCTTAGAAATCGCTTAAACAGTCTGAAATTCTCTCGTGTGTTCAACATATTCGTAAAAATCGCCTATCTACCACCAACCTCAATACAAACACCATAAAATTAGAAAAATTAGAAAAAAATTATCCTTAGCCCAATCTTGCACTCAACTCGACACCTATATAAGACGTTGCAACTCATCACTCTGTTCATTTGCCCCTTGCCCACCGCACCGTCAACATCGGACAGAGCTCCTGCTACCCCCTCCTCCCACCCCAAAAGAAAGAAAGAAAAATCAAGAAAGAAATTTTTAGAAATTTACTCTTTAAAATAATGTAACCCTTTCAATTAATTTAACCCTTTCATTAAATTTAACCGTTATATTACATGTAACCCTTTCAATTTGATTAGCCCTTTTGATTAACCCTTTCAATCAATTTAATCAACCCTTTGATATCAATTTGATATCAAACTAATTAGGTCAATCAAAAAGGCGGCATCCCTTGTATCTAGGACCGTAGGGGACCTAGATACTACAAACGAGGTCGTGAGAGCCAATGAGGGTGAAATGAGGTGAGATTGGAGCAGCGACGGAATGAAAGGGCGGGGCAACAGGATATCCCCGAGAAAATCCGTAGACCAGCGGCATCGTCCAGCGCGATTCCAACTTGCGAAAATTCAGATGTGACCCGGACGAAAATTTAACCCGGTTCGCCTTGGTGGGTCCAACAAAGTTAAAAAGGAGAATGTGTGCTCACAGTCGACAATAAACAAATTCCAAGGACTTGAAAATGTATAGGATGGTGAATGCTAACATGTTGCCAGAAAATACAGCGAATTTTGGATGTCCCTAATTACAGTACATCCATGGTTACGTCCGACTTTTCTAAAGCCGTGTGGACGATATACTTCGAGGATATTCCCCCATCAATCAAGTGAAATTGTGAAATTATTAGGAAAGTAAGTATTCCATAAATATGCTTATTTTTTTCCCTTCGATGCATTAAAAAAACAGATAGCGGAAAAAAATTAAGTTAACACAAATTATTTACCTAACAATTTTTATTAGTCTTTAATATATGGAACTACTTTCCATCAATCGTTACCAACTTTACAGAGCGCATTTAACACAAAGCGCTCGTTAAAATATATGACGTTAGTACTCGTAACTTTTTTCCTTAGATTGATTTCAAAAGTGCTTACTTTATCGTGTACAGCCTTTAGAAATGTTCACTACATGTCGCTGTACTAGTTTCGAGTGCTTCCGGTCATTGCATTTTGCGATAAGATAGTACGAAATGGCAGTTTTGAGTTGTGTTGGAGAGCTTGGAAACAGTGTTCATTATGTACGTGATTTCTTGAACGTAGTCGTCATACCTCGTCTCAAGTGTATTTCCTTTTCGTATATCTGTATATCCGGTGCACGTTATATAGTTTTTTTAATAAATCAGCCTTTTAACACTCTGCAACGCAGTTCGAGCTCAAGGTACAAAGTCAAAGGCCTAGTCCACAATAACTGGTCCGCGGGCGTCTAAACCGCAGATTGGTGCACGTTACACTCTGACGTCACAGCTCGCCGTCCCAGTGTCCCAAGATCATTCGCCAACTTCGAGTTTCGTCCGCGGACGCAAAGTCCGCGGACGAGCTATTGTGGACAAGGCTTGAAGGGAGAGAGCAAAGGGTTTTACTCGCTGTAATTGAAAGATCTTAAGAACTGATCCCTGCGGGAAGCCCAGGGGACGCCGTCTCCGAAGCGCTCGATGAACTACGTGTTCAGCATGTGTAGGACGACACGTGGTCGTACGCGTGAAACTTGCGTCAATTCGAGGCCGAAGCCAGCACCTCCCCTCGTCTTGATTGCTTCAGCCAATTTCGGCGTTGCACGTCCGGTGTGTCTTGACGTCCTCTGGCGCCGCTGCACCGGTGATGACGTCGCATCTCGGTGGTGCTTCCATACACGAGCAGGTACCAGCGCGACCGATGGAATATATATATATGCAAGCCTTGATTGGCTGACAAAAGCATGTGTCACATATACAGGTTGTGCCTGAATTCACATTACACATTGTAAGGTCTTATAGTGGGGACCAAGACGGTCACGTTTTGCATAGGAACATATTTGTGGAAACGTGCCGTTTCCCCGCGACAAACAAAACACCACATCATATGTTGACATCTCCCACGTCTGCAACACACTATGCGTTGTTTATCTTCTGGGTCCACTTACAAGAAGGGCTCGATATGACGACCAGCGATGTCTACACAAACACTGTACCTACGCACCATGATCTGGTACACACGATCATCAATACATAGAAGTCCAAGACGCGTCGCAGCCATATTCCACGCCAGCAGGTCCTCCTCTGGTTCCACACGGGTCTCGTAAATCACGCTCTTCACGTGGCCCCACAGGAAGTAGTCTAGCGGAGTCAAGTCGGGTGAACGTGCAGGTCAAGCAATCGGGCCACCTCGACCTATCCAATGTTGGCCAAAACGACGAGACGAGACGCCAGCGAGGAGGACCACCAGGCCATGGTCCCCGCTTCGACGCCCAGCACTGCCACCGTCGAGGTCTCGCTCGACGACGTAGTCACGACAGCCAAAGGGTGATTATATTCCCAGAAGGGCGCCAGAAGTTGTGAAGCGCTAGGGTCTTCGTCCTAACTATTAAGAATCCTCAAGTCGTGAACACTTATTCTATAGTTCGTTGCTACAGTTCGGTAGGACCTACTGAAGTAATTGCTATTAGCTGAGTAAAGTAATTGATTAATGTAAAATAAAGAAGAGTGCATTCTGTATAGTATTTAATGTAAAGCTGTGGGTGAATAAAAGATAGTATTTTGTACATGAGAGTACTCTATCATCTAGCTGCCGACATCCCTCTTCCTTGCGTGGCCTGATTCATCCTCAGTACAGGTGACAGCAATACGCACTGTGTTGTGTGGTTGTGCTGCAATAGTGGGAAACTAAAATTAAGTTTTTGAATCACAGCGTAGTCGCAAGTATTAAAACCAATCGTATGAGAGCAAAACAACAACTAATGAGATAATTGCTAAGTTTAAGCGCAGTTTATGTTTTGAAAAGTGACGGTATTTGTACGTAGTGCTTATCGCCGGTCTCCGATCATGTACATACAAACAAGAGTAGCAATGTGGTAAATAAACTATGGAAATAAAATAACTAACATATGTGTTTAAGTGTAGCGAAACGAAATTAATTTATTTTAACAACCTGTCACTTCATTGAATAATATATAATGAAAATAACTACAATACGCGACTTTGAAAAGTAAATTCCAAACCAAAAACGTATTTTATCAATGGGAGTTTTCTGCTCAGATAAGATGTGCAATCTTCTACTTGCACTCGTATAGTAATCCTGTGTTGAGCGATATCCAAGCCTTGTATATATGCCATAAAATGTGTTTGCTTTATCCTGGCAACCAAACAACCAAATATGACAATAAAATAATTTATTACCTACCTGTAGTTTTAATTTTTTGTGGGTCTTAGACTTTCGTTTACGATATCATCGGAAACTTTTCTTCTACTTTGCGTGTTTTGAGCTGACGTATCAGTGAAATATGAAATTTTGTTTGTGTCGTAATACATGATATGGCCATAGGAATATTTGAGCATATACCTGTTAAAATATAAATATGTGATATATTTGTGATAAATAATATTGTTTTAAATAATATATAATGCAGTAGAGCACCCCTCAACCGGAAAATATCGAATGAAGGCCTATTACGGTTGTGGGAATGTTTCCGCTATGGGAAATTAGGGTGTGATAGTATGACTTGCTTATTATTATTTTTTAGAAGAAACTCCTATTAGAGCTTATTTATGGCGTACATAAAGGTTATAGGGCAGGTCTGTCATTTAGATTATTAGGATTTTGACCGGATCCCGGAATGTTATCTAAATATAACAGATAAATATTAATTCATCATCGGACGTGAAAACGGCACCACGCACGGGACCCAGCAGCGTGTTTTTCTCACGTGTAAGCATGTCTGGCGCATATCTGGTGCAAGACAAATCACCTCTCACGTACGCTGAAAAGAATTTGCTATTAATTTTTTTAATTAGTTTTGTGTATGGAGAGTTACGTTTTAGGGAATTAAAATTGAAGGGTGGTTTGCTTACAGTAACGGTAAAATAAAGAAAAGACAACTGATGTTTTTAGTAAATAAAGTAGCGCTAGAAGTGAACGTGT
The DNA here is from genome assembly GCA_029891345.1 of Dryococelus australis. Classification (NCBI taxonomy): domain Eukaryota; kingdom Metazoa; phylum Arthropoda; class Insecta; order Phasmatodea; family Phasmatidae; genus Dryococelus; species Dryococelus australis. The sequence goes on along the minus strand of CM056998.1, from coordinate 60,843,822 downwards.
GTGTACGTAAACCCCCGCCCCCTTTTTTCTTTTCGTCGTATCTTTTTTTTTCCCTCTTCGAGTTTACAGAGCTTGGACCAGGGCAGGATGTGGGTGTGACCTTGACGAAAACAAAGCAAACATATGGTAGAGTGAAGGAGTGGGATCTGTTAGCCATTGCGTGTTAGGGGGTGGAGAGGGATGGACAAGGTGTTGCGCAACAAACAGAGACACGAGAGATACAAGAAGCATGCACTTGATAACATGTAGACAGGTTACTGCCGAACGAGCAACAAAAGGCAAAATAGGCAGTTACGCGCCCAAAAGCTGCAAGTTGTAAAATATCCAGAGGAGCACGGGGAATGGTATGTATTCACGCATATTTACGCTGAAGGTTGTATTGTCCAGATTTCTCTAATGGCACGCGCTCAGACTGTGTACGTAGACCGACAGTGATTTTTTTTTTAATTGGCCTCATTAAAAGTGGCATTTTGGAGCAAAGTTTTTTTTATTATCTGTATTTGTTTATGGGTAGTGAATTTTCCACAAATGTATATAATAGGCTAATTACATTTTGCAGTATACCGAGGCGAACCAAAATAAAAACAATTGACATTAATGACTGAAATTTGTTTCAAAATTGGAAATACATAATTATGAAATGTTATACAAAACTCAAACTTAAAAAAAAATACCCACGCACTTTTTTCACAATTTAAAAATATTGTAACAACTGACAAAATCACAAAATGTGTACTTCCGATGATGTAGTTAAAAACGAAATTTATACAAGAAGGAAAAATGTGCTGAGTGTAGCTATATTTTCCAAAATACATACACTAACTCGTCCAAATGCCGTAGCTCTACCAACACTATCTAAGTTCACAGCACGAAAACGGTGAAATTTTTATGTATTTTCTTTAAGTTTTAAATTTCGTTCAGTGGCTTTAAAAAGTGTCTAATTATAATTTAACAATATTAATTTTGCATATAATTTTATATTTATGTATATTCAGTTTCTGAAACAAGTTTCACTAACGCATCTAAAATATATTTTCCGGGGTTCGCTTTGGTATAAGTACTGCTAAATGCAGTAATTTGTATATTATACAAATCTTCAAAAACCGTTTAATAAAAAAAGAAAAATAAAATGCTCTGAGCCAAAATTTAACATTCGAAGAGAACAATTGAAAAATATACACGGACAGATACAATCAATGTTACAGGGATGGGAGTTCTTTATTCTAAATGTATGGGTGGCCCTATATTTTTGGTTGCTACAGTAAATTAATTTCACTAGTGAAGCTACAGTCCAATAAAATATCAACAAAATCTTCTTAGAATTAGCCTGTTCTTAAAACATTTAACGTTATTGCCTTCGGACTAGCGTTTCAAATTAGGCAGAACACTGAGGCTCCACTCGGACCTGTAGTTATACTCGTTAGTAAGCAAGAAGAAAGGTCAGATAAAATGATCATTAATGTTGTCAAAAGTTAGTTACATGCTTGGCCGAATAGTGAAATGGATTACTATTACATATATGTTTTACCTCGTACGTCTTGGGGCCACGGTGGCTGAGCAATTAACCTGCTCGCCTCACACCAAGGCGAACCGGGTTCAATCCCCGGCCCGCTCACTCCGGATTTTCGCATGTGGGAATCGTGCCGGACGATTCCGTCGGTCGGCAGGTCTTCTTGTAGATATCCAGTTTACCCCGCCCTTTCATTCCGGCGCCACTCCATACTAACATCAATCACCCTAATCGTCTCTCAAGACCTCGCTGGTAAAAGCCACCCAAATTTATCCACTCGTTTCTCTTCGAAAATGCTACATAATTTCAGAAAATACCAGTAGGTTATGATATGTGTAGGTGACTCAAAATAACGTCATCTGACTTTTCAAAATTACTCACCCCAAAATTGGAAGCGCTTTCGATTATTGTCGGGGATAAATTGTAGATACTAAGTTGTATGTAGAATATTTATATTTGACTTATTTCAAAGGTTGCTAGTTGAAATCGTACTATACAAATTACGTAGCTGACTTAGATTGTTCACTAATATCATAATAAAAATTTGACAGTGGTATTTTCGATTAATAAGGAATGACGTTTAAAGTATATAATTCACATAAAATTATAATATTTAGTGTAACCATAATGTCAAAATAAACAAACTAAAAATCGTAAATTTTGGATTAAGGGCACTGAACTACAACATAAATATAGTATAATAAAAAGAAAATACCAACATTATTTTAGGAAACATAAACAACAGTAACATTAATTACTATACAGTAGGATACTTACAATGTAGATGTAATTAGAGTATTACAGCGTGGGCCTCAGTGTTCCAGTGGCTAACACACAGATCTGCCATCATAGCGGTCTGGTTTCTATCCCAGGAGAATCCGACCTCTGATTATTTACTGTTGATAAATGTGATGGACATTACCGCTTCCCAGCCTCTTTTTTCTCCCGTCGCTCCTCTATCCTAAGCGTATCTCGCCTCATGCATTCCTCATGCAGACTGGTTGGACGACAAATACGTCCTGATAGGGCAGCCGGTTCTGTATTCGCATATAGCCCATCCCAGCCACATTCCATTAGTGGGAGCAAGGTGCAGATTTGATTTCATTACGGCCAATTAACGTCGTCAATGTAATCCCGCAGAGCTTATAAACTAACCAAATATATTTTACATCTAACAACCATGCTTGAGGTGAGACAGCAACTTATGATCATTCAGGTAGCTTGGCAAGCGGGCACGCCGATTCCTATACCACAGGTGACAGAATTTCAGTTTTTAGTTGAAATGCCAACTCATATTTTTTTAACGTAATGTAATGACAGTTGTATAAATATGCTTTAATATAGTCCTTTTAAGAAATCGACCAGAAAGAGTCCTGGCAGTGCTCATAAATTGGCCATAAAAAGACTTGGCGCTAATGTTTTACTCTCAGTTGACAAATTATTCAAAGGAAAAGAAGACAAAAAGAAAGATGTCTACTATTGATGTGGTTAAATCTGATGCAGACTACGGTCCTTTGGCAGACCAAGTCCGGGAAGGTAAAGTGTGTGACTTTTCAGAGAAGGAACTTGTAGAAAATTGCTTTACTTTTGCTGCTTTGCTGCAAGTTACCGAACAGGAAATAAATATAATTGCGGAAGAAATTAAATTACAGTCAGAATATGAACTGCGGCATCAATTGAGACTTGTGTGATTAACAGCCAGTACTTCTGGCATAGTTTGTCGACGAAAAGATTATACGTCGTGTTCAAATTTAGTAAAAAGGCTACTTTAAAAACCAAATATCACTAAACCGGCAGTAGAATACGGGCAACGTAATGAGCATATCGACATCCAACAACGTCATGAAGAAACTGGCTTATGAGTAGAAAAGAGTGGTTTCTATGTAGACTTGGAGTAAGGATTTTTGGGAGACGGCCCAGATGGACTTTCACTATGAGAAGGCAACTACTTGAAACTGAAACGAACTCACCCTTACTACTACGTGGTCCAGAGGACTCTCAACATCAGACAGCGTGATTTTTGTTTTTTAGTAGTAATGTCAGGTGCGCGCCAACCTTTACACATAGAAAACATTTCGAGAGACAAGCACGCCTGGGAGACAGAAATGCTGCCCAAACTATTAGAGTTTTACCAATTTTGTTTACTGCCAGAAATAGTTGCTCCCAAAGTAGTGAAAGGAAAACCCATACATGCGCCAAGTTTCACTGCACAAAGTCAGTGAAATTTGGAATAAAAACAGAATATAAAAAAAGAGAAAACTTGGCACATGTAGCACATTGGTAACTGATGACACTTTTTGCAAACAATTATAGGACTATTGAAGGTCAATTTTATGGTATGTGTTGCAGGTAAATATATTAATGTACTGCATTTATGCTCAACTTTATAATGCTAAGGCAATGTCAACCTATTTGTACATATTTTGGTGTACCTTATGTGGCCTAATTACTGTTTGTAGATAATTTTGACGTATGTAGTTTTATAAACAATACAGTGGTGAAAAAGTGGCAAAATAAAACCAATTACTTTGTCGGGAGCGATGTGTGATCGCTTGAAGCTAATTTTGTGGTTTTCATGTATGGATATAATTTATAATTAAATATGGTAGCAATAAAGTCAATAGAATAAATGTACGAAAATTATGATCTTGTAGAAATTTTTGTAAATTAGGCGGATATGTTATTATTTTTATATGTATGCATTAACGTTTTAGTTTGTGTAAAAATAATAATATGACGTCACACCATATGTCACTACATAAACATACTACTGGCATTAAGTTATTTTGTTTTTAAATATAACTCTTCAACATGTGCTATCGAATATATTAAATTATTTTAATTATATAAGGTATTTCCCAAAATCTTTATTTCTATTTACCAGTTATATTAGTGGAATGTTGTGCTGACTTAAATAGTATAATAATGCAAATTCTATTCCTTATCCTTTTGAGAAACATTTTTATTTAAAAATGCGGTGAAGTGTGTAAATACTGTAAGAAAGCGACAATCTTTTATGTACTGGACTACTGCAAAATCTACAAACTCTTTGGTTTACAGCTAATATCAATCAGTTATTTTTAGTTATTGGTAATATGTAGACCTACTAATTAATAACGGAAAATTATACAGTCTCCCTTTCAAATGTCGTGTTTGTAAATACTGATCAAAATAAAATACATACCAATTTACTTATAAGATAACAATTACATCATTAGCACTGTGTACTGTGTAAACTCCAAAGTAGATAGCACTACAATTTTTAATTGGTTCCACACAAAAAAGGTAATGAAATGACACGAAATGAAATGACCAGAAATTACATTTTTGTCATATTTACAAAATAAATACGCGATGGTCTTACTTATGAGTGACTGCGGAGGGCAGGTGTAATCCTCGAGGTAATAAAACGAGGTACATCCCATGATGGAGAAGCTTTGTGATGCAAATGGTGGGGGAAACGTAAAATCCTGGAGAAAACCCTCGGTAACATCCTCCACGTTTACCACGCCCGAACAGTCTTAGGGTAGTTCCGCTCGGGCTACGGATCTTGGTGGTGAAAAGCTGTCTTTATAGCCACCGGTTCTCTACCAGTGGCATTACAAGATATAAAAAGAAAATTGCCCACTCTTATGCAGTATTTTTTAAGTTTAATACTGTTCCTGTCAGTAGGAAACCTAACTATTCCGGAGTTTTATTTCATGTCACTAAGGAACACTTAAGACTGACTTCAAGATTCAAAACGTTCTTTGAAAAAGTACAATTAAAATATTTTTTTTTGCGAACTCGTTCGCTAGCTATACCAAAAACGAATTATCAATAAATTACTTTTACTTGGTCCAGTTTTTCATCTCTGTGGCCAGCCCACTGTAGATAGGTAAGATGGTTGTTATACCCATGCGATTTATAGGATGCAAAATACCTTAAAAAGTGCGAAATTACAATCAAAATCGGTTAAAAGTAATTTTTGTTTTCTCGGTACCGATTGGTCATGATATACAGGAAGTCTGCAGATATGTTATTTAGTATACACACAATATAAACTTAACATACAAACCCAGCAAAATAGATTTTATGTACACAGGGAAATAATTTCATAAATTTTAATTGGAACCTTAACTCAGTAGCAAGCTACCCCGAAAACCTTCAACAATCGTGGTATTTCATAAGTTCGGAAAAGTCCAGATTTTCTTCAGATTACAGCACATTGCTGTGGCCTGTCAAGAGGGGAGCAGGTCGCGCATTAACAGAGAATTGGGGGGGGGGGGGTTAGGGTAGCTAGATGGAAAAGCACTCAAATACAAAATACTATTTTTATTATACTCAAGACAATACAAGGGCGCTATATGAAAGCGTCTAGTAATCCACATCAATTTCAATCAGCATTAGAGGAGCTGAGATTACATAAATTAGTCCTGGTTACAAACTAGGAGGCGCTGATGCCTTTTCTCAAACAATACAAATAATAAGCGTAAATACGCTATATCTCTGCTCTGAGGGAGCTTGATATTCCTTCGCGTGTCCCGAGTCCTATCGTGCCAGAGTCACCCTACCAGGAAATATATTTACCCTTAAGGTGACGACGCCTCGATTAAGCTCTCTCCACGGTGGGCTCGTCGGGGCTGAAGCAGCACCACAGGATGTGGTCCTCTCGTCCAGCAGGTCGCGGGCAGATACTCCAGCGTCGCTGGCAAGATGGCGCCCAGAGCCGCCATTGCTCCAGGCTTATATACTTCCTTCCTGACCTCGCGCTCAATCCCACGGAATTTGTTTTTCTACAAACAACGCCTCGGCTGGCCGAAGTCGCTCTGCGCCTTGATTCAGCTCGCAGCTTGGCAACCCTTACACAGGCCAGCCACAGCAAGGCCCCTCTTAGGAGCACCCAGGCGTCCTCCCCTGAAAACTGGGGTAGAACGGTGCGGGAGATTGGATGGGTCAGGTCGGGCGTTCGATGCAGGAAGGCGATGTGGTAGTTATGTGGGCGGCCAAGTCCCGTGGTGGTAGTGGAACCCACCGGAAAGAGCTTTTCTTCTCCGTGGTTGAAAGGGTAATAAGAATGACTTAAATGTTTTCCACATATTGTGGTATCCCTAGGGCGATGTCAGGGACGGAGGTTCGGGCATGTGTTACATGAATGGCTGCCTTGTATTAATGGCGATGCTAAACCATGCAGTTTAGAGCTTATGAAAAATTTCAAACATTATTCACAGTGACAATTTATAAACACTAATTTTTTGTTTCTCATATATGGAGGTTAATTTGTACCTCTGGTTATTAGACTATTACGTACATGATATCTACAGTTGACAGTTAATTTTATCTATTCACAATAGAATATGTTAATCCGAAGAATGTTTATGCCTGTGTATGCTTAATCTTTCTATATCATATGAAAGATTGTGAATCTTTACCTTATTTACACTTTTTATAATTTGTGAACATTGTTAGACTATACAAAATACCTGTATTCTAGAAATGGTTGTTTCTCAGCCCATTGTGTGGGTATGTACAAAACTATTAAAACTATATATATATAATTTGATTTCAATCTTATAATTTTCTATATTACAATTATATGGAATGTGTTGTTTTCACGTTATCACTGATATCTTGTTAGAGGGACTTTAAAAACAATTATGTTTCTTAATTATTAAAATAACTTGACTTGGTATGTAGATATGTGGAGAGGCTTATTGAAATGTAACATCATCTTTGAGTTTTAACTATTAAAATAATATATTTACACATGAGGGGCACCGAAAAAGAGAAATTATGGCATGGATGCCGCACTGCACGGAAGTGCCATCTAGTGCTCTCTAGAGCTAGTTAGAAGTACTGCAGTAATTTACATGTGTCAGCTGCTGCACTCTGCAGTCAAGTTGTGCAGTAATCGAGCTGCAATTGCAACATTGTCCTCTGTGCTTTTAATGCCTGTTCCTAGGTAGTGCTGTATGAATTGCTTTTCAGTCACGCGGTTAAACACTTACACGCCCTGACTATGCTGACTGGGGAGGCATTATCTTTCAAAATCGTTATTATTGTACAATGTAGACCAACTTTTCTCGTGGAAAAATAAATAATTTAAGGAGAATTGTTATCCCCTAGTGTGAAATTCATGTGAATGCCTTTGCTTTATATATTGTCAGTAAGTTATCAATTTGCCGTTTACTATATGCATATATTCTGTTCATTACTCTTGGCCTTGTCGTATAAACTATATTCTGCTAACAGTGATTTTATACTAGGCTCTCTTGTTCTGTCTTAACATTTATGTAGAGTTCTTCTACATTTGTATTACAATGTATCGACTGCTACCTATAGTAATTCAGCTGTTTATATTTATAGATACCCACTGCTGTAAGGACACAATAATTTTACGGGGACACCTGACTGCCTTTTATTTACTCCATATTCTAGTTACACCTCCTGAGCCAAGTGGTTCATTAAGACAGCTATTCTGATTAGCTTGAAATATATGGCTGCAAGAGTTAGAATAAGCATTACAATGGTTGAAAAACTAATGTAGTTGTAATGTTCCTGCGGTAAGAGAGAAAATAAGTGCGTTTGTCGAAATGACGATGTGTTTTCTATATACTTCATGGTAGGAAAGTCTGTATGCTTGATTTTCCATTCACTATTAATAGTGTCATTAACAGAGTAGAAGGAAATCCCTTCAATAGCGTTGCGTTGTTGAGCTTCGAAGTCATTATGAAGCCATTGCACAGGGAGAATAGTGTGAGAAATAGCTAATTTGGGGCTTTTGATGTCACAAACATGAGTTGCTTTAATTAGTGTGATTTGATTAAAAGTCAGTTAGCAACCACAGGGTAGATGAATTTCGATTGTCTCTACCTTTACATAGTGAATTTCCTTGCTTAAATTTTTATCAATACACCTGAGTACTAATCACCTGGAGCATTGGTTACTACATAGTGATGTGGTTCAATGGCTTGAACTGACAATGATTTACCAGACTCGCATTGAAATTCGCAATACTTAAATAAGCTCTTAATATCATTAAGGTAGATTGCAGCCTTTAAGCAATTGATTTGTGGATTATCGACGATTTTCTTAGAGAGTAAATATATACCTTTAGCTTGTTCGAGCATGTCGTAGAGTTATCTTGTCTCTTTGTATGTACATCAATGGCAACTATATTGTTTGGGGTTCCTACCATGTAATTTCATTGTTGTACTTGTAAGGGACTTTTGAGGTTCTAAAGAATAGCCATAAACTTCCGGTGTTTTGTAGGGGAATTTGAATCTTGATTATCACTTGCTTGGGTGACAGCACGCATTCAGTTAGGGGTAGGGTATAATATTTTTTAATATCTTTAATTGGAATGCTTGATTCTAAAACAAGGCCATAAACTTGTTCTTGTAATTGGGAAAGGTCGCCACTTAGTATTTCCTTACATACCGCTTGCAGGGGTAAAAATTTGTGCTGACTTTACTGAATGTAGGTGTTAATTCTGAGTTTGATAACAATGTTGTTTATGAGTTGCAGCAGAATACTAGTCAATATTTGTGATTGTATAAGGGAAGATTCTATTTCGCGGTTTTTATTGCTTACTAGGTGTAACATTGAACTTATATCTTTAGTAAGTGAGTTAATTTTGTTCTCCACTTGATTTTTATTTTGCATCACACTGTGGATGGTGATATTTAGATTTTTGTTGGAAGTGATTACATTACTTTCTATGTCGCTAAATTGCAGAGCAAGGGTTTCCTCATTGGTCAGAAGGGATATAAGGTTGCGGGTTTTGAGAATGTCGCAACACCATGTGGCGACAGCCCCTAGGAATGTGATTCCTTGCTTTATTTTATTACACATGGCGATTTCTGACATGGATTCTTGTACAATATTAGCAGACGTATCATTAAAAAATTGATGCAGTTTGTGTGTATTGTTGCAAACTGTGCTGTTCCTGGTGGCGAAGGCTTGGTGATACCACACATCGATGTTACTTGGATTAGCCAGTTGATGCAGTGGGATGGCATACACCAATTAATAAGTTTCCTCGTACTGGGTGGAGGACCAATGTGGAGTGCAAGGACCAGCATGCCCAATTGAGTTGCCCCCATTTCAATGGGCGATTAACCTGTAACAGATATGTGAATATTAGTTTCATATATTAGCAACTTTGACATTCCTTGTATTGACTGGGTCTATTTTGGTTTGTCCCCATTTTCTTATTTCAATGGATATCATAGATGTGCCTAAGATATCGTGTATCCTGTCAGGCCTGTGGTATTTGAAATTTAGAGCTTTGTGTCTTGCGTGCGTTTTTACCCATATGAATGACTTTGAGTTCATTGGGTCTAAATTTTCTATCGAAAATGATTTTTTTCTTTTTGCGGAGATACGAGTAAATTTACACATGCTTGTTCGTGCGCTTGCTGTAACTGTTCACGCCAGTCTTCAGCTCGCTGAGAAAACGTGTGTGATATTACATAGCATGGTTGAACTGCTTCAGTGCCATGTAAAAGAAAGGGTGGTAAAAATTGTGTGCTTCTATTTATTGCAGAATTATAATTGAAAACAATATAGGGGACGTACTCGTCCCAGTGTGTGGACTTCATTCCCACAAGCTGTCAACTGTTGTGATAGAATTTTGTTGACTTACTCGGTCAACCCGTTGCATGCCGGATTGTATGATGTCGTCTGGAGTTTTTATTTGTAATTTCTGCAATAGCTCGGCAATCATTTCATTATTAAAGGGCGTCCCCTGGGTGTGGTTAATATAGATTGGGGCATCCATATCGTAGTATGACATCTTTAATGAATTTGGCACACATTTTTGCATCAATATATTTGATGGGTTGGGCTGCTACAAAATGTGTAAAAAAACTCAGTCATTACCAGTATATATATATTGGCAGATGCTGCTATTTGTTGGGGGACTTTTGCATGAAGACTCCAAGAATGGAATAAGGGAGGGGCTTGAATAGGTGTCATAAGGCCTATCAGTTTTGATGACCGTGTTTCACGTTTTAGCAGATGTAGCTGTTTTTTATGTATTCTTTTACATCTTTAGCCATGGTGTCCCAATAATACTGTTTTTTAAATTTTCTAGAGGGTTTTTAATTGGCTGGAGTGCCCTCCGCCTAATAGGGCGTCATGGTGTGCTGTGATAATTTCTGGAATGTAGTACTGTGGAACGAGTGTTAGGCATTTTTCCTCGGTGGGGATGTGTACTTTAAGGTATATTTCCCTGTTTCCAGTTATTCCATGTAGTCTTGCCAGGCGAATGTATTTTGGTGTGATGTTTTGTGGGTCTGTGAGTGCTGTTTTCAATTGAGTAATGTGTGGGTCTCTGTCATATTCTTCTAAAAATGGCGATGTTTTTGTTTGTGTAAGCAGAGCTAGTAACAAATGTGTGTCATCTTCGACTTTAACGTATTCTTGTTCGTGTATGTATATGGGGTGGTAATGTGGTGTGGAGTTGTGTACTGAGGTAAAAATTTTACAGTTAAAGCATGGATCAATGCATATTGATTTAACTTTGTTTTCATGTTCTTCCATATTGATTTCCATGTTTACTTGGTATAATTTTGTGATAATTTTTGTGATTGCTTGTAATGGCAAATGTTCTTCATTTGTGACCATTTTGGCGATACGTGCTTTGTCGGTTGTACTGATGTATATTTTAATAAAAGATTTTATCTCTTGCCAATTATTATTTGTGTATTTAGCAATGTTTCGTTCTACTTCTATATCTTTATTTGTATTTTGTAATAATGATTCTGCAAGAGCTTTGTAAAATGAGATGCATGTAATGAATGCCTCTTTGATCGTATAAATTTGGTTTTCTATTGTGATTTCAGTAGTTTCGGCTTTGCCTGTTTTTGGGATTCGACTCATCGCATCAGCGAGTGTATTTAATTTCCATTTGGCAATTTTAGCTCCAAAGTCATATACTGTAAGTGTGATCGCTAGTTTATTTATTATCACATTATCCTCAGTCATCGCCTTTAAATAGTGTAAGCTGATGTGGTCAGTTTCTATGGTGAATTTTCTTCTGTACAGATACTACTTGAAATAAATAAAGAAATATTTTATGGCCGACAGCTCACATTATGTGGCTAACCATTTTTTTCATTTAGAAAAAGTTTTTTCAATGTGAATGCGATAACGGAACGGTCTTTATTTCCAGGTATTTCCTGCATGAGGACCGCTCCTACGGCTATTTGTGAGGTGTCACAAGCCAATATGGTGTGTTGCTTCGCATTTAATTTTGCTAATGTAGGTGGTTTCGATAGGGGTGTTTTAAGGTTGTCGAATGTCTGTTATTCTGTTTGTGTCCATTGAAATGGTTCTGACTCTTTTATCAAATAAGTGAGTGGTTCTACAAATGTTGTGTGGTTAAGAATATATCTTCTTATGAAAAACGTTAGTCATAAAATGTTTGTAGCTACTTCATATTCTTGGGTGGTGCCATCTGTTTGATGGTTTCGATTTTCTCAGTGTCCATTCGTATTCCTTGCGGAGTGATGTAATGGCCAATAATTTTAATTTCTTGCATTGCTAAGTGGCTTTTTTGTGGATCTTTCAGATTACATTTTTGCAGTCTTTCCATAACTTTACTAATGTTCTGTAAATGGTTCACAAAAGTATTACCTACGATGAAAATGTTATCGATATAGGCTAGGGCAGTGTTCCATTACAATGGGCCAAGCATTATGCTTACAAAATTTTGAAAGTAATTAGGGCTGGTGGCGAGGCCCATTGGCATACTAGCATACTCTAACCCGATACCATCGATGTCGAAGGCTAGTTTTTCTATCTTGGTGTCTTACTAAGATTGCATAGAATCCACCAAACATATCAATGGAAGATAAATAATTGGAATATTGAAGTGTATTTATGATGTCTTCTGTTCTGGGGATAGGGTATTCCTTAATGTTTTTTTATTACAAGGCTTGGCATGACATAAGAGGATTATGATGGAGTGATAATTTGTGTATCAAGCATTTGTTGAATTTGTTCATGTACATGTTTGTGCAATTGGGAGCTTATTCTATATGGGCATGTATGTATGGGTTTGTTCGTAGTTAACTCGAGCTTGATTTTGCAGTATTTTGTTTCTGTTAACTCTGTAGCATTGTTAGCAGAACAGTCTTTGCACTTCTGAAGTAACTCCTTAAGTTGGACTTTTTATATGGTGGTAGGTTTTTGTTTATGTTTCCTAGTGTTGTGTCCTCATTTGAGTTCTCCAGTGATTCTATATTATTTATATGATATTCTATGCAATTAGTTGTGTCATATTCTACTAGGCTGGTATTAATGGGTATTTCTATTGCATCTTAATTGTGATATGCAGATATGTACATGATGTCTCTAGATAGTATTTGTACTATGTCGTACCTTTTTATGAAATCAACACCTAGTATGATGTCAAATTTCAAATTATCTATTAGCAGGAATTCCTGGTTGAAGTTTTATCCTGAAATATTGATATTCATGTTTGTTTTATACTTTGGTATTTCAATATCTCTTTTTGCTCCAAATAAAGTGAATTGTTCTGTTAATGGTTCCCTTATATGATTGTGAATAAGTGTAGATGTTATGCATGATCACGAACAGCCGGTGTCGAGTAGCACATTATATTACCTTCCTTTAATCAGGACAAAAATGTGCGGCATTGATGTTTTTATGTAGTTTATGCGGCATTCGTCCTTACCAGTTGGCAGGTTGTGGTTGTTTGTGTATGGTGAACTGGATCTGTGGCTCAGTTTCTGCTTGCACATTTCATCATTGCCACTGCAGTGCGTGTTGATATTATGAGTGTCGTGTAATGCTTGTGTGTTGTCGATTTCTGCATTTAGGACTTGTATTTTAATTTGTGCCATACCGAAATGCCTTTGAATTTCTTGAATCGCTCGTTTATGTTAGTGTTAAATGACTGTAATTGTTTTGGAAAGAGAGGGCATTCCGCAGCTCGGTGACCTTGGTGCATACAGAGAGAACATGTCATGGCCGTCAGCAACCACGGTCCTATGAAGGCCTTGTGTGCTGTGCTGACATCATTATTCTGCTTACTCGTTCATTCCTTGGAATCGGTCTTGGCGTGCGTCGCCACTTCTGTGATGTGTTTCTTCTTGGCTTTCACAGGCATGGTATTTTGTTTACATGTAGCAGTGTCCTTGTGAGTGGTATCATTGTTGAGGCTGTTCTCTCCTCACCTGCATTTAATTTCTCTGAATTTGATGCAGGGTCACCTTGTTTCCATGTTTTCATGTGGTGTCTGAAGAATTTCCCCACGAGAATTAAACTTTGCAATATCTACGTATGTGTACATGGGCACGCATTTACTAAATAGTGCCTCGCAGGCATTGATTATGCACTTTACTTTAACTTCTGGTTTAACTCCTTCATTATCCCTAATGGGTTTCTGATTACCTTTATTTTTCTCCCTAAAGGTCCCTGTATTTCATTCATTACTTTGGTAGGGAAACCTACATTCCTCATTCCGTGGATGTGCCTGTCTATTTTGCAGTGTTCTTAAGGGGTCTGCCTGACTGTGCCCATGGTTTTGACATTTTTGCACCTTGCCTCGTCTTTTGTCTGCTGGGGTGGTGCCTATTGCCCCTGATGTATGAGTTTTTTTGTTGATTACATTTGGTGGTTTGGTACTGATTTTGCCTTGCTTGTGTCTGGGAGGGGGGTCGTGTTGCTGTCTTGTGCAACTCTGGAAGCTAGTGTTTCTTTGGAAATTACTGTTTAGTGCAGGTTTGTGGTTTGACAGGTTGGGGTTGCAATATCTCTTTTGTTGTGGTACGTACTCCTTTACTACAACTAGAGGTTGTTGATTGTGTTTGTATGTGCTGCATATGTACTGATGGGGTGTATGTGTGTTATTGTAATGCTGGGGTCTTCTGTAAGTGTTGGGATTTTTTGTTCTGCAGTGCTAAATTTTCAATTTCTTCTTTTAATTTTACTACATCTGCTCTCAGTGAATCTGTATCTGAATGTATTTGATGTGCCATAATTGCCTGGTTGTAACGGAACAGTCCGAACTCTACTCTCTGAATATTTGTCATTAAGTCATCGAGCATATCATTTTCAATTCTACAATTTTGTCCACGATGGAAGGAGGAAGGGAAAGCCATACAATGCCTATAAAATCTGCGTCTTTTACTTTAGGACTGTATGTATTTCCTCCTATAAAGTAATCAACTCTCAATGTGTTTTTGTGTCCTTTAGTTGAGTTTCTGTTTTGTGGTGTAAAGTAAGTTTTTCAAGTATTCTTTGGATGCAGGTGTTGAAAATGTGTTTTTCATCTTATTGACATCATTCCATGTAACTTGCCCTGCATGTGTTTGTAAGTGATTCTCTAATGTATTATTCGTGGAGCCTGTGACATAATATTTGAGCATGCGGCATGTCCCTGTTTCGTCCCAATTGTTATACTCTGCAGCATGGTTGTACTGTTCTAGAAATTCAGGCCATTTTTCGTTTGCCATCTTCCAAAAATTTTGGCACTGACATGGGATGCTGTACGATACTGTTTACTGGTGGTGGGTTCGTCAAGTTAGGGTGCTGTTGTATTTCGAGTAGTGAAACTAGTGGTGAGAATTTGTATATTGGTTATGCTGTGGTGTCAATGTGTATAGGTGTGAGGTAATCTGTAACATGGTGTTTTGTGTTTTCGTATGTGGGAGGGAGGTTTATGGCAGAAGGGTGCAATTTGTGATTTTTGTAATTAGGCTACGTATAAGTCGTGTTGAGCTTGTGTCAAATTGTTCGACAACTTCTGTATTTTTTCTGCTGATGCTACTAACTGCTGAAATTTTTCTATGCTAGTGATGTTTTGCGCTTGTAGTTTCTTTTGTGTGTCGGAAAGATCTATTGTGGTGTATTTCAAAATATTCCTGGCTGTTTTTGCAAATGATGAGGTGGGTTTGTCTGTCATGAAATAATCTTTTTATTTGACACTGTGGCATATGTTACATAACACCTTGCACACTCCCAAGCTTTCAATTAATTAGTTTTCCACATGTGCCCACTCTTTTTGGGAAATTGTATTAAGAAGTTTACAATCGGTTCAGAAAGCAGAACTGTTGTTAAGCATGCATTCATTTTTAAAAGCCAAGCTCACAGACACACTACACTATTGGATATACTGAGCGACTGTCTGGCCGAGCCACTACTTGCAACACGGCAGTTCCTGCTTGCGTGCTTTGTTGCTGCCGCAATTTTATGCTGAATAGTACAATAGACTAGGCTTTGAATGAGTGCTTATGTTATTACAATAGTTTGCTACAGCGGATCCGTTGACCAATAATTTGCAAGGTAATTCTAACCCTGTGGGCAGGTGTAAGGTGCTAAACGTCTTTACAAATTCCTTTATAATTTCTCTGTATTTTATTTTACACTATCATCTTTCATGTATTCTCTTACTTAATTTTACTGTGAATTTACTTTTAATTCAACTCTAAGCTATAAAGGGAGGGTGGGAAAGCTAAGGCGCCTCCACCATTTGCTGTGGCCTGTCCAGAGGTGAGCATGTCACGCATTAGCTAAGGGGGATAATGGTAACTAGATGGAAAAGTACTCAAATACAAAATACTATTTTTATTATACTCAATTCAATACATAGGTGCTATATGAAAGTGTTTAGCAATCCACATCAATTTCAATCCGCATTATAGGAGATGAGATTACATTAATTAATCCTGGTTACATACTAGGAGGCAATGGTACCTTTTCACAAATAATACAAATAATATTCATAAAGAGGCTATAGATCTGCTCTGAGGGAGCTTAATATGCCTTCGCGTGTCATGAATCCTATCGTGTCAGAGTCACCCTACCAGGGAATATATTTACCCTTAAGGTGACGACGTCTCGTGGAAGCTCTCTCCACGACGGGCTCATCGGGGCTGAAGCAGGACCATGGGAGGTGGTCCTCTCGTCCGAGAGGTCACGGGCAGAACCTCTGGCATCACTGGCAAGATGGCGCTCAGAGCCGCGATTGCTACAGGCTTATATGCGTCCTTCCTGACTTCGTGCTCAATACCCCGGAATTTGAATTTTTACAAACAACGGATCGGCTGGCCGAGGTCGCCCTCCACATTGTCTCAGCTTACAGCTTGGAAACCCTTACAGAGGCCAGTCACAGCAACATGGAGAACAGAGGACGAACTTCGTTATTACAGATGCCATTCGTTTCCATATTGTTGTAGATATAATAGAGAAACAGAACCAACCTTATCTTCCTTTCATATAAGGATGCCATAAACAAACATGTTTTAACTGGGTATCGAACACATAACCGCTAGGTTAGCGAGCATGTGAGTTGACCTATGGATATTGGGTGTTATCACGATGCAACATGAAAGCATGACAACGTATTACATATTTGGAATACTAATGGTTGGTTATACAAATAGGCACTAATTTATATAGTACTTTAGAATGAATTTAATCTGTGTTTCAATTTTGGCAGCAGAAATGCTAAAAACGTGCGTGCGAAGGTGTGTCCATTTTAAATTGTTTAAAAGAGTATATATATATATATGACATTACCACTAAAAATTCCAGAATCTGCGTTGCATATGTTTGGCTGTTTTATTATTTTGTGTACTTGTGGCAAATATCGATCGTTTTATAAAAACACTCTACGTCATGCACGAACAAAATTATTTATTATCTAATTGAAAGTATATTTAATTTGTGAAACTGGTAAAAACAAAAACATCCAGGCAATAAATATCTTGTATATATATATATATATATATATATATATATATATATATATATATATATAAACACACACACACACCTGAGTGCTGGCCAACAGCACCAATTATAAGCCAGCACTGAAAAAACCCATGCATTACACGGGATTATTACCCAGAACCTCCCACAACGTTGCCTGATGTCCCACCCACGGGCACCACGGAAACTAAGCTGTTCGTATCTTATATGATAAGGAGACGGTCTCTGTCTGTCTGTCCGTCTTTAATATTTCTAAGTCCCTTGAAACTAAACAGAAGTTCTTCAAATTTTGCAGAGTAAATCCTCAGGGTCAGATACAGGTCAAGTTCGAATTTTAGCACATTGGCCACAGTGGCCAAGTGAATAGATATATATCAAATGGGGCCTTAGTGGCTCAGTGGATAGAGATTCCAAGTGGGGCCTTAGTGGCTCAGTGGATAGAACTATGTTAAGTGGGGCCGCAGTGGCCCAGTGGATAGAGAAATATCAAATGAGGCTTCAGTCACTTCAATGTTGACTTAATTTCACATCATTTTATTTCAGTATCGGTTTGATAACAAAAATTTATAACATCGTAACTGCTACAGGCACGTGAAAATACTAAAAAAAAAGTTCATGGGCTGGGCCCCTAGTAACATTATAAATAAAGTATATTATGGGAAATGATAAACTATACTAAGGGATAATAAAATAATGTTAGTTTCTGTACACGGAGTATGATTCTACTAGGTGTAGATTTGCCCTACTGCTAAGAGCAACACGCGGGTGAGGACGAGCAAGCGAGCAAGTGTGGGACCGCTCGCCAAGTCACAGTAGATGTGGCAACACTGGGCGCAGGGCAGGGCGCACACCTGTCAACACGCGCTGGCCTGCGCCAACTAGCGAGCGCGATTCACAACCGTCACCTTGAAGCCGGCCATTAATGTACCAAGTCAGAGCATTACTGAACTGCAGGGAGAGAAGGTTTTACTGAGAAAACCGGCAGAAAGCCATATGGGAATTAAGAAAGGCACAAGGCACGAAGATTAGAAGAGGAGAAAATTCAGTGCACGGTCTTATTCCACTGAGTACACTCTATCAATTATGTAATTAGTTGTTTCCTAAAATGCCATTTATCACAAGTGGTGTATACTTGTATTAACATAGAAATTTTTTTTTTTTTTTTGTTAAATTGCACTTCACGCAAATTTTATTTATAAATTATAATATTTAATTTACAATTAAAATTGTGAAAACAGTGAGAAAAGTGTTGTGTTGGCAATGCATAATAAGTGATAGTTCTTATATAAATGTTTTTTCAATGAGTGCACACGAATGCGGTGCGTTGTCCGTTTTGTGTAATTTTATATACCCGGTTAAGCTTTGTTTGAATGAGGCGGGGGGATATCCTGGAAGTAGAACTTTAGTAGAGCTTCAGAAAGTGTGAAGTAGCTTTGGATGCGCTATAATCATGGATACATCTAACATGGCGGCTTCAGCATGATCACAATAGATGTGATTCGGTGCAGGCCTCTTGAGGTCCAGCAAGCGCTTAGAACTCAAGAAACCCTCCCTCTCAAGACAACCCCTCTCCTCTTCTTCAGTTTCCGTTCTTCGCAACGGAACTGCCGTCCACCCTCCAGACGTATTCACGGAACTTGCAGCCACGAATATCACTCCGAAATGCTTACTGTCCCTTTCTCTCTCCCCTCTAAACACCTGACTCCAATCTCTTGTGGCTGATGAGAGGCTGGAGTGGACGCAGAACCCTTGAGGTCATAGCCGGATCTCTGGAACACAAAGACTGCCCTTAGGCCACTTTGTAACCTCCCGTTACAAACCCGACCTCCGTGCTTCATTGAGATGGGAAAATGATGCGAGAGTATAATCCCGGCTAGGATGTTGAACCTTCGTGGGAGGCCTATGATTGTGCTTAATTTAGCTCTGAACCAACCCACCCTTCCCCAACACACCCTTTTTGAGAAGCCAATAAGCATAGAGCGGTGATATAAGTAAATATTTTAAAGGCTACTGAATGATTTCGCAGTGTCTAAATATTCCCCGAAACATCAAATCAAGTACAGAATAGAAACGAATTAATATATTTCTATGGCGTTTGTTTTACTGACCATATACAGAATTCGAATTAGCAATACCATCGCGTACAACAATATTTTATACACTGTATAGTTTTCAAATAAAATACTGTTTACTATACTTCGATAATAGTGTATATGTAACAGAAGAACTATACATATATAAAAAACTGTTCTAGAATTTAAAAATATTATTAGATATGCAAAACATTACAATAATTAAATTCTTATCACCGTCGAAATTTTTATTTGCGTTCTTCTTAAGAAAATTTCATGTTCAGAAATGCTGTAAAAAAATATATATTTTTCTCCAAAATATGTTATTTTAGGTATTATACATTTACTATTAATTGATCTGAGACAGTTATTTAAATTTATTTATTGACTGTGTATATTATATCTGTAACTGTAGCAAAATCCTAGCAATTTTAAATAGAACGGTATAAACTTAATGAATCGTTGCTCCATATGATGGTTAGCTGCATCCAAATATTTGTCAATAAAATATAAATCTAGCAATCGTCTGTCTTTCGCCCTTCGTTGTCTGTATCGCATTATGTTTCTCGCACATGAAAGACGCGCATCTTCACTAGCGCGGAAAGGTGTGCTGCTGATCGATAATTATTTCTGATAAAGAACAACATTTTTAAAAAATTAAATTGTAGCTTGTAAAACAGATGGTAAAAATTTCCCAAAATCGGTTCATTAAAGTACAGAACATTTCTCCCATTTCAAAAAAGGTAAATTATATTCACAAGGGTTTTCAATTAATGTGTTTTCTGTTTACAAGCTCTTGCAAAATTTTCATGAATGATGTATTTTAATTCAATCAAAAGAGCCGTGAGTGTTTACAGAGCACAGATGTAGAAACAATGAAAAATTTCAATCTTAAGCCACTCAGTTATTCACCCTTAGATTAAGAACCTGATTTTTCTCGGTGCGCAGATAAATAAAGAATATTATTATGTTACACCAACAGATGGAACTCATTTCCATACAATGCCGGAAAATGACGCTTCATATGAATACCTTCAAGGCAGAGCTATTTGTGCATAATAACCACTGTGTATTTTCAAGATCTTTATTGAATTTGATCTGAAGCTGATTACTTCTAGTATCTCCATTTTATTCGACACTAGTAATTTAAATTTTACATTTTTTTTTTTTTTTTTTTTTTTTTCCGCTTACATATCAATTTCGCAGGACCCGACTTCGTAAAGGAAATTGGATTGGCCTTTGTATTATTTCTGGTGTTCATATTCTTGATAGCTCTTCAAAGAAGTAAGTGGGTGGGGTGTAAAAAAACACTCGTGTTTACGGTCTATAACCTATGCAACCGTTTCTTTCAAACTAATTGGTTCCTTTGTACAACGAAGAAATGGAAAAGACCCCGAGGTAGTCAATTTCTTTAAGCTTGTTCACGAATACCAAAAATATTATACACTGGTTGGTTTTCACGAATATAAATAATTTTCTCATGTTAGCTGTTAACATTCCACTGTCTCCACGATAGAAAAGTTTATCAAACATTTTCTCCATTGCAATAAACTCCTTCATTCACTCATCACCACACTCCACTGTGTCAAGATAACTCCTGCAAATACTTTAAAAAAAGGATATGTGAACTACTGAAGAAAAATGTTTGGAGTCAATAACCTCGTCCACTCTGCTAATTAGAGAACTTGGAAGATGCGGGAAGCTCGACTATACTCGTGGTCAGCGAACAAGAACGCCTTCGTCAAAAATCACAAAAAGAAAGTTAAACCCTTGTTAAAGGATAAGTCGGCCTGCCAGGCCAAACACCTTTCAGGCCGTATGCCTGTAGAGCAAACGACTTCAAAGGTAAAAGCCTTTTGTTTATATCAATTCGTGCATTTGTTCACCGTACGTGGTACTGCAAGTCACAAAGGAATTCCGATTTTCGTGACAAGATTTCCTGTGTTAGATGTATTTTGAAACACTTATCATTTCCACGTTCGTAATTGTATGGTTTGAACTGATACGCGTCTTAGATGTCTGCTTACGAAATACAAGCGTTCACCCCCCGGGTTTGACCCTATTTTGATTGGTCCAGTCAAATAACAAGGCACTCCCACAAAGTTCTGCGGACATTAAGGGGCCCGTCTACCTGGCACTCGAACTGCCTTGCATGTGTGGCAAAGAAAAATCCAGGTTATTTGTATGGCACTATTAAACGTGCGTTCGATGTGCTGAACTAAGAAAACAACATACGCTTCAGACTGTGTCATTTCAGAGCATTCCAACATAGTTAACAGCAGTTTTTTTTTTTCAAAGCGCTGTATTGAAAAATATACTCTCATGCACACTCAGAAGTACTCGAGGGACGTTCTATCAACTTTTCTACAGACTTACTATGAGTAAAATAATAGTGTTTTTTAAGTTCCATACTTACACACAGCACGGCGAGAACACTGCACGCTAGTTCAGAGCCTTGCGCGTAGGGACGACGTCGCACTTGACGCGTGTGTCAGACTAGCCTTTATCGCTTCCGTTCTTCCGAGTCTCCGTCGAGGGAAACAGCGGTTGCCAGGTAGACGAGCGCGTTAATCTGGCGGCCGATGATGGATCAGCCGCGGGCAGTCACTGCATGGGGCGGTATCTTACTTCTCCTCGCTGGAGCTTGCTTTGGGCCAGCGACACAGATAAAGAGTCTTTGTGGTGGAGGCCGATGTCCCTGCACTCGCCGCTGCCGCCCAGCCAGCCTGCGACCGGCGATAAATCGCACCCCCTGCGCCGCCCTGGATGGAAGGGGGGTATGATGGGGTGCTTGGGGAGGGTCCGCTCCTTCCTTTCCATTAGCGGCGTCCGATTTCACTGGCAAGGATGGGCGCGGAATGGTAAAAAAGTACGGGCCTGGAGTCGATGGGTGCAGCTCCCAGAGTCGTGGACTCTTGCACCGTCACTGGCTCGACTATTTATCGCCCCTGTGAAGGATGCCAAGTCGCATCCCCAGCTTGGCTTTTCACCACTGCCTTTCCCATTTATCATCCTCGAAGACTTTTCGAGTAATTTCCGAAGTTAAAGTTTGATGGCTCGCATGTGAAGGTTGACTTAACTGCCCTGGATACATTTTTGCTTTCGGTGAGTTTTCATAAAGAATGAGTGTCTCTACAAACAGCTATGAACAGCGTGTAAATAACAATTGGGAACCCACCTGTGCAAACTATGTAAAACATGTTTGTTCTAATCAAGGAAATGTGTGTTTATTCTAGAGGAGAATAACATATATTGATACGCCGGAAGAATGCGATGAATCCGAAAGCCCCTAACTACAGCTATGCGTAAAAAGACAATTTCCAACTTGTTTAAAAATGTATCGTAACAATGCGTTTTCTTATATATATAAAAAAAAAAGGTTTTATTGAGAATAATAAAAATTAATTTAAGAAAAAAATAGAGAAATATAAAGGTAAAAATAATTTATTTATCGGTATAAGCGGTTTATTTTAGAATAATTCCATTAAATTACTAAAAAAATCAGAACTAAAATAAGCTAAAAATATGTCACCCTAAAGTGGGAGAGAGACTTGAAAGCATTGTACCGTCATCGGAACTGCGTTAGTGTGCAAATTTTCAAGTCAATCGGATATGTACAAATTGGTCATATTTCATCCCAAGTGACAAGTGCAGTAATATAAAAGATTGTTATATATACATATATATATATGACTGACATCAACGCCAAACCACAAACCATTGTTCCTAGAAACTTGAAATTTGGAGGAAAAATTTATTATGTAATGTAGACAGCCACTAAGGAGTTTTTTTTCAACCCCTAAACGAGTGAAATTGGGGTCAAAATTTGTATGGGGGAAAATGGCCCTATTAATTCGAAACTTCGTGTAGGTACTGTAAAACATAAAAAATTAAAACACATGTTACACAGTTCATTAGAAGTAAACTCATAGTAAAACCGTCTAACTAGAAAATTCGTAAAGGTATGCTAAGAAATAAATAATGAGGTTTAGGAAGCTATAACCTATAATCTAAGAACTTTGTCATACTTAACTCAACATTATTATAATACTATCAAAATTTATCAATACTGAATACATTGTCGATAGACGATGCTATGTACAATTTAAA
Source organism: Dryococelus australis (assembly GCA_029891345.1). Lineage (NCBI taxonomy): Eukaryota > Metazoa > Arthropoda > Insecta > Phasmatodea > Phasmatidae > Dryococelus > Dryococelus australis. The sequence continues at coordinate 60,820,407 of CM056998.1, read as the reverse complement.
TCACGCTTTCGTTTAATTTATATTTACTTCACCAAGTTCTAACTAAACTTTTACCTATATCCCTTCGACTTACGTATATTTCTTTCGAATTTGTATTGTTGTTCGAATTGATTTTGCTGTTTATTGATCCGATTTTTTTGTATCCAAATATATTTTCTTATTTCAAAAAAATGGTTGTTCAGATGATAAATATTGACGGGGAAATGGTGCTATGAATTGTCGTGACAATTATAGGGCACAGTGGTTGCCTATTTCGGCCCCTTTATTTTTGGATTTTCGGCACACAAGAAATGGCAATAGGCGTGCATGAACAAATTGTCTACATCACAGCAAACCAAATCAGTACTACGCCGATATGATTCAGTCTTCAACGTAGGGCGGGCTGTGGGAGTTGATCGCAACATGCATAGATATTGTTACCTCTTTGCCTTCTGACAGGCAAAGGCGGTACCAACTAATATAATTTATTTACTGTACTGGTAGGAGCGTTAATTCATTGATTAACTACATCTTATAATAAATCTCTTTTCACTTTGTGTAGGGCGAACCGGGTTCAATCCCCGGCCGGGTCACCGGATTTTTGCAAGTGGGAATCGTGCTAAACGATGCCGTTGGTCGGCAGGTTTTCTCGGGGATCTCCCGTTTCCCCCGCCCCTTCATTCCAGCGCTGCTTCATATTCACTTCCATCGCCCTCATCAGCTCTCAAGACCTCGCTGTTAAGAGCCGCCCAAATCTCTTCACTAAACTTTGTCTCAATTTCATTCTACTAGTAAGTAGTCGTTACAAGTACCTCTCTACTTGATTGTGCAGGTTTGAAATACTTTTAAGCATTAAGTAGCTCAAATTAACATTTGACTAATGCTATCAGAACTGTTGGTGGCCTCTGTCTCCTACGCCACTTCTCACACTCAAACCGGTATTGTACTTACAACTGATAGAAAGTCTAGCAGCACGATCCACGTACGAGGGTTCTCGTTGACGACACCCACGCCAGCGCCTGGGGTTGCTGGCTCCGGCAGCTGGATGATGTAAGGAAACCCCCGGCGTTGTGAGACCGTGCCTTATATTCGCGCTGCTGGTCTGGTTCCCCCCTTGGCGGCTCTATTTGTTTTCCCCTGCCTCCAAAAACACTGCTACTCAGGTGTCGTCCCTGCGGCTGCTCTGGTGCGCCATAACAACACACGACTTCCTGGACGCTGTTTAGCCCTGGGCCTTCCAGGGTTTTAACATTCTCAGGTCATTGTTTGCATTTTGTAGTTTCCACAGGCTCAGGCCCCCTTGGACCGGTGGAGAACGATACTCGGCCCTCAGGGTTCCATGTCCACTTCCACCTCTAGACTTATCCTCCGCTTATTAGCCACCTGCCCCACTGGTCATAGCTATTCTCCTTCTTAGGAGATAAAACCATACACTACCATAACAAACATTTAAAACCACTGCCAGCACGAATCCTACCTCTTATCTGAGATCATTAGCATCACCGGGATGCGAGCCTATTGATGTCCTTAGAAGGTACGAGTCACAGTCCACGAACTAAACGGAACCTCTTACGGGGCTGAGCTCAGCCCGTGCTACTCCTTCTTTTCATGACACTTGTGGGTACTCCTAGCAGGGTGGACTAATACCCCTAACCCCCACCAGCTCCATTTCCACACGTTTGAGTTTCTTCACTACGAAATTATAGTCTTGGGCCCCAACGTTCTGAACGTAAAGGAGTCGACCGGTCTGCCACCACGCGCTACCTCACGAATTGCCCCATGGCACTTTTTGCCTCGGGGGCAGATACCACTTTTAGTAAAACATAGAATAGGGGACATCCGGGAGTTTCCCATGTTTGCTGATCCTAACCAAGGGATCATCCAACATAGCGGTAGAACAAGGAGCTGTGGGTACCCTTGGGCTGGCAGAGGGTATAACTTGTCCATAACCAGCCCGTCGCGTAACTAAATTTCCTGCCAACCTATGATAATAGGAGTGTCATTACCCTCAACACAATTATCGCTCAGCAAGATTTTTTCCGCCTCTAAGGTGGTCCTTGTAAACCGAGAGGAGAAGCCCGCCTTATGTAGTAGATGATAACCCCATCGAGTAAACCCCCAACAGGTAGAGTGACATAGCCCCAGAGCACCTCGGAGAGAGCCAGAGGAGTAACTAGCACTCCCCGGGTGTTTCCGCCCTTCGAAAATGCAAAACTACTACCATAAACTTATAGCCACTACAGCCTGGACCCCTACCAAAATACTCCAACCAAGAACTTAACTGGTCCTCCTATATCGGGAGAGGGATATCCACTCCGTAGTCAAGGCAATCCCCACCAGGTATATGTAATATCCAAACTGTGAGACATTTTAAAGTCAATTTAGACCTGGTATAGAGATATATTCCTTCCGTAACCTTGCAGCCACTTAAGGTCTGGTTTCCCTGTAATCTGGAGGATGACATCAGAAGGTTGAAACTCATGGAATATGTTGTATGGAAATGTACTACCCGAACCATTAAATAATTCCCCTGAATCCCTTTAGTACATTTTGCTAACGGATCTGCACCCCAATCGCAGACATTTTATGGGTAATATCCTTAAATATATAACAATATTGTTTCCAAAGGACGTGATTTTATGCGAAGCAAGCAACAGAAGTTGGTTTCATGTTGATCTTCAAAGTTCAAGGGTAGATATATAACTTTTTTGGAAGTTTTTTTTACCAGAACAATGACAGAAAGCTCAATATCTACAGATATATTTCGTCAATTGAGATAAAAGAGAATCAAATTTAAAATGCTCCAATTTCCCAGATTTTACATCAGGTTTAGTGAAATAAATACAGAAAATGTTACACAAAGACAATCCCTACACGAAGGAGTTTTTGAGTACCATTGTTAACATTCATTTTTCATGTGAAATGTTTAAACCTCTCATCCATACTGAAAAAAAAAAACCGCCTGAAGATCACAGAGGCCGCTTTAACACCCTGACGATAAATGAAGTTGTTTTGGTGATGGATGGTAGGTCAGCAATTTTAAAAATGCAGTTATATATTAGAAGGCCGTAGTAGCTCTTTACATCGAGTAAGTGAAATTCGTCGGTCTTATAATGTCTTACATTATCCATTATGATTTTGTTATGGAGAGGATGGTAACTCAATAAAACGTTATCCCAGAACCAAGTTGCCTATGAAAAAGTAATTTTATGCAGCTAGATTTTATATTTACGTCTAGGGAAAGGGAGTTTAACTAACATGTATACTTTTGTTCTGTCTTCAGTCGATATTTAGTGGATGAACACGAGAAAATAGAGACAGAAAAACTAAATTTTATTAGAGACATTCAGAGGCAAAGTTACGCGCGCGCGCGTGTTTATGTATGTGTGTATACTTATGTATGTATATATATATATACATATATATTTCCCTTGCAGGTGGGACACACACAATAACTAGTAACAGATTTAATTCTGCTGTTAAAGGGAGGGAAAGATTCCCGAAAGTTTCATTACAATGGTACTTTAATAAACTTTTTCCTTCAATTACATCTTCAAAAATGTGTAAATCCCTTAGAATTCATTTTAGACCATAGGTCTTATAGATGTTTTCAACTTCCTTTTTCGTGATTCACATACAGCCGAATTTTGTCGGTCGAATTGAGATATATCCAGACAATATATAATGGGTTTTATTATTTTATGCGTTGTTATTTGATTTGATACACCCTGTTTAAGTGATCCATCAGTCAAAAATAAATAATTGATAAACAGCGAATGAAATGGGTTAATGAATCAATGGAAAATGTCACAATATCTATAAGTGAACGAAACTTCGCTTTTTTTGTCACAAATTCTTCAATTTAATTTACTGAATTCAAAGTTGAAAAAGTAAGGTGCTGTTCACTGATTTAAACAGTGACATTTTCACTCTTTAGGATTTAGAGTATAATACTGGCCTTCTTTGATAGCTAAATTAGTGAGCCCTACCTGTGTTGACAAAGTATGTCTGCAAGGTCCTACTTTACTGAAGTCACCGACAATAGCACACAAAAAATATTACCATACCTTTTTTTTAGGAACAAGAGTGAAACTTTTATTTGTTAGTTGGCACTGATTGATAAAACGGCATCGAATCTTACAAGACTTGGTGGTCAAAGTGACGCAAGAAGACAGTGGCCTTCCCTATTATTTTCTATCATTGTGGGAACCATTAACAAAAGTTTGTTGGTAAGTTGAAGATATCTATGGCATGAAACTTTGTTCCGGTATTGTAATTTTATTTCGTGTAGTTTCTGATGTTTTGCAAAAATTCAATTTATAAACTTGATGCACACGGGAGAGCATGCCCCTCAGTTATTAAGATCGTATTTTTAATACTATTTTTAGTAAGGAATCACCTCCGAAAATATTTATATTTTGTTTCAGATCAACCTGCGAATACATTTCATATATGTGATATCTGAAGAGCACGGATGACAAACTTAAGTTAGAATAGATTGTCAAACAAAAATAACATTTAAAGATATGACTCCCTGTCTCAAATGTTTCAGCAATGGAATATTAGAGTTTAAATTGTGGACGAATAACTAACTTGTCATAAACGCTTCAAGTAATAAGGTCTACTATCACTACGAAGTCTGGAACCGTTTAGTGGAAATAATTCAATTGGTAACACTTACTTCGTATGTAACTCCGTGGTGGGACACCATAGCTAGTTTATCTGTATTGTCGATCGGCTCTTCCATGAAGAGAGAAGTTCGTCTTGTGTTATTCCTGTTAACCAAATTATTTTCGAGAAATTCAAGAATTGGAATCTAATACGTTGCGTGGAGTGCGAGGTGGGTGGGCAATACGCATGTTCAATGTTCAAGCCGATACAAAGCAGTAGAAGCTGTTCACGGTAAAATAAGCACTTTTTATAAACCTTAAAAAAAACTCATAGCCCATTTTTACATACCTATGCGCTACATTACAAATTGGCATACAGGCTCGCAAGTAAGTTGGAAGCAAAATTATAAAACAAAAAAAAAGCCCCTCAGAGCATCGATGCTGTATTGACCACAAACTAAAGATGAAGTAGATTGATTTTCCTTCTTCTGCGCAAGTACCCAACATTGAGCTATCCCAAAGTAACCCTACTGTCAAAGTCTCATCGTAAACAGCGACAAACATGTTATATATATATATATATACTTTGGGGTAACCCAATGGTGCATGCTTGTGCAGAAGAAGAAAAATCAGTCTACCTCATCATGAATAAAATATTGTTATCAAATTTAATTTAATGAAACTTCGCGTTACAAACTGATTACAAAGTCTCAAAGCTCTTGTTTACTACTGTACACAGTTCTCTAACCTCAAATCCTATTCATGTCTTGTATGACAGTCGCATCAGCAGAAAAGCAGTTCAATGTCGGGACACGGAGATTGGTTTTGTGCAAGTCCAGCGTGATCAGCTCCATATCTGGCGGAAGCGAGTCCAGGCGCAAGAACTATTGCGAGGTCCTTCCCTTCCAAACCAGTTAATCCCCCTTCTCCAAAAAAATATGCTCGGAACAACTCATTTAATATTATATCATTTTTTATTAATATAATTTCGAACAATATGCTCTGCTCTCTACCGTCCGCGCATGGCGCCCAACATTTTATTGATAAATCATACCCTATTTTAAAAATAAATATGTTTACATTTACAAATGTTACCGTGAAATATATAACTCACAACCAAAAGAATGCTGATAATATAGATTTTCTTGATTGAACAGATAAATTTTCTTTTTCCAAATGTGAGTCTCTTTCCCACCTAAACATTCCAAGGACGATCATGAGCATGATCAGTCTACTCTATACTTATTTTACGGTATTGACAGTGCGACATGTACATTTCTGAGTCGTAATATCAGTGTTTCCTGTTTGATACACATCATAGGACGAACTAGTATACTATTATAGCTTGTTCACGGAGAAGTGGGCACCTTTGACACTCTAGTTACTTTTTTCCTTTCAGCCAAGTTTGTTATTGTTTAACTACCATTTAAAAATAAATATTGCCATGTAAGTAATAATCACAGTGTGTATATTCCACTGCACTCAGAAGTTAACGTGTAAGGCGAAACTAAAATATATTTATTGATTAGTATTCCAAATGAGAAGGCTTTCAAAAGTGCTCACTTTGCCGTTAATAGCCTATAATACGTTTACATTCCTAAAATTCCATGGTTTTCACTTGGATAAAGCATGAATGAAGCGAGATGGTGCATGGCAACGTTAATCTTATGTACAACGGAAGGGTGTAAAATTATAAGAAAAGGAGACCTCGTGCAGAGATGTTAAAAGCGTTAAATTGGCTGTAAAAAGCCTTTTAACACAAGGGATAGGTTCTTGGCGGCGCGGCGCCCGCCTGCAGGTAGCTTTTCTTTTCCGGAGCTGCGGCACGCGAGCAAGGCAGCGTATAAGGGCAAAGATGCTGCGGTGTAGAAGGGTCCTATCGCTTCTACGCACAAGTTTCTGAACTGGTGTGCAGGCATTTCATCGTGCTGCGTTTACGAAGAGACTACGGCGACCCTGTCCACGGCTATTTTTGGAAGGTTTGTAACATTTTTTTTAACTCCCATTTCAAACACACCAGTTCGGTGTGCGCCTATTTCTCGAATGAACAGTGGTAATGAACTTCAAAATCGATTACATAAGAATTGTATTTTTTATGACTATACTTCGTTTTTACTTCGAAACTCTATTGCAGTAGAGCGAAATTTTTTTTGCATATTACATAAATTGTTAGAAGATAACCTTTCATTCTTCGGTTCAGGCATATTTGACCTGATCAAACTTGTATGGCATCCCGTTAATTTTTTTTTTGTAATCATACTAAAATTTTCTTATCTGGGAATATATGTAACGGAACATGCCAAAGTACGAATTTGTACTTGTCATACGTCACTCACACTACTACACGATAAAATCGCACCTAGACTTCGAGTGACATTGCAGTTTCTTTTGCAATTGAAGGAATGTAAACCTTCGTAATATTACTTTCAGCAAAGCCACTGTATTGTAGTGTCTTTATATTTGCCAAGATAATATCTTGCGGAGTTCGAAGAAAGCTTCATTGACACATGCGATTGCAGTATGACAATTCTGAGCAACGAAGATATGTATAGGCTGTTCACGGTATCGCGAGAACTTTTGAAAGCCGACTCATTTGGAATAATAGTCAATAACTATATTTAATTTTTGCCTTAGACGTTAATTTCCGAGTGCGGTGGAATATGCGCACTGTGTTTACTACTTACATTATAATATTTATATTACAATGGTGTTTGAAAGACAAAAAAAATGGCTGAAAGGAAAAAGTAACTAGCGCTTCAAAAGTGCTCACTTTACCGTGAACAGCCTATAGTGTTAATGATACATACAGTCTCAAGCACAAGTAACCACATATATAAACACCACTAACGATACACATTTATTTACGTGCCGACTGAGATAGTCAAGTAAAAGTAATCGCAGAGATGTCACATTTTTCTGCCAGCTACATTCTGTACCTAAAACTGTGCTCTTAATATCGCACAGTTATGGCACTTACTACTTCGTTACCTTAAAAGAATTACGAGCCTTCCAACAATTTTTACGATACCAATATGTCACTGTACATATAATTATGTTACGAAAGTAAACAAACATACTGATGGATATTAAACCATTTTTGTGTTTACGTAGTCTTATTCTTAGCCAATCCTTAAAATGCAATTTCTTCCATCGATTAAATGTATCTAAAATAATTGGTATTATTTGTAACTATTCGCTCTACGGTTAAAACAAAACAATACGCTTGAAATTTTGGAGTTGAAAAATTGCATTAGCGATTGCAATTATATTTACAAAATTTCCAAAAATCAATATTTTATATATATATAAATTATTATAATTATTTGTGAATTAAATTTTAATAAGCGTTGGTTAGTGGTAAGTTTAAACATTATTGTAATAATGATAGTGGAAAAATTCTGTCCGTTTGATTATAGATTCCCGTTTTCTTGAACGGAGTAATTTGCACGTTAGTGTGCACGAATTTCACGAAAGGGCACGACAATATCCCCCCCCCCTGCAAGTTCTATCAAGAAGAAGCAATGAAACAAGTAACAATAAGTGTTCTTGAGGAAGGACGTTCTAGGTCTTGGGAGCCGATATAGTTGCGAGACCAGGAGGAAGACAGATTTTATTTTTTTTATCAACAGTTGCCTGAAATTCACAAGTTTTGCATTTATTCTAAACTAAGTTTTCATTTGCAGTTGCAAAAAAATAAGGTTTCTTTAGTCTAGTGTTTATTTTACTTGAAGCGTGCACATTTTCATCTCGAAACTTTCTCCGCTGAAATTTTCCAAGTAATTCAGACTCTGCACGAGAAAATTCATTAAGTTACACAGCAACATGAAATCTTCTTCGCTTCAGGAAATTGCAGAAGTAAAAAGTAGCAGTTCTCTTTTTCGCGCCAACTAAAGAGTGAGACTTGGCATACAACGTCAGTCATGTTGCTTTAATTTAAGTGTTGTACTCGTACCTTAAAGGAACTGAACTACCATCATATTTTTTTCTGTAATAAATTGCACTCGATAATCTATTCTTGGGATATAAGCAGCTTGCAAGTCATTCAGGGGAGACGCAAATGTTCAGCTTCTCTCTTTCTATCACTTGTTATAATGGAGCTTTTAAGTCGATGGGTTGTTTTTGTGTGGAACTAGATAGTGTTTCGATAAACTTCGTTCTCAACTCTTTTAATAAATCATTTCGATTTAAAATGCGATAACTCGTGGTTGAGTAGCTTTTTTTTTTTTTTTTAAATATGTGTGTGTGTAGTTAAATATACTTTTTACAGTCATTGAAACATTACTCGTATGTAATGTTTACACTTCGCAAATTACTTTATTTCAGTAACCACAAAAAATCTGTGGAGAGATGTCAATTAGTTTCACGAAAAATGTAGAGTGATAATGCTTTATTCTGAGCTGCCATGTATTTCCCCCTGGTTTCATAAATATCATCAGCAGCAGTTATCTCGAGGAATACTACCATTTGTTTGTGAACGGTGTAATTCCTCGAACTGTTGCGGATCGGTTTCTGTCGTGATACATACATATTTCATGCGAAATAAATCTGTATTTCATTCTGAACGATTAAACACTTACATATTTATAATACGTTTTAGAATTATGTTTAAGGCCTATTTCAATTCTAATTAACTTTTATTGCATTACACTGAATTGTAACGATGATGTGATAAACCTATTGGATGATATAATATATTTAACGGAAAACACGCAACGCTAGATTAGACTTAATAACGTAACGTGTGGAAGTTTAAACTAAGTTTATTATAAAAACCAACACGTACAGAATTTTGCGGACAATTGAAACGAATGTAAACAAAAAAAAACTGCGCAAACGAACAAATAAATAATAATTACCAAAATGGACATTTTTGGCCAAAGTAAAATATACGTACAAAGAAACCTACTGACACATAGTAATCGCTTGTCATATGTTGACAATTATGTCGCTGTGAAACAGGAAGTATTATGTTCAAGAAGGGCCTCTGACTTTCAAACAGCACAGACGCAGAGACGATAAAGTACTTAAGATGAGAGAACAATGCAATCTCAAAACATTCAACGTAACATAAACGTTTGTGAAAGACTTAACAAGAAGAGCGAAAGTGAGAGTGCATGTGTATGCCAGCTAGGGAAGCATAGACTTGCACCAATACCTGGCGTCATCTACGGAAATCAAGTTCAAACGCGAAATTTAGTTTCCGAGCCCTTCAGCCATTTCGAAGTACGACGGCTGACCAGGTACGAACTACGGTTGCATGAGGCGAGACATGGGATGTCACGGATGCTGTTCGCGGTAGAATGAGTGTTTTTTTCTAAAGCCCTGGTTAATATTTACTTGTATGCACGTTGTGTATTCAGCCGACTTACAGTATGCAAAATCAACATTTCCGTGGGCCTCGTCACTTGCGCCGGTCAGGTGAAACTGTGGAATTTTAAGAAAAGAAAATATTTCACATATCTGGTCATTTTTACACTTCGATGCATAAAAAAAAACAGAAAGCGAAATAAATAATTTAAGTTATCACAAATGGATACCTAACAATTTTTATTCGACGTTAAGTTATGGAACTAATTTCTATATACCATTACCAACTTCATTACTTTACCAGTTATTATTACACCAATTAATAAATTAACAATCTTACACCAAGCTAATGCCAAAGCCTTCGAAAGCCATCCGAGATGCAACCAAAATCCTATTAACTGGTGGTTATTAGTTTTCAATAACTTCACGAAGTAACATACATGTTAAAAATGACAGTATAAATTAATAATTTAATTTATGTATATTATTATACTTCCCATAATTAATAAATATAGTGGTCACGGTGGCTGACCGGCTAGACTGCAAGCCCGCCACCATGGCGAACCGGGTTCAATCCCCGACTGGCTCACTCCGGATTTTCGCAAGTGGAAATCGTTCCGGACGATGCAGCTGGTCGGTGGGTTTTCTCGGGGCTCTCCCGTCCCCCCCCCGCACCTTCATTCCAGAGTTGCTCCATACTCAACTAACTTCACCCTCATCGACTCTCAATTCATCGATGCTAAAAGCAGCCCAAATATATTCACTTCATTCGCTAATAAATTTACAAAGGTAAGTACACTCTGTAACCGCAGCGAAATGTCTTTCTTGTAGAATTTGAAATTGTAATTTGTTAGTCTCCATGACGTCGAAAGGTAGTCATGTTTGAATAATTATTTAGGATGTAATACGTTTTGAAGCGACGTAACTGACGAACACTATTATATGGAACGAAATTCACTAACTTCAAGGTGTAAGTGTAGTTTATTAAATGTGAACCTGGAGCACAGTTGTGAACTCAAATGGATCAACAGGTCATTACAGTGGCTCGGTTTCATCAGTGAGACAGTTCAGGAGCTATCTTAACGCAGGGCGCCACACCCAGTTTTACGACTTCTAGTTACCACGCAACTACCACTGCAGCGTCCGGCGAACTCATCCTCGGGTCAGCCAGCGACTAACAACTTACTTGCCTTTGGTAGGAAAACAAATTGGCGGAGTTTTTTTAAATACCAATTGCCAAGGAGTAGCCTTTACATTTCGACGGTGAAAAATTTTTAATGAACTTTTTTAAGTCACAGTCCGTTAAATTACTTTGCTAACATTTCTTGATTCAGTGTTGTTTTAATAGCAGTTTAGTATAGTTGCAATGTTTTGGACAGTACGTATTGAGATTTCCTTGCAACCCCAAGGAAAACAATTTTAAAATTACACTATACAATCGCAATCGTGACATTGTTTAAACCATAGAGCTAGTAATTTCCATTAATGTGTACTACTTAGTTAATTTGTGGCTAAAATATAAAATTGATTTCCCCTTAATTCCACTAATTTTACAACGACTCATGTGAACCACCTCTGAATTTTATTTGCTGCCCCTAACTTGTTTTATCCTAATGTTTTATACGATCTATTAACTACAAGATTAACATTATTACCAGTCAAAATTAATTAATGCGTTCTAAACTCAAAATTGCGCTCCTCTTAAACACGTGCATTACAAAATCATATGTACATAGATGAAGCTTTCAATTAGTTCGTGTAACACGAACGCGCCGTTTATACCACGGATTAGCTCACAAATGTCCTACACTTGAAGAAATATATAACAAGCTACGCTTCTGCGCTAAATGGCCAATACTGTTTTCCATCAATTCCGGAGGAAAATCAGGGTAGAATTTCAGATACGTCGCGGCGGGCGCTAGAATTCATCTCCAAGACGAGGTATATGAAGGTATATGCTTCACGGTAAAGTGAGCACTTTAATGAATTCGAATTTCACTCCTTCTATTAGTAAATAATAATTGTATTCTTTTTATTTCTTGCAGCTGGTTGTCAGTTCATTAACATTCTCATGAATTATTGCTTGTAATGCAGTGGCGTCATATAATAATTTCAGTTCTTCCTCGCTGAGAATCGGTATCCATGACGTAGTTAGTTAGGTAGCCATAGTAGAGTGCTGGCTCGAATTTCAAGCAATAAACAAGCGCTTGTACTGTGCTATATTCGGTTCTGTTTCAAATGTCTGCCCGCAATTAATACACCAGTGAGAAGCACGGCCGTAAAAGAAAACACAAATTTTTAAATCATCAGTAAGTAATGAATGACTTAAAGAAACTACTTGAAAATACTAATGAGCTGATTTCAACGAATTCGTCAGTATTTGCATAAAAGAGAGCTCTAATAAACGACTCTTACTGCAGCTTAAGGATATTCGATTATACACTACAATTTCTGCCATTAATTTTCGGTTATTTTTGCATAATAGAGATAATTGTAAATAATTTTATGCTTAAAGCATGTTTCTGTCATTTCTCCGTAAATAAGAAAAATTGAAATTCTAGCAGCAGGAACTAAGAAGTACACTGTTATTGTTATTTGCTTTTGGGGAAATTATTTCCTGTTGGAATTATTAATTACTCTTTATGGACTTAAACGCATTAGGTTTAAGATATATTTCCTCTTTGCAGTTTTTCCCACTTTAGTCTTGAAATCGTAAATAATAAATTATAAATCAATACAACATTCAATTATGTAACTTACACACTCGTAAGAAAAAAATTTTACATGACTTGCTTCCCTATTATTTATGCACTATGAAAATCCTGTATTAATTTATATTTTCTGCCCGGTATGAATAATAATTTCACATCGTATAAGGTAGACATTGCTTACTAACTCTACGACTAGTGTCAGGGCGTTTGTCATATTACGGTGTGAAATGTTTTGCCGTCATAAATAATATTCGTATTTAAGAAATGTATACACTTAATTCATTGTTCACTTTTTTTTTTAAACTGCAGTTTTAATGCTAATATACAGGATATTATTTACTATTAGAAAACCGGGAATTTTGGCATTTCATCTGATGACAGTTGAAACTTCATCCACAGATACGTTTGAGTCTTTGCCCCTATTGGAGCGAGGTTTGCTTGACACATCCCGGATCATTTCCTCCAGAAACGAACCTGCAAGGGAACCAAGTGCCGAATCCTGTGATACTAAGGCTGGAGCAACAGCCGATGAACAGCTGGCCGAGGCTAGGATACACAAAGGACAGTGGAGTCTAGCTTGCTGACGAATGATACCGTGGAATTTTTTGGGTCTGTATTTATTACACTTCCTGCCATCAACGGCATCACTTCCCGCATATATGGCCTGATGATTCTACAAGGATAAAGGCTTTTCACGATGAACTGGACATTCGAAAACCCTGCCTAAAATCAGCTTCTATACACATTGTGAATTATTTCGCTATATATAACATTACCATTGCCGTGGGACTGGACACTTTATTCATGCATCAGTCACGTGAAACTGTGGATTTATTAGAATTGTAACTTTCTACAACTTTATTAATTCTTTCACACACATGCATAAACAACCCGAAAGCAAAATAAAATAATTTCAGTATTCTCAAGTATTAGCCTAACGATTTTAATTCGGCGCTAAAGAACGGAGCGGTTTCCCTTGGTCATTACCTACATTACGAGGCGTAAGCCAGTCAGTGTGTAAGCTATAATAGGCACAGGTGGGGGCAGTGATATTTTCCGAAGGTTGATTTCAAAAATTTCTTACTTAACCGTGAACAGGCTATAGTATAGTCCATTCATAGTTAATTTAAACTTTACTAAAACCTTGCTGAAGTTCTACTTCCAGGACACTTCCCCGTTATATGCAAAAAAAAGGCTTAACTAAGTATAGAAAATTACACTAAAGGACTATGCACCACATTCATGCGCATTCGGTTCAATACTATTTCGCACGAGAACTATTTATTTCCGGGCAATACGAACACGCCCATTTTCTGCCCGTTTTGATTCTTACTAATTATAAATTCAATATTATAACTTATAATTAAAATATAAGTGAAAGTTAAATTTATCCAAATATAACATACTTTTATTTTAACACAGTATGACCAGACTGTGATGATTGACATAGTTTGAAAACAACCAAACGTGTCATAAATGGGGTAATTTTTCATAGGTTTGATTGAAAAAGTGTGCAGAAATATAGTCGATTCGGGGTTTCTTCACACTTTTTGAATCAAACCTTTGAAAAATCAGCCCATGTATGACGTGTATACATATTACCTAAATATGCCTTCTATAGCTCTGTTAGTTAACATAATATCATCTCATTTTTCGTTAAGTTGAAGTTGTGCCTATATTTAATTTATAAATTATGATATTTTGTTCATAACAAATACGAACAAAAACCACTGAGAATATTTGTGTTGATAGCGCCTAGTGAGAAATAGTTCTCATGCTAAATATTATTAAAAATGAGTGAGCACGAATTCGGCACGTTTTCTTTTGGTGTTATTTTCTATAGACTATTCACTTGTTTAAGGCCCTGCTGAATTTTTCCTTTGGGCTAGTGTTTTTCTTTCCGCCACATTTTATATGCACATTGCCATGTGACTAGTAAACAGTGTAGGCTTATACATTCCACCACACTCAAAAGTTAACATCCGATACTGCAATAATACATATTTAATAAGGGTTAATGTCTTTTGCGAGGGCCTTATAAAGTGCTCTCTTTACCGCGAACAGCCTGTAGACTTGGTTATTATTAGTTTTCACGAGGCGGAGTAATATCCTGGAAATGGAACATTAGCAGGGTTTCAGACGAGTGCGCAGTAACCGTGCGTGGATTGCAATAGATAAACTTCACCTAGGTCGCTGGCACAATGTCCGTTTCGTTTAAGGCCATCGCTGACAGACGCGACCGGCCGAAGGAGACGGACGCACAGGGACCGACACGCGGGAGAATGCCAACTGCGTCCCGGACAATGATGGCGGGACAGAGTTCAGCCGCGGTTATGGCGGTGATACGGCCATTCGTACGCGGGGAAGCCGCTGCGCGTTTCGTGCGCCCGCCCGACGTTGCGCGTTCAGGAAGCTGTAAAATATTTTACGGCACGAGCAGGACCACATACCAATGCACTGCGCCGGACGTGGGGCGCCGCGACCAGGGATATTGCGTGGCGTTTTCTGAAGGCTGTCCACGATGAAGTGAACCCTTTAGTAATGAACCTTATGAAAAAAAATGCACTATCCCTGCATGCACATATTCTAACGGGCACACTGAGTGACATTCACCCAGTAAAATTGGTAACGATGGATGGAAAGTAGTTTCATATCTTAAGGGGATTATGTAGGAGAACATTTTCTGTGAAATCGTCCACTGCACAACCGCAACCTCCGGAAGCATAGAGATTTTATAATTATAGGCTGTCCACGGTAAACTCAGCACTTTCAAAAGCCCTGCTTTAGACATATTTATATGCTTCTTGTGTATTATTCCGTCTTTTTTTAAATTAACGTTGCCATGGGCCTTGTCACTTATTCATGCGTCGGCCGACTGAAACTGTAAAATTATTAGAAAAGTAAATATTTTATAAATCTGCTCATTTTTACACTTCGATGCATTGAGGTAGCCAGAAAGCGAAATAAATAATTTAGGTTATCAGAAACGACTACCTGAAACATTTTCTTCGACATTAATATACGGAACTACTTCCCATCTATCGTTACCAACTTTACTGGGCGCATGTCACTCAGTGCGCGCGTTGTAGTATATGCATGCAGGGACAGTGTCTTTTTCTAAGGTTGATTTCAAAAGTGCTCTCTTTATCGTGAATAGCCTTCAAATAGGTGTAACTGTTCAGTAGACATGAAATAGGCTACTTACATAATATGTATGTATAAAATTTAAAAAATAAATACCTGATAACTAAAATAATTTTTGCTTGTAGTGGCCTAACTTGGCTGCATCCGTGAGGCAAATATGACGGAAAAAGTTTGCGTAATTCCAGAGAAGCGACGTTAGTAAACAACTGGTTTTTAAAATGGCGGAAAAAGAGGGTGTGGATTAACTTATTTATTACGGTAAAAGGTAACATTAAACAATTGGTTGAAAGCGGTCAAATGTTTAGTGTAATAATAAATTACAACCGTCATTTTAATTAGTAATGGCGAGGGTACTAAGCTATAGTCTAAGCTGTATTATGGCCAGGAGAGTGGCAACTTACATATTCCCTTTGTCATTAACACACTACATCTGACCATTCGTAACTTTCCTCCGTGTTAAGCTCTTGACTTCAGTGCCTTAACCGTCCTCTTATAGAGTTTCCGTACGTTTTATCGTAAGTCTTATAATTTATCTTCCAAGCTGCTACATTTATTTTTTTTCGGTAGGTTTCATGTCTGCGTGCAAATTCGATTGTTTTCTGTAATAGTTTATACAAGTAAGTGTTCATGCCTGCAAATGATTGTGAAAACGCCCTTTTTAACCAGTCGCATCATACTAGAACATATAAAGTATTGTAACGCGCTCACTGTATTTGCATCCCGCCCGAGCGAGTGGAATTGAAGGACAGCAGTTATATGATAGCGGCGGCAAATCAATGAAGTGTTTTGTATTACAGGCTAGCTATAGATCGGAATGCCCGTATCTGTTACAGAAAGCGAGCCGACACGATAATCATTTTTATGCGCTGCGCTACTGACACTGGTTTTATTGATTTTTCCTTTTATCTGAAGAATGCTCTAGATTACTGACCTTGTTCTTTCAGCGCGACTTGGGGGGGGGGCGAACTCTATATAAGTGTGATAGGCCTCCGGGCCAAGGAGTTGAGTGAATGAGTGGCTGAGTTCCGAGCGATAGAAGACGAGCAGCGAGAGAAATGACAAGTGGAGGGGGAATTGCGACTGAGAGAATCAAGCAGTGAAGGGTGCGGCTGTCAGGCTGGACAAATGGGCTAGATGCGTGAGTGAAAGACATTACAAATGGTGGCAACAGAGAGACTGAATTTGTGCTAGTAATGAGTATGAGTTAATTGACAGTAACCAATAGAGACAATTAAGAGTTGAAATAGAAATTAAATATTGCGCTCACTGTTAAATAAAAAGAGTAAAAGTGGAGACAAATAATTTAATGGTGTAAATAATAACTATGTGAATAAATAAGAAATCAAATTTAGTTCTTTTATTTTTATTAAGACCTCCATCTCTCACGAACTCAGATACGCCCTTCAGGTGCCCACGTAACAGCATTATAGAAGGAGTTGGAAAATTGAAACTAATTTCGAGTGTGAAAAATTTCTAAAATGCTACGTCCAAGTAAATATCAATCAGAATAATCAAGCAGTAAACGCATTTTAAAGAATTGTGCTTTAGTGGTAGAGAGAGAGAGAGAGAGAGAGAGAGAGAGAGAGAGAGAGAGAGAGAGTGAGACCGCCGCCATAATGTAATTTGCAGATTCAGTATTTAAAAATTAAGATTTTCAAGGCACAGGGAACATATTAGCAGTTATCTCGAAATACCAACTCCTTTTTCTTCCGTTTCTCGTTTCACATCATTTATAACTGGAATCAAAGTTTATCTTATTAATTTTTTTTTGTTCCAACATGGGAAAATACGGATATAACTGAGATCGTACAAACTTTAAAAATCCTGTTATGTAGTTTTCTGCACCATGATAAGTTTAAATTTTTAACCCCCGTCATAATGAAGGATCGCCATAAGCATTTTCCCAAGTAATAAAGAATGTCGAATTCCTCAAAGTTACGTCTGTTCATAACGAAGCATTGAAACGCGCCCTCTCGCGTAGTAGATATATTGTAATACACTGCCCAGTTGTGCACCGCCTGCCAAAACAAAACCTGTGGAGGACGCCACAGGCGAGTTTGGTAAACTAAGCAGCGAGCTGGAGTGGAATGTCGAAACTGTTGTAGCAATGTGCATAGAACACCAGAAAATGTAGGTGCAGCAAACCTCAGGACATTCCTGGATAATTATTACAAACTACAAGGAGACTCCGCCTCTAGTGCATAACGGGAGCCAATAACAATGCATTACGTCAATCCACACACGTGGAGGGGCGCGAAGAGTGGAGGACTGGACTGCGAGGAATACATCGGGGCAGTCGGCGATTGTCAAGGGGCGAGGTCAGCTGCTAGACCAGGTGCGGCGACGTCCTACCTCGGGGCGGCGAGGCCAGCGTATGAAACCAAGTGAGTTCCTTCTTTATCACGCTCTCTATCCAGCCTAATTAACCTTCCTTACCATTTTTTTCTTCCGTTGGCCTCATGTCTTAAATTCTATGTAACAATTTTATAACTGCTGGAGATGAACTTAAATACGTTATTTACTCTTTCTCCAAGTCGTCTTCTTCTTAGCTTACCCTTATACGAAATACCATACTTCATTTTCATATTCTTATTGAGAGTGTAGTCAGAACATAACAATATGCATTTCCGGAAAACTAGATTTGTTGCACATTAGGTATTTAACAATAGGATATTATTACATGCGCTGTAGGACAATGAATTAAACTACATATGCCATTTTGTTCTTTTGTTATTTTCCTTAAGGGAACTCCGCAGAAACGCCCTAAAAATACAATTTTCATAAGAATTTTCGTTATTTTCTTTTTCTATTTGAATATACCACACCTTGAATACAGGACTATCATAACTCAAAATGGCTTATATATTCCAAATGCAAGTAAAAGAAACGCGTCTAACAAGTTTTAAAGTACTGTGTCGGCAAGGGAATGAAAAATATTAAAACTCCGTCACTATATAACAGTGTGCCATTCAATAGGTTTAAAATATATGTCTGTGTAGGAAAAATATGATATTTCAGTGTTTAATTACTAAATATATTTTTACGAAGAGCGACACTTATTTATATGCAGCACATACAGCAAAAGTAAATGGGGAATGTTGAGGCAATATCCCACTGTGTACTGATATATATATATATATATATATATATATATATATATATATATATATATATATATATTCCACATTCCGATACAAATATAGCAAATATTATATTTTTTGAGTCACTATGGTCTTGATATCAGGTTGCGATATGTTATATGATGTATTGAAAAGTGGTGGCTGAAAATTACTGTTGTTTTTCTAGTTTTCCTTGGGGGGGGGGGGAGGGGGGATCGTATTCCTCGAACAGTTACTTTCTGAGATAAGCTTATAAGCGCGACAGTGTTAGCAACCGTAGACAACTATGCTACATGTAGTAGAATTTGAAGTTTGCTGTGGCATGTTGCATACGAAGGCAACTTAAGCTAGGCAAAAGTAGCATCATTTTCGTTTATAGCGCAATCACATTATCCCTTCCGCTATTCATGGGACACTTGTAGCAAGGCAAGCAAACACGTCTGGAATAGTATAGAGGCTTCGCTCTAAGCAAGAGGATGGTGTGATGGCGTACACGATGAAGGAACCCTTGCGTTCCAATACCAGTACCCCGACTTCTGAAACAGATCCAGTTTCTTCTAACAACATCGGTAAAGGCTGCTCACGGTAAAATGTGCACTTTTAAAACCCCTGCTTAAAATCTACTTGTATGAAAGTTGTTTATTCTTCCGCCATATGTAAGATGAACACTGTCGTGAACCTCTTCAATTTATTCATGCGTCGGTCAAGTGAAACTGTGAAATTATTAGGAAAGTAAATATTTAACAAATATGCTCATTTTTACACTTCGATGGATTAAAAAAAAAATCAGAAAGCGAAATAAATAATTTTAAGTTATCACAAATGATTACATAGCACTTTTTATTCGACGTTATGATATGGAACTACTTTCTATCCATCGTTACCAACTTTACTGGACGAATGTATCTCAGTGCGCCCATTAAAATATATGCATGCAGGGACAGTGCATTTTTGTAAGGTTCATTTTTAAAGTGCTCGCTTTATAGTTAACAGACTTTGCAAGAGGATGAAGCTCTACCGTAGCAATGAATGTTCATTTAAAAACGTTAAAATAAATTGTGCATGTGTGTATCAAAATGAAGTTACGAAAGAAACGTAACTGAAAATGAATTTCTTATTTAAAATTATATTTTTTTCTGTGCCGTATTTAATATGGGGTAATGATATTATTTTCTATCTAATGTTTAACATTTTCGTTGTTAATATGCATAAATTTTCGTAATTTTCTGTACTGTAACATACTTATTTTTTTTTTTCACCAATCAGCACGATACTTATAGTGTGGTGGCACGATTATTTTTAGTGAGGTTGGCAACATCACAGGGAGTCCCCTTAAAGTCCAGTACGCTTGGATAGGAGGGCCGCTTTAATCAGTGTGAACGCGCGAGAAACGCACAAGCGACCTCGCCGAACGCTCAGTCGCGAAGCGCTTAACACGACTCACGAGTCTTCATTCATTCAAAATCCTCTCCCAGTCCACCGCAACGTTCAGCGTCAGAGTCACGTGGGTCCCGGGGGGGGGGGGGGGGAGGTAACGGAGGCTTCAAACGCAATTCGCGCGGACCTCCTTTTTCGCGACCAAACATTCCCGATTGTGGGCGCCCCGATTTGAAATGTTTTTCGCTAACTCGCTCAACTTGACTGAAAAGACCCGGGACAATGGTCCCCGCGTCCTCAGAGAGCTGTTCGTAACTCTAATCCGCACCCTGCAAACCTCTCAACCGGGGACGGAGAGGGAGAGAGAGAGAGAGAGAGAGAGAGAGAGAGAGAGAGAGAGAGAGAGAGAGAGAGAGAGAGAGAGAGAGAGACGAGTAAAAAGAGAAAAACAGGCGGGGAAAGAGAAAGAGAAATTAGTTTGGCGAATTCATCCGGGCAAGCCCCACCATACACGACGCAGAGAGAAAGAGAGAGAGAGAGAGAGAGAAGAAAAAGACTCCCAAACAACAGCGCATTATTCCTCCCCTCCAGAGTACCACGCAGGTTTTTTTTTTGTTTGGGTACCGAATGGAGAATGAAATCTATCTCCCCCGTTTCACCACTTCTTTTTTTTTCTACTCCTCCGTCTGTCAACTTGATCACTGGCACGTATCTGGAGCGCGAACGATCGTGTTTTTATTTATCTCTGTGCCGCAACAGGCGGCAGCGGGCTCCAGCCACCGGTAGAGTGCGGGCAGTTAGCTTCGGCCGCGGTGGCTGAGCGGTTAGCCTGCTCGCCTCCCAGCTGGGCGAACCGGGCTCAATCCCCGGCCTCTGACTCGTGCAAACTAAGTTTAACTACGTCTAGAAAATTACACCAGAGGGACGATGCAACGTGTTCGTGTGAACTCAGTTTAATAATATTTTTAATTAGAACACTTCCTTACTAGGCATTTCAACACACCGATTTTCTCTCGGTTTAATTTGTATTAGTGTAAACGGAACATTGAAATTTATAAATATATTAAGCTATGAGTTAAAGTTTAATTTGATTGAAAATAAAGTACTGTTGCGCGTTCGCCTCTTCGCTGGCAGGACGCTTGCGAGGAATAATAGGCCGGAGAGTGGTTATATTGATAGCGACAGCGGAGGCAAGGAAATTATGGGTTTCGAATTACAGATGCGCACCCCGAACTTTGGTTGTATTGTCTTCTGCGTTTATCTGAATAATGCTCTGGATTACTGACCGCGTTCTCTCAGCACGACTCGGGGTGCGTTGAACATCCCAGATGTCTCGGCGAGCACTGTAAATATCGCAGCAGGCGTCCGAGCCGAGAGTGGAGATGGTGCTGATGAATGAATGAGTGACTGAGTTCCGAGCGATAGAAGAGCGAGCGGCGTGACCAGCAGTGGAGAAGGGAAATCGGTGACTGCTAGTGTCAATTTTTTGAAGTAAGTGGCTGGCAGGCTAGACTATTGGACTAGATGCGCCAGTGAAATACAGTATAAATTATGGAAACAGACAGACTAAACACGTGCTAATAATGAGTATGAATTAATCAACTGTAACCAACAGAGGCACTTAAGAAGGACGTTAACTGAAGTTGAAATAGACATTAAATATTGCGCTCACTGTTATTTAAATTGAGTAAAAGTGGAGCAAGCTAATTTAATGTTGTAGATAATAGCAGAGTGAATAAATAAGGAATCAAAATTTTGTTTCTTTTATTTATTTTTATTAACACCTCCGTCCCTCACTAACTGACATATGCCCCTCAGGCGTCCTCACATGCAACAGTACTTTGCTGTTAACAGAAGTATAAAATACTTGTGATAAATGACATATCTGTGAAACAAACTACCACGCCATAAATGGGGTGATTTATCAGAGTTTTGATTCAAAATGTGTTACGAAACCGCGATTAGACTACACCGTAGCATTGTTGGGTTGAGCAGCCGATGGAATCGATACGCAATTGGTAGAAGCTTTGCAAGTTAAGAGTACATACAGTTACTTAAATGTTATTGAATGACGTCACTAACTCGGCTTTCGAGTGTGGCCATATGGTACGACTTCTATCGGTGTTGCTAAACTTCTTTCCTAATTATATATGAAAGTTCATTCGTCTTGGAAAATGAGGAATAGCTGAGAAAACTTCAGAGCCTCTAGAGGGTTCATAAAGCTTACCGATCACTGAAAATCAGAACAGATGAACCTCTTTCGTCAATAACTTGGGTGCAGGTGAAACAGTCCAAGAAACACTTTTTCTCCGTGTTTTTATGTACGGATGCTAAAGACGATGAGTCAATCAGATCACACGGTGGGCTCCGAGCAATTGTAGAAATTCTCGATGTCCAAATATGTAGAAATATTTCCAAGTGTTGGTCTGTAATCTTTCGCAGGTCGGGACTACATTCATTAAAGTACACGACTTACGGTTGTCGAACTGATGGAAATACTTGTGTGTGTGGGAGTACTTGGGAGCCATCAAGTTACCAGAGAAGACTGCAATCGGGGCGAAAGACTACACGAATATATGAAGAAGTGTAAGACTGCAATCGGGGCGAAAGACTACACGAATATATGAAGAAATGTGTGAAAACTAATTGTGTTGTGTTAATCTGTGTCCTATAGCAGGTACCTTATTGTGCCATGTGACTAAATCGAGGGGCATGGTCTCTGTTTATTGGGTTATCGGTAAGAGACTTTGTTTTGTTAAGCCGAGTAAACAAATCGGGTGTCAGGTGCAACGAAAACTAAGCCAAATTAAGGACAAAGCTTTAATTTGAAACCGCCCGCATTGGATTACAATAAACTTAAACAAAAAGGCAACACGAAATGTCCAATTCAATTCGCTACCTTCTTCGATCTGAAGGATGTACATATCGTAGCTGAGTACGGAGGGGGACGAGGGTTTTGAGGCAATTGTATGGTATGTAATTTTGAACATACAGTTTTTTCTTATACATGTGTTTGAATTGTAGTTGTGAACAAGGATTTGCCATCAAAAGTGAGTAAGTATTTCTGAAATGCTTATTTTATGTTGCTGTTCGTAAATATTCAAGCCATTCCCGTGGCTGAAGAAAATGGCGTCAAGGTGGGTTTGTTGATTAGCGTCCTTTCGTGATTCGAGATGATACGTGGAGAGGACGCCAGTTTATATGTACTTGGCAACGTTTTTCAATAACTCAGTGATTGCACAGCCTCTATTTTCAGAGCCCACTATCATTCTGGTAAAGGATTTTAAAAAATGTTTCCAATGACAGGATTTTAATTGGGTAATTTTCTTCTAGGAGCTCGGTTACCGCTATTTATATCGTGAAATCGTGACCATATACGATGTCTGTTCACAAGTCATCCACAAGAGTACACAAATATGGAGGTAACTTGGAGCCGTAAATAATTTCCCACTTTATATGCACTTGAAACTTTCAGATATTTTTGTAATTTTGGCGAGGAATTTTACTCATAGATTTCTCCAGCAGGTTATAATGTAAAATGCAGGACGCAGAAAGCTTATTAATACAAATGGTGCAAATGTGATTTTTTCAGTTAATAATTAAACGATTAAATCAGACGTGATTTTAATTTCTTAATCTATGCCTAGTGAATGTTTCTAATACAATATTTAGGATAATGGTTCTTAAACAAATCTTGCAGCAATACACCTCAATGGTTGACGTGCTGTGATTATATTGTTACTTAACTATCAACACTGCTATATCCCTAACAGCTACAAGCCAAAACACACACCAATTACTTATTGTACAGTAAATCCTACACGTACATAAAACACTGACTACTTAGCAGATATTAAGATGGGTGGACAAACAGCCTGAACAGCACTAGTACGTCGAAACTAATTCAAAACTGCGTGCAATGTAGTGATTTGGTATTCACTATTTTTTACCACTGTGTGACAGTCATAAGTTCTCTTGAATAATCAAACCAGAGCTTATATGCATAGTAACAGCATACAGATAATTTCATTAACGTTATATAAAAGTTACGCTTTCTTTAAAAATCAACACACTTTTGCTGTAGCTGACCTGAAATGCTTTTTACCTTCACAAGTAACAGTAAGTTCTTTGCACTGCCGTATTTTTCTTTATAAATTTCGTGTTGACAAATGCTATCCTCTTTTCTGGGAGCGTTCAAAAATAAATGAATACAAGATTATTACTGAGAAGGTAACATTTATTAAGTGATCTGCAACTAAAGTACAACAATATTTCAAAAGCTTGCGTACTATTCTTTGAGGCAAGGAAAATTTTGTCGACCATTTCATATATCTTCTTTCGAAAGAAAGCGCTTGGCAGTAAGAAGCAGAGCAACTCAATTACATCTCCACTATCTGGAGTTTTTCCTGTGATGAGATCAGCGGAAAGAAAAGGAAGAAGAACGGGATATATTGAAGAGGCGACTTCTTCAGATTTCGTGGTAGTTAGGATGTAAGATGGCAATTCGGAAAGATTTTAGATTATTGGTTCAGTCCGTCGGAAATTTCAGTACTTGGAAATACGTTTATGTAACAATCACGAAGTTCGTTCGTGATAACTGCACGATCAATAACAAGTAATAACGAGTCTTATAGCACTTATTGTGATGACAATCGAGGTGTTGCTGGGTGCCAACTTAAGTACGAGCGGCAGGGTGCCACTCAATAACGGCGCGGGGAGGGGAATTTGGGGGCGCGGCTAGACTATATGAACGAGTTCGCCAAAGTGTCGGCCATCTTTATCCTTCTCCAAACTCCGGATCCCCGACGGCGCAGGGTGCTACCGCCGCTGGCCGCCTTCGGGCTCCTGTGCCGAGAGACGACAAAGCCAGAGGAAATGATCCACCAGGGTATTCTGAGAGGCCTTCTCTGCGGTGCAGGCTTGACCAACCCGTTCTGTGTATTAATCTAGCGGTGAGCCCAATTTGGATAGCTTTGGATAAAGAGGGATTTCCCAGATTAATTCAGTAGCAGCTTTATTAAGGAGCGTTTACCATTGTGAAGAGATAGCGATTAATTGAGCTTAACCTGCAAATATTGTCTTGTCTTAGCGTACATAATAAATAATATTTTATATCATTAATTGAGTTGATTATTACGAATATTACTGATTATCGGAGTTACTAAGGAGAGTTATAAATTCAGGACCATAAGTCCAACGTATGAACTAATTAGTAAGTTGTAGCCACACCCCTAGTATATTCCCTTAGAGACATTTGAGCTGGAGAGGTCAGCCTAAAAGGGTAATAGATAGAGACCTGCAAAACTCGCGTTATTATTTGGGTACACTTTAAACTTCAAACACATGTATTTTGCAGTAAGTTTGTCATTGGACTATACTATATTTGACACGCCCTGGGTAACTCTGCACCAGAAAATAAACACTTCACAATTGTGTAGTCCAATCACGTGCAGTCCAGTAAAAAAAAAAGAGTGATTACATGTACGCAGTAGCCAATGGGGAACCGACGTCGGTTCGAGTATATACATGGCAGTGAAGTTTAGCCTGATGCCAAATCATAACACGAATTTTGCGGGTCCTTAGTAATAGAACATTATGGAAAAATATATTGTTATGTGTCGCTGGTCGGCATTGACCTAGGCCCATCCTGCGCGAGCAAGCGGAAGAGAAGGATAGAGAAGTTATATGAAAATGGATGACTAGTCAATGGCAATTTATAATGGCAGGCGAGCTATAAACTAAGGAGCGCGTATCTGTTACACAAATCATCCCGCCGCCCGTTCCTGACCTACGCTGTATTGAATTTCTGCGTTTATCTGAAGAATGCTCTGGATTACTGACTTCGTTTCTTTCAGTGTGACTCGGGGTGCGTTGAACCTTCTAACTGATATATAAGGACGACAGGCCTCCAATGTTATTGTTGAGTGGATGAGTGGCTGGAGTTTCAGCAATAAATAGACGAGTGATACGAATGGCTAGATAAGTGACCAGTTGGATGGAAATCTGCGACTACGAGCATCGATGGAGCGAAGAGTGCAACTGGCAGGCTGGACTGCTTGACTGGATGCCTGAGTGAAATATATTACAAATGATGGTATAAGATAAGACTGAATGTGCATTAATTATGCGTATGAGTTAATTTACTGTAACCAAACAGAGACATTAAGAATGACATTAATTAGAACTGAAATAGACGTTAAATATTCTACTTACGGAGAAATAAAAAGAATAAATGTGTAAATAATTAGATAGAAAGATTAATTCGATAAATACCAGCTGTATGAACAAATTAAAAATTAATTATTTTCTTTTATTTTTATTAAGTCTTCCATCCCCACGAACTCAGATACACCTCTTAGGCATTCGTGGAACCATTTTATAGCTTACTAATGCATGTGTAAAATATTTAGCTCAGAAGATAAATTTTTTAATAATTTATACTTGTTCTGGAGTATTTAATACGCCACCACATTAAAAAGTTATTCTGAAAGGTTCTGATTTACTGTGGATAAGTTATTAGTTGTTTATAAAAGACATATTACTTCTAAACTAACTGATGTAGCTACGACTTCGAACTAAAAGTGGAACAATGCGAATAAATGTAACCTAGCTAAGCAGCTGTTTTAGTTAGGAAGAAATGACCGTCTTCGAAATCAAAGCGTATTAGCAAATAGCAGTAGACCCCTGCACATTGGCTTAGATATCGCATGAAATATAGATCACGAGAACATATCTGATAATATTTATGTATCAAATCTAATAAAAAACCATCTATAAGTTATTTAGATATACAACTTATAAACTTAAAAATCAATGAAGGCAAAATAAAATGTCACCTATTATAACACGGGATGAAATCCATACTAATAGTATAGATTTGTCGCTTTAAATGAGAGTTTAATATAAAATAAAAAATTCGAAAACTAGGCAAAAATAATCAATTGTATAAACATCGCACGTCAGAAGCTAAGATGAATGCATCATGTCTATAATAAAGGCAACTCACTTAGTTGTTTATGATGGCCGATAAGAGCAGCTTGTACGCCGGGTATAGATTCAACCTTAATCGATCAAGGAAACTGCAATTGTATCACAGCCTCTCGGAGACGTAATCTAATTTATCTGTGGAACGAGTATCAGTCGTAAACGTTTCACGTTGCAGTAAGATCAATTTTTTTATGACCGAATAATTGTATTGTCGAAATTAAACTTAAAGGACTATTATTTATTATAATAATCTCTAGTATTTCTTTACACAAGATGTACCTGAAAATATATTACAACCCAAAGCTGCAAGTTCATCATGGGGAAGGAACAAAAGTCTTCTGGTAAAAAGTAATTCTTATGGTAGACTAAGGAATTCGTAGGTGTTTAATTTGTGTCTTAACAACTAATTTGTTTTAAGTATCACAATAAGCATTTACCTGAGTCTCTGAATAATATGTAACTAGGGAAAGAAACGAAATCATTGCAAACCATAATTATTTTTTGGAAATGTTGTGATGTTCAGCACAGCGCACAAAACTTAAGTAGACAGGAGTAAATATTGTATTGCACATATTGAACGTGGAAAAAAATTGTGTTGTGCACAGTTTATTTTTACAATATACAATTAATTAATTAAAATAATTTGTACAGTATATTTTTACAATATACAATTAATTAATTTAAATAATTTGTACAGTTTATGAAGTAATATTAACACATATGTTCATTTAAATGGTAAGACATAAAATATAAATTCCCGAAATCTTGAAATCAAATGGGAACCGAGCTCAACTCTTTGTCTCATTTTGTGTTTTAAAAGTGATGACTACAGATTGATATGGAACGTGTCAATTCATGACTATTCAGTGGTTCTTTGCTCCTTATTATGGTTTGACTTTTATTTTTTAAGAATTGTCAATTCACGTTTCTTTTTACACGTGATAAGCATGGTGATTTGTAGAGCGTACTGAGTTTAAATAAGTTCACCCCCCCCCCCCTGCCTATCAAAGACCCTAATCCTTCCAAAGCAAAAGAAAAAACCATGCCAGTCTCATGTAATAGGGGGAAAAAACAGTCAATCAACGCGCTTCTCTGATTGCTCGGAGAACTAGCGTGCAGCTCGAACGGAGGAAGCCAAACACGACGTAGAGTTACCGAACGGACCGAGTGTATAGAAGCGGCACTAACCCGTCCTGCAGGACGACACCGCCTCAGCAACATCCTGCGCTGACCAATCACAACCCTGGAGACGGTCTCGGCAAACACGACGGAGGAAAACGTTTCGCCTGCCTCGCACAATGCACACAGTCGTAACCAATCCGCGGCCCGAGCGACCTTGTGTCGAAGTCACCATCTCGCAGCCCGGCTTCTGCAAACTTTACCTATTCCGCGGACGAGAGGCAATACTGCAGACTACACACACACACACATACATCAGCCGTATTACCAGATATACGATAGATGGTAGAATTCGCCTGTGTTCATGTTTAAATTATCTGCCTTCAAGGAGACGCGATGCTTGCAGTGTAAAACTAGTATGAACATAATTTTAAAGTAAAAGTTTTTTACCGTGAAAAAAATACGCAATTGTTTACAGCTTGTTTAAGGGCACCGCCTACCGGCTGGAAAATGCGAAAATTTTATAGGATATCCCATGTTACGGAAATTTCGCCTCAATACAATAATTTTAAAGATGTGCGTTTCAAACAATATGAATTTTTCACGTGTTGTTTGAAATGAATTCACGAATTGTTTAGGATAACATTTCTATGAGCTTATGTTTTTAATATAGATAGGCATTATTTACGTATTTGTAAAACATTAAATTAAAAAATTCCTTGCAAACAAGAGCATGTTATGAAAACATCTCCGATATGGCGAACTTCTCCTAAATATTCGTGAAGAATACGTTTTGTTTGAAAGGCCTATCTTTAAAATTAAAGCACTGAGGCGAAATTTATTTAACATGGGTTTTCCTATCAAAATTTTGTACCTGCCAGCCGGTAGGCAGTGACATAAAAGGATAAGATAACACTTCTGAAACAAACATATCAGAAATTTTCTGGAGTCGGTGCAAATATAATGCAAAAAATGTAGCGTTGAACCATCTACCACATATTCTCTTTAGTGAGAAAAATAACATTACGAACGCAATACAACTCTCACATAGTCTTGAGGATTTCAATGTTCGGAAGGAAATAAATGCATGCAGCTCTGCCCAGCAGCGGTTAACGTGATTTGTCTGAAGTTTAATAGCAATGTAGTAATTTATCACTTTCAGAGTTAAAATCAGCATTCACAATGGTATTTAGTATTCAGTAATCAGCTGAAACAATAAACGTGATTAGTGTACTTTCTTTGTGAACTATCATTAGCCCAATCTCATTAGACCCTCCTCGAGCAGTAACACATTTTGCAACTTCACATAACTAGCACCTAAACCGTACTCATACAACCAACTACAGCGTGGGATTCTAAATGATGGGCAAGCAATTAACCCACTGTGTTGGTAACGTGTTGACTAGAATCGAAGTTAAAAAAAAAAAAAAAATACTACTAAGCAGGGCCCCCTTGCGGTTATGCAACTCAATTTTGGTGCTTGTGTATCAGGTTCCGTACTTTTAGGCGCTTCCCTGAGTTTGCAGACGTATACGCTGTTCACTGTAAAATGAGCATTTTTGAAAGCCTTGCTTAGTGCCTGTTATATAAGGTCCACTTTCTTGTAAAAGAAGGTGTACACCTTCTTGTTCAAGTTGACTGGCTAATTAGTTTTCAAGTTGCTTGCATGTTAGCTAGTATCGTTTAGAGACAGTTCTACCTTTCGTTCACCTTCTAGTGCAAGTCGTTTGTTTACATTTGCGTGTTATACATTTATGTATATCCCGTACAATTATTTATTCTTGAGACAATTACGCTTATAAATTCGCGTACTGCTGCCTGTCTGCCCCGGCCCATTTCCTACGCAACACCGTTTTCACCTGTCTGCCTCATGAAAAGTATTGTTCATAAGACATGTGGTGGAACAAAACCACAGAATATAGACAAATAATGCTAAAAACTTACTTTAATACCCATAAACACTTATGTGTATATGATGGAATCCCACGTTTGAGGATTTACGGCTCGTAGTGGAGTAATTACCGCACAAATTTATGTTTCCTTGGTTGACTGGCACCGTGGAGCGTCACAGTCCGCGGGATCCGGCTATCTTACTGCCGGGCGCAGCTCAGCTGGCCGGAGTTGAAGCTGCTGCCACCAGAGTTAAGGAATGTTCCTTCCCGAAGTGCAGCGGAATGACGTGTCTAGTGCGCGCTCTTACGAATGGCTAGTTTGGATGTAGCGGAGGTGATATCACAGAGAATATTCACTGGAATGAACTTAAACCTTTGTGAATTCTGGTAACCCCTATAGGGCTCAATTGGGTAAATTAATTTGCGATAGTGGCTCGCTATTGGTGGATGATTGTAGGTCCCCTCCGTAGCGAGGCAATGCTCGTATTTTGTATTTATACGCTGGTAAAACCTGGCATCGGAGTCAGACGCTTGGCTGCGAGGGAAGTCTTCCATACATGACAGGCCAGGTATTCAGTTTGAACGTCATTTTGACTCTCTAAGTTTTTCGTTACAGTCAGGATATTTATGTGATAGATAAAATAAGCAGTTTAAATATTTCTGCACAACTTAATAAGGAATCTCTTCTTAATTTCTAATGAGACATTAATTATAAATGTTATAGGTGGAACCTTAACTTTTCTTGTTAAAAATAATTTAAATATTCCTGAAGATGATAATTTGTATGTTCTCATTTCTCTGCCGTTTTTGGGCTGATGGTATTACTTCATTCATTGTTTCATTTTGCTCACCGTTTTGGAAACGGGCTGTTTGGGAAGAGTATATGGCTTCTGCCAGGGCTTAGAAGTCAGATATATTTTCCAATTTAGTTTTGCAATAGTTGTGGATTTATATCTTTTGAATAATAGATAACACAACTGAAGTAACAAATAATTACCTTACAATACCTGTCCATGGAAACATAAAAATCTTAGGTGGCCAGGTTGGTAGACATAACTCTCTGTTTTTGTTGTAAAAGAAGTAAGAGCATAAATTTTAAGTGGCTTTTCAAAGTTATGGCCAGGTGAAATTTAAAAAATGAAAATACATGATAAGTCACAAGTTATCCATTTTATGGAATTTTGTGAAAGTTTTACCCCAGAATTTTGGAGTCATTAATGGAATGCCTAGGCGCGTGCATGTGTTATTCTAGTCTTGAATACCATTTGGCTCAATATCTAGGTTTTATTCTAACTGTAATATGGTGAGTGTTTTAATAATTCCTGTGAGATAAAGAGATAACCAAAGAAAATACTACGTGTATATATATTATATATATATATATATATATATATATATATATATATATATATATATATAAATACATTTTTTTCTATGGATTATTACTACAAATATTTTGTAAGGATGATCAGCTTTCTAAAAATTTGTAAACTAATATTTTGTTGAGACTATTTGGGTATGTGTAATTTTTTTCCAAAAGAAAGAATATTGATTTATTAAAAATAAATATGAAATTTACCCATGTTTCTATTTGGTAGTGTAGATTCACCTTGTGCTACTTAAAACAGGGTTTTTTTCAGGTAGCATATTTTTTCTCCTTTATGACTATGTTTCATGCATACTCTATAACTCTTTCCTTGTCTAACCTTTCTTTCGAAAACTATTTTGTTTTTTTTAAATGTATTTGTAGTTATATATTTAACATGTCCTGGGTATTCCCTGGGTCTCATGCTGATATAGTGAATTTGAGAGCAGCTAACAGATTTTAATATTGAATTCTGTATTAGTTATTTGTTAGGCTTGTAAAAGCTTTTCGTGATGTGGTGGATATAAGTGACTGGCATGCTGCAACATCCAAGTACTACCACCGTGTGCACAGTTTGTACCAGGGACTTGGATACAAGAGGTGTTCACCTTCTCGTTCACAAAATATGTCCGTCGGTATCAGGCTTGTTTGCACTTAGTGGATTTTTCCGCCTTATGTAAAATGAACATTGCCATGGTCATACATGCGTCGGTCAAGTGAAATTGTGAAATTATTATTAGAAAAGTAAGTATTTTACAATTCTACTAATATTTACACTTCAATGCATTTAAAAGAACAGAAAGTAAAATAAATTATTTGAGTTATCACAAATAGTGACCTGACACTACTTTCCGTCCATCGTTACCAACTTTGCAGAGCGCATGTCACTCACTGCAGCCGTTAAATATATGCAGGTAGAAATAGTGACTTTTTTAAAGGTTGATTTCAAAAGTGCTCAATTTATCGTGAACAGTCTTTAGTTTTAGGTCGCAATCGTTTCTATACTGTCAACAGCTGAGACTGCTGGCGATAGTGCCGCCACTCAGACCACTGATTGGCTCTTGTCGTTCATAAATGGTTTCCTTCTGACCAGTAACAACGGCGCTGTCAGTCAAAATTGTAATGTAGCCCTAGTATCGAAGCAGTTTTTGATAATGACAAGATATTGAGACAACTTTTTATCCTAGAAAAGCACCTGTCACCCCTGGAATTGCAGTAGTGTTTTCATATCGCAAATTTACATATAGAATTATAATATTATCGAATTTCCTTTTGCACAATTATGTAATAAATCTTTTATAATTATATCTTATAATTGTACGGACATTTTTACAATGGGCTTTATGATCTTTAACAGCTTAAAATTTATATAATAGTGTTACATGGGAAGCCTGAAGGGCGTATCGGTGTTCGTGAGGGATGGGGTCTTAACAAAAACAAAGGAACCCAATTTGATTTCTATTTTATTCACATAGCTGTTATTTACAACATAAATTATGTGCCAGCACTACTACTCATTTTATTTAAAGGTGAACGCAATAGTTAACGAATATTTTAATTTTAATTAACGCCCTCCTTTTATGACCCTGTTTGATTACAGTGCATTAACTAGTACTCATTATTAACCCGTGTTCAGTCTATATGCTGCCAAAATTTGCAATATCTTTCCCTTACGCATCTATTCCAATAGTCCAACCTGCCAGCAGCACCCTTCACTGCTTGATACTCTCAGCAGCAGACTTCCCTTCTGGTGGTCACTTCTCCCGCCGCTCGTCTTCTATCGCTTGGATACCAGCCACTCATTCACTCATCAACTCCTCAGTTCGGAGGTTTGTCACATTTATATAGCGTTCGCCCTGACCACCTGGAATGTTCAACGCACCCCGAGTCACGCTGAGAGAATGAGATCAGTAATTCAGAGCATTCTTCAGGTGAACGCAGAAATCAATACAACTAGTGTCACCAACGTGCGCCGCAAAAAAGTATTGTCGTGTTGGCTCTCTTTCTGTAACTGATACGTGGCTACCGGCCTATCGCTCTCCTTTTCATTCAAAACAATCCTTGGACTTGCTGCCACCGCTATCATATAACTGCTCTCTTTCACTTTCACTCGCTCGCTCGGTATGCGAAACAGAGGGGGCGTAACAATATTGAATAACCAAATCCAACAATTTTTTTGCACAGTGATATTCTCTCTATCGCCTGAATTTAGTTTGACATTAAAGTGGGGAATTTTATTTGCGCTGACAATTTCAATTTAGATAAATACAAAAGGATTTATATCTTAAGATATTAACTTGTTAAACATAAACTGTTCCAAAATATTATAATTTACTACGTGACAATAATAGCTTCCACATTCTTGTGAGTAAAAAAAAAAAGTGAGAATTTGCGTAGAAAGTGTCGTTAAAAAAAACTAGTCTGAAGTTTTTACTGCAGTTAACTGATAACTTTTAATGGCTGAAGGGTCCCTAAATTATGCCCTACAGCCTGTCGTTCGTTCATAAAAAAAGAAGACGTTCGAGGTCTAACTTATTATCCGATGAAGGCGCGGGGAGGGGAAAGGGGGAAAGGACATAAGACGGAAATAAATCAAGAGTGATCGGACATCCCCGAGCTTGATTACTCATCGTTGGTGCCAGCTGTTGTAGCTTCAGCAGCTGCAGGTACGAACGACATTGCAGTGATGTATTGGCACTCGAATTTCTGGGGAAAACATTAACTTTAGAGATTGCAACCTTGTGTTTTTTATTGGCTGATGGCGCGAACGCCAGATGAAGTGGCCAGAGTTTTAGCGGCGATCTGAAACGTAACGAGCGAGACTTGCTTCTCGACCATAGACAAAAGATGAGGTAGATCGATTTCGCTGCCCACGCATCAACCAGTCTCCGTGTACCAACATTGAACTGATTTTCTGTCAACACGTATCGGGAAACGGCACGGTTTGGAAGTAGAAAACTTGGTATGTAAGCAAATGTTTTGAGATGTTTCTGCACTCCATCTAACAAATTTTTAATGCAGTTTGATTCAATTCAAATTCGTTAAAGTCTTTTATTCTAATAATGGTGCTTTTCATTTCACTCGAAATTCGAAATAGTGGGAAACCACTGATTCAGAGTGAAATTCAACTACTCGAATCAGCGAAAACGGCTCCACTTAGAATCAGTGTAAAACCACTGATTGTTATAGTGGAAAAATACCCTGGTTGAATTACTGACGTGAAATTATTTCATTGATTTAATAAGTCACTGTCGATTACAGTGGCGAATTAGATATTGTTTTCATTGAAAGCGGCCAAATAATTACGTGAAATAAACATATTTACGATAGTTTACTATTTATATTGCGTTATTCACCGTAACTTAAAAAAGTAACAATTTTTCACAGGTGTCCGGGAATGAACCCTCACACACTCCCCACTTCTACTTTAGGCCGTTACCTTACCGTCTGCACTAGCACGCCAAATTGAAATAAAAAGGGGAAAATATTTGCCTTGTAGCTTCGCCGCCAAATCGTGAAGATTTACGTTGTATACTCATACTTTTCGTTTTTTTTTTTTTTTATTGGTAGCGTTCGGATTGTTAAACGAATAGTACATATGAGTGCACTCTCTTCATCACATTATATACATTTTAAACCTTCAAACAGAGTGATGTGATGATTACATGAAAACGAAATGAAAGACGTAAAAACGGAATGAAAGGCTGTATGTTCATATTACCTTGTAAAATGGTGTTTTGAAATACTAAACACATTTCAGAAAGTATTTTGTAATGGTTTTATTAGTTTACGCGTTGTTATTTCACTTGATACACGTTATTTGACGGCCATTTTTACACTTTGTTTAACTGATCTATCAGTCAGGAATAAACTACTGATAAACAGTGAAAAAAATGATTGATGAATCAGTGGAATATGTCCCTGAATAAATAAGTGATGGAAATATGGCATTTTTTCACTGATTCATCAGTTAAATTCACTGAAGTGACTGTTGAATCAGTCAGATACGTCTGATTGATTGAATCAGTGAAATTCTCACTGATTCAGATTTAGAGTGTTGAGAATTAAAATATATAAAACAACAATTTCATCGCAGTTGACCATGTGACTTTGACAATTATGTTATTTTGGGGCAGGTCAAAGTTGGGAACATGCGCAGAAGACGAATGAGCGTCTACTTACCTCAACCTTATTCTATGTTCTCGTTCAGCGGCCGCGAGTGACATCCAAACGATACTCTCGCCGAGAGAAAGGACACGGGGTTAATGAGCTCCTGTTACCGCAGGGCTGACGGCGTCTGGTTTGTATGTCAAGCTTGTCCAATTATTTTCCTCTCCAGCAAACATATAGAGGGAAGGACTATTCCCTTATTTTGCAAACCAAGCATTGAAATAATCCTCCTAATTGCGTGGGAAAAGAACCTCAGATAAATAGCCAAACCATAATAATTGTAATTTCGCGGAGTTTTAGTTTACGTTAAAATGTAATTTACGTATACCTACCGATACGTTTAAGTGCAAGAGTAAGCATAACATATATTATTGGTAAAAGAAGATATTTTATTTCTGATATTTATTTTCCAGTTAGAAAGTTTAAAGGCATTTAGGAGAGAAATTAAAAATTAATACCTTTATTGCATTTTGCCTTATGCTTTTATAACAAAGCGGAATTTGGTTTGATTACACGTTCTACTACACTAGTGATGAATTCGAAATAGCACACACTTTTAACAAGTCTGACCACACTCAAAGATCGAAATTCTTCTACAATGTATGTGAAAGGTTTCTCGTCAAGTCTACAATATATTAGGCTATGATATAATTGAACCTACTATGTAAGAGTAACCTGGTTCGATAATAACAAAACTTGGCTCGTTGAGAAGCTGTGTTATCGGTGTGTAGTGTACTCAGAAGCCAGCTGTGTGTGAACGTCTTGTGCTTCATTGTTTTACTACAGATGCCGGAGTTTGACGACGTTGCAACGGTGGCAATGTTAAGATGTGTGTACGAACCTACATTTTGTTCAAGCCAA
This sequence comes from Dryococelus australis, assembly GCA_029891345.1. Taxonomy (NCBI): domain Eukaryota; kingdom Metazoa; phylum Arthropoda; class Insecta; order Phasmatodea; family Phasmatidae; genus Dryococelus; species Dryococelus australis. Next base: position 60,783,765 of record CM056998.1, on the reverse strand, counting down.
TACCGCAAATGTCGTGTTCCATTCGCCACGAGTGCGCACACGTTATTTAAAGTGTCTTTTCTCAATTACATGTATAATTTTAAGTAGGTGTTTACGCCTGCCTGGACAAAAGTAATGAATAAAATTTAAAATTTACGCAATGGTTTTTCAGTGTATTCGCTTGTTCTGTGACGTCACCGAATTTCGGCATGCAGTGAGGTTTAGCGGAATGTGTAGCGCATCCCTGCAACACGCCAGTCGGGAAACTGATGGTGATAGTGCAAATATGGGATGTTATTTTGCTCTTGGAGAAATTTTTTTATTGGGGAGGGGGGGAGGTTAAATATTTGTGGAGATTTTTGGAGGATTTTGAAAAACTTTCTAGGGTTTTTGAGGGTTTTGCTTACTGCTTTAGGGATTGTTCACAATTATGGCTTGCTGTTACATAAACAACTAAGTCATCAATTATCTGTTCTGAATAAAGGAACACTGACTCTTCAAACAAAATCTAAAGGCTATGTAATAGTTAACGATGCACTAATGGCTAAACTCGCCAACAGTACAAATGATAACATGTAGTAATTACTTGTTTGTGATATTACTGTAATATATGTATATCATTAACATCCATAGAAGTTTTTCTAATTTGGAGTTAGGCAACCTTAATTAATGTACTTGTAATTATTGGTCACTCATTGGCACATTGTAGTTATTTTCTTTTGTGTAAATATGTTGAAATCATGTAATTTTGTCTAATTTATGCCAAATTGATACACAGCACACATTCACTACGTTACTTTTTTAGGAATTTCCACACTAAAAATATCTATGTAGTCATTATTATAATAGCCGGCACTTACGAACTGTATAATTCATACCACGGTCTTTCTTAGACCATGATTCATACATATGTGTCGAGTATTAAGCCATACTGTATAATTGAAGTGCAATTAAAAATTATACAGCATTCACAAAATGTTTGGGGGGGATTTTCTCCAGGAAAGCCTATTTTGGGGGGATTTTTCATCCACTTTGGGGACGATTTTGTTCATCCATCTGGCAACACTGGGTGGGAGCTTCAATCCCTCGCCGATATACGCACACACGTAAATTAACTGAGATAGCAACTGCGGTTAACAGCTGTAAATACGAGCCCGGAGCACAGGACAAACATAATCACGGCAGCCCGCCGCCGGCTAAGTGATTTGACCAAAGTCTGTCGGGCTGCAACTAGATTTGCAAACCCGCGTAGCGAGCTATGGGAGCTGCACGGTGTTTCCGGGTCGAAGCCGAGCTTCAAGGGAAGCTGCGTTTCATTTTGCTGCTACAAATTCCGAACACGTTGGAGCAGCGGCGACACGCTTATGCGGAGGATCCAGGTTTCTATTCCCTGCCACCGCCGCTCTGATTACGTAGTTCCCTGCCTTTCCGAAGTGCACTCCGACTGCCGTGGCAAACTCATCCTCCCTTTCCAGCTTGTCTGGGGGATTAGTTACGTTCCTAAAGCCCCCGTCGCACTGACAAATTTTTTTCCGTCGACCTGCTTCCTATAAGTTTGGTCAAATAAAGTTTTACAGTTGTGACGTAATCTGAACGTCATAAATGCCGCCATATTTGTCTGAGTATGTTGGGTGGCTTCAGTTTCCAAGAAATATTTTTAGATCGATCGGTTCTAAAATTGACGCCAAGAAACTTTAAAATAACCACCCATTGTTGGAAACGAAGTAAGTTAATATGAAGATAATTAATATATGTAGAACCTGTCTGGGCGTTAATGATATTTTAAGAATATACTGCGCATAATATTACAAATTCAGAGGCATTAAATTTAATTGTGCAGGAAACATTTCTGATCAATGAAATTCGAACTAGAAAAGGGAAAATATATTACAACATTGTTTACATTTTTCCTCTAATGGAAATAGTGGGAAAACCAAAGCAATATCTCAAAATGAAAATAATTTTTTAAATAATAATTCAAATTAAATCCTTTCACTAAAGAAAAATTGACGATGTGACATATTTCTACACGCATTAAAGGTTAGTTGATAAAACTTGTTGGAAGGAAATATTTAATGGCCATTGTTTGTTTTCAAATTTTACTGTCTAATATAGTTGATGGAGTGTGACAGCTGTCAGTGTGACAGGGGCTTGATGAGCTCAGTCTACGAAACTTTAGGGACCCTGTCTAGTAAACTATTTTAATGTCTCAGCGTCACGTCCGGCTACAAACAAGCATCACGGCGCTACGGAAAATAACATAAAGAATGCTTCGCCTGTATTCTGCTTTCTCAGGATACTAAGCGGCGTCCACATAATTTTAATAAAGCAATCTGTTCATAAAAGATACAGCGTTGTCACTACAGTTCTGATGCATTCACAGTTACCTCACACTTTTACGAAGACCTGCTAAAGTTCTACGTCCAGGATATTACTCCGCTTTATGTAACCAAATCTTAACTAATATTAGACAATTACATCAAAGACAAAGCACCGAATTTGTACGCTCTCTGTTATAATAATATTCTGCATGAGAACTATTTCTTACAACACGCTACCATTACAAATGTTTTCTAACCGTTTCTATTCATATTTATTAAAACAGACATTATAATTTATAAACAAAATATTGGCGAAACTATAATTCAACGAAAAATAAGAGACGTTTATGTTTATAGAAGTACAAAACACTTGTGATACATGGAATATTTATGAAACAACCAAACATGTAATAGATGGGGTGATTTTTCAAAAATTTTATTCAAAAAATGTAAAGAAACCTCGATTAGACTAACACTGTTCTGCAGTAGAATAAATATCATAGACACGGGGAAACTTCCAACGATTTTTGCCGACTTTCGTACATTCCAACGACCCTGTTTATGTTTCAATAATCATACTTGTGCATTGGCAACCAACTATTAACTTTCACTTCTCTTTTGAAAAATGATTTACATTCAATTATTCCATAGATTTTCAAAGTTAGAAGACACTACTACCTCCAATAAGACTCGAATGACTGCTGTGGAGGTCCCTAAAGCCTTACCTACCCACCACTTCATATCCTTTATTTCAGTGCGCTTCTTGAATTTTTTTATCACAATAACGTTACATTCTAACGAGGCGTTGCATTTTATACCTAACATTTTTATGTGGTTCCGCACTGTAAAATGTTGAAATATATTAGTAGAGGGATTTGGGGGACTAGGAGCCATCGGGATCTGGGATTTGAGCTCGTAGCTGTTTGTGCTCTGTCATTCCGGTCAACCGGCTGCCGTCTTGAATCCAGGTGGCCTTTAACCTTTGACCCCGGTGACCTTTGATCCAAAAAATAAAATTAAAAATCCAAAAGAAATTTCAAAAAATGTATTTAAAGAATTATTACCAAAAAAAATATTATCCGATTTCAAATCGCGATTGCGTCAAATCCCCCAACTCACTCTACTGATAATAAAATTTTCCATTATGGTTTAGAAGTCCAGAGATTTCATTATAAATAACAATGTTATATATTGTACAACCTCTTGCAATCTACTCGATGGTGTGCATAATACTTGCCACATTAAAAATTATCTAACGTAAAATAGAAAGATAATTTTTCAGTTGATAAATATGAGAGAATCATAGGTTTTTATGTTTACCATATTTTCTGTTGTAAAAATTTGTCACTTTTTTCCTACAAATTCCCGTTAGATATATATTTTTTTACATTTAGGTTTATTAGAAACAATGTTAAAATATAATAAATATTATTCGTGCTTTATCGTCCATTGATGTCGTACATATTTTTAATATAAAAACGGAAAACGGTTCTTGCTGAAACATTGCACAAATTAAAGGAGACTTATGAAATGTGTATAGCAATGCGGAAGCAGCATTATGTGAGCCAGAGAATTATTGGGAGAGAGACGAAACGATAGCTACATGAGGTGTTACTGTCCTTGATCGTGGCATTCACAGGAGGTGCCAAGACGTTCACAATATGCAGCAAAGAGCAAGTATAACTATTCTGCGTCTGATGAATACCCCTACGTCTTTACTTCAGGATGTGTAAATAACCAAAACCCTTTGGTCGTTCTGTCGAAATATTTCTCACAGAAATCTTACGTTAGCAAACTGATATAGCGGATATGGCCTCTTATCGAGGGCACCGTCTGCCTGGAGGCATTTGCGTGTCCGAGGACTAGAAGCGCATGAGCGCTAAGAGCGATCTAGGTACGTGCATCACATGCCTCTTCGTCTCTATGCGCAAGGCACTGGACTGGCGTGCAGTCGGTATCTTTCAACTCGCCTCTTGAGATCCCCAGCGGTGACTATCATCTTATCGTGAAAAAATTAAGACAAAGTTGTGTTCCGTGTTTCTAAGGTATGTCAAGTATCCTGCTATGGAACTTCCATACCTACAAAAGTTATTGTGAAATATACTTTTACCCTCCATCACTTAAGAATAAATACACTTTAGAATTGGAAATAAAAAACAGAAGCTACCTTTGCAGACGTGAAAAATATCTTAAACCCTGTTCGTAAGGAGAGAGTGCTTAAAAATATTTGAAAATTTTTAAATGACAAAAGGCGCTTTTAAAGGTATAAACGTATTTTTGTTATATGTCAAGGTGTGTGTGCGTGTCTATATATATATATATATATATATATATATATATATATATATATATATATATATATATATATATAATCACTTTCGGAAATCGTGGTTCTTACTTTCGTCATATATTTTCCTAAGAAATCACCTGCCGGCGTTTGTCAGTGTCTTTCAGACTCATCCTATATATATATATATATATATATATATATATATATATATATATATATATATATATATATATATATATATATATATATATATATATATATATATACCGAAGGACACCGACAAACGCCGGCAGGTGATTTCTTAGGAAAATATAAGACGAAAATGCAAGAACCACGTTTTCCGAAAGTGATTATTAAGGGAGCTGTGTGCCCCCAAAAGTCGGAATTTCAAATGCCCTAAGTTGCATAGTTTAGAAACAATATGCAACTAAGTGACTAATCGGTCAAATAGTGTTTTGTATTATGGAGATCGTTCACCTCGAGAAACGTGGTTGATCATAGCATCCCCTTATATTGGGGAAACGGGGTTGCAACCCTGTGTTTGCACGAATCGCGTTAACAAAACAATTTTAAGCTATGTATTGCATGAATTTATTAATCAACACATCTACATTAACTAAATAGGTCGTCTTGTCCGAACACTCTCAGGTGAACAGTTTACGAGAAACCCCTTGGTGACATCATTCAAAACAGAAAGCGATTGGCCTGGCAGGCAGGCAATCCACAAGCCGGCACATGTTACTGTAATGAAATACGGACAGTGTTTTCATTGAACAGTTACGATACATTATCTAAATTGCGCGTGTAAACTACAGCGGGCGCTATCAGTGTGACATCAAGTAGTTAAGGAGGTAGATTCCTAAATTGTTCGTCTCGTACCTCCTTAAATACATGATGTAACACCGATAGCTTGGGATCCCTAAAAATGGTCAAATAGAATGCCTGATTTCGGTGCAAAAACCAGTGAAAATTGGTGTTAAATTTTGGTGTTTAAACATGAAAGGTGTGTTGAATTTCTGTATATAAAAATTAAAACGGTATTAACTTTCAGTATTTAAAAATGTAAGCAGTTTCAATTTTTTGTGTTTAAAATGAAAGCCATGTTAAATTTCTATGAAGTTCTGAAATAACAACATCCGCCAAGTCTGCGGACGTGATAACAAAAACACCTCGAGACCATGTCGCTACGTAACATCGCTTGCCCTCCCTAACCCCCTCCCCCCTTCCCAATGGCCTCATTAGCCGCTGTTCATCTGGTTGGCGTTTGGCAAACCGTGAACACGAGGGTCCGCCGCCTAGGGGCACCTGCGAGCACTAGACCGCGTTCAATTATTAAGCGCGCCATCCAATCACGACGCAGGAGGTCAGGGTGGGGGTGAAGACGGGTCGAGGGGATGACCTTTCTCGCCAGCTGTGGGGATGGAAGTCCTTGCCAGGCTTCCTTAGGATAATCCTCTTCGTCTCTCTTCCCAGCCCCTTCCCCTGTTCGTAGTACTGCCGCTGCAATCCTCGATGGACGTGCGGCCGAGATACCGCACAAAGTGTTACGCATCGTCGCTTAAGAAACAATATTGGCTAAAGACTGTTCAAGATAAAGTGAGCACTTTAGAAATGAACCTTTGAAAAAAGTCACTGTCCCTGCATGCGTATATTTTAATAGGCGCACTGAGTGACATTCGCCCTGTAGAGTTGGTAACGATGGATGGAACGTAGTTCCATATCTTAACGTCGAATAAAAAGTGTTAGGTGACCATTTGTGATATGTAAAAATTATTTCTTTCAATTTATTTTTTTATGCATCGAAGTATAAAAATGAGCAGATTTTTTTAATAATTTCACAGTTTCATTTGACCGACGCATTAATAAAGTGATGAGGCCCATGACAATGGTAATTTTACATAAGGCGTAAGAATACGTAACGTGTACAGGTACAAGTAGATATTAAGCAGGGCTTTCAAAAGCGCTCATTTTACCGTGAACAGCCTATAAAGGACTTTAAAAAAAAAATCGGGGTGGGGCTGTGTCTAGGATACGACCGTAGGTTCTTTAAGTGAATACGTGTTCGTTAGCAGGTATAGACTGTTAGCGGTTTCTTCAGGTTTTTTAATCAAACCTTTGAGAAATTACCCCATGTATGACGTGTTTAGTTATTTCCTAAATATATCATGTATCATTAACGTTTTATACTTCTGTTAACATAAAAGTACCTTATTTTTATTTAAGTTAAACTGTTATGTATATTATACCTATAAATTATAGTATAGACTTTATAATTAATACGAATAAAAACAGGAAGATAATAGGTGTGTTGGCAAAATATAGGTCTGATGCAAAATATTATTACCCACAGTACGCGCGAATGCGGTGACGTGTTGTCCCTTAGGTGTGATTTTTTATACTCGCTTAAGCTTCGTTTGCATGAGGGGCAGGAATATCCTGCAAGTAAAACTTAAGCAGGGCTTCAGAAACGATGGGAGTAACCGTGAATGGACTATAACATTTTTTTATGATATGTGGATTAAAAGAAAGTAATTAAAACGATACTCGGATCTTATGGCTTAATTCGACTGATCTACACGAGATTCCGTTCGGCGGGATATGCCAGGAAGTGTTCCCCAACCCCCAAAATTTACCACCAGTCGCTGTCTCTCTGCCCCCCCCCCCCAAACGCACCATCAAACACACACACACACACACACACAGTCCGCGCCCACGCGAGGGTTTGCTGCTATGCTAGTTTAAGTGCTATTTCTGCTGTGTTTCTGCTAGTTGTTCGGGTTACCGGAAGCACTTTTTTTTTTGTACGCTGTTCGGGTGGCGGTAGCAGTTGCTTGCTATTCGTGATATGAAAAGCAGCTACTTCTGATCTTGCTCGCCGAGGTACAGCAGGAATACGAAAACGAGCAAGATGAAAAAAAAAAAAGGCCGCCAAAATAAAATTACAAACATCGAAGCGTCTTGGGAGTGGCGATTGCGGAAAGTTATGTGCTTTTACGCAGATTGATGAAAGAGAAGATGTTTGGGCATCCTGTAAGAAGTGCGCAGGGATATGGACATAGTAATTAATATACTTAATTAAGACACATTTACCCTCGAAAAGAAGTTATCTTGATGAGCCGAAATTTTTAATACACATCAATTGCACAACGACAATAATGATTATCGAAATCTTTAAAATACAATTTTATTTATTGATTTGTGACGTGCTAGTTTTTTACTGTTCTTCATTCGTGCAGTCCTGACGAGAGTAACTGCTGTTTCTGCTACTTTGTAGCTCGTGAAAAATACCACTTGCTCTCAGATAGTAGAAAAAGCATACCACACGAATAAACCTAAGATCATACTCGCATAGTAGTCTCGTACCCTATCTAACACGACGATGTTCCTTTAAATAGTATTATTAGTCAGGATGTTAAAGTGTCGGAATGAATTACCTTGCTAACGTTGCATCATCCTAGTGTCCCGTATAGAGATCTGAAAAATTCGTGGAATCATTTCGACAAGTTGGACTGCACACACTTGTACGTTTGTATTACGTATGCAGTCGGCCCACGAACAATAACACACCTTTTACAGCCAAAAATAAATAGGCAGGGAAATGCAATCCCAATTGCGGCCCCTCACCGTGAAAGGAAGCATCCAATTAGAATGTGGCATCTGCGTGCATATACAAAGGATTATGGAGTCTAGCCTATAGGTAGGGACCTGCAAAATTCGCGATATTTTTTGACATCAAGCTAAAATTCATAGTTTTATATATACTTGAGCCGGCGATATTTCTCCATTGGGTGCTGCATAAATGTTAAGTCACGCCCTTTCTGAGTGAACTGCACGGGATTGGAGCGCACAATTGTGAAGTGTTCATTTATTGGCGTAGAGTTACCCGGGGCGTGTCAAATAAAGAATGGTCAAATGACACACGTATTGCAAAGGAAAAGTGTTTTTAAGTTTTACATGTCCTCAAATAATAACTCGAATTTCGCAGGTCTCTACATATAGGTAATTGAAATCGCGAATTTTTTCTGTCTCTACCCATGTGTCGGTTTGATTTTGAAGACGTGTTCACGCCATCAAAAGAGACGCTTTGATATCCAACCAAGGTTGCAGTCATTGCGCGTCACCCTCATGAAATAGTTTGCCGATTTCTCATGAGAGATGACTTACGTCGTTATTAAAACAATACAGAAAATTTGAACGCACTGAGTTTTCAATGAAAACACCTCCTTAATTATTCTGATGTCATAACATCATACGTTAGAGTTATGTCTTACAGAGTGTATACTATCGTAATACTTTTCAGATTTTTCTTTTGAAAAATCGACATATGTGTAACACATTTGTTTAACATTTTAATAAACTGTGTATCAGAAACATTTCTTAGTGTTAATAATATTAAAGTATTTAATTTTTGATTAAATAAAACTTTCACTAACATGCTGTCTATAATATATATCATTTTTTTTCCTATATAATATTAATTAAATAAATTTTATAGAACTACTCTGCTGGCAATGGCTAACACGAAGTGGTTGAAATGATAAATGTTTTTAAATTGAATTTTCGTATGCTATATTTGCTTAAATCTTCGTACTGAAATATTTACATTTTCAAATAGCATTAATGGGAATTTTTTTTTTCATTGTTACCTGTTAAAGATATTTATTGTTTTTTTTCTGATTAGGGTAAAATGGAGTGCGTAGACACAAGCCTCTCAGATTATTTTTCCAGGGACGAAGAATGATAATGTGTTTGTTTATATATAGTGGAAATATACGGTAATTGGTACACGAAAGTTGGAATTAAGCAGGATTTTATTAAGGGCTAAACTTACTGTGAATAGGCCACAAACCAATTCAATGTGTGTAAACAACAATAACATTTCCTTTCAAAAAATTATTTTGAGCAATTTTTCTTTCCCATGAAAATTTACCGAAATGTCAGGCGGTTTTGTTTCTTGGCCGTGATGTGTACGCTATTGTGTGTGTGTGTGTGTATATATATATATATATATATATATATATATATATATATATATATATATATATATATAAATACAACTTCAATGTTACCTTTTAATTAGGTCACCAAACGGCGAGTAGAGCTTCAGCAAGAAAGGCTTTATTCAGAAATGGCTCAATATTTTTACTCACGTCTGCTTAATTTACAAATTTATACAATTTTCACGTCCAAAGAATAATTTTAGCTTAGCGTATCCGTCACTTATGCGTGCAGAGACGTGCAGGGAATATCAATTCAGGAACGCTTTAATGAGTCGTGGAGGCGATCTACCAGCGGAAAGATTGCACGTCATTTCAGAGCCTTGCACGTCGACGCGACGAGGTAACTGATGCGAGCATCTTTAGCGCTCCTGGACGCTTAGGCAAAGTACATATATTCTCTCAAATGAAGAAACGTGCGACGTTACGCGTCCCCATAAGGAGACTGTTTTGGCGTGAATACGTCTTTAAATTTGTAATCCTAGTGGCAGGCAATCCAGAAAATCCGATGATAAACAAATCGGGGGGTACAGTTTGGTATTGCAGCTCCGAATCTATCGTCTACATTTGAAATTCAATTACACCACTCGATTGCCAACGGATCAAATAATATGTTTCGTTGAGTGAGAACTGTGAAGCATGGTGAGTGGAAAAAAAGGGGGGGGGGGGGGCAATTTCGAGTTCGTTTCGCCGCGTCGCATAACTTCCGCGTAGCATCACGTTTGACTAGGAGAAGCTACGATGCTCGTTTAAGTTTCAACGGACACCTCGCGTCGGGATCAATCGATTGGGTTTTTAGAAACATTTGTATAGCGTGGTTATGGTGAAATTGTATGAGTTTAATGTAAAAAAAAAAATTTAAAAAGTAACACAATTTCAGGCTATACTCGTCAAAAAGCCATGTCGAAATACAGAAATCGTATACGGTTGGAAAGAGCATCTCAAAAGCAATCCAGCGACACCCAACAAATCCCATATGATCGAGTTAAGCTGTGCCGGGAACGTAAAATATACATCAAGGCGTCCGAGCGCGTCAACGTAGACGTATTGGTGCAAAGCAAACGGCCGTGTCCCCAACACAGCCAAAACAAATTGTTTATTCGCTGGTATGGTTTCAGGTATGGCGAAATATCCAGCATTTACTAAAACACGTAGATTTACATGGAAAAATTCTGAGTCATATTTTCTTTCGTAAGGAGAACAAAACAAGTACATTTTTTTTATCACTCTTCATGTAAATTTCAGTTTTAAGATTTCATTAACTTTCCGAAATTTTTTTGAGTGTCCCACGGTATCAAATTTTGCTCAAAATAGTGTTGCACGTTATAGCAGGCATGGAGTAAAAACATCTGAATACCGAGAAAAACAATTTATAGAAACACACTGGCAATGTTACACACAGAAAATATATGTCTGCAACCAAAAACTTCAGTATAACGAAACTACACCGAGAGAAACGTTTGTTTAAGCCAACAATAAATTTGTTTGTATAAGGCCAAAAGAATTTATTCTGTTGATACAAGCAAATATTTGGTTGCAAGGCAGATTTTTTTTTTGCCCAACTAAACGGTTTAGTTATTTCGAGTGTATATTTTGTTAGAAGAACAAAACCTAATTTGTTGCATTAGATATTGTTCAGTCAATAAAATATTTTGTTAGAGTAATTACATATTTATTTGGCAATATAAAACAAATATTTTGTTCTTTCAAACAAACCTTTCTCTCAGTGTAGTTCACAGCAAACATCTTGAAAGGAATTACTGTATATGAACCCACAGTCTCATATCGCGATCACACAAATACAAAATATTGTTCCCCGTGGAACAAAATTCTCGTGAAAGAAATATAACGAAAGCGTCCACAAATTGCGTTTCTAATATCGCCCGCAGATTCTGCAGCCCGTGTGGAGTGTTATTACGTCATTGTTTGTCACGCCGCGTGTTTAAATTCGTAACTCTACGCCGCTGACATCAAAGTCGCCGCTGTGTATGTGTGAAGAGCGATGCATACGATATTTCGCTCTATGGTGTGGTCCAGAACACTCCCTCGTTGCCACCCGCGAGTTTAGCAGACGAAAAATATCACAGTTCAGCCGGTATTGCACGATACCTGCAGCCGTACTGGGTTCTTGTACGAGCTTCTACAAGCTCTGGTGCACGAGCCGGTATACCAGCCGCTATATGAGCCGCCATGGAAGATTCATATTACACGACAGCTGTTTGCGTACTAGCATTTGGCACCCTCCTCGGTGAGTGCGCAGTGTGGGGTTTGTAGTAAATATGAACTCCATTCGTAGAATTGCTAGCAGTTGGACTATGCGTAGTACTTTGAAAAAACTAGCTAGCACATCTTAATATTGCTATATTACTGTTCGCCTTTTACATCAATTGTTTGCTTACTAGTATAGTTTGATTCATTTTCTTGAAAATGACGTGAAGTCACTAGAGTACGAGTTTGTTATTTCTAATTTTGACCAAAATTACTAACCGGTTGCAAAAAGCGGGTTTTTGTTTGCATACCGGGATATTATCCACATGTAACATTTAATGATAAAAAAACTTAAGTCCAGCGGAGTTTCAAACTAACGCCCAAAAGACACGCGTTATTCGTGGCAGACGCGTCCACATCTCTACGCTACCAGTTCACACGCTTAGCAATTTGTTTATATACTATATATAAATGAAGTCACGGAATTAATTTTTTCATGTAGTTAGTAGTCTTTTAAGTGTTTAGAATGGTTTTTAAACAGTAATTCAAAGTTGCCATTGCCAATGTTATTCGTCGTATTTTAAACCTATTTGAAGGAATTTCAACCTCACGGACGTATAATCAAGATTGAGGTGTCCTTTTCGTTTCTTCACCAGCTCGTTTCAAGTAGTAGACACGGGGAGCGCCCTACGCTCTGAAACCGCGATGTGATTGGCCAGGTATGAAACCTGGTATGGGACCAGCCACGAAAAATAGAGCGTGCCCAATTACCAAACCTGGAACGAAATGTGGCCGTGCAAGGCGGGAAATGGCATAACTGGTGCCACAGTAGCCTGTATAACGGCCGCTATGGCGGACCTTGCAAAAGCTTTTACGGAATTTGGTATCGTGTAATATCGCCTTTACAGTACAAATATTTTGTTTCTCGTTCTTCATACGTGGTCAGTTCTAAAAACAAGGAATTAAGCGAGTAGATCGCAAATGTGATAATAGGTTTTTCTTTTTATAATCCCAATAATTTTGAAGCCCTAAGACTGGGGATGTAAAGACTTCAAAAATAAAAATTTTTATTGCGTTCGGAAACCTGTAAAATTTATGTTTGAGAAATATTCCTATTGGTTGTGTGACCTTTCGAGCTGGAACCAAACGGAATGGAAATGTGGTTGGGACAATGGTGTGTACCAAATGCTTAACTTGTTGTTGTTACCAAATTTTTTCACGGAAATATCTGGGGTATTCATCAACTCACGGTTTACTCAGTATTGCCGGCCTTCGCGGCAGAGGTGGTAACATTCCAACTCACGGTACGAGGAGTTCCGGGTTCGAGTCCCGGCCGAGCAACAGGTGCCGATCTATATTATTCCTTACAGAGCCGGCTGAGTCAATGTCCTTGATAATAGCTATTCAAGTCTGAAAAAGAAATATATAACAATGTCGTAAAAAAAGAAACAAAATCTGGGGTGTCACTTGCCGCCTTCTGCTAATCCTTCTTCTAATGTCTGTGGCCCAACCCCATCAGCGTTCTTACACTGCAAACACTGCGATTCACTGTTGGAAGGAAATGCATTAATTTATCTAAAAATGGTCTCGTGTACAGTAAAATTGCAAAGCGACGTTTTTGTTCGCCATGTACAACTGATTACACATCCGCAGAGAATAATCCAATGGAGGCATACATGTTTCGATGGACGGATAGCATTACAACCCGTCAATTACGGAAAAGGGTTGATTTCGGCACCCACATTTGTATCGTTCGTACTTCGTCGTTAAATAATGCATGATCCGGGAACACAGTTATATATCTTTCATTGTAGCTGCGTTACCAGCATTCAAAGTCTGCTTCAGTTACGCTTGCACAAAGTCTGCTTCAGTTACTCTTTCACAAAGTCTGCTTCAGTTACTCTTGCACAAAGTCTGCTTCAGTTACTCTTGCACAAAGTCTGCTTCAGTTACTCTTGCACAAAGTCTGCTTCAGTTACTCTTGCACAAAGTCTGCTTCAGTTACTCTTGCACAAAGTCTGCTTCAGTTACTCTTTCACAAAGTCTGCTTCAGTTACTCTTGCACAAAGTCTGCTTCAGTTACTCTTGCACAAAGTCTGCTTCAGTTACTCTTGCACAAAGTCTACTTCAGTTACTCTTGCACAAAGTCTACTTCAGTTACTCTTGCACAAAGTCTGCTTCAGTTGTTCTTGCAGGTGTGGGTAGGAACCGCTGGAATGAACTACGCTGTAGTTCGTATATACCTATATATTTTCTATAACCCATTCACCGTTACTTCACAATTTTCTGAAGCCCTGCTAAAGTTCTACTTGCGGGATATTCCTACGCCTCGTGCAAACTAAGCTTGACTAAGTCTGGGAAATTACACCAGAGGACAACGCACAGCTTTCATGCGCACTCAGTTGTAATATTATTTTGCGTGTGAACTATTTATTACTGGGCGCTACCAACATACATTATTTCTCGCTGTTTTTTATTCGTGTTTATTATAAAATAAATATTATAATACATATAAAATATAGGGTAAATTTTAATTTAACGAAAAATAAGACGCGTATGTGTTTACAGAGGTATAAAACACTCGACACGCGGCATATTTAGGAAATAACTAAATACGTAATCCATGGGGTGATTTTTCAAAGGTTTGTGTTAAAACGTCCGATGAAGCCACGGTTATTTGAGCACTTTTGAAATCAACCTATGAAGATTGTCACTGTCCCTACCTGCATACAAATTAACGAGCATACTGACTGATATTAGCCCAGTATTGATGGCAACAACGAACGGAAACTAATGCCATGTCCTAACGTCGGATTAGAAAGTTGGTACTAAAATAACTTATTTTGCTTTACCCTTTGTCTTAATGATTGTAAGTTTAAGAAGAAGAAGAAAATTTGTAAAATATTTACTTCTGTAATAATTTCACAGTTTCACATTACCGACGCATGAATAAAGTTACCAGGTCCATGGCGATGTTATTGTACGTTTAGTGGAAGAATACACAACGAGCATACAAGTAGATCTTAAGCATGCGCATCAAAAGTGCTCAGTTTACCGTAAACAGATGTTAAAGGCTGTTCACGATAAAGTGAGCACTTTTAAAATCTACCTTAGAAATATAGTCACTGCTCCTACCTGCATATATTTTTAATGTCGCACCGAGTGACATGCACCCAGTAAATTATATTGTATTGCAAAGGGCTTTTAAAGTCCCCCGGTTTTATGCTTGAAAGCTTAGCAGGGGAAGGCTTACAGACTAAATTATAACCTAACATAAATTAACACCCATACCTTACCCGGGATTTCAACCCAGAGCCTCCCGCAATCCAGATCGCTGGCGCACCCACCGATTGCTCCACGGGAGATCGGCTTCACATAGTAAAGTTGGTAACGATTGATGGAAAGTAGTTCCATATCTTAATGTCGAATAAAAAGTTTTAGTTACGCATTTCTGATAACTTAAATTATTTCTTTCGCTTTCTGTTTTTATTATGTATCTAAGCGTAAAAAATACTAGAGTTGTAACATATTAATTTTTCTATTAATTCTACATTTTCACCACACCGAAGCATGAACTAAGCGAAGAGGCCCATGGCACGGTTAATTTTACGTAGGGCGGAGGAATACGCAACGTTCATACAAGTAGGCCTAGATCTTAAGCAGGGCTTTCAAAAGTGCTCATGTTACCGTGAACCGCCTATAGCAATTTTTAACGAGGACACACTTGCTAAAGTTTTCCGGTAGAGTTCAGTTACAATCCGTGGCCTCCATTTACATTTACACGCCACGCTGCGTGGTAGGACGCCGCACTTTTGAAAAACCTGCTTCAGATCTACTTGTAAGCACGTTGTTTATTCTTCCGTCTTATGTAAAATTAACATTGCCATGGGCCTCATCACTTTATTCAGGCGTCGGTCAAGTGAAACTGTGAAACGATTGGGAAATTAAATATTTTAATTTTTTTATTTATAAACTTTGTTCCTTTAAAACAAAAACAAAAAAAAAAAAACGAAAAGAAAGCTCGAGATATAATTTTAGGTTATCAGAAATGTTTACCTAACACTTTTTATTCGATGTCAAGTTATGGAACTACTTTCCCTCCATCGTTGCCAACTTTACTGGGCGCATGCCCCTCAGTGCGCCCGCTAAAATATATGTATGCAGGGACAGGGCCTTTTTTCTAAGGTTGTTTTTCAAAAGTGCTCACTTTATCTTCAACGGCCTTTACGTACCACGACGCAGGTTGCGGGTCGCTTTTCCCCCGGGGGTGAGTTTCCCCGTTGACCTGCCGCCCGTGTGAACGCAGCGCTGGTCAGCGGTGGCGGCACCCGCCTCTGCCGGGGGTCGAGAGGTCACCGCGGGGCGGTCACGCACTAGCAACCGCGCAACGCTGACGGAGACGAGCGTTACAAACGCGGTGGGCGACACGTGGCGGGTATTCCTCTTCAGACGTCAACATACAAGTGAAGTGAAGTGAAGAGATCTGGGCGGCTCTTTAACAACGAGGTCTTGAGAGCCGATGAGGGTGATTGAAGTGAATATGGAGCGGCGCCGGAATGAAGAAAACTGGAGATCCCCGACTAAAACCCGCCGACCAACGGCATCGACCCTCCACGATCCCCACTTGCGAAAATCCCGGTGACCCGGCCGGGGGTTGAACCCGGTTCACCTTGGTGGGAGGCGAGCGTGCTAATAGCTCAGCGACCGTGGCCCCCGCCAAAATAGACAGGCGTACTGCTGTTTGAAAGTTCGAATTTGATTAGAAATATTTAAAATTAAGATTTATTACAAGACATTAAAAAAAATCAAAGATAGATACGACATAGAGAACTACTTAACGATAATTTCGTTCAAATTTGTACGGTTTCAATTATACTTGTATTTTTCCACGTGGGATTGACATTATTAAACAATTAGGTAATATTTCATTACGATTACGGATGCGAAATTAATCATGTAGAAAAATAATTCAGATTTCGAAATAACTGTTAAGATGTTCCCTATGTCGGTATTTTAAATATTGAATCCCCTAAAATTAAGTTTTGGAGGAAAATAAGTAAATTCCCTTAATGCCTCCCCCTGAATTAGTCCCCGTCATCTTGGATTTTCACATATTTTTTGCAAAAATTTCATTCAATAACGTTTAGTGAAATTTTTGCACGAAATTGCGTAAATAATAGCTCCTCAGAATTTTTTTTAAATACTGATTGCAGACAAAGAATAAATGATTTTTTCTTGCTTTCTGTTACAGAAATGGTCTTGGCAACAGTAGCCTAGCAATACGTGTTTTATACATGTGCATTATAATGCCCTACGCTTTGCCGACGCCCAAAATAAAGTTAAAACTCTATGATGCTCTTTACGGCGAAAATTCTGAAAACCCAAGATAGCGGAGACTGGTTCCCCTTAATAGCGTTAGCAATGGAAAAACATTGTTATATATATATAATGTATTATTCAATTTGTAAACATTACCTGTGACTACATTTTCCTTAAATACTTTTTTTTCTAGATCGTAAGATTTCTGCAAACTAACGTGTCAAAGTCAAAATTTACGGTTTTTGTAATGTGCAAATATCAAATATAACAAACCAAATAATGCGCAGAAAGTTTAAAAAAGGGCTACTGAAATACCTTGTCTTACTTCGTATTAAATTAAATTATCTTTAGAAGAAGCTATTTTCTAAAAAATTTAACGGCAGTCACAAATCAACAATGTGAAAGAATTTATTTATTTCTAGCAACTTTTTTTATATTGCAAATACATTTCCTTGTACAATTTTATATCAGTCTTGAAGTGGCTCTTGGTATCTTCTATCAGTAAGAATTATCTCATTTGTGTTATGTAAGATGGTTCTCATTATTAGTACATTTCTAAAACAGTAAAATTATGATTTTGGCATGTAGGCTATTTATGAGGAAAACTATGCTCTCTAAAAATTATTTTTGCAAGGAAAGAGTAAGCAGTAATAAAAAAAAAACCGAAAATTTGAACAGCGTTTGGTACAAATATTAAATATAGTCTTTTCGCCGTTTCTTCACCCTTTTGAATAAAACTTTTAAAAATCTCCCCATGTATGACGTGTTTAGTTATTTCCAACTTATTGTATATATCACAAGCGTTTTATACTTGTGTTCATAAAAGTTAATTTTTTTCTTTTTAAATAGAAATGTTACCCATATTTTATTTTTAATTCGTGATGATTCATTTATAAATAAATATTAATAAAAAACAGGGAGAAAATATGTGTGTTGGTAACGCTTAGTAAGAAATAGTTCTTATACAAAATACTGTTATACAGAGGTTGCATGAATGCTTTACGTTGTCCTTTGGTGCAGTTTTACAGACTTAGTTAAACTTAGTTTGCACGAAGCGGAGGAATATCCTGGAAGTAGAACTTTAGCAGGGCTTCAGAAAAGTCAGGAGTGACCCTTGTAGCGACAAGGGATGCGCTGATCGATTTGTAATGGATAATTAACGATCGGCACTGGTGCATTTTGGCAATGGGCATCCTTGAAACGAATATGTACACATCGCACTGTTTGGCCACAAGATATACCCGGCATTTATTTAACGTAAGCCCGTCTCCATTGAATAACGTTATGACTTGTGATCAAATTCTATTAAGAAGAAACTGAAAGCTCGTAAGGTGTCCGCCTATCAGCTGTTTTCCGAGTTTCAGGTTGAAAAGCGCGGAAGCTAGAAGGACGACACTACCATGCGCATCAAGTACGCCTTCTACTCTATGTGCAAGGTTTTGAACTGGCGTGCAATGTTCTCGTCGTCCTTCGTGTAAATATAATACTTTAAGAGATGATCCTATTATATTGTTGCTGGGAAGTCAGTTGCAACGTTCATTGCAGGTTCCTTAGTTATTTTGTGTCAGAACTTATACGTTGAGGGACAGTGCCTTGAAAAATCCATTGTTAGCAGTAATACAATGCTCCGAAATAGCGTTTCTTATCTCGGTGATATCTTGGAAGTAATGAGTGAGTGAAGAGAATTGGACGGCTCTTAACATCGAGGTCCTGAGAGCCAGCGCCGGAATGAAAGGGCGGGAGAAACGGGAAAACCCTAAGAAAACCTGCCGACAAAACGTCGTCGTTCGGCACGATTCCAACATGCGAAAATCCGGAGTGACACGGCCAGGGATTTAACCCGGATCTCACTTGGTGGGAGTCGAGCAGGCTGACCGCTCAACCACCGTGGCCCCTCCTTGGAAGTAATCGACAGGCCAATGCCTGTCAAATGTGTTCTTCCCGTATATCAATATGAATAGTTTCGTAAGAAGAAAAATATTTCGAACATACTGCAACCTAGTTCAAGTGCCCTTAAACACGGCTCTCTTAATTTTCGTTCGGAACCTACGAAATTGATCAGGGCTGTCTCCGAACCACAACAAGAAATCAAGAGCTCGATTCCCGACGGGGCACAGCTTGGATTTTCGCGTGTAGGGCGAACGTTGACAGTGTCCGCTGTGTTTTTTTTCCAGAGAATCTGGAGATCTGTCTTTTAATTCCGTTGCTACTCACCTCGTAGCACCACCATAAACGCCGAATTGTTCAGGATGTAAACTCTGCCCAGATCTCTCTCACTTATCTCTACTATCTTCGTAGTTACGGTTTTGTAATTCTATCAACTAATGGAGAATTTGTATACGAGTTCTTCTGAAACTTATACACTTCAACTACCATGCGGAAAGAAAGTAACTGTTGACATTGAAGCCATAGACTTGCTTCATAGACATAGATTTAAAAGTTGTAGAAGTTAAAATAAAGAGACTATTTGCAAGTAGATGATGAAGTTATTGATATTTCTTTACATTTTAAACGATTATCAAAAACCTTCTGCTTCTACTAAATGTGTGATTACTCGGCGGCAAGACGTCAAACGATGCTGAGCTGGCGGGAAGGGGTACAATCCGCGCACCAGCTCTTTGTCACTGTACGGTATGATAGTATCTGGTGAGCAGGGCCAAAGAGTTGATGAGCGGACTATAAGTTAGTGCAAAACCCGCAGCGTTCCATCCCTTTCCTCTTACATATCCGCAACACGTGCATCAGTATTGGTCGCACGGTAGCCTATCACGTAGGCACTCATAGCACACCCTTGCTGCGTATCGTTGCCATGAGTTCTATTGACTGTATATTTCAATTTAAAAACCATTACATTCAGCAATAGTGTATAAAATGTATTTTTTTCTAATATAAAATTGTTGACGGCTTTTCCAGCATTACTTATAAAAATCTCACTATTGTACATACGTAATTTATAAAACATCAGTGTGTATAACTCTACAACAACATAACTCAAAAGCAAATTTAAGCAAATTTCATTACCTTGAGAACTCTTGATAGACAATTTTGTTTAAGAAACTTTATTTTCTACAATATACATGCATTTCAATGTTACAAAACTATAGATATTAATTTGTTAATTAAAACCATAATAATTATTTTTATATTAATTGATTTTGTGTTTTATATCCTTTATTAGTCGTCAGATGATAGTAAGTCTTTCAATTTCCGTCTACAGACTCTTACCAATTATTGTTGCACGCAATAATTATAGGTATTAAAATACCTCGTCAATTAATTTAACTCCATTAAAATATGCCAAGTAGTTTAAGTTATGTTCTTTATTTTATGGTTAGGGAGCTCGCGCAGTACAAGAGTTACCCGTAAATCTTACGGATGCTGGTCATCACAAGTTTATTATTTTTAATTTGTAAGAAATAATGTTCAGCTTGTAGATATTTCTAGCAAGTACATTTTCCTCCACACAAATTTTTTTAGATAACATATTGTTTTTTTTTTTTTTTTTTTTTTTTTCGGAATATCAAAATTATAATTTAGAAGATTTTGCAACCCACAAATAAAAAAAACGCACACGACGACTGAAATACAACATTTATTTTAGAAAAAGTTCCTACTGCTATAGGCTGTTCACGATAAAAATTATCATTTCAAAGAGCCCTGCTTACGATATACTTGTATGCAGGTTGTGTATTCTTCCGCCTTATGTAACATTAACACTGCCATGAACCTCGTCACTTTATTAGTACGTCGGTCAAGTGAAGCTGTGAAATTATTAGAAAAGTAAATATTTTACAAATCTGGTCATTTTTACAAAAAAGAAACAGAAAAGTTAAAAAATAATTTACGTTATCACAAATGGTTACCTAAAACTTTTTATTCGACCTTAAAAATGGAACTGCTTTCCATCCATCATTGCCAACTTTACTGTGTGCATGTCAGTCAGTGCGCCCGTTAAAATATATGCAGGTAGGGGTAGTGATTTTTTTTCGAGGTTGATTTCAAAAGTGTTCACTTTATCGTGAACAGTCTTTACAAATAAAATATATGCGTCTACAGCTGTCATATCTGCCCCCCTCGGCCTGTTGCCTTCATTGCCTCACAGATAGAGCACGAATCATGGGGAAGCATAGTTTTTCTCTGCCTGGTGACGGACATGTAGACTCATTTACAGCCAGACCGTTGGTGCCCGAGCAGAAATTTCATTGAAAAGAAATCCGTAAACGATCGGTAACGGACGAGTTGCGATGGGCGATGTTTGCGTCGGCCGAGCGAATCAAGTCCGGAAGGGGTGGCGACATCTAGCGGGGAAAACTCACAGGTGTGTCGATGGAAAGGAAGGAAGAACACGGGCTGACTTACGAATGCCGCGATTTCAGGTTCCCTCTTCGTTTGACTGGCGGTGTGCGGAAGTCGGCGGCAGTGGCGTTAACAGAAATCTCTCTCCGCCCCCCCCCCCCCCATCGATCAACCATGTAATGCTTTTAGTTGTCGAACGTCGCAAATAACAGTTAAGCGAAAACCACATATGTGATGCTTCATAATTGACGCGAGGTTCGTAGAAGTTTTCAAGGAAGCGTTTTGGTCGCTGGCCATAATGTCGTGAAGACTTATTATTTTTTGTGTTATTTTCGTCGCCGTGTGTCTTCTCTGTTGGTTTATCTACTATATCTGGTTATTTTTGTGGTACATGTGATTCATTTGGTTTTTATAATCTGACAAGGAGCACTTTTTCTGACTTATGTTTCTATCTTATTGTCGTTTTAATTATACAAGATGTTGCAATGTTGCATGTCAATACTTTGGAGGAACATTCCTCACATCTGGAGGATGAAAAAATGCAGTATGTACAAAAGTCCACGAGTGCATCTTTTCGGTACTACAGCCCATATTACATAACGTACAGTGTATGGCGCGTAGGCTGGATCATGTCACTGTGGAATGCTATCGCAGCTGTATTGGCAGCCCCATACCAGCCCCCGAGAAGTCCTGATGTGATTCCGCTAGACTTTTATTTGTGGGGACATTTGAAGGCTCTTGTGTATGCGACCCCAGTGGACGATGTGGGCTCCCTTCGTGTCCGGTTGGGGCGGGTTGCGAAACTATCAGGAGGACACCAGGGTTCCATCAACGCATCTTGAAGTCCATGCAACGGCGCGGGTTGAAGCTTGTGTACGTGCTGATGGAGGGCATTGTGAACATTTCCGGTAGTGCCGACGATAAGCTCTCGCACATTTGTAACTTCCTATTATTCTAAGTGCAGTGTAGTGGTGTGAGGTGCCGTGTGCCATGTAAACGTACGCTGCAATTGCATTCCACAGTAACATGATCCATCCTGCAGGTCATTCACTGTACGTTATGAACTATGGGTTGCAGTACGGAAGAAAAAAGCATTTACTGACCTATACTCATATAATATTTTTTCATACTCCAGATGTGACGAATGTTCCCACGAAATATTTACATGCAATATTGAAACATCCTGTGTGTGTCTATATATATATATATATATATATATATATATATATATATATATATATATATATATATATATCACTGACAACGGAACAGCTTTTCATAATTACCTGTCTGTGGTGTTCTAAAAGGATTTTTAATCTTTTTTCTTGCTGAGTTCTATGTGTGTGTGCGGGATATTTTTATTTAGTCTCATGGTCGGCAATGGACACAGTCCAATTCAACCATCATAACACCAGTCTCATTCGCAAGCATGCGGTGAAAGTGAAGTATTTCCTCCTCGCTTTTCTCTACGGTTGTTAGAACATCTTAATTATGCTCTATGTATTTTATCACGGTGAATTTTTTTGCATGTGATTGTACTGGGTTGAACATACCATAAGAAATACGTGTGAAAAAAAAAAGGAGAGGAAATAATTTGTTTTCATATTTGAGAAACTGCCAAAGCAAGAAGAAAAAGAATTTAGCGTTGTTATTAATGTGAACAGTCAGGCTACTTGCCACATCTCCTTGATTGAAAATATTTAATGTTTATATAAATATATATAATTTGTAAACTAAACGAATTTTCCATAGTGATTTTTGAGTACTGAGACATTAGGAAACGGAAGTCGCGTGGTAGTAGTGCTGCAAGTTATGAAGGCGCTTAGTGACTGTGATACTGATTGTTTTGATTTTTATTTTCATACATTTAAATGGAAGGAAAAAGGAACAACAATATTTAAATTAGAAAATCCTCGTCACTCTAAATTACGTACTGCGCAGTGTAACAAAATATATTTCAACACGAATATAATGTGTTTGACTATGCAATAACGTATCAGTGTGTCGGTGTCCATTTTTCTTTACCTTTTTTTGTAAATGTACTTTATAAATGTATTATTTTTTTTTTAACACAAAAAGGATTCTGAACAAAAAGTGAACAATCGCACATGTTTTTTGGAGTCGTACTTGAACAAATAGCACTCTTGTCTTATTGTATATGTTCTACATAAAAGGACCCGGAATATTTGTTTTCGTAATATGGTTAGTTGACCAATTTACTCGTCTACATAACACATTCACTTGTAAATTAATTAACGATGCTTTGGAAATAATTATGCCCTATTGTGTTGTGCTTTAAAGTTTCAATTCCTCAATGCACAACTAAGTCAATGTAGTTACGTTAACGAGTTCTGAGATAAAATATTTGGCGTTTTTCGTGGAACCATATAGAGTTAGTCTACAGATTAATTTACATTTTGTCATAATGATTATTGTAATGAGTTTTATCAATAATTAAAAATGTGCGCAGTTTCAGTGATTGAATAAGTGACGGCTGACTGCAGTGGCGAATTAAATAAAATATTATTTCCATTAAATGTAGCCAAATAATAACATGAAATAAACATATTTACTCTAGTTTACTATTTTTATTGAGCAATTTACCGCAATTTAAAAAAGTAAAAATTTTTGCAGGTGGCCGGCATCGAACTTGGAAGCGCTCTTCCCTTCGCTTGTATACTGGGTCAGCTATAAAAGCATACTGACAATACCGAGGAAAACAGACGTCTTATACTTCTTTATAAACAATGTGAAGTTTTAATACCTATACTTTTCTTTTCATTTTTAGTTTGATTTGTATTGTTACGATAGTTCAAACGAATAGTACATATGAGTACACTCTCTTCACGACTTTATATATGAAGTTTAATCCTTCAAACACAGCACTGTGATGATTACATGAAAACGAAATGAAAAACGTTAAGACGGAATGAAAGACTGGATGTTCATTTTACCTCATAAAATTGTGTTTGTAAAGACGAGACACATTTTATAAAGTACTTTGTATTGGGTTTATTAGCTCATACGTTATTTCACTTGATACGCGTTTTTAAAGGGGTTTTTTTTACACGTAATTTGGAGGCCATTTTTACACGCTGTTTACCTGATCCATCAGTCAAAAATAAACCACTGGGAAACAGTTTTAAAAAATTACTCATGAATCAGTGTGAAATGTCACTGGATCAATTAATGAAGGAAATCTTACATTTTTTTCACTGGTTCATCTGTTAGATTCACTGAAGTGACTGTTGAATCAGTCAGGTACTGTTGACTGATTGAAGCAGTGAAATTCTCACAGGTTCAGATTTACACTGGTTTTAAGGTTTCCTGGCCAATGATTATCAGCATCCATCTAGCCTGTCCGTTTGTTTGCCATTACACTGCAGACATAAAGCCTGTCCGTTTGTTTGCCATACACTACATACATAAAGCCTGTCCGTTTGTTTGCCATTACACTGCAGACATAAAGCCTGTCCGTTTGTTTGCCATTACACTGCAGACATAAAGTTCATGGTCTTGCTGTTCAAAGTTGTCCACTCATTTTATTTATTTAGTGGATTGTTAAAAACATTTAGGCAGTTTTATCTTCGGGTTTAGCAAGTAAATATGCGTTTGTTATTGCATGTTTAATGTTTTCTTCAGTTTACTGGGATGAGACCTAGAAGACTGGGGTTGTAATCTAATTCACTGCAATATGCCTTCTTTAACTTTGCCCTTGATCTCTTCATGGCGATCTGGGAATCGTTTCAAAACGCTCACCCTCGTTTT
The DNA here is from genome assembly GCA_029891345.1 of Dryococelus australis. Lineage (NCBI taxonomy): Eukaryota > Metazoa > Arthropoda > Insecta > Phasmatodea > Phasmatidae > Dryococelus > Dryococelus australis. The sequence goes on along the minus strand of CM056998.1, from coordinate 60,758,587 downwards.
GCAATCTGCAACGAATATACGAAGAAAAAAAAATTAATTAAATATAATTTACTATGTTGTCACGGTTTGTGTGCGAAAACATTGTCTAGCAAACGGCAGGAAAAAGCTGCTAAACTGCTATAAACAATTGAAAAACCAACCTTGTAGTGTAGGACCTGTGAAAGGGTCGTCGCCGATGCCCTCAGCTGAAGGGAGCATTCTAGGGTGCATCTGTACCCTTACTACGAATTCGGACAGCAATGCAACGTCACCGTTTGGATGCACTTTTCTAGAGATCGAAGCCACGTAAGAACACTTTGCTGGTGATTTAAGACACAGCCTGGGTTCATAATTTACTTATTTATGAGTCGCCAGTGCCTCTAGCAAATCCCTTCGAAATTTTTCAGAAATGCGTATACCAGGCATATTCCTATATTGTATAGCTTAAAATTTCCGACCATGATACCTAACCTGCTAGATGTAAGCTTAAAAACTCCCATCTAATTCCTTAATTAAAACTTTTAAAAAAGTTTTAATGGTTTATACAAAACACTTAAAATATTTAAATCGGCTCAGCGATATGAGAAGATATTTCATTATTAAGAGCCAATTCCATGTGTATGTAGCAGAATATTTTTTTGAGATTTACAAAATATTTGGTTTGTAAAACTACTGATCTACCCTAACTGGCTACAGATCTCCATAAGGACTATACAAGTTTCACAGTTGAAGAACGCTCTGTGTTTTAAGCAGTAATTGTAGTCCGTTACAGGCAAAAGTTGCTTAAGTATCCTTAGAGTGAAAACATATGTGTACTAACGTGTTCAACGTATGCTGTGTAAAATGCTCGTCGATCGCAAAATGCGGCATGTTAAAGGCGGCAGATTTACTAGGCCGCCAAATGGTGCGCAGAGCTTCAGGAAAATACATTTTTTTAAAAAGTCCTTTCAACATCCCTGATGAATAACTAATTTATGAATAGAATTTAAGAAACTTTACTTATTTAAGTATTTGGCCTGTTGGGTCGCGTATTAGATGGTCTACGAATGGCCAGGATTGAAAGGGCTCGTGCTGGCAGAGTTAGGGCGCATCTCAATCCTCCTGCCCATTCGAGGGCCACCCCATAAAAATGTCTTAATCGTCTGGTGATTGGGTGACCGTAATCAGACATTATTTTATTTGGTAGTGTAAGGCCGTGTGTCCTGGCGCCCCTGGAGGTCTTCACAAGTCACAAAAGTTACCGAAACTATTTTATATCTAACCCAGAAGCTGAGAAGTGACAGCACATGTTTATAGAAATCTATAATACTTTACAATTAACATAATATATATACCAGCATTTTTCAACATTAGTTCGTAACATTTGTATGTTGAACAATTAAATAAAAACTTTAGAGTCTACTCTTTCACGGGGAAATATTAATCGGTAATAACAAAATATAAATAACAATATTTAAAGGCAAAATGATCACTATGAAGTTCATAATAGATCCACTTAAGTCATTTTCACTCAAAACATTTGTCAGAAAAATATTGACGAACAAACACTAAATACACGTACATAAGTGTGCCGTTCGCATGTGCCCGCGATGTGGATTATGCATTCCGTGCAGACGAGTGCTAAACTTACGTTCTGCACCATACCCACTGTTTGGCATCCTCTATCCCGGGCGGTGGCTGTGCCCTCGTCGGGCCCAAAGTTCCCGAGAGTATGACGGTGCGACGGCTCGCCGAGGTAACCTACATTGGATAAACCCCCAAAATGACCGCCACTATGCAGCTTCTTGCTTTGGTGCGCTCAGCCGGAGAAGCCTATGACTACTTGTCTAAATGAGGGAGGGGCGACATGTTTTTCAAGACCGTCTCTTTATGAAAGTGCGAGCCGGAACCTGGCAAATGTCCAGTGTAGACGGCACCAAGACTCCGGATGTTGTCTCCTGTGAAACGTTTTCGGGTCAGTTACAGGTGGGGCTGCGGCGAGGAAATCCGGACATGTCCCAGAAAAGACACAGTAGTAGTTCAAAATTCTCCGTCTATGACAGTAGATCATTCTTTACAAACAGTGTTGGCCACGTGGGCCAACTTGGGCGGGGTTACGGCTGCCGCGAGATGTCGATAGTTTGGTGCAGTCGTACCTTGTCAGCGAGACCCAATTACTCTCCAAATCTCAGCAGATTCCTGCTTTGCTGTTGCCTAGCGGTCTTTGCTGCTTACAGAGTATTTTTGGCAACAACCACAGGCCGAATGTTTGCTGGTGTTGTCGCTGCTCGTGGCGAGGTAATTATAACACTATGTACGAGTCTTTGCACACTCTTCCTTCTCTTTTCAAAGTTTATTCTCCCAGGTTTCTCGAATTGAGTACTCATCGACGCTGCACAATTTTAAGAAGCTAAACATCAACCCAGAAGACGCCAACTTATATTAAAACAAGAGATTACTGTAATATCTAATAAGTCTACTTTCCTCAACATGGGTGCAATTAATTCTAAATAATTTCTTATATGCTGAGCTGGTAGGCAGGACTTGTCATATCGTTGCTAAGCAATATCTTGAGAGACGAAACCAGAAACATATGCAACCAAAGTGAGACAGTTACAAATACACACGTGCCTTACCGAGGACTCGAACCCAGAAAACCTCGTATCATAAGCTAGTGCGCAATCAACTATATTACGGATGTTGTAATCCAGTTTCAACTTCGAATTGAATCAATCTAATGTTTCGAATAATAGGGTTTATTAAGCTAAAATATTTACACGGTCGTTATTTTGAAAATAAATTACTAAGCCATTTAAAATATGCTTGTTTACATGACATACTGTAGTGCTACTAGTTTGCCAAATTTGGTTGAAATTTTTTTTTTTCGGAGATATCACGTAATTCAACTTTTTGATTTCATAATATTTTACAAGTTGGCGAACAAAATAATGTGTGTGTGCACATTAGAGGGCTGTAATGTATACAGCCAGCATACAAAGTTTCACTGGAATTAATAACATTGTTTCGACGATATAACATACAAAACTAAAGTAGATATTTGGCCGCCATTTTAAAAATAAGTGTCTAAAATACTTAAAACATATTAGTTTACATCGCCTGCCGCATTACTACTTGTTTGCCATATTTGGTAACAATCGGTCAATTGGTTCCCGAGATATAACATAAAAAATGTATTTATTCGTGTGGCACCTTTTCACAAAATGGAGGACAAAATAGGCTGATTGTAGATAATGTTTTGATAGTTATTATATTTACCCCCAGCATAAAAAGTAAAGTTGGAATGGATTGCATTGTTTCGAATATATATTATGCTAAAATAAATACATGTCCTCCAATTTGAAAATAAAAGTCTGACAAACTAATTATCATATTTGTATACATTACCTGCCGCATTACTACTGGTTTGCCCAATTTGGTAACAATCTGTCAATGGTTTCCTGGGGTATTACACTAACACTTTATCTTACAAAATGGCGGGCAAAAGAGGTTGCTTCGGGCATATATGATGATTGTAATCTTTACAGGCAGCACACAAAATTTGAATGAAATTGGTCAAACAGTATGGTAGTTGTACCATATAAACCTAAAATATTTGTATGGCCACCATTTTAAAAATAAGAGACTCATCATATTCAAGTGAATAAATTTACATCGTCTACAATAGTACTACTTTTATGCCAAATTTGGTGAAAATTGGTTTAGTAGTTTTTGAGATAAAATGAAAAAGCATTAATTTTTCATGCGATACGATCTTCCAAAATAGTAGACCAACAAATTTTCCACCTCTTAATTAAATGCTTATATTTTGTGCTGACAGCATTCAAAATTTTATTTAAATCCGTTTCCGAGATATGAAACATCACCCTAAATTTTTTAATTGCCGCCATTTTTAAAGTATGTGCCCAACGTGGTCGAAAACACTAAAAGTCAGGTGTCCTTGCTTAGTAGGGCCCACTACATGTGAACCGATCTTGGTGAAATTCGGTTCTCCTTTTAAAAAATTGGAAGGGTGGGCACGTGCGCGCGCGCAAACACACACACACATACACATACACACCTACATACTCAAACATACACACGCATACACACACAGAAGCGCAGACAGGAATGTGATCTCAGAAGCGTTTCTTTCCTTCGGAAAGTAGACTAATAAAACTGCTTTTACTGCTACCGCAAAATAGATAATTGATTTTGTTCTCTACCCTAAATCTGCCACACAAGATATGAAATTTGTGTATCAAATCCAGTATTAGTAAAAAATAATTGTACATACTTATGGTGTCCTAGATAATTTAGTTGCCATAAGCCTCTTCTATACGAGGTCGCTAGAGATTTGCCTGATTTTATTCCCTATAAACTATAAATACTTGTATAGTTTTGAGGGAAGGTAATCTGTAATTTAGCTTTAGGCCTGTTCCGTTTCCCGGATGGCGAAGATGTTTAGAATATGGGACTCCACATACCTACTAAATATACCAAATGTATTGATCTCCTTTATGTTGTCAACATCTTTTGCATTTAGCACATGATTCCGCAGTTTCAGACTGAACGTGTGTCAAGCCTATATTTGACAAAGAGGAACAGCTTTAACCAACCTGTACTGATAAACATTACTGTGAAACAGATGGGATTCAAAACCAAACACTCAAGCGGTCATTCTCAGTTGCAAATGCATAAGAAATTCTTTTTTGGTAATATTTATAAAGTATTTATATAAACTAATAAAGTAACTTAAAACGAAACTTTATCTCCCGTACATGGACTAACGTGAATTTCGGGACGAAATATGTATTGCATTTTTATAATTGTAATAGATGTATCGAAAGCTAATTTTCTTTAAAAATTACTACTTAAAGTGTAATCTATTTACCTACTTAAACTAATGCTAGGCCCATTATTTCTTGCCTCAGAAACTTTCTGCATTTACTAATTTACCTGCTATCGTTCAGATCATAATAGTGTATAATATTTGCGGCAACAATTTAAAGGATTTTAAAGTAAAATGCAAAACAGGAGACGTGTGATTAGCCTGCCTTCCTTCCACGGCAGCGATGCGGGTTCGATTATCTGAGAATCTCGCTCAGGAATATTTTTTCTCACATGGAAATGTGGCGGACGTTGCTGATGGACAGCAGGTTTTCTCTCAAGGTCATCTCATTTCTCTCAACAATGCTCCTTCAGGAATATTTTTTCTGACATGGGAAATGTGGCGGACGTTGCCGATTGACAGTAGGTTTTCTCTCAAGGTCATCTCATTTCTCTCAACAATGCTCTTTTTCGCTACTGTCTGTGACTCGAGTGGGCGACACTCTGACTCTGTACTGGTGCTTTCATGTGATGATTATTTAACTTTATTCAAAATGTCATGGCCATTCATACTAATACAGGAAATTCAAAGGCCAACTTGCACAATCTGATATCCAAAACTGGCCAAGGATCCGTAAGCAACTAATATATATGGTTCAATGCATTTGTAATATTTTTACTTTGAGCTCACGCTATTTTGAATGCAGTATCTAACTCACATCTGCATGTCTAGGATGTTTAAGTTAGATTAATGGTATGCAATATTATAACGTTATGTAATCCACCTCTTTATCTTGGCAGTGTCGTCAGTGATTAATACTGCTTATAAACAGCACACACGCGGATGTTAATGTCACCTGGTGACGGAATATTATGTAGCCATGTTCCACCAAGTTGTGTACATGTGTGTTTGTGTGCCTTGTGTTCACTAAGGAGATTAGTGTCAGGTTGTCGTTCCCCTTCTTGTTTCAGGTCTCAGAAACCCTCGAAAGTCCCTAACTCTCTAAACCTCGTCAACAAGGAGCACGTTCTACAACCCGACTCCAAGCCAGCCCTTGCCGACGGCTTCAATAAACGTCCAACCACGGTGCGACGACGAAACGGTAGACGACTTCGAATCGTGCGAGACGGCAGGCGGTTGTATATCGTCAGACTACACGAAAGCGGTAGAGATTTCTTTTTTTTTTTTTTTTTTGTCACCTGTCAGCAGTGACGTCGGGATCTTTTTTCGTGGTGAGGCGCGGAAGGGAGAGGTGTTCGAATGGAATAGTGCTGACGTGGTCTGTTTGAGGACTGGGGACTCGCGAAAGACGTCGAAGAAGAGTGCGTATCGCGATGTGAAGTTCATCCCTGGTTATTTATTTTGGTCAGTGGGGGGCGTCGGCGGATATTTCCAGAGTCGAAGCTCTAACAAGTGATTCAGGTAGGAAGGGAAGTGACGTGGGGATCTGCGAGACAGTGTTTGGTGCTCGAGGAAGATGTCGACGGGATGTGAAGCTCGACGAAGGTAATTTCTCCTGCTCCAGGGGGGAGGGGGGGTTCGCAGACGTTTCGCGAGTATCGCGGTAGGAGGAGTGACGCTGTGGTCTCGTGGAGAGGGTAGGTGGGGGGTTGTTGGGTGCCCGACGTAATGTGAAGGGCGACCCGCCGAGGGGCCGCGGAAGACATGGAGGTCTCGTCGTCGTCGCCGCCCCTGCTGGACGAGACGCTGCTGCTGCTGAACGCGACGGGCGAGGACTTGCACCGTGAGGCGGACTGCCTGTACCGCGGCGTCGTCGAGGAGGCGACGTCGTCGCATGTCGGGCCGCTGTCCTGCCCCACCGTGTGGGACACTGTGCTGTGCTGGCCTCGCATATCGGCGGGCAGCGTCGCTCTCCTGCCCTGCTTCGAGGAGTTCAAGGGCGTCAAGTACGACGCCTCGCGTGAGTAACACATGGCCTACTTTACCCCATCCTCTTCTTATTTAGATAGGGACACCCGAATTTCGCGAAAATATTTTGGGCCAAGATATATTTCAATAGTGTACTAACACTTTATCTGTGCTCCTTTGCCTATTGGCTGCATGTCTTAATGAGAAGACGTATTTTCTTCCTGGACCGGCCAGTGAGAATTACGTCTGCTCCGTTAATGGAAGCCTGTGATTCGCGGGCAGATACTTAAGATGCGTAACAAGTTAATCATCCAATAACGAGAGAGAATCTCAGCGAAAGGTTTTTGAAATACGACTAGTTCATAAATCTTTTCGCGAAATTCGGGTGTCCCTTTATATTAATTATATCGATACGAGAGGCATAAGTTTGGACTCACAATAGTCTGTCGCATTCGTCAGTCGTCCGTATGTCCGGTGGTCACATGATCTTCAACCAATCGCAAAGCAAATATTTTCTATCCGTCCATCCGTAAAATACATATTTATGTATATTTAGCTTTCGACTGACGGACTAGCCACCGCCTTCCGACAACATTCCTTAGGCGCGAATACGCACTTTAAAATCAAATTCAAGGCGGTGGATCTATGTTTATTTATGTTTGGTAGCAAATTCAGGAATTTAGAATGTAAAAACAATTTCAGTATAAATTCTTAATACGTAAAAAACATTTTCCCAAAATGTATTTTTTTTCTTGAAAACGTATTTTCCAACCAAAATACATCTTGCCCTACAAAAGGACTGATGGACGACGGATTGTTGTGAATAGGTTTCAACTGACGGACGAATACGACATACGGATGACTGCCAGACGGACGGACGACTGATGGATGCGCCGGACTATTTTGAGTGTGGCCTAATTATTTGGAAGTAATTCGCAATTAACGAGTATATTATTGCCACTACTGCTGTAATAACTATTGATCAAGCTTCGATTTTGTACTCTTGTAAGACGATCATGTTTTAACATGGTCACGGAATTTGACTGTTTGGTAAATTAATATATATTACGAGAGATGATTATATTTCAGGTCAGCTTGTGTATAGCGCGTAGCTACAAATATAATTTGTTTGACCAAAATCGGGTTCAATACTTTTCGTTTTAGGAAAACATAACCTCAAAGTTTTAGGGACGCAAGAAAGACTTGTATTACTTTTCACGGTAAAGTATGCACTTTTGACACCAACCTTAGAAAAAAAAATCACTCTCCATATCTGTACCTACAGGATTTCCCAAACGTCACACGCCACGTGATAAACACGTGTGCTTGCCATCCTGTAGCACACAGAGACTGACCCAGTAATTCAACAAACCTTTATTTCCATCATGTTATGAGTGTTACGATTACGACACAAGAAGCGAGGCCCGGGAAGACAGGAATGCGGCGAACTAGTGTTATTAAAACCATGTTCTCGAACAACGGGAAGTGTAACGCGACTACCGGAAGTGCAAGAATCTGCAGAAGTACGGAGAATATTCGGGTCTGGCTGACACATTGGGGGTTGCGGCAATTTCATCGACATCTAGCGTCAGTAACCCCGCCCAGGATACAAGGTAGAGCCATTGGGGTTGAAGGACATCGGATAAGGTGGGCGTGAACGAGAAGTGCGGTGGACACGACGGCTGAGGGCCAGCGTGCCAGTTGGTGTCGGTCCTCTCTGAACGGCGGTCTCCGAGCGACGATTGGGGGTAAATGTCTTCACGCTAGGGCGAGAGAGCGAGCCCGGAGCCTCCTGTATACTTGCCCTCCTTTAATTGATTGACCTTAACACCTATCTCGAGTCCTAACCCCCCCCCCCCTAGCCACATCAAATTGTGTGTATTTTAACTAAGTCTCAGTAAAGATCCTCTAGACATAATTAGTGAAGTTTATTTAATAATCCCTTGGCTCGCCTTCTTGATCTGCGTACTTGAGTCTATTGAACGTGCTTCTGCGATTCTGCTCTTTAAGTTTTTTGGCCGCGAAACTATTCAAATTATGGATATTATTTGTTACTACTTTCTCTCCTCGGATAATTTTTATAACACATATTTTATTGCAAGTGACATGTCAAAGTAATTTTTTTTTTTTTTTTGTAATGTACGAATAAAATAAATCAAACTATTTGCAGAAAATATAACAAGGGCAACATAAATACTTTGTCTTTATTCATTTTAAAGTGTGGTTTGCAAAAATTATTTTACATAAATCCAGAGGTAGCCAAAAATCAATAAAATATAATAATTTCCTGATTTTCAGCATTTTTTCCGAATAGGGAAAAAAATTCCTTTTACGATTTTATAGGCATATTTAAGTAGCTTTTGACATTTTCTTTCAGCGAGAATAATCTCATTTCTCTATGTGAGTAAGTTTTCGGTATTTGTACATTTTTAAAACAGTAAAATTTTGACACTGGCATTTGTTTATGCGAAAATTATGAGTTCAACATTTTTTGCTAGGATTGAGTAATTAATGAAAGTGTCTAAGTGAAATATTGAAGTGATATTCTGCTTGCAAACAAGGTTATTTTAAGTGACCCCACAGGTAAAAATACAGTGGTATGAATTTGGAGCTACAAAGTTGCCATTCTAAAAGTTCGCGTCGACCAAACTACTTTCATGGGAACTGCGCATTCAGGAAATTCCTCACATCAACAGCATAATGCGCTGAGGCACCATCATGTTGAAACCAAATTGGAAAGATCCCCGTCTCCCCTCCTCAATCCACAGTATTCAGGATACTGGGAAAAGCTTGCTTGGCAAGCATATGCAAATAAGGTTACCTTGTCACAGTTCCATGGCGTCGCGGTGGTATAGTGGTTAGATGAACTGGGTTCGATGCAGAATCTCTCCCGGATTTTCGCATGTGGGAATCGTGCTGGACGATGTCGCTGGTCGGCGGGTTTCCTCGGAGACCTTCCATTTGCCCCACCCATTCATTCCGGCGCTGCTGCGCTCTCACTACGCTTCACCCTCATCGGCTCTCAAGACTTCGCTGTTATGAACCGCCCATCTCTCTTCACTCACTCACCCAAAATACGAAGGAACACATATGGCCTTCTTCGCACATGTTGCTAAGAATTGGGGGTCCGGCATTGTCTACGGCCGGCCGTCATGTTGTGATGTCACCCAACCACCATGTTGGGTCTGCGTGACCTTTGACCTTGACACGTGGCCTTGACTCTGTACTAATGACATTGGATGACATCCCAAAAATTTCAAAAATTGGAAAATAAAACTATAACAGACCCAAAATATTTATAAAACATTTAGGAAAACGGGAAAATAATAATTTTTAAATAATTTCAAGATGTACATGTAGGAGGTTCGGGGTTACAAGGTCAAGGTTGAAGGTTTAGGTCATCAATATCTAACATGGCTGACGAGATGGACACTGGTCGACCAGACGAGGGTCGGTAGTGTCGGGAGCTTAGTCGATCGATCCACCCGCAATCGAACCCCGTGCCTCCTACATGTACATCTCTAAATTATTTTGTAAATAATTTGTTTATTCCTTTTTAAAAATTTTTGTATTTTTTTTGTGCATTTTATATTTTTTCTGCATTTTTAAGAATTGTTTGGGTACAAGGTCATGGGTACAGTGTCGAGGTCAAGGTCACGGGTCAAGGTCAAAGGTAAGGAAGGCCCAACATGGCGGTTGGGTGACGTCACAATATGACGGCCGGCCGGCACAGGCGCTGGAACCAGCCCCCCCCCCCCCCCAAATTACACAACATCCTCGACTTTGCATAACTATTCTACTGGTGTTCCTTCGTTGGTTGAAGTTTTTCTGCGACCAACAAGGACTTTGCAGGCAACAGATCTGGTTTGCTCAAAACTATAGAGCAATCTTCCTGAGGTCGATCATGAGGGTAAACTCCGCGTGATCCTTTTAATTTAATATTTTCTTGAGACAAAACAAATTAAATATTTATTAAATTAGATGATTAGCTTATGGTGCGTGACTACATCCAGTGCACATGTTAGAGGACTTTAATTTGGCGTAGCAAATTGATAAAACGACTTACAAGAATTGACGTTGCGTTGCGAGTGTTTTCTTTAAATTTATGTTAACTGAAATCAGTGTTCCTTTTACACACACATACGACTAAAAAGCTCCGCATTATTAACATGTTAACATTCCTGACAATTCTGAGTTTTCACTAGGATGACGCAGTAATGAATTGAAATTGAGACGGTCCTTGGAAAGGTTTATCTGAGTTATAGCAAAGGGATACATAATAAGAATAGAAATAAATTTTAAGCAGGGCTTTCAAAACTGCTCAATCACCCGTGAACAGCTTATAGTAGGTCTGTCTTCTTTAAATAGTATATTCAAAGACAAAACTATTTTTAAAAAAATTCCAGGACACTAATTTATAGCAATGAACATTTTGTTTTTTGCAGAATCACGTTCGTCCATGTACTTTCTTACTAAACATAAATTATATCGGACTATAACTACACAAAAAAACAACACTTGCAACTTGTATCCCTTGTTAAAGAAAGTATCGCACAGTGTACAGTAATTTTTGTCTTATACTGCGTCCACTCGTAAAGCAATGATACTTTCTTTTAGTGTATCCGAAAATTTACATGTTCTTTTTTACTATCGTTATCGCTCTTCCCTGGCTGCAAAGGAGACATGTATTTATTTCTAGTTCTGGCTAATTCACATCCACAGCACGTAGCTACAAAAGCGCGTCGTGGCGTGCATAAACAGAAACAGAACATGTAGCAACTGTAGCTCATCCGCTTCCTCTTAAGGTAACCAATATAATCTACAAGCTGTTCACGGTAAAGTGTGCACTTTAGAAATCAACCTTAGGAAAAAGTCACTGTCCCTACGTGCATATATTTTAACGGGCGCACTGAGTGACATTCGCCCAGTAAAGTTGGTAACAATGGTTGGAAAGAAGCTCCATATATTAACTTCGAATAAAAAGTGTTAGGTACCCATTTGTGATAACTTAAAATTATTCCTTCGCTTCTAGTTTTTTTTTTTTTTTTAACGCATCGAAGTATAAAAATAAGCACATTTGTAAAGTATTTACTTTCTTAATAATTTCGCAGTTTCACTTGACCGATGCATGAATAAAGTTTTTGAGGCCCACTGCAATGTTAATTTTACATAAGGCGGAGGAATGCACAACGTGCATACAAGTAGATTATAAGCAGGGATCTGAAAAGTGCTCATTTTACCGTGAACAGCTTATATCAATGTTTCTGAATCGGAGTCTGTGTACCTGGACACGTAAAACCACGAGAATCTATTTAACAACGTGTAAAGAATAGCCGATTTTAACTCTGGTGTTAGTAAAGGAAGGGAAAGCTGTGAAGAAAATATGCGGGTCATTTTGTATTGTGGTCAATCGTTTGGTGGTAGCGCCTCCATGAATCTAGCGTGCATTGCCGATAGTGGCCAAACTACACGCAATTATTGTATAATTACAGTCTATGAGCAGATGCTGAATAATACACAAGTTAACATTCTGCGTCGTGTGGCTACGTTCCAGCGAATGGACATTGGGCAATTTTGAACAATATGATGTAAATCCCGCCTGTCTAACAAAGTGCTGTGGACTTCTATTATGTACCGCCACTTCGGCCTTTATGCCTGTTCTGTAGAATGGTTTGTATTAAAGTTCAATGGCATTATAGTCTATTCGCGGTTTCTTAATTAATTTTGAAAAAAAGTTTTGAAAATTAACTCCCTGTTTGACGTACTTTGTGGTTTCCTAAATATGTCATATATCACGAGCGTTTTATACGCGCGGTAACACATAAAATGCATTATATTTGGTTAAATCATGCTTTAACGTATATTTTATTTATAAATTTTGATATCTCATTTATAATTTAACAAGTTACTGATAACTATAGGCCGTTCACTGTAATGTGAGCACTTTTTAAGGCACTTGCGACAGAAATAATAGAAAATAGTTGTATTTTATTGCAGCCTCAGATGTTAACTTTTGAAAGTGGTTAAATGTATACCTTGTATTTAATATTTACATGACTATTTTATACCAACAAGTGGTGCGAAGTCAAAAATTGACTGAAAAATAAAATTGTGAAGGACCTTAAATAGTGCTCACTTTGCCGTGAACAGCCTATAACGAGTCTACTTTCTTCTACACGGGTATAAATAAATCTTATTGAAGTTCTTTAAAGCTTTAATGGTAGGTAGGCGCTGACATCTCATCGACAGCAACATTATTAGAGATGTGACCAGAAACATGTGAAACAGCACAAAGATAATTAAAACACATGAGTGAGGAATTACCGGGGATTTGAATCTAGAAAAAGCCGTAAAATTAAGCTATCTTGCAAACAACTCCAAATACCGAGGTAGGATTCGAAGCATCAAGTTTTGATGTAATCAGTGGAATGTTTTGAATGATAGGGTTTACTTACCTGAAGTATTTACTCGGCCATTACTTTTAAAATAAGTATCTGAGGCATTAAATCTCATAAGTTTACATGGCCTACCATAATGCTACTTGTGTGAACAATTTGCTGGAAAAAGGTTCGTCGGTCTCCGAGATATGCCATAAAAACCTTATTTTCTTAAATGGAGCTATCTTACAAAATTGCTTTTACAAAAAAGGCTCTGTACACGATGTTTGTAATAGATAATGTCAGCATAAAAAGTTTTATTGAAATTGTTGAATAGAAATGCCAAACATATCAAAATATTTAGATGTCTGCCATTTTCAAAATCTTTGTTTCATCCCATCTAAATCACGTAACTCTATTTGGCCTTCTGTAGATGTGAAAAATTTTTGTTCAAATTAATAGAATTATTCAACAAATACGACAAAATGTTTAGTTTACTCACCTGACACTACCTTGCAAAAAAAAACGACAAAGGAGGATGTCTGTATGATTATCGGTTGATTGTTGCTCGAAATATGGCATAAAATGTGACTAACTTTATAAATGGAGGGCAAAATGTTTATACATTAGCTAGCACATTCGATTATTATCGTAGATAGAATATATAAAGCTAAATTTTTAATCTGTTACATAGTTTCGTAGATATAGCATGCTAAGCTAAAATGTTTGTATACAGGTCATTCCGAAAATAAAGCATATAAATTAATGTAGCCTAACACAGTACAACTTCTTTGCCAAATTTGAAAGAAATCGGTTGATTGTTTCCCGAGATACGACATAAAAACTATATTATTTCATGTGGGGCTATCTTACAAAATGGCGGAGAAATGAGGCTTTGCATAGACAGTTTTGATGGATACAACTGATACTGTCAGCTTACAAAGTTAATTTTAAATTAGTTTTGAATTCTTGTAGAGGAAAAATTCCGAGCTTAAATGTTTATATGGCCGTCATTTCGGAAATATATATCTCTGACGCACTCGAAATTTATCAGTTTACATAGCCTGCCGTAGAGCTAATTGTTTGCCAAATTTGGTCTAAACCAGTTTTTTTCGGAGATCACATAATTCCAATTTGACAAGTGATATTATTTTTCAAAATGGTGGACAAAACAGATTTAGTATACACATTTTATTGTTGTAATACATACAGCCACCATACAAATATTTCGTTGTAATTAATTACATTGTTTCGATGATATTACATACAATATGAAATTGCTATACGGCCGCCATTTTTTAAATAAGTGTATGACATGTCTAAAACAATTCAGTTAACATTACCTAACTACCACAATGCTACTTGTTTGCCATATTTGGTAGGAATCGGAAAATTGTTTCACGAGATATGACATTAAAACCTTATTTATTCGTGTAGCACTAACTTACAAATGGGGAACAAAAAGTGTCTCCTTGTAGGCACATTTGATGTTTGTTATATATATACTCCCAGCATACAAAGTTATATTGGAATTCATTAAATGTTTTCGAAGATATAGCACACTATGCTAAAATAGCTAGATGGCCACCATTTTGGAAAATTAGTGTGTGTCATATTTGAAACATATTTGTACATATCAACTACCGCAGTATTACTTGTTTGCCAAATTTGGTAGCAATCTGTAAATTGTTTCTCGAGATATTACACAAAAATGTTATTAATACATTTAGCACTGTCATACAAAATTGCCAGCAAAAGTGTTTGTTTTTGGCTTATATGATTCTTCTAATAGATACTGTCAGCGTACAAAATTTGGTTTAAATTAATCAAACAGTATAGTAGTTATAGCAAATAAACCTCAAATATTTGTATGGGCGAGATTTTTAAAACCAGTGCCTAATTAAGTTCGATTACTTGCATTTATCTGGCCTATCGTAGTATCACATACATGCAAAATTTGGCGAAAATAGTTTGAGTAGTTTTCGAGATATAACGTAAAAGACTTATCAGTTTACGTGCTACTATCTCCCAAAATGGCGGACCAGCAGCAATATTCACCACTTAGTTTAATGCTTACAACTTGCGCTGTCAGCATGCGAAATTAGGTTAAAACCGTTCAAATGGTTTCCGAGATATAACATTTCGCCCTAAATATTCAAATGGTCACCATTTTGAAAGTAAGTGCCCGGCGTAGTCGAAAACTATAAAAGTAAGGTGTTTTTACTTAGTACTACATGTGTACCGAGTTTGGTAAAATTCGGTTCACGCGTTCAAACATTTGTAAAAAGGGATGGTTGGGGGGACGCATACGCACAGACAGGCATACACCACAGCCAAGAAAATGATCTCATAAGCCATTCTTTCTTTCGGAAAGTAGGCTAAAAATGCTCGGCTTGTCATTAGAAGATATGGGAAGAATTTCTTCAAATTTTGCCGAGGCATTCATCTCTAAAATTATAACCATTTAATTTAAAAGTACGTGTGCTATTAAGTTATCAGATTTCAAGCGATCAAATTAAAATATTTGGTAAATTTAATGTAATCGCGTAAATGAGGTGACACGAAACAAAATGTATTATGTTGAAATGAACTGGTTTGGTGTGAGGAGTAGAAAGGAAATAATGTTAACCTGTAGGCAGTAGTGTAATTGTTCCCATGTTAGTTAACTAAACATATTTTCATATTACTAATTATGATATATCAAATTAATTACTAATTTGGTTCCAGGTGATTTTTTTTTCGTTGACAGCGATGTTATATGGCGTAGAATCAGAAACATACATAACTCTAGCGAGACAATCACAACTACACACGTGACTTACCAGGGACTCGAACTCCGTATCCCTGGTACCCGAAACCAGAATGCAATCGACTGCATTAATGAGGTAGGAGTAAGAGTGTTCGCTTCGGTTAAGATGAGTGCAATGTTTTGGCAGACTGGGTTTACCAACCTCATTATAAGGCCATGATTTTGAAGGAAAAATCATTGCGTGAGTCTCTTAGACCATGTAAGTTTACGTGGCCTACCATAGCATTTCTCGTGTGCATAATTTGATGGTGATCGGTTTATTGGTTCCCGAGAAAGGGAATAAAATCTTTATATTCATATTTACCACTACCACAGAAAAGGGCCGAAATTGTGGTTCTATATAGATATATATATATATATATATATGATGCTTCGCATAAAATATATATATATATGATGCTTCTCATAAATACTATAAGAATACAAAGTTTCAGGAGCGAATCTAAATTGTTTGTTCGGGCCGGAGGCAGCGGCACCGGTGCTGGGGGGGGGGGGGGGGGGGGTGGTGCAGGGGCAGTTTCCCCCACCCCAACTCGTTTTGAAGGAGGGACAAAATATTGTGTTTTGCCCCTCCACTTTTTGTGTACACAAGTTTCGAGAAATCAACCCCGTGACGTTCCTTCCATTCTACGTCTTCAGTACATCATAAAAAACAAAGCAGCCATGCAAGTTTTTATTTTAGGATGTTGGCCCTCACAACAATGTGCGCTGCCGAGAGCATAGTTCAGTCGTCGAATGCGAGGCGCGGGAGCGAGATGGCGGTTGACTCGACACGAGTCGCGAGCAGTGCCTTGACTAATCCCCTCCCATTTTCGCACGCCGCCACATTGGCGTCTGCGTGTTGTCTACATCCCGTATATCGCGTGCAGGTGTGAACAACAGCAATTCGTTTGCCTGTGTCAGCCCGGCCTTCACTCCGCTTCTGTTTGTAGTCGATGCAGACGTACAGTGTAGTGTATGTATACAATGAGTATTATATAGTGCAGAACGAGAGTGCGGTCACTTTTATTGCATTGCTGTCCAAGTTTCTAACCTCCGCCGTTTGAAGACTTATCTGTGGGCCACCATGAAGCAGGAACGTCCAACGCATGTGATGCTACTTCATGTCCACAAAGAGAGAACTAGTGTACAAAATCTTAACGATATAATGAGAGAGTTTATTTCGCGCAATAACGAAAGAAAGGCCCTATTTGGGAAAGTAGTGGAATAAATAATCAGTGTATTTATTGAACATTTGTCATGTGTCTTTAGGTTGATACCATGTGATGTTTTAAGTAAACATGTCACTGTTATATGTAATAATACTTCAAACAGTTATATATGTATATCAATTTAAAACTACTAAAATCTATTAACGAAACAATGAACAATGTACGTACATTTCGGTACGCATGTTCAACATAACTTTACATGTTACAAACATTGCTTTATTCTTATTACCATTATTGTATGTGAATATATAATTTCATGAGAAATTACTAGTAAATTTTGAAAAATTGTTATAATATTCCACACAGTGTTCTTGAAAAAAAATCATTTGTCAATCATGTTGCAGCTCATTTTTATTGAAACGAACTTTAGACATTGTGCTTATAAATTATGTAAAACCTGCTTCAGTCTTCAAGGTACTCACGGCTGTGAGGTGTTTCAGTTATTAACAATCTGAGAGAGGTAAATAATGTTTAAAATCACTGTGTAAATCAACTCACCATGAAGTACCAACGATAATATAATGCGCGACATGTAATTTGTGGAGAAAAAAGATATATATATATATATAGTTTCTTGGGTTTGCTCCCCCACTCAAAAGTTTGCTCTGGCGCGCCTAGCTGGAAGGGAGGGAAAGTGAATTTCGCCATTCTGCAGGTGGAGATAATTTTGATTATTAAATTAAAATCTCAGTTTTAAATATGTACGATATTACCTCAATTCAGTTTTAAAAATTTCACAGGATAATATTATGTCAATACAAGAGGTTATGTCACCTGACATCCCCTCCCAGTTTATTGACCTGCTCCTGTGTTTAATTTGGCTGGACTCTGATACGACAAACCTATAGAAATATTTTTATGGCGACCATTTTGAAAATAAGTACCTGACCCTGTCAAACCATGTAAGTTTATGTAACCCACAGCAGCACTACGTGCGTGAGAAATTTCGTTGGAATCGGTTGATTGGTCCCCGAGATATTGCATAAGATCTCCATGTTTTCGTGGGGCGCTGTCGCCTCAAATAGCGGGAAAGAATATTAAGTACCAAAACGTTCTATGTTTTCCATAAAATTTACTAAGGGGGAAATGGAGGCACACATCCAGAACAAACGTTTCCATGATTTCATAAGTCTGTATTTCAATGGAAAGTAGTCTAATAATAACCAAGCAATTTTTAACTAACAGCAAATTCGCTTTATGAAAACTGTAACTTCCAAATTATTACACATGTTTGCGAAGTTCGCCCGAGGTCTGCCCAATGAATGCACAGCCATTAATACCAAGGCGTTTCAAATTCCCTGCGAAAGTTTTCTAAGTCGTTAAATCTTTCATGATGTGACTTTCGGACCGTGACTCAATTTTTAAACAGTGTTTCGCCAACGACTTAAGTTTATCAGTACGCGCCGGTTATCTTCATCTTTGAGTGGCGCCTTGTGCACCGTAAGTTACAGCTGTGCTCTCTAGAAACCGTGGTCCCCTTCTTCTTAAACATATCTTAGTATAAAGTGCGCTACTGGGCAAAGAACCCCTTATGCAGGACACGTGGCCGTACATGCACGATATGCTCTACGCCGAGCACTGCGGTAGCGTTAATAACATCAATGACCATATCATTACACGCATAATCGCCTCTATGCGCGAGACACTAAACTAATCTGTGGTTGTTCCGTCCACATTTCCCCTCAGAAAAAAACTTTGCCGTGGCAACAACATAATTTTTATTCTGCAATATCATAGGCACAAGGATATGCTGCATGGCCTTATACTACCCAACAAATTCTTTCAATAAATGTTATACTGTATATAAACATTCAAATGAAAATTCTTGTTTAAGCCATTTTTACTCCAGAAAACGCACAGTCCAAGAAATATTCAAGGAAATAACACTTGTTTTTGAAGTGTAATAATTTTTCCTAAACGTAACTAGTAGGAAAAAAAAATTAACTCTTTTTCAAGTACAACGCTTTTTACCAAAAATCTGCATACCGTTTGATGGTCTAAACAAGTAGTAATATTAAATTAAAATATTACATATAAACGTAATTATCATTTCCTCACATATATTTTCTTTCGAAAATCTAAGCGACACTACACAGTGGTACATCGACTACAATAATAGTATATTTCAAAGGCGTTTCAGCCATTTTTATTGCCAGTGTCTTAAAATGACACTCTTTGATACTCCGAAAATTTATATAAATATTATTGTTAAAAATACCGAATTGATGAAAATATTGTTTTTCTCTGAGTCACTTTTAGTCAATATTACAATTACTTGGGAACGTTTGGGAAGGCTTCCCACATTTCACCACCGCAAAGAGAATCTAAAATTTCTGGCACGTATTCGATTACGTCAGACGATAACGATTTTCCTTAGAGGTGGAACGTTTGCTGAACTTCCTTCATGGACATACATTTAAACTGGAATTTAAACGCGAACTTAGCGTTTTCTAATAGGCGTGGTCTCTACGGCTCTCCGGGGGATCTGCGTAAATTGATGTTTATAGTCCATTAATCTTTCGCGCCCCTTTTTTAATGGTGAAGGCAGAAGTGAAACTAGAGTCAGTGCGTTCAAACAGGTTTGTTCGCATGTGCGCTGATGCAGTACCTTCCTTGTTTACAAAATCCTTGGAATACTCATTGGTTGAAATGCGTACTGGTGTTAGTTAGCAGCATCCGCTGTTTGTTTCCTGATTTCGAAATTCGTCAAGGAATCGTTACACTATCGTCCATTCACACGGTTACTTCGGACTTTTCTGAATCCTTGCTAATTTCTACTTCCAGGATATTCCTCCGCCTCGTACAAGCTAAGATTAACTAAGTTAAAAAAATTACACTAAAGGAGAACACACCAGTGTATCCAGTGTAACTGTATTTTGTAAAAGAACTATTTTTCTTACTAGACGCTACCAACACACGTGTTTTCTCGCTGTTTTTTATTCAAATTATTTATAAATGGAGCATTATAATTTGTAGATAAAATAGGAATAACATTTAAATTTAACAGAAAAAAAAAGTAATTTTATGAAGACAAGTATAAAACACTTGTGATATATGGCATATGTTGTAAGTAAATAAACACGTCATACATGGGAAGATATTTCAAAGGTTTGATTCAAAAAGTGCGAAGAAACCGCGAATTGTCTATACAGCTGATATCACGACATATGATGTGCCTTGCGTACCTGGTCTCGTAGACTAGAATGGTCACAGTTTCATGGCGTTCACAGCGCAGCTTGCAACCAAGCAACAGCGGCTAACAGGGCCCGCGGTGTCGCACCGGTTAGAGCCCTTACCTCCTATCCAGACGACCCGCTTTCCGTTCCCGGCGAACTCTCATCCGCAATTTTGCGCGATGGAATCGTGCCGGACGATGTCGCTGATTGGCGGGTTTTTTCGGGGTTTCCCGTTCCCCCCCTTTTACAATCCAGCGCTCCACCATACGTACCACGCTTTACCCTCGCCGGTCCCCCCTCTCCATACCAATAACGTGATTTACCATTGGTTCACCTTACTTCACACGACAACTAGCTTCGGTTCAATGAGCCTCAATACAAGGTCATGCACACACTACGATATACACGAGATTTTATAAAGAGCATCGGAAAAACATAAAATTAATTATAGCGAGAATTTACATGTCCCAATACTGCACTGTCACGGCTATTTTCATTTAAAGGCTGTTCACAATAAAGTCAGCTCTTTTGAAATCACCCTTTGATAAAAAAGTTACTGTTCCTAACTGCATATATTCTAACGGACGCAACTGAGTGGCATGCGCCCAGTAAATTTGGTAATGATGGATGGGAAGTAGTTCCATAGCTTAACGTCGAAAAAAAAGTGTTAGGTAACCATTTGTGAAATCTTATATAATTTCTTTCACTATATATTTTTGAATTATGCATCGAAGTATAAAAATGAGCAAATTTGAAAGAAATGGTACTTTTCTTAATATTTTCAGAATTTCACTTGACCGACGCGTGAATAAATGGATGAGGCCCACGACAATGTTAATCTTACATAAGGCGGAAGAATACACAATGTGCATTCAAGTAGATCTTAAGCAGGGCTTTCTAAAGTGCTCATTTTACCATGAACAGTGTATAGTATCATTCCTATATAGAAGGCACTTCTTTAAATTAAAAAAAAAAAAAAAACATTGACAACGCGCAGCATGTGATACTGGACAACGAATTGAACATTTTATGATACGGAACCAATGTCCTGAAATGCGTGCTCTGGCCGCTTTGGGGCGACAAATGATTAGCGTACAGCACATCGTAAATAGAATGTGCAGTACTACAAATTTAACCAGCGAGACACTTCTAGCAATTCAAGAATAACAACGTCATGGCTTACGAAAGGAGATCGAACACGGCCAAATGCGCCTGGTTGCGTGCTAAGCATTTAAGATGCGGCGTAAATTCTTGCGATGAGATCTTCCTCAGGTGTTACTATAGACTGTTCACGGTAAAGTGAGCACTTTTGAAATGAACCTTAGAAAAACGTCACTGCACTGCCTGCATATAATTTAATGGACGCACTGAGTGACATTTGCACACTAAATTTGGCAACAATGGATGGAAAATAGTTCCAAATCCTAACGTCGAATGAAAAGTGTTAGGTAACCATTTGCGATAGATACCTTCAATTATTTATTTCGCTTTCTGTTGTTTTAATGTATCGAAGTTTAAAAATGAGCAGATTTGTATAATATTTACTTTGCTAAGAATTTCACTATTTTAGTTGACCGACGCAAGAATAAAGTGATGAGACCCATGGCAATGTTAAATTTACATTAGGCGGAATAATACACAAAGTGTATACAAGTAGATCTTAAGCAGGGTTTTCAGAAGTGCTCATTTCACAGTGTATAGCCTATAGATTCTCGAACTACGTGTTCTTCAAGGTACGCAAATCAAAGTAGTGTAGCGGTGGGAGTTCTTGCGAACGTGGCAGCAATTGAACATACACCCGATCACCTCCATTCCAACTGCGTATCCTCCAACTTGCATGTTTGTCATCCAGGCGGTCCTGTACATGTATGTCAAGTGCGGTGGATCTCCGTCGTGTCGCAGCCATGCCAAACATATAGTAGCACCACGCCCGGTATTTTAGGCAAAACATCCTTTGAAATATGTGGTGTCGTGGTCCGTTTAGTATATCCGACAGCACACGCTCCGCTAGTCTTGCGTTGCGCAATTTTAGAAACCCACAAATAATTTGTAGCTAACTTTGTTCCTCCATAGCGGCCAACCACGCATTTCCGTTTGTCAGTTACCTCTCATAATAAGTTCAATACTTAGTCAAAAATCCAATACTGGACGTTGTCAGTAGGTTTTTAAATATGTATATGCGTTGCTATTAAAAAATAATTTCTCTTCTTTGTCTATTATTTTCTATTGATCAGTGACATAGCCACTAGAATTTTTTTTTTCTGAATGACTGACTCATATTGCCAAATTATTCGAGAACCAAAATAAAATATCGATTTTCAAAAAAGCAGATTGTCATTAACAAAAACCAAGTCAAGAGGAGAGAAAAAAATTACGAGTGTCACGTTGATATTTCTTTAGCAGGTTATTATATTTTAAGAGTTGCCAATTTAACCGGAACTTATTTGGCATTTTAATCGAAGTATCACTAGCATGTCACGAAAACATTAAATATCCTCGAAGTCTATAACGAACATAATTTTCTTCCTAAGTAGAATATATAAGACGGCTTTGGCGCAACGCGATCTGGGATAGTCGCCAGGCGCCGGCCGGCCGTCATTTTGTGACGTCACCCAACAGCCATGTTGGATCTGGCTGACCTTGACCTTGACCCCTGACCTTGATATCCACCCCACTGCCATGACCTTGAAAGATCTTGAACACAAAAAATTCTAAAAATAAATCATAAAATATAAAAAAATCTACAAATTTTAACAAATACAAAAATGTATTAAAAATGTATTTAACAATACATGAACAAATATAAACAATTATTAAAAGAGTACATTTCCGGAGGTTCCTCCACCACCACCCTCGACATTTTATTGGTTACTTAATCGGCCAATTACTCTCGTTCGATAATTAGTGGTCAGGTCTAGTTCCTCATAACTGGGCCTCTCTTACCTGATCTCCGGATGTGATTGTCTCCTATGCTGATCATGTGTAGGCTGTTCACGGTAAAGTGAACACTTTTTAAGGCCCTCACAACAAGCATTAACCGCTAATAAATATATATTATTGAAGCCTTAGGCGTTACCTTTTGAGAGTGATGAAATGTATACACTGTGTTTATTGGTCACGTTGCAATGTTTATATCAAAAAGTGGCAGGAAGATAGAAATAGGGTGAAAGTTAAAATCAGGAAGGGCCTTAAAAAGTGCTCACTTTACCGTGAACAGCCTATACATGAAATCACACGCAGCAAAAAAATGTACACAGAATCATACACGACAAAATGTGGAGCACACCTACATATTATAACAGCCATAGGAAAGGGTGCTTACACCATCTTCACATATGAGTCGCTTGTCATCTGTACATACTAACGCCATATTGTTGCTGCGCTCCGAATACAGGACATGATGGTACGAGTGAATTACGTAAACCTTCAACCCCACGCTCGTATGATTGTTTAAAAACATCAATGTTATTTTATTCTTCACCACTCATTTATGAATTCCCTTACCCCTTTTATGACTATTTTCCCCCGCATTTTTATGTATACGGTTTCGCCTGTGACCCCGCGAATTCGGCCATGATCGACCCATCGTACTCGTTCTTGAACTGCCCAATATTTTCTTGTTGATGGGTGAAAAAGCACTTGTGCTTCGTGGGATAGCCACTGGTGTCAAACTCTGCAAATAATTTTGCATCTCAAAACATGTCCTCGTAGAAGTCCTGTGTTCGAATCTCGAACAAGAACGAGTCCGTTTCTGTGTACAGGAGCTCGATGTCTTTTCCCTATCGGGCCTTCATCATGACATTGCAGAACCTGTACATGAGAATTTTGGACGTGTCGAGCTCTGCGAACCCTGCGTAAACGAGCTTGTCGAAAGGCACGGCTTCATGTTGCAGTCGAATCGGGGGAAAATTTTCTTCGTAAATTGTCCTGTCCAATAATGTCGGTTTTGCCGCCAATGTCTTTAGTCGTTTCTCATTACACACCAATTCCATCTTTTGCCACTTTCTTTTGTTCTCAATTAATTTGCCAAAAGTTGTGTTGTTTGCTAATTAAAAAAAATTCTTTCTCGAAATCGTTGGTGGCAGCCTGTCGCTTTGTAGTATCTAAATCTATGTCCTTGTCCTGTGGTAACGGGTTCGTATCGTTATTATAGGCTATTCACGGTAAAGTGAACACTTCTGAAAGCCATTTCATTTGTAATAATAGTCAATAAATATATTTTATTTTAGATTCAGATGTTAACTTCCGAGTGCGGTGGAATATATACACTGTGTTTACTACTTGCATGGCAATTATTTATTTTAAAAGGTTTTTAAAGGATAAGAAATGGCTGAATGAAAAAAGTAACTAGGGCTTCAAAAGTGCTCACTTTACCGTGAACGGCCTATATTTCACGTTTAAATTTTGATTGGCTCTTAATCGCTTTAATCCTCCACAGGATCAGACATATGAAGTCAGTTATTTTGGAGAAACGTTATTGCGGAGAAATGACAGAAAATAAACCATACTACAAAAGGAAACGTCATAAAACGATGTTCGTAAAATAATTTTCGAATACGTGTTTAACATATTCCATTGCGTTTACTCTTTACTATATGCCGTTCACGGTAAAGTGAGCACTTTTTGAAGCCATTTCATCAGACATAATAACCAATAAATACACTTCATTGTAGCCTCGGACTTTTGGTTTTGGGTATGGTGAATGTATACACTGTGTTTATTTCTCATATGGCAGGGTTTATATTAACAAGTGGGGGAAGGATATAAATTGGTTGAAAGAAAAAAGTAACTAGGGCTTCAAAAGTGCTGACTTTAACGTGAATGGCCTATAATCTCGAGTGCCGTTCTTGCGCAGCACTCCATCTGGTAATATTCCCTCTGTCTGCAACATTATTGTGATGTAATATATTCGCGGTTTCTTCACATAAGGTTAAACCTTTGAAAAGTCACCCTATGTATGATGTGTTTAGTTGTTCCATATATATGCTGTGTATCATAAGCGTTTTATACTCGTGTTAACATAAAAGTACCTTATTTATGGTTAAATTGAATATTTACTTATATTGTATCTATGGATTACAATGTATATCATTTATAACTAATATGATTAAAATAGGGAGAAAATAGGTGTCTTGGTAATGCCTAGTAAGAAATATTATTTACGCAAAATTGTATTGCAATAAGTGCACACGAACGTGGAGCGCTATCACTTTGGTATGATTTTGTAGGCTGGATTAAGCTTTGTTTGCAAGAGGCGGAGGAATGTTCTGGAAGTAGAACATCAAGTAGTATTTCAGATACGTTGGAAGAAACCGTGAATGGCTTGAAGACAGGTCCCTCAAAAGTAGCAGCGGGGATTGTCAGAGCACACAGTGGTGATAGTTGCGCGGTGGAACTGAAAGGTCTCGGGTTATAGTGACGTCAATCCCCCGCCTCGCCACAAAAGCCTACCGAAGTGCGCGCTTGTGTCGCAGTTCAAAGCAAACCCTTAGGGACCGCCACGTTTAGAAGAAAAAAAAATTCTCTACCCGGGGGGGGGGGGGGAGAGACACTAGATAGGGCTTACAATAGCGTTATTTGAAGTAAGTGCCTGTGGAAACACCAACATAGACATTTAACCACTAGAACAGATCTGTTATGAGTCAAAACTATGAGCGTTTTGTATCTCAAACATACTGATTTAACCTACATACATTTCAGGTGCTAATTTAGTTACTTACTAAAACGATTATAAATATTTAACCCGTTTTTTTGCACTGCTTGAGCAAGATTTGTTCTATTCTGTTGGTCACAATTGGAGGTAACGTTTATATTTCAAAGACGCAGCTAACACAAACAGCACGGTATATATTTAATTATTGCCGGAAACAGCATTCGGCAACTAAATGGTGTTAGTCAAGTAGGTTCTAATAAAGCAATTTTAAAACATTCTTGAACCTGTCAAGAATAATGTAAGCTGTAACATACTGTAAATACTACCCAGCAAAGCCAACAAAAAAAAAAAACTTTTTTCTAAATAAGCAATTTAATTAAGCATTGAACACCACGTGATTATTAACTACTTCAATGAAGCGTGTTTAGCCACAAAATAATAATTAAAAACTATTATTTTTGTTTTATTATACTAGGTGATTATTTTTCGTGATGCGTGTCTGCTGTTGGTATTAATCCAGGCACCTACCACCCCCCCCCCCCCCCCCGCCACGGAAAAAGACTTCAAAATAAGAAAATCGTTGCAACATGGAAGTGTCCGCTTTTGTCTCCTTACTTGCTCTGTTGTCTCGACGAATGCGCAGACAGCGTAGGCGTGGCCTGGCGTGGAACAGGCGTGTCTGCCCCCCCCCCCCCAACCGACTGTGACGGTGTGTTTGTCCCCACGTCGAAAATAGTTCCTGCTTATTATCCTCCGTCACGAAGCTGGCTGGGAGGCACCTTCTTTGGGGAAAAAAAAAAAAATAGCAATTATCGCGGGAGCAAACACGCCCGCGGGATAAAACCTTTTGTTCATTTCTCTAATTGGGTTGCTTTCGGTGCTGACTGCACCACGAGGGAAGACGGGTATAATTAATTGAATTCTCCTCCGCGCCGACGCGCCGTTTAACCGATTTCGCACTGAATTAAATTATAAAAGGTAAACGTGGACTAACTACACGCCAGTAAAGACAGTGGCAACGGTGAATCGATTATCTGGTGCAACGTTTCAACGACGATTCAAATAGCAAATATGGAGACGTTCGGCCGCATCAGTGCACGGCTTTCTAACAATAATTGTAAGCGATAAATATAGCCAATTCGTAGTAAACTTGAACTTTTCTGAAGCCTTGCAGGTGTTCTATTTTAAGGATATTCCTCCGCCTCATGCAAACAAAGCTGAACTAAATCTCTAAAATTACACAAAGGCACCGCATTCGTGCAGGCTCAGTTTGATAATATTTTGCATGATAAATATTTCTTACTGGGCACTATCTACACACGTATTTCCTCTGTTTTTACATATTATAAATTAAATAAAATTATTTATCGACAGAGTATAAGCGAAAGTTTCCATTTAACCAAACCTAAAATACTTTTATGTTAACAGTAATATAGAACGCGTGTGATAGATGACATATTTACGAAACAATCAAACACGTAATACCTGTGATGAATTTTTGAAGTTTCTATTCAAAAAGTGTGAAGTTATCGCTAATAGGCTACAAGTCACGTTGACATTAACTGTAATGAATTTATAATGATTTTAAATTATTCTTCTTTTCGTTCACATAAGCTCTAGGGTTTTAGCTTATGTTTGGTAAGAAACGTATTATGTTATTGTACTGGAATTATACATTGCTATAAAAAGACCGAATCGCAGACAGTTTGGTCGAAGCCCACGATCTCCTGAACACATACCTGGTCTGCTACAGCTACTTTAAGCACACTTGGTAAAATATAGATCAATTAAAAAATCTAGTGAGCACAATAGTTAATCGATACCGTTGAAAGTCCAGTATTCCGTTTGCTTTAAACAAATCTCGTGTAAGACGCCTTATCGCTTTTTACGTTTTGGACGTTCTTAGATATTCACGAGTTCATTACATAGTTGAAATCATGTCAGAGATGCATGATAGTTCGTAAATAATTCCCCCGTGCCAAAATGTATTAAAGGAAGGCAATAATATTTTGCAATGATAACTACAAAAAGGAGAGCATATTTTGTAATGTCTAACGATCAGTTTTGTTGACACCACGAAATTATTTTCATCACTGCATAACAATATTTGACAGAGTAAATTCTCATGAACCCTTTTCAGTGTACATTTAAACTGCTCGATTCCAGTCAGCAGTATAAAATGGTAATGCAAGTTCTAATTTCAACACTAGAACTCATAACGCCCTCAACATTTTTCAAATATTTTAGGAGTATACTTCTTCACTAGTATCCAGTTGATAACATACCGTTTCTTCATATCATAGTAAATAAACTGATTTATATGAAGCTAATGAGGATGACGGCTGTTAGCCACGCTCAGGATCATATTTAGTAAGATGTAACGTTCAAACAAACGACGAGAAATTTTTTTGTAATCTTTCATTTTAGTATATTTGATAGCAATTTAAAATTTTTTATGGATGCAAATCCTATGGGAGGATCTTCCACCCCGAAATGAGTAATTTCATAAAATAATGTTTTACTTTAGCATCCTCGATCATACATTTCAAACTTTCCCCAGTTACACGTCCATTAACACCAATTTTTCTCATATCTGTAAACGAATTCAGTAAGTATGGGCCTACTATGTGATCTCCCAACCCACAAGTCTCACTAAGCACATCTATTTTGATACCGGCTCACCCTTATACATCACCTGATTTACAAGTTTTTTTGCAAATGTTTGGGCATACAATTATTAAGAAAAATCCTTCAAAACATCACCTAAAAGCATAACTATTGAAAATTTTGTAAATTAAATGTATTTGTATGCAACTGTTCTTCACGGAGTAAATTAATGTCTTATAGTTAACTTATTCAGACCCAGTGTACACAGTTGTATTCATTACGTACGTGTAGGTAATTTTTGCTCTGTAATGCACACCGCGAAGCTCAAGGACCAATGATATTACCTTGGGTAAATGATTCGCAAATCGTCTTACTGGTCTAGGTCATGATTGGTTCATATAATTGTAGCCGAACATACAGCCAACAGTTCATTGGCTGTGAAAACGAAACAATCGTTGTGTTGGCTGGAGTACAGCATGCACTCTGAAACCGTAAATTAAAAGTGGGCCTGAAAGGGTTAAAAACAGGTCGCATTGCCATTCCTATAGAAGCTATCAAATCTTATAAAAAAACATGTAGGAATTGTACTGTAATGTAAAGGGCTATTTAACGTCCCGCGGTTTTATGCTTGCAAGCTTAACAGGGGGCAGCTTATAGACTAACTTATTACCTAACTTAAATTAACACCCATGCCTTATCCGGGATTTGAACCCAGAAGACGATACACAGTAATATGAAGAACGGAACAACTTCGCCGTAGAAGCTGACATCGCCTTAAAGAATCGAAGCAAAAAACGACTAGCAAAAAAAAAAGTGCCCTGAATATACAATCGCCAAAGTTACTTTTTGATACAAATGAAATAAAATCTCAAATGGCATTTTAAAGGCAGCCACAATCAAACTGACGCGTACATATTCATGATTAATCCTACCATAACCATCACGAAAGCTGAAAGTGTTATTACAGCATTACGTTCAGTGCACCGTATTATTACGGTGCAGAAAAGCCATCTAACGCCAGCCCGAAAATATTCTGTTCCATTAGCGTGGCACCCGCTGTCTCAAAAACCTTATCACTGCCAATTCTTTTCAACGCAACGTATTGTTTTCGTGAGCACTTAGATGGATATAAATGATTAAGATAAACTTGATTAAAAATCGTTAATATTTTCATTAACAGCTTTAATACTGCGTGATCAGGCAAAAAAATAATGTAGTTGCTGGCGAAGTTCGTAAATTGAATTCATTCTACAGTAGTGTGTATTAAGTGCACTGTTTCTTATCGAAAATTGTTTCCAGAATAGATCAATCCTCAAACTGTTGGTTCTTTAAAATCTGCATCATTATTGTTTAGTCACCACTAAACTGTTCATGATTACAGAAAGAATGTTCGTCTTGTGATAATCATCGACAAAGCGTTTTGGATACACAACAAAATTATTCCTGGTTCAAAGGGAAACCAAGTAGAGTTATTTTCCAAGGTGAATGGTTGTGTGCTGTTACGACAGGTGAACATGCGTTGATTTGACGGCCTGCCTGAACATGCCATTACTCTCATGAGCAGTTATCAGGAAAGCTGGTTGCCGCAATCGGGACTCGCATTGCCCAAACAACGTGAAAAATATAAAACACGTAACTTCCTGATATTTATGAAATGTTTTTTTGGTACAGCTTGGAACGGAATTAAAAACAGCTGTCAAATGGAACTCGTATACACGCTGGGAAAGTAAAATCAATGATTACTTATTTTTGAGCTTTATAATTGAGGTTATGGTCAAATCGTTAACCTTTATATATAATATTGACCAAATAGGTCATCTATAAAAACTGTACAAATAATTTCCCCACATACGTTTGCAAAGTGTTTCAATCACGAATTAGAAATTAGTATTTGCAATATATAATGCAATAAATACAATGAATTATGCAAATATTTTTATGCTATTTAACATATTTATCTATCACTCTTGTTTATTTGGCGTTTAAAATATGTAAATCGGAAACATTTATTTATCAAGGGCACCTCCTCAGAACGTTTAGAAGACAATTGTAAAAAAAAAAAAATGCTTAACTTGAGTAGCAAATAAACGTGTCCAGATTGTTTCACACCCGACATAAAAAAATTTCCCTTTTAAAAAAACCGTAACCAGGCGAAATTCTGTCTAGATTTTCATTTACGAACTTGTATTAAAATAACCCAAATACTGACTTCGGATTAGAACCACCCATACACTTAACTTATCATCCTTTCACCCGAAGTGAGCTGATTAACCCTGAATGCAGCGAGAGTCAGGGTTCACAAAACAAAATTTCTGATACACCCTGTCTCTATCAGTGGTGTAATGTCGCAACAGCGCAGGGTGGGATATTTCCTTTATTTATAGTTTTGAGTCCAATCTTGATTTCACTTTGAAACATGTACAGGCACATAGGCCTAGCGCTGACGGAATTATCTGTAAATTGTAATGGAACTTAACTTCTTTGAATTATTCGCGTAGCAATGTCATCAGAACTGGCTACGGCCTCTAAAAGTTAAAACATTCGCACAACAGTAGTATAGGATGATACACAACAACGTCAACACTCCTACAACGCCACTACCAACCGCTTCCAAAATTTCCTTGTGAATGTAATAATTTTGTTTTGCGACAAAATAATTGTTCTTAATTTATTTCAAACCGTAATATACGGCTTGTAATCCTTGTGCTTTTATAAATCGACTATAAATAACTGATTTTCTTCTGTTTGTATTAGTGGATTTCATTTAATTGAAGATACTAATAGTTTTCTTTTTCTACTGATTCCGGATGGATGAGTTTCAGCTGGCAAGCAGTAGATATCTATTGATTCCGACTTAGAGTGTAATAGTTGGCAACTTTGCCCGTGACGACAAACTTATCACAAACGGAGTAATTCGTTTTTCTCGAGGGTGGAAGTTGGCTTGATATTTGGTTCAACCCATCGTGGGGTACTGAGACATCTCCAATTATGCCAAAACCTTTCTTCTTTGCTCCACCCACAGTCCGGTAGCCATCTTCTCAACGACGGCAGCAGTTCTCAGAACAAACAATTAATATTGACATTGTTTGAATCACCCATATGAGTGTTAAGATTTTTATATATCATCCTGTAATAACAGTTGGCTAGATTCCTGTATTTTTTAATTTCAAAACTTCATGTTTTAAATATATATTTGACAGAACTAAGAATTTCTCATTTTTTCCCAGCAATTCTTTTTATTATTTCACGTAATGAGTTATCCTGATATTTAAATTTGTTTTATATTTTAATTGATCTGAAATTTTACAACACCAATATTAAGGGTTATTACGTGTATTGAATGGTGGGGCGATTTCTTTGCAACTACTTTTTATCTTCGTGTAGGCTGTTAATGGTTATTTGAGCACTTTGGAAAAATCAACCTTTGATATTGTCCATTTCATATAAGTGGGGTAAAATCTGACAGACAATGTGACAAACCTACACTCTAAGTAAACAGTAAATGCTCTCGTTCGTAAAGTGTTGCATCAGCTGATGAACTGCTGCAGGATCCGTGTTATTAAGTTGGCTAGTCTGATGATGGTTTTGAAAGAAAATAGTACTCAGAACTAAAAGTTGTGATTAAAAATCTTAATTATACTTACAAGAGTTATGATTTAAAGTATGTATTTAAATTAATATACAATTTTCTTGGCTATTAGCAACTGTACTTTAAAAATATGTCTAGCATTTATGACAGAGGATGTCGACACTTAAGAACAGTAAACGTTTCCAGCCAATGGCAAGCCATGTTTATGTTTCCAACCCGGTGAAGTCCGTTGTGCGTGTGCTTTATTCTGATTGTGTTTATTATACGAATGTCTTGTTGGTGTTGTAGAGATATTTAATCGGTAGTTAATTATTTTTTCATTTGCTAAGCATAGTTGGTTGTAGGTACCGTCGTAGTGCGTTTTCTTGAGTGAAATATAATGTCAATCAGCACATGTTTACTGCTACGTTAAAACTGCTCGTTCCGCTATTTTACTTACCGCCTTCCACAATGAAGTGACACGAATATAATTTACGTATATAAGTTTAAGTTTGTTTGTATCAGGAAATGTATGCAGTGTTGAGTTTACTGGATGATTGTACAAATAAGTTATATAATGCTAGTGACGAAGAAACGTCGATTTAGTGAAGTAAACTCGCAAGGATTGCCATAGAAAAACACGTGTTCGAGAGAGATTGCAAATTTTACAAACAGCAAGATTGCGTGTTTTGTAAATGTATTTGTAAACCGGTAAAATAAATGTTGAAATGCACGTGGCCTGAAAAAGCAGCACTTTCCATACTTTTGCAGTGAGTGAATAATATTCGTTTATTTGTCTATATTTAAAATTCAGTGAGTGTAAGGTTAACTTCGGTCAGAGAGTGTGCGTGTATGTATTGCTGCATCTGTGCGAATACGAACAGTGACGTATGTATCGCGTTTTGTTTTTTTCATTAATGTTAAAATTTTCGAAGTTAAATCATTTCAATGCTATTTCCATACAAGAAAAATTTTCCACTGCGCCATCGGAAAAATATACAACTCAAATTCCACATACTCGTAAGAACATCAAAATAATGTCGTCACGCGAAAAAGACGATTAAAGTAAAGCCCCCCCCCCCCCCCCCGCACTGTTTCCTTTTTCCCTCGTAATAAAATTAACAGAACCTCAACAAATCCAACTCTGTAATTAAAAAATAAAACGGGTTGGAATGCCAACCTTGTTATAATATCCTACATTAATTACTGGACGGAAATTAGCTATCGATGCCTGCCATGACAGGGAACACGAGGGAGGAAAATGCAGGTTTGCTTCGGACTCAAAACATTTGGTAACAAACGTCTTTTTCTTCAGTGACATAGCAGCTGCGATGGTGGGATATATTGTGGCCATCCTACTTTTTTAGAACTGTCAAAATTTTTCCCCACTTACGTGAAATGGACAATACGTGTCACTGTTCCCGCCTGCAAATATTTTAACAGGCACATTAACTGCTATGCGCCCAGTGAAGTTGGTAACTACGGAAAGATTGTAGTTCCATGTTTTAACGTTGAATTGAAATTGTATGTCGAACATTTTGTATATGCGATTCACGGTCACGTGGGCACTTTTTAAGGCCCTGCTGAAATTTATTTCCATCGGATTTCTATCTTCCAGTCCCTTTTTAATACAAACATTGCCATGTGACTAATACACACAGTGTATACATTTCACCACATCCAAAAGTTAACGTCTAGAGCTACAATATAATTTATTTATTATTGGTTGATGCCTGTTGAAAGGGCCTTAAAAAAAGCTCACTTTACCGTGAACAGCGTACAACAAATTAAATAATGTCTCCTTTTTCTTTGTCTTTTTAATTCATATGAGTGCAAAAATGAGGAGCACATTTGCGAAATAATTACTCTTATAGCGATTTCTCAGTTTCGCTTGACCGACACATGAATAAAGTGGCCAGGCCGTAGAAATGTTGATTTTACATATGGCGGAAGAATACACAAATGCGCACACAATCAGATTTTCTTAAGCATGGCTTTCAAAAGTGCTCAAATTACAGCGAACAGACCAACACTCAAGATTTCATGGTGGGACACGCTCCATACGGCGATCGCCTCCGGCTTGAATTCCAGCCCTGCAGCTCGCCGGGCCGAGTCCTTTCTTCTCTCTTCTACCCGCGCAAACAACGGGAGGGCCTTTATTTGCGCTGGGAAACGGCGCCCACCGCCCGAGCCGGGTTAATTCGTACACGCCTCGCGCCAGGGCACCTCGCTGAATTAACAACGAGCTGTGATGCTGCTGCTGCCACCGAGTCCGGGCCGGATCGAACAGACAGCAGGTGGCGGTGTGACGTCATGGATGAGGAGCTTGGCCATGGCTTCAGATAAAGAGCCGACACTCAATGCTATTCTGGTGGGCCCTTATTTTACTCTATGTTTGGGCTTTTGGGTAGAATTTCCACTCTAAATTCGAATCAGTGGGAAACCACTCATTCGCAGTGAAAATGGCTGCACTTAGAATCAGTGAAAAACGAACCATTGATTCTTTCAGTGGAAAAATTACATTGATTGAATTAGTGATGTGAAACAATTCACTGATTCTAAGTGGAGCCATTTTCCCTGTGAATCAGTGGTTTACAACTGATTCAAATTTTGGGTGTGATACCAACATTACAACTCTTAAACATAATTATTTCAGTTACGAGAAAGACGTTTTGGTTATTGCTAATAACCATTTTTTAAAAACGTTATAATTAAATGCTCTATTTACAGATGGAAACACGGAACTAAATATGTTTTTAATAATTAATGGTAGATAAAACATAGGTTGGCTACAATGATAACTATAAAATATATTTGTAGATTACTAAAATGCTTATTATATATCTCTTTTTCTTTTAAAAAGGCATTTCCGCTTGTAATAATAACTCTTGTACCATAGTCAGCCAGCATTTCAAAATTCAATAAAGCTCAATTCCTACAAATTTATTGCAGCAACGATAATAACAACGGAAACAAAGCTCAACGCTTTCGCACTGTGAGTTCATCCCTACATCAAAATAATATAGGTATATAATGAATGATAATAAGAATAATTCCACTTAATTTTCTTGTGACTTAAATAAATTTAAAAATAAAATTATATTGTTTATAAAATATGTAACTTTCATTATTAATGAGCATTATTTTAATTTTTAAACTGCGGCGAAGTCGTTCGACCCTATACAATAATTGAGTTGCCCACAAAATCCCCTATATAGCTTCGACCCCTTGCTGAGTTCCACCTGGCATTATTATTCTCATTAGGCGTACTACCGGGAGGATGTCATGGGCCAGTATTTTTATTTCCACACTTTGACGAAAAATTTGGAGTTATAAAAGTATTTTTGAAAGACGATGCAGGCCTGGTTACCCTAGGTCAGGGGTTCCCAACCGGCGCGGTGGTACGTTGGGGGGGGGGGGAGAGGGAGGAGGGGAGGCGAAGGCACCCCAGGCGATGCTCGACTGTGTTCGACAAAGTTAAGCTTCTTGTAAAAAAAAGCGATTGAAATTACTATTTTACCTTAAAACGTGTGGTTTTTCTTTCAAAAATACTTTTATAACTCCAAATCTTTCGTTAAAATGTGGAAATAAAATTACTGGCCCACGACATCCTCCTGGTAGTACGCCTAATGAGAATAATAATGCCAAGTGGAACTCAGCAAGGGGTCGAAGCTATATAGGGGATTTTGTGGGCCACTCAATTATTGTATAGGGGTAGAATGACTTCGCCGGAGTTTAAAAATTAAAATAATGCTCATTAATAAAGGGAGTCATATATTTTATAAACAATATAATTTCATTTTTAAATTTACTTAAGTCACAAGAAAATTAAGTGGAATTAATCTTATTATCATTCATTATATACCTATATTATTTTGATGTAGGCATGAACTCTCAGTGCGAGAGCGTTTAGCTTTGTTTCCGTTATATATATATATATATATATATATATATATATATATATATATATATATATATATATATATATATAGAAATTGTTTGACCCTTAATAGTTTTCGCCGTAACTTTAAACACATTTTATTCTGCGCTTCCCCCTTTCCGATTCGAGAAACTGAATTTCCGTAATTCTCGTTCTGTACACGCATAGTGCTGCTATCTAGCAATCATTTACACAACGGGAGCGACTAGCGATGAATCGAACTCGCAAGCAACAACACACCACATGGTCGACCGCGTTCCTTCGGCAGGATAAGCATCGTTCTGTTTGCATCCTCCAGTTATACATTTTTCCTTGGAAAGTGGATGAAAGTGTTCCGGAAAACAGGAGTTCTCCTGTAGTGTGTAATATCTCTCAAAATAATATTAAGTTTAATTTTTATTACATTCATTCCGTTTCTGTTTTTATAACTAATGTTTGGAATTATAAAATGGCGAATACATGTGGGGAGAAAGCAAAGTTGGGAGTTGCGTTTGTTAGTTGAAATTGCTTATCCTGTAAAAAAAAAAAAAAAAACTCACTTCATGACATTGACTCAAGTTACACTTTTAGGATATGCCTCCCACTCATACTAACGAACCTCAAACAATTAGAGAAAATTACACCAAAGTGCAGCGCACCGCATTCTTGCGCAGTCGGTTTAATAATACTTTACATAAGAACTTTTATCTTACTAGGCATTACCAACACACCTATTTTCTCCCTGTTTTCATTTATTTGAAATATAAAATAATTATTACACTGTATAGATAAAGTATAAGTAAATGTTCAATTTCACAAAAAAATAAGACATTTTAACGTTAAAAGACTTATCAAACGATTATGATAGATTACATATTTACGAAAGAAACAAACACGTCATCTATGGTGCGATTTTTCAAACGTTTAATTCAAGAAGTGCGAAGAAACCGTGATACAAGATACGGCGAAGCTCTTTAAAGCGTCAACATATTCACGGAAAATACGACAGGAATGTATAGTCAACATACGGAAATGGGTTACATAGCGACGGAAACCGTAACTGAAATTTTGTACACACAAAACACGAAACCTCTCCAAATTTCTAAATAGCTTCGGGTTTCGCGGCCGATGTTCCACGAGTGCTTTTCGCCTTCGCCGCTGTGACCAGAATGTTGTTCCTGCGTGGCGGCTGGGAAATTCACCCCACTCACACCGGTACATTAAAAAAAAAAAAATCAGTCAACCACGCCAGTTACATAATTAAGGGCAGGGCACCAAGGGCAACTGTTAGAGGGTAAAAATATTTATAAATTACAAGCCACGTAATTAGATGCATGTGATAAATAAAAAAAGTGCAAAATAATGTCGTGCGACAACGGGAAGCACTGTGTGAAAAAATATACAAGGGAAATCAGCAACAGCAAAGGATAACGTATACCCCTCCATTACCCAGATATGTTACAGTTGTAGGGGTGGAAAGTTATGAATGCGTGGTTCAACCTATGCCTGGCTATGTAAAAAAAATGTACATTCAAAATTGATGAGTGTATTAGCACAAACAAAATTTAACACATGGAAACATTTACAATTAGAAGCTAGAAATTCTCGCACGTTATCAATATAGAAATATTTTTTACACATTTAATTTATAATAACACGTAGAAGAGTAAGCGGTCAGCGTACTAGTCTCAGATACTTTCATTTCTTGTTAATATCCCGCTTCAAACAAAATTCAGCATATATATATATATATATTTTTTTTTTAATTTGTACACAAACATTTTTCATGATAAAAAAATTTGTTTCTTACGATCCTGCCAAATTAACTGCAGAAATAGTAAACTAATGGAAAGTCTCGTGATTCTACAGGAGTCCTCGTGAAACTAAAGGAAGACCTTTATTAAGAAAACGGAACGTCCGTAATTTTACGAATATCTCTAGATACCGTTTCACGTGTACTTTCCCGTAATAACACGGTAATTTTTGATTCAGTGAGGTTTTTGTTTGCAAAAGGAAGGTCTGGGGTTAGAAACTGCATGTTAATAAGTTCGTTGCCAAATAAATAAATAAATAATCAGTACATTGATCTAACGAGTGCGGAATAAGCCAAGTAATGTCGAAATTAATAAACTACAGCCGCATTAGTCTGAGACGGGATGAAAAACCACTTCGATAAACCAGTTTGGCTGCAGTAGGCCGAGAACGAACTCGCGACCTTCTGAGAGCGAGTCGGACGCTGTCACATAACCGAAGACGTCACCTCTAGTCGCATCAAC
Organism: Dryococelus australis; assembly: GCA_029891345.1. Classification (NCBI taxonomy): domain Eukaryota; kingdom Metazoa; phylum Arthropoda; class Insecta; order Phasmatodea; family Phasmatidae; genus Dryococelus; species Dryococelus australis. The sequence goes on along the minus strand of CM056998.1, from coordinate 60,720,336 downwards.
ACAAACAAATAGTTGTTTTATTGCTCGCTGCCTTGTTCACGGGGGGCATCCTACATCTCCGACACTGCATCACTGCCCAGGTGATTTTTCTCTTACGAACGGAGTGGTTTAACCTGACGCTACCGAGTTAAGTATGATTCAATGATTCGTCAGTGGTATGACGTTAGGAACGGCAGACACGCTGACTGGCTTCCGATATGTTAATTATTTCGCGGCTGATTGCGGAAATCAGTTGTCTTATTGACTCCAAGACCCGGGTGAGTAACGGCGGTGAAATAATGTTAAATTATCTCGTTAATCCCCCCCCCCCCCTTCCCTTCCACCAAATGTCATTTCAGCGTTTTTCTCGCCACAGTGATCCGGGCTCGTTTTACGACCGGGTCGCTGCGGTTTTTCGCACGCTCAAAACATGGCAAAAGTTTCCAGTATGTAGGTGGTGAGTTCTCTCTGGTTACTACATTTCCCCCTCCCTCTTAAGAATCGTTTCCAGGTGCTTCTGTATCTATAATTCACCTTCTTCCGTGTGGGACAAATGCTTAGTTGCCAAGCGTTGTTTTCGGAACGTTACGCTAGCAACGGGTTTAAGACCCTAGTCGTACCAAAAATATTATTGAGTGATTATAAATTGCAAATGTGTTTCGTGGGGAAATATTATGCTCTACCGTCCTTACTTTTATTTTTGAACCCAAATAATTCATCCTTTCTTGCGCATTTGAGTTATGCCTCTGCGGGAAAAGGTATTTAGGACTACCTAGTTTCATTTAACCAAATTCATGTCATGAAAATTTATAGGGTAAATAATTTTGGCATTTGGGATTTTGCCAGGCTAAGTAGACTCCAGTTTACGTCGATTTGGCTGTGGCTGCTCCCGTAGTCTTCAGATATTATACAAATCAAATGGCTACCTGCGACGAAAGGAAGGTGCTGAAATCCATAACTCTCTGGAGATGGCATTTGAAAAAGATCTCTAGCAGTTTAAATAAAAAAATTGCAATCTAATATGAAAGATCAAAGGGGATATTCGTACCACTGACTGCTGGCGCCAATATATATTTTTAAAATTCATATTTTATTTAATAAGTGAGAGTATTTATTCTCTTATAGTGGAACACCCGGAAATTTTCGAAACTCGAAATATTGTACATTGAGTCTGCGAACACGCTAATTATACATTTAACCTTTCCTTACTCGCGAGAAAAGTTTTTTAATCGGCAAGTTGCAGCAAACTTTGTAATAAAATTGCTACCTCTTTCGGATTGCCGCTTATGTGCAAATTACGCTAAGATTTCTACACCATACTTGGCTTGTATTTTACCTTGCGCAGCGTGTGCTTATTATAACTTTTTGCCAAGTTTCGTTGAGTTCTGTGCTTGAAAATTGTGTTCCGGGTCGCTTTTAATTAACAAGGTAATTTTCTTTTTAATTATCTCGTTTAACAATGCAGTAATTCCCCTTGAGGTTCAGACACTGTTACGCAGTACAGGTTACAAAAAAAAAAAAAAAAAAAGAGGAAACGAACCTATTCAAAGCATTTTCGTTGTCATTTTCTAAGGCAGCCTTTACCGGAAGCGAAGTACTGTGCACGCCTAACCCGTGCCAATTGGTACTCACGTACTCTTACGTCATGCGAAAATATGTCGTGCGAGAAAGAACCCGTGGAGCAGCAGGGGATGTAGCAAGTCCAGTTTTCTGGAGAGTTTTGCACGAATGAGTGATTCCATTGGTCGTTTTCTGCTAGTCATGTGACCAGCTGTAAATCAACCGGAGAGGTAGGAGAAGAGCAGGGAGTATAGCTGTGCAGTGAGGAGTGAGGCATTCGTATTTTTTATTGCGAAGACTTCTTGAAAATGTTATTTTGGAAATGGATTTGAGTACAGAAAATGTTGTGAGAATGTCGGGCTTACACAGGAAATGTCCTGCTCGGTTGAATAGTCGACTTTTCAAAGCTGTATGTGTTCATGAGATTTAATTATCAAAATAATTGTTAGTTAAGATATTCCGAGGCCATTTGTTAATAATTTATAGTAGTTAAAAAATGATTACTCCTCACGTGGCATACACACATTAGTACAGAAACACCCACATATGTACTGTACGAACATACCATAAATGAGTGCAGGCGCGAGTACAAGCATGTAATCATGTTAAATTATTGTTTCCTGTAAAGAGATTGGTGCCTGCATGTCACCTGTAACATTATTTAAGAGCGGCTTACACACCTAGCATATATGTAAGCGTGAATTGCCAAACACATACGTCATCACTCTGGACTCTTACGGCGGCAACTCGTACCGTAAGCTGGCCTCGCAACAAATTACACCATGGTGATTGGAATTCATGCAGTTAGAATAATAAAGGTGAAACATTAATTGGGCCGTGTACCAAGTGGCCAGCGATCGTACTCGCAACTGCAATTTTTCTCGAACAATTCTGCTTCATATCGTGGGTGGGAGATTTTTCAGCTCGCACTGTAAGGAATACTCCATAGTGGTTGATATCGATTTAAATGTATTAAGTATTAAGCTTAATTTTTGGCGAACTTCTGAAATATTATCATTAAGAAATTTGAAGCCTAATAAACTAAGCTTATTCGATGTTGGGTTCTATTTACGCATTAAATGTGGTTTAAGAACGTTAGTTATGAAAAAATGTTTGTCATGCTGCTATTATTAATTACCTTAGTGAATTGGCCTTGATTTGTCGCAAAATCATTATTGCGTATCTTGATACATGCCAAACAGCCGCAGTGGAAATAATAACTAATTTAATACTTAGTTAAAAGACAGATGATATCTGAAAATATACAAAGAATGCTCTCTAAGAGCTCAAACAGAACATGCAACTACATACTCAGTTATTATAATATTCACATATTCACGATCGCTGAACAATTGGGGCAGCACTCACGCGCTTCATTTCGAGTGCGAATGAATGGGAGAGTAGAGTGACTGGAATGCTTAAAGTAATTATAGCGGTGTGTTAGAAAAAAGAGTGTTATAGGTCTTAACGCCTTATTCAAAATGTAAATTAAAAATTAATTGCTACATGAACTGCTGCCTTGATTATTTCATATATTTTGCAGTAAGCGATGGCGTAACATAAAAATGATCATATTTCAAATAGTACCGCAGTGTCACTGGGCCGCAACATGGGTACAGCTTAACAAGCTCAAAGTATAGTTAATTTTTATTTGTGTTATAAAGAGACGAATTACGCTAAAAAAGAGGCACTTTAACTAGAATATTTTTAACTTGTACTCTCTTCGGCACCAACGACTCGTCCAAAACCACCACCAGTTGGAATGCGCGTATAACTACAATCGTCGTTATATTGAACGCATTTACGATAGTTTCCATGAAGTAACTGTGATGTCCACTGCAACTAGAGCAGATTACGCCGATATACTACCTATAGCGTGTATGGATAAAATGTTCATCTTCAAGGAAAGTCCTTCTGTTTTTTTCTCCTTTTTCTGATAGTGTAAACCAGTATCTCATTAATTTTATTTGCACTTTAATCTCTCGTGGATATTAAACATCAGCGGAATGCCAGTGCTAGTTTCCAAATGCGGCTAAAAAAAATAATGAACACTGGGCAGAAAGAAAAAAAAATTGGGCTTGTACAATTGTTTAATTATCTCTGGAACAACTGTATGAATCCCACGCCAATTAGCTTAGCAAACGCGGTACCGTACTAGAGAAACACGCATTCTTAAAAAAAATACCAAATGCACACTTCGTAGGTAGTTGGGCTTAATGTCTCGTCGACAGCGAGGTCATTAGAGACGGTGCAAGTTACTCGGGGAAGAGGGATTGGGAAGGAGTCTGCCGCGACCTTTGATAAGGACCTATCCCAGCATTCGCCTGGAGCGATTTCGGGAAACCATGGGAAAACCAAAATCAGGAAGGCCGGACCGGGAATCGAACGCTTGCCCTCCCGAATGCGAGTCCAGTGAGTTTCAACAGTGTAACCCCGATCGGTGGACACTCCGTGGGTTGCTAGCAAAAGGAGAGGATGAGGAAAGAGCAAAAGAGTAATTGTACTATGCCCCCTACCCCCCCCCCCCCATACACACAGAATTGCTCATCCAGGTTTCCTTATTATAGCGCACTAATTAATGCTCTCCTGAGAGAGAACGAAGAATAATTTTACCAAAATAATATTAACTAGAATCGCACAGAGCCACCGTGGTTGAAACGGTACTTCGAAATGATATCTGAGTTATTCCGATATAAAACAAATATGCCATCTACGAAATGAAGCTAACTTTTTTGTTAGTTTTAATATAATTTTGTATATCTGCTCGAAAACTGATTACAAATGTTTCGCAGTTGGTAACAAAACAATTGTGCAGATGCTACTGAATCAGTTTGTCCATGCAGAAAATTTCGTGGCGACTAAACTGACTAAATTGTTGTATTTTGTGCAGTACTCTTACTAACATTTATCCTGGTGAAAACATGTCCGTATAATTTAACAAATATTTTTTTTTGTAGGAACGATGACTTTTCTACTTTATTCCATGTTACAGAACGGATAAAAGGAATTAATTTATAAATACGATTCATTTTGAGATAGTACCTTTCCGAAAATGATTTTCTATATAAAAAACTCAAACAAACACAACGTGATCAAACGTAGATAAACATGGAAATTTTTCCTTAAGTTTATTATTTCAGTAATCTAACAATATCCTATAAATATTTTCCCTTGAGACACGTTCCTAGCTGTAACATATTCTGAGTGAAAGTTTATTGTTTTTTTTTTTTGCTCGATTTGTGCCCAGGTATAGCACAATTCAAAGCAATTTAAACGACTTTTAATACAGCATCAGTGATTAAACGTATCCTCATTGAATACTGGTCTGATTTTTCTTTTCACGGGTAGCTCAGTTCGCACGTGAAGATTGTATCAATCAGAACAAGAAGTTACTATAAACAATGAGCCTATATTCCTCTATACGCTGTTCAAGGTAAAATGTGCACTTTTGAAAGCCCTGCTTAAGATCTATTTATATGCACGTTGTGTGTTCTTCCAACTTTTGTAAAATTAACATTTAAATGGACCTCATCACTTTATTCATGCGTCGGTCAAGTGAAACTATTAAATTTTTGGGAGATTAAATACTATATAAATCTGCTCGTTTTAAAATTTCAATGAATTAAAAAAAAAACACAAAGCAAAATAAACTATTTAAGTTATCACAAATGGTTACCTAACACTTTTTATTTGACGTTAACACATGAAATTATTTTCCATTAATCGTTACCAACTTTACTGCGCAAATGTCACTCAGTGCGCCTATTAGAATATATGCGTAGAGGAGCAGTGACATTTTCCATAGTTTCGTTTCAAAAGTGCTCACTTTATCGTGAACAGTCTTTGTATGGGTGCAAGTAAATTTGAGTGATATTCTTAAAAATTTTAATGGCGTGTAGGCGTTGACATCTCATTGACAGCCGTATAATTAGAGATTTAACCACAAACATGTGTAACATTACCAAGACAATTGAAATACAAGAGTGCGCTACTAGGGACTGGAATTCTTAAAAACTCGTAGGATTCGGAGCATCAAATCCGATGTAATCAGTCTTAATGTTTATGATAGGGTTTACTAACCCGAAATATTTACATGGCCTTCATTTTGAAAATAAGTGCCTGATCCACTAAAACACGCACGTTTATGTGGCCTACTATAACGCCACTTGTGTGAAAAATTTGCTTTAAATCGGTTATTGGTCTCCGAGGTATGACGTAAAAAACTATTTTTTACAGAGATGTCTTAAAAAAAACTGCCTGAAAAGAGTATCTGTGTAAAACCTTTCCAGTAGATACTATCAGCAAAAAGTATTTGGTTAAATTGTTAAAAATATATCCCAAACCTGTCTAAATATTTATATGACCACTACTTCGAAAATCAAAATGGGACCCTTATTAAATCATGTAACTTTACATGGCCTTCTGTAGTTGTGCAAAATTTGTTGGAAATTACTTGAATTGTCCCGTATATATGGCAAAATGTTATATTTACTCACCTGATAATATATTGAAAAAATACGGCAAAAGAGGATCTATTTATGTACAAACGATGCTCAGAATTAATACTGTTTGCGTACAAAGTTTTGTTGAATTTTGTTGAAACGTTTCATAGATATGAAAAATGAATCTTAATTATTTATATGCACCACATTAAAACATGCCTGCCGCACATAACACATGTTAATTTACGTGCTCTACTGTAGCAATATTTCGTGACATTTTTGTATTGATCGGTTGACTGGTCCTCAATATATGGCATATAAACTTTCATTGTTAGAGACCTGAAGAATTCGCAGATACATTTTGGAACAAATTAGAATTTAAAACATGTGTGTTTATATAACATTAGCCATTGGTCCACATTGTGTTTGACACCTCCTGGAGAATGCTGACCCAATCGTCGCCTTCCACTGTGATAGCAGACAACCAATGAACAGTTGGCATCGACAAATTTGTAAATGAGACTGTAGAATCTAGTTTGCAGGTAATTGTAGACACGGATTTTTCAGGTCTCTATTCATTGATCATGTGACCATCTTAATAAAGACAAAAAAATTGTGTGACATCATACTCGACGACTTTCATAGATAAAGTTTACTAAGTTAAATGTAAATATGTTACATGGTATTGTAGATACAACACACCACGCTAAATCTTTTTATATATACCATTCGGAAAATAAAGAGTCACACTCCAAAAACATAAATTAATATGGCCTACTATAGTGCAACTTCATTGCCAAATTTAAAAGAAATGGATTGATTGTGTCCCGAGATACCACATCAAAATTGTATTATTTCATGTGGGACTATCTCACAAAATGGCGGAGAAATGAGGTTTTGCGTAGACAGTTTTGACGGATAAAATAAAATTGATGTCAGCCTACAAAGTTAAATTGAAATTTATTGTGTAGTTTTATCAAGAAAAATATTCTTAACTGAGATGTTTAAATATGGCCGCCATTTTGAAAATATGTGTGTTTGACTCACTTTATGTTTATCATTTTACATGGCCTGTCGTAGTGCTACTTATTTGCCAGATTTAGTAGAAATCGGTTGTTTTTCGGAGATATTGCGTTATTTTAATTTGTTATACTATTTCTCAAAAAGGCGAAAAAAGAAAAAAAAGATATTTTGCGTTGACACTTTTGATGACTTTAATATATACAGCCAGAATACAAAGTTTCATTGGAATTAATTACATGGTTTCGACAATATAACGTGTAAAACTTAAATAGGCCACCATTTTTAAAATAAGTACCTGACGTAGCTAAAACATGTCAGTTAACATCACCTACCGCAGTACTACTTATTTGCCATATTTGACAGGAATCGGTCAATTGTTCCCCGAGGTTCGACATAGTAATTGCATTTATTCGTGTGGCACTTTATTACAAAATGGAGGATAAAAGAGGCTCAGTATGTACACATTTGATATTTGTTATACATATACTCCCAGCATACAAAGATAAGTTCAAATTGATCAGATTGTTTCGAAGATATAGCATACTATGCTAAGATAGCCACCATTTTGAAAATTAGTTTCTCACATGTTTTAAACATATTTGTACATATCAACTGCCGCAGTATTACTTGTTTGCCAGATTTGGTAGCAATCTGTGAATTGTTTCCCCGAGATATTACACAAAATCTTTGTTAATTCATTTGGCGGTGTCATACAAAATTGAACACGAAAGTGTTTATTTTTTTACTTATATGATACTTGTAATATATACTGTTAGCGTACAAAATTTGATTGAAATTTGTTGAACAGTATGGCAGTTATACCAAATAAACCTGAAATATTTATATGGCCGTCATTTTTAAAATCAGTGTGTGATTAAGTTCATTTACTTGCATTTACCTGCTCTATCATAGCATCACATACGTTCCAAATTTAATGAAAAATGGTGAATAGTTTTTTAGTTATAACATGAAAACTTAATACTTTCATGTGGCGTTATCTTCCAAAATGGCGGACCAACATTGATATTCCCATCTGAATTCAATTCTCACACCTTGCGCTGTCGGCATACAAAATTTGGTTTAAATCGGTAGAATGGTTATCGAGATATGTCATGTCACATTAGATACATAAATAGCCGCCATTTTGAAAGTAAGAGTCCGGAGTGGTCGACGACTATAAAAGTCAGGTGCTCTTACTTAGTACAACATGAGTACCGAGTTTAATGAAATTCGGTGAACACGTTCAAAAATTTAAAGGGGAGACACAAAACGCACAGACATACGGGCAGTCACACACCCATATACATACACACATGCATACAAACAGGAAAGTGTTCTCATAAGCCTTTCTTTCCTTCGGGTAGCAGGCTGAAAAGGGTGCAATTTAATCAGGAAATTAATTCTCGTATGAGCTAATTTGCATTTTTTTTTTCTGTTCGGGATGGAAATGGCTGGAAGCTGCGTACGAAATGTAATCAGGTCAATAGTCGTGCGAATTACAAACTAAATAATGATAATGAATGTAGTTCCGCCCCCAATGTAGCTACACAGCTGACGGGTCTCCAGTCGAGTTTCGGTTTTGAAATAGGTCAGTCACATCGTGCCTGGATACACTGTTAAAAAAAAATGTCCATCATTTTACGGAAAAGTTCTGGAAAAATTTATCCAGAAATGTCCGTAAACTCTCCGTAAAATTGCGAACACATTGATTTTCAGAAACGTACTTTCCGTAAATTTCATGGATCCTCTCCATTAATTTCCAAGTTAGTTTTCTGAACTTTCCATTTAAAATAAAAAGATAAAATCGAAATGTCTTTAATTTTCGTTATGTGGGGTGTTCTACCGCGTATAAAAAATTACATTAAAAAAGTTTATATATTTTGAACTTAAACGAGGTTTGAACCCGAAACAAAAAAATTGCCAGTCCACGACTCTAAACATTTTTTTTTTTTTTTTTTTTTACCTTCATTTGACGTTGTTGTGACATTTTTGACGTTGACGAAGCTCTAGTGAGACCGACTTCTTGATAAATCCCCAGTGCGACAATCGAGCTGAGCATCGGCCACGTCGGAGGAACCGGGGCGCGAGCGCGCGGCCATCCTACCCCTGAGCTATGAGGGCACCTATAACTCTCATTAGGAAACATGGGTATAACTGTTATATTTATAGGCAAAATACAAAAGCAAAAATTCAGTTTCTACTAAATTTAGTGTATTTTTAGTGTTGCCAAATGTTACATACACCTGTTGCTATTTTTTAATGTTTGAAAGAATAAGTCATAGTCATGTGGATAACCTTAACTGCAGCAGAAATGATAATCTTCTTGTTAGAGTGGCGAAGAAAGCTTTGTGTAGAATCGGCATTGTTCGTCCCCGTAACTCGAAGCCAAAGGGCATACAGAGACTTTCCGTATTTTGTATTTACTGACTTAAATCCGTTTTTCGTCATTGCGGATTACCTTTCCGTATATACACTGTACTCTTCCGTAAAACATTCCGTAAATATACGGAAATTTTTAATAGTGAAGGACTACCTCCCCTCCCTTCCCACACTCTTAGTTTATTTCCCATCTCCGGCATTAAGAGTGAGGTGCTTTGTAATCAGGCCAGCATGCTCCTTAAGCACATTCTTCAGGCTCACTGGAATTGCTCGGCTGAACCCATGAAACGCCGAGTGCTATCCGAAACCAGGCCATGCAGGGTTCTTAACTGCATCCGTGCCTACGGTGGATAGTTATTCTCTTCGGTGATTCGAATCTGGATTAATGAAAGGGGCAAGGAGAAGGTTTAACGCCACCATTATGAATTTATGGATTTTTCGAGCTATAAACTCGCCGTACATATTTCCCATTGCGTTCAAGCGGATCGACAGGAAATCGGATATAAGACTGATGCATTTTCTGAATTCGGAATTTGTCTCCATAAAATTCCACGCATAATAATAACTCGCGGCATTTCCTGTTAACTGCCTGTTTAAAGTACTGTAGGATTTGCAATAATTTAGTAACCAACACGTTTTTAATTACAATCTGCCATGCAGTAAAATTGCTGTCCAAGGGAATATAAATTTTTTAAATAATGTTTTTGGTAACCGGCATAATATATGTGGTGTACTTTGCTCATGTCTTCGTAGACACTTCACCATCTGACACAGTCAGCTTCCTGGGCATGTTTTTATCATGACCGGCAGGCGACGGCGTGTTCATCGTAAATCTCAGGGGGCACTGAAATGAGGACTGCGTGCAAGGGGTGGTTTGATAAGCAGGGTGGTTGCCTGATTCTCCAGGGGAATTGTAATTACACAGAAATCAAATGAGTCATTCCACTGAAGTGGCAGGAAATTTGAAGTATGATGGGTACATCGGGCTGTTAGACAACCAGATATTTTTGCACACCTTCTTGCCAAGGAACGTAATGTTCACATCTCTGATTCCAAGGATATTGATTCTCGCGTTCGCAGTGCTGCAAATGGGACTGGATGTCACCATTCAGAAGCATTCAGATATCTGCAGTGGCCCGTAAAATCCCATTTGATAATGTGGAACAATGAATCCAGAATATACGGCTGAAGAGCGCAAATATTAAATACTAGTGCGGCCAAACAATTCCATCGCCTGTATCCGGTCTCCTTTACCAAGCCAATGGGCAATCGTATCTCAACTGTTATTCGGCCTCATGTTCGTATTTATCCTACCTGGCAGGTTTCAGTCACAATTTACTTATCTTATTCTGGCAGTTTCATAGTTTCTCTATTTACCTTGGGAGGCTAAATGGATGACGTGATTTATTAACATAAATTTTCCTCTAATAACTGCGTACGAGGTTCATGCCTACCCGAGTGTTGAAGCCAGAAAGTCATGTTCGAACGCGGCTTCTTAACTTCGACCAGGAAGGAGAACTAATATTTCAGTTAGTTTCAAAGACGAGAAAAACAAAAATCGCTCAAAGCCGTTGGATCAAGCTTCCTCAATCTTACTCGGGCCAATGGCATGTTGATTGTGCCAATAAAGTTTAGAAATTCTCACGTAATTTTATTGTTCAAAATGAGCTAGAAGAACTGGTTAAGGAGAGACATTTGAGTAGCTAATCTTCTGGCGGGATTTTCTTGCGTAGGCCTACTACTTGCACGTGGTGGAAAACGCTATTTTCATATTTATATGAAAATATTCAACGCTCCTTAGTATATAAAGCCGAGCACATGTGAAAGACTATTAATGTTGCTATTCATATTTGATAATTTTTCCTTCTTTGAAATTTAATTATTACATCACAATACTACTTCGCAAACTCTACTTCCAGTATGGCACTATTTACATCACCGCGCACATGTTGTGTTTTAAACTAATGATGTGCTCTATTTTTTTGTTTTCTAGTGTATGGGAATAACTGCAACATATGATGCAGTGGTAATTAAAATTAAATACGCATTTTATGGCAGCCAGCGGCATTTAGTTACGGTTCACAAAATTAACCGGTGATATTTCCTAGTTTGATATCTCATCATACGAATGGAAAAATATATATTTTTCTTGCCAAGAGACAATAAATTGCAGCACTACAGTTATTTAAAATTTTGTCTACAGATATATTGTGAAAGTTGAAACTTTATTGTAGTAAACTTACTAGCAATATCATACTTTTAGCAGCTGCCACAGCTGATTCAGCTTATTTTTATTTTTCAAGTAACTCGGAACATCGGGGCTCAGTTCAAAAGATCTTAGGATTTAATTCCATCATGTACGTGCTTAAAATCTCACAAAGCTTTCTATTCTGCGATTCCCAATTTACAGCTGTTTCGAAATTAAATAATAATGTTCAAAAGTATTTTACTTGCTGCTGGCCAGGTTAAAATCGTTGATCGTAACCCTTTTTTTCCCGACTGCATCGCAGGAGAGATCAATATATTATCTAGTGGAAAAAAACTCCGTATATTCACAGATGGCCCACAGCAGATTGGCACACAAGGAAATAAATCTTAGTGACAGGTTTGAACTTATTTAGGATATACTTCAAAGCCTTATTTAATATTTCTTGTTACGCATTAATGGATGTATCATTATGATGGGTTTTCATGCCCATGTAGAAAAGCAACCGTATGCATTTCACTCAGTAGTACTAACCTAACCTAACAAATTACCGACGATCCCCCTTCATAGTCCGTTAAATTAAGGTTCCACTATATTTTCTAGTTGCCAGACAAGAAATTTTGCGTCATGCACTACATAAAAATGCATTGAAATAAATCTCACTTTATACTTTCGAATGTCAACATAATTATTTCAAGTTTAAAACAGCTTTGGTAGCGAATTTATAAACAAAGTTTTTACTTCGTTTTCGCAAACAAACATTTTCACAGGAACTACAAGATAGCTTTTCAGCACCACAAAGTCTTTAAATATCCATTTAAAAAAATATTCTCACGTCACAAAGTATTATCATCCAGCGCATCTCAATACGTTTTCTTTTATAAATTAATTTTATTTAATTTACACGTTATTTCATGAAACGAATAAAGTGCATTTTAAGCACCTATTGATGAGGTTTGATCGGAATTTGTGATCTAAACAATTTTGTAATAGTTGGAAATTTTTTCATAATGCAATGGATGAGTGTAAGGTATACGGAACGTTCTAAATTGGAATTGCGCAAATCTGTTGCGAAACAAGCAACATTTACTGATAAAGGTTACATTATTTAGGAACACTAACTATTAGTGGCTTAAATGTTCGTTATTTAGCCGTAATTTTTGCAGATTTCTATAGAACTAGACAATGGAGTAAATCGCTGGAATTTACAATGGCAAACCAATTTTGATCAAGACAAAATTAAACCGTTTGTTTAAAAATATTATCTAGAAACAGTTTATCGGGCACAAAAAAGTAAGTACTTTTTTAGCGACGAAAGTGGCGTGGTGAATTTCCATTCAATATCTGCAGCTATCACAACATTTTTGTCGGCGTGTAATGATTTACAATTGTACTAATGTGCCTGTATTTGGCAGCTTATTGAGTAAGGGGATGATAAACTGATTCTGTTTTCGAGTTTCATGACTACCAGCTACGCCACTAAACCATCGTGTCCGACATTCGTATATGTTCGAGAGTGTGACATTATTGAGATGCCCTGAATACAAATCTTAAAATAATGCCCGGAATGATTTCTGTTCGATATTCACTGCATTACAGTAAACGGTTTAGGCCATATTTTTTTATGCCGGTACAAATCATCCCAAACATAAACGCCGAATGAATAATTTTTCGATTCATCTGTGGGTATGCCCTAAACTGTGTATCAATTGTTTGCAAATTTGCTTTAGAAATAACTTTCAATTCCATGCAATACAACTTCCGCATATATTTACCGGGCCCAAAACGGCAAACACAAATTTAAGAACTTGATTTAACTACGTATATGAAAATCATATAAGTGGAGGAAGGACTAAATAGCATTGCGATGAGGGGTTGAAAATTGACGGGGAAAGATACAATTCTAGGAGTACGGGGAAAAAAAACCGATAATATTTTTACTGTGCTAACCAGGATACCATGTAGCAGTAGGATTAAATAAGTTAATAATGCGGGTGTACATATATTTATTCTATAAGCCACATGCACATATATGTATGCAGATATGCGTACACGTTTTGTTTATTATTCTATCTTTGTACTTCTTCGAAACTACAGAAAAACAAAAATATCATAAACGTCCCAGAAAGCTTCGTTAGTCATTATATTTAGTTATCTGGCTTCAATACAGCAGCGATGTATGTATATAATTACATAGAATCTATATATATATATATATATATATATATATATATAAGTTCGCTGATGATGGGACGGCTGTCTATACGAACCGCAAATAATAAATATTGGTAGAAATACTTGTTATATTTCAAACAAATCGTCAGTTATTACCTTTAAGTATAAATTATAACGTTGCAATTAAAATCTTGAAAAAAAAAAAAAAAAAAAATTTCGTGTTTATTTTTCTTCGACAATATTTTTCATTTATCGTATATTTTCAAACACATAAAAACTAATATTATTTCTTCTTCAATTAATAATTATTCATATTTATAAAACATCTTGAAGCAGTCTTATTCTGTTTTAAATTATTAAAACATTCATATTATCCGACACACATCCATCGTCAGAGGTGGCGAGAATTGTTCTAAATAAAAAATTAGTTCTTTATTTCATCTGCCTTACTTATGTTGTCTACTGTCCTCCGATTGGCTGTCGTGTGACCATGACATATCTCTCCGCCAACAACAATGGCGAGACGAGGGATAACCGTGGTAAATTTATTTATTACTTTTGTTTAATAAATGTTTAATGCCGACTACCCTCTAGGAAATAAATGAAAATTATCAAACCAAATATTAATACTCAATACTGTCTAGAAGCAAATTAAAATTACTTACACGTGATTTATATAGCAATAAACTGTTAAAATAACCAAAGATTATATTTTCAAGTCGTGTAATAAAGCTTAATGTGGAATAATACTAAATGAAGTGACAACACAAGCAAGTACTCTTTAATTATATATAGTGAGAATGTCTATGACTAAGGCTGTTCACGGTAAAATGAGCACTTTTGAAAGCCCTGCTTAAGATCTGTTTGTATGAACGTTGTATATTCTCCTGCCCTATATAATATAAACATTGCCATGATCCTCATCTCTTTATTCATGCGTCGGTCAGATGAAAATATAAAATTATTAGAAAAGTAAATATTTTTCAAATCTAGTCATTTTTACACTTCGATGCATAAAAAAACTTAAAGCGAAATTGATAATTTAAGTTATCACAAATGGTAACCTAATACTTTTTATTCAACGTTCAGATATGGAACTACTTTCTATCCATCGTTAGCAACTTCACCGGGCGAATGTCTTTCAGTGCGGCCATTAAAATATATGCATGCGGGGACAGTGACATTTTCTAAGGTTGATTTCAAAAGTGCTAAATTTATCGGGAAGAGCCTTTCACTGCAAACATAACATCCGAAAATCCGTGAAGATTGCTGATGGGAGAATTAGCATACTATAGACGTTATGAAGTGAAGCGCAAGTGACAATGACACTAAGCT
This sequence comes from Dryococelus australis, assembly GCA_029891345.1. NCBI lineage: Eukaryota > Metazoa > Arthropoda > Insecta > Phasmatodea > Phasmatidae > Dryococelus > Dryococelus australis. Next base: position 60,705,237 of record CM056998.1, on the reverse strand, counting down.
AGACAGTGAGATCATTAGTTGCCGGGATTGTGTGGGTGCATTCACGCCTGTGGGCGTAGCACTCAGTCAATGAGATTGACGTCACATGTTCGCACAAGAAGCTACGTGCCCTTAATTCAAATGTCCCGGAGCAACGTGATTTGCGCCTCGTGTGAAACGACACAGCATGGAGCAGCAAACTACGTGAGTATGCTGGTTTAAAGAAGATTGTCCTTCGGTTTTCTCTTATTAGAGTCATTGCTTTTTAGCGATTATAAGATTTAGTAAGTAAATTATAGACTAGTATATGTACCTAAATGTTATAGATAGTATAATAAATTGCTATTAATTAATTTAAAAATTTTGTACCATCCAAACAGTATGTTTTGGAACAAGATAAAATTAAATGTGTATATATACAAGTGCATATTTTTTAGTTATATATATATATATATATATATATATACATTGTCCTTCAGTTTTATCTTATTAGAGTAATTGATTTTTAGTGATTACGAGATTTTATAAGTAAATTATAGTATATATACCTATATGTTACAGATAATATAAGTAAATGGGCATTAAGTAATTTAAAAATTTCGTGCCATCCAAAAAGTATGTTTCGGAACAAGATAACATGAAATGTGTATAAATACATGTGCATATTTATGATTTATATATATTTATTTATATGAACTTTAACAGGACGTTTCACTTAGAGTTTCTAAGATTTCTTGAGGCAATTTTCGGAAAAGGAGGGAAACAAATGCAATATTCTCATGGGCATAAATTACCCCACAAGCCCCATAGGTTGTGAATGGCCATGCGAAATTATAGTTGCTCAGCGTGTATGTTACTTCCGGAAAGTCTGCAGCTAAGTACATTGCAGTGATCTACACATGCTTTGTATAGATTCCGTTCGTATGTCTCAGGATATAGGAGTTCGATTTATCGTTACGGTAATGTAGTGGGCTCCACGTCTTCTGAACAGTATTGCCGAATCACGTGACGCGAGTGTTAGTTCCGTATTAAAAGTATTGCAGGTGCTCTTATTAGTATCCTCTGGAAACGTATTTCTTTTTTAATGTTCTACTAATCAATTTACGCTCCCAGTAGACGGCGCCAACAAATACCTCTTTTTCAGGAAGTAATTAACATTTCGTCTCCGGCCCTTTTTCGTCTATTTTTCAACAGTTTATTTCTTTCCATCATTTTAGTCTCTGCAAACTTTTGCGAGCGGCGCAGTTGTAATTCTTCTTAATTTCATGTTCGGTCAGCAATAGGACTAGAACCAGACCGAAGACGCGAGTGGATATAGGACGCTGAATGTAGGGTTAAGTTGAGAGATTTGGACGGCTCTTAACAATGACGTCCTGAGAGCCGATAACGGTGAAATGAGGCGAGAAAGAGCAGCGCTGGAAAGTAAGGGCGGGGGGAAATGGGAGATCCCCGAGAAAGCCCGCCGGCCAGCGGCATCATCCGGCACGACGATTCCCACTTGCGAAAATCCGGGAGTGAACCGACTGGGGATTGAACCCGTTTCGTCTTGGTGGGAGGCGAGCAGTCTAACCGTTCAGCCACCGTTGCCCCCAACGTGGGCTTAACGTCTCGTCCTAAAGGCTGAACAAGTTGTTCAGAGAAACTACGACAGAGGATAAACCGACCATGGACTGCAAAGACTGTTCACGATAAAGTGAGCACTTTTGAAATAAACTTTTAAAAAATGTCACTGACTCTGCCTGCGTATACAACGAGCTCACTGAGTGACATGGGCCCAGAACAGTTGGTAACGATGGATGGAAAGTATTTACATATTTAACGTCGAATAAAAAGTGTCAGGTAATCATTTGGGATAACTTAAATTATTTCTTTCTCTTTTTGGTTTTTTAATGCATCCGAAATGTATAAAATAACCAGCTTAGTAAGATATTTACTTTTCTAGATATTTTCTTTTTCAGTTTCACTTGACCGATGCATGAATAAAGTGACGAGGCCCATGGCAATGTTAATTTTACATAAGGCGGAATAATACACAGTGTGCATACAAGCAGATCTTAAGCAGGGCTTTCAAAAGTGCTCATTTTAACCTGAACAGCCTATACCTCACTGATGAGACGTCATTCTTAAAAAAGTGCGTATTTCAGATGCGATTTACTGAATATATAATATTTCCTCATTCTTTTCTCTATCTCACACCACGGATTCTATGTATATGTTAATATGATTTATCACATTCATATATATGAAATTTGTTTCTCTTTTTACTTGTGGCTGTACGAATACATTGTGTCCATGTCTGTATACCATTCCAACACGTTTCAAATTAAACATTGCAGTAGAACCGATGACTTAATTCACACATCAGTCAAGTGTAAATGTAAAGTTGGTTAAGAATGTAAATGCGTTGCATTCATGCTTTTACTCACATTCACATTTAAAAAAGGAAAAAAATATAATATAAATTCAGTATTTACAAATTCATATGCCGCACTAAAAACACGACGTACAAACAAGTAAATACTTTTCTACGTCGGTGTCAACGTAGGCCTAAATGGAAGCATACCAGTCAATGCGTCACATGAAGTTAGCGACAGGCATACTTTTTTTTTTTTCAGAGGTTGCTTGTCATCAAAATTGTTAAATTTACCGCGAACCAACTTTTTTTTATAAAGGGTCATTTAACCCCACCAGGCAAGGTATTTGATAGAGCATTTTGTAGGTGGTAGTTTGTAAAGGCTGATAGGAAGAGTGACAGACGCCAGCGTACAATCGACGTTCGGGTGAAGAGGCATTTGCCGGAGAGGAGAAACAGAGGAAAAAAGGGACGTTGTGAAACTCCGCGTCGGCGGCGTTTGGGCAGGTCAAAGTTGAAACTACCGCCCACCGCCCGCTCGACGTTTGACCTCTGGGACAACAGAAGGAGACTTGCGTCGTGCTGAGGACAAGGGGCGGCGGGGGTGGAGGGACAGGAGGATAACAGCCGCCCATGAATGCCAGTCGACGAAGCGGCCCAATCGCTCGCCAGGCTAACTAGCTCCGGCGACGCTTCACGACTTGACGTCCTGCGCTCGATCCCGAGATAATTACGGGTTCACAAGGTCACAGTGTTAAATACCCCGACCAGCAGGATCACAATTAAATTGTAAACTATCGAAATCAATCTTGTTTAAAAAAAAATGCCTTCCCTTAGCTACACATATTTAACTTAAAGCCATAGGTGCATGAAAGCAGTATATTTATATAATTTGTGTCATAACTTGTTTTACAGCGGGTTTTTCAGGAGGACCCGTTTTGCATTTTTGTTTGTGAAAATACATAGGAAATAACTAAACACGTAACGCATTGGGTTAATTTTTAAATGTTTTATTCAAAACATGTGAAGAAATCACGGATAGACTAAATGTAAGAATCTTTGTGAGGATAATCCTTAAAAAATGAGACAGTAAACATAGGTAGTACAACTCATAGCCCAAGAAACTTCAGAAAATTTGCTTTGTAAAAATCATACACCTTGATAAATTAAACTTGTGTTTCCATATTATTATCATCACAAAAAATAACATTCTGACGGTTACATTTCCTTCGATTTCTAGTGCTTGACGTCAACATACACACACTAACAATCAGGGTTGCCTTAGTGAAACACACTAATGCCAACCGCACACGTTTGTTACAAATCCACATTTTTTGTACGAGTAATATTGTATTTTGCACATAGTATAAATTTCGTCGGTAAGACATATTTTCATCGTGATGAATAAAGATTATTGATAAAATTGTACTGATTATTTAATTGTACACTTGCATACAGTTACGTTTTTGTAAAAAAAAAAAATGGGTGTAGATATTTACGTTTTATATTAAACGTACAAGTTGGGGTTAGGCGTAGCTCAAAGGTGAACACTAATTATCTCATTATCGTACCTGTATTCAAATCATATGAATTACATCTGGTTTACATACCTATTACAACCCGTTTACAAACCGTTAGTCAGTCTTTGATTCGGAGGAGTTCTCATTAGGTTATTAATTATTTAATTACTTATTTACATTAAATCCGCTCTGAATAGTTTGTGAGGAACGTCGTCAATTTGTCCATGATGCAGTAGGCTGATGACTAGGCGTATGTCGGTGGACGGCATGCCCCCGTCTCCGGACGTCTTGCTGGTGCAGTGTCTCAACGACAAAGACCTCGTTCGCCGGGTTTCCAGCCGTAATATCTGGCCCGTTTTTATTAGCAATCGGCCCGCCTGGAGGAGGTTTGTTTTTAAGCGCTCAAGGCTTCGTTCCGCTTCCTCGTAGTATGTTTGTGCTCACGCGATTAGGCTAGCACGCCTGTTGCTGCACATAACACTACTATCGCAATCAATAAAGTAGCGTCACAAGTTATTCTCTGGGATAGAGTTCTTGTCAGATCACTTGATATACGCGGGTCCTATCCTTGTAATAGACAGCCACGCATTCATTCGCGGGTGGCACCAGTGTTGCCTACTATCGCAGCCGCTTAGCTGCATCCTTCGGAAATTAGCGCACTCAGTTATTGATCATGGTTGGCCTCTGTGAGTTTCAACAAGGCTACCTGATTTCAAAATGCGCGCATGTTTACTCCGCGCATCGAAATCGGAGAAAAGCTAGCGAGTAGAATATTTTCTTTGCGATCATAATTTAATTTACGGAGAAGAAATTATTCTACAACCTAAATGTTCTGAAGTTTAAGATCATTTAGTAACTAAACATATCCTCTCATGTGTTGTTTGATATCAACTAACATCTTGATTTAGGGTTGCATAGGCACATCCCTCAGATATCATTTAAGTCTATAAGCCGTGTTGTGTTTTCTGCACTGTATTATCCTATAGGTTGTAATGTAAACTCAGCGACACGCATAAATATCATTAAGTTCATGGAAATTTTATTCTTTCATGAGGCGGAAGGTTATAAAATTGACGGAAAGAACAATTTACGAGGGGATTTATAAACGTGTTCAGTCATCGGTGAACTAAAAACAACATAAGTTACATATCTTCCTGCCGGTATCGCTGGTCAGCGTGTTTTCTCGGGGATCTTCCGTTCCCCCGCCCTTATATCCCGGCGCTGCTCCATACACACCACGTTTCACCATCATCAGCTCTGAAGACTTGATGTTAAGTGCCGCTTAGATATCTCCACTGATTACGTTGTACCGAGAACCTCAGTGATTGGTTTCCATCGTGCGACCAAAATTATGGTCGAACCTAGTACCGATTTGCAGTCGTGGAAGACCAGTACCATCTTTGCGAAAGACTGGCCGGTTTTATCATGGTACTGCCGTTTTCCCACCCTAGAATATAGTGTTTCATACCACTCTTATCGGGCCACAGGCATCTACGGTTCCGAGCTTAGAAGCTCTTATCATGTTTGGGTTTATCCTATTTTAGGACACATCCCCAGACGTTCATATTACGGTTAATTTTAAATCACAAACATCTTCCGTATGCAGTCGCTCTAGTGTCTAGTCACTATTGTTCTCGTTGCAAGATTTTTTAATAATTACCTACCGAAATACAAATTTTACTTTCACAAGATGACAATGTTATGAGCACGTGTGGGGAAATTAGTGGTTCGTGGAGAAAGTCAATTCCATGAGCTCCTTCAAAGCATTTAATAACGTAGACGAAAGTTTATCTTTTTTATGGTATCTGCTATCTTTTTAATAACAGTATCAACGATGCCATAGAAGTGGCTAGTGCAAAACCTCTCAGCGTCCTTTTTTTTTCATTGTGTTTGTTTTTTTTTTTTTTTTTTTTTTTCAACAAAACGGAAGAATCATGGAACCAGAAAATCTGACCTGCAGAAAATTACTTAACTTACATCATCCACGGACTAATAAAGGGCACGGACGATTGGCAACGTCCATCAAGTTTTCCCGCGAGCTGAAATCAACACGACATTTCATTTCGAGGAAACGGACTTACGAGGAGTATCAGAACTTACACAAGTGTACAGCATACTCGTGCAAAACTCGATAATAACAACCGAAGATAGATATTTGCAAAGGTTGCACTTACAGTATCAGATTTCACGTAATGTTATATATTTAATAAAACGCGGCATTTAAAATACTGTGTTATATTAGATAAAACTATATTAGAGACACGATGTATGGATGGGTGTTATTTAAAGTAATAGTCATAATAATCTGTTTCCACACGAGTAACATGTTCCAATGTTTGTACCGTTAGTTTTGGAACGTCTTGAGTTGCCTCCCTTAAACCAATGCTTGACTACTGCGCATGCTTTAAAGTTGTTTTTGGAACGTCTGTCTTGTAACTTTTAAACTTCCCTTACCAAACCATGCAATATAACACTACGCGTGCGTAAAATATATATTTTTGGAACGTCTCGAATTGCAATTATGCGTATGCATGGAACGTCTCGGCTTGCAACTGTGTGCACACATAAAGGTTATTTGTTGTAAAGTCTTGGTTTGCAACTGTGCGCATGAGCAAACGTTATTTCTTGGGACGCAGAACTTTGGGACATTGAACAACGTAATCGTTATTCCCCGGAAATGTCAGGACAGGAGCGAAAAGTTTCACAGCAACCTGTTACAAAAATAACGTTTCACTGGAACGTGTTATCTAATCGGAACTGGAACACTGGAACTCTTTACATGAAAGTAACTGTTTGGCCCTTGCATAACACGATGATCCCGAGGGTCTACACCGAATTACAGAGCTTATTAATCAAGCGAAACTCCTAAGGTATTTTATCATGTGGTAGAATAACTGACATTCTGGAGCTAGTAGCTTCTTTTCTAATACGTGCACGAGAAATGATTTTATCCACGCATTTTTTCAGCCCCTCTTTTGAAATATAGTATATTTATTTCCTTAAAGAGGTTGGTCAACGAAAAATTCACTATTTGGTATTTTTGCTAAACGTTGTTCAACTTGTAGACATAACTTAGGAGTACTATTTTGTCGCCAGGAAAAATTTCAGATGTCACATTTTTTTGTAAAACGGCCCACCAAAATCGCAATTTTAGCTTTTTTTTTCGGACGGACAAATAGTAAAAACTAACACACCGAAACGGGATCAATGACAATGAAACAAGATACCATGAGTTACTTCAAGGAATCTTTATAAATCACACAATGAAATATTTTCACAATTTTTAAAAATGACTCTCAACAAAGAAATTATTTTGCTTGATTTTTTTTTTGTTTAGCAGTCTTTGATTTATTGTAAAATAAGTTTTAATAAGCATATCTCTAAATGAATTCAGATATTACTCTTCAGTCGCCCTTGTTAAATTTTCTGTAAATGATTTCGCTTATTTTGTTGGTACGTACAAAAAAAAACTGAAATTGATATTTTGACCTGCTATATGCAAAAACTATGCGATCTAAAATTTCTTTATATGCGGAAAGTGTACTTATAAGTAAGTATACGAGTTGAACAGTGTTTCATCTATACATAGTATAAAACAAAGTCGCCCGGCCGCGTGTGTCTGGGCATTAGGCTAAGGCTTCTAAACTTCTTAATTGACATCGATGCGATTTCCACCATAATTTAGATGAATTCTTGAGGAAGGTTTCAGTACATAATACATTAGTATTTAATGTAAGGACAGTTGAGAAATATCGACGTTTTATAACAAAGTCAGAAAAGCTGCTTTTCGGGCGCTTACATGGCTTACGCTGACTAAACCATAAGAGATACACGAAATTGATGTGTTACAGAATTGTAGATCTCAAAAAGGTATACAAAAAAGTCCGTGACAGCAAATATGTATCTTTTAAGGATGACCCCACGGTTACCATTTTTGTCTTTCACTTACAAAGACTTTAAACAACACAGTATTGATCCTATGTGAATTACCTTAAGAATTTAGTGTATATACTTGTTGTAAACCTAAACAACACCATATTTGTAATTCGCACCCTCTGGTACAAATATAAAATAATTCATTTTTGGTGTTCAGCGCCCATGATGTGCGGCTTCGTAGTTTTCTATTCACTATATTTATTTCGTTATAAGCTTTCCTGCATTGTATTTAACATTTCGAAGAAATACGATATTTTAAAGTAACTGAACTGGCATCCGTCGACCTCTCATTCAGATTTATAAAAAAAAAATTACTTAGTGCATAATTATTTATCCGTACTTTAGGGCTATCGTAGCCGTGTACGTTTCAGGCGTCATGACCCGGGAATTGTTTTAATACATTTGAAGACTAGTAAGACTTCGAACACGTATAAAAATGTCACGTTTGTTCTTAGATCGCAGTTAACACGACATGCCCTGGAGGATTCTGAGCCGACGACAAACCTGCTACAAACAACAACTTAATTCCGTATCCCTGGTGTGGGGGGAAATACTAGATACTTACCGGGACTGCAATCAATAAAGAAAAATATGAAGCTCGGATATGCAGACGACTGCATGAATTATAGCTTCTGTCGTCTTCAGCCTTTCCGCCCATGTTTGTGAGACGAAAAATAAAATTTACAAACTTCAGGTACTTAAATCCTCTCAGTTCTCCATCTATCACCAGACGGTTTGTCAGCCGAAAGCTAAATCAGCAGGACGTGGAGTTTTGCCCTGTTAGATCCTTGGGGTTTTATCTAAAAAATAACCTGAGCTCTCACGACTCACGAATAACTAGTTATCAAAACACTCATGAGCAGTATTCGCTTTGTAAAAGAAACTATATGGCATGTTCTGGTAAGTGTGTTACAACGGCTGAGAGGCAAATCCATATGGGAAAAAATCAGGTTATCAATTTATAAATTTATGAATTGCTTGTGACTTAGAGTGATTATTCTGGGGTGATATTTGCCCTCCGATATGTGAACATAACAAAAATCTAGTTAAAAAATATTGGAAATGATTAGAGAAAAGAGAAAACAAATTCGCTCAGTGTATCAAAAAACGAAGACCATCAATACTAATATAAAAAAAAACCAAGCGTATACACCATTCCCAGTCAGAATTAAAATAAAGTTATCCAGTCGCACATCGTCCTGAGTAGTTGCTAGAAATTCGAAACGGATAAGTAATCACAATTTTCAAATGTAAAATAATAGGTCGCCTTGTATAACTGTAATCCGCATCATTCGCGAGACAACAGCCTCCTAATTGTATTTTAATGTCCAGCGTATAGGTAAGCAAACTCAGGAATTGCTTGTGCTGTGAACGGGTTGTTACCTCCAAAGTGTTGGACAGCCTTCCTGTACAAAGCGCGGATCTGTAGTGCTTACGAGTGTGACGACAGTGTGGTGCTTATCACTTCACCACTCTAGTGCCATCGTTATCTGTACATAATAAGGCTGCAAGCACATTTGGGGAGACGGATAGACTGGTGATGTTTCGTATATATTTAGGACTGTGGTAGGTAGGTATGTAGGAAGGTAGGTAGGTATGTAGGAAGGTTGGTAGGAAGGTAGGTAGGTAGGTAGGAAGGTTGATAGGAAGGTAAGTAGGTCGGTAGGTAGGCAGGTAGGTAGGAAGGTTGATGTGAAGGTAGATAGGTAGGTAGTAAGGTAGGTAGGTAGGAACGTAGGTAGGTAGGAAGGTAGGTAGGTAGGAAGGTAGGTAGGAACGTTGGTATGTATGTATGTAGGTAGGTAGGTAGGTAGGAAGGTAAGTAGGTAGGTAGGAAGTTTGGTAGGAAAGTAGGTAGCTGGGTAGGAAGGTAGTTAGGTAGGTACGTAGGAAGGAAGGTAGGAAGGTAGGTATTTAGGTAGAAGGTAGGAAGGTATACGGGGCTTAACATCTCGTTCGACCATGGTTTGCAGTAAAGCAACATCTATATATTCGCTTGAGGTGATTTCCGGAAACCATAGCAAAGTGGAACCATGATGGACAGACCGGAAATAAATCGAACTCAGGTTCTCCCGAATGCGAGTCCGATAATTTTTCAATGCACCAACTCGGTTGGTTTTAAGACTGTATTGCTGATGAAGCAGTTCGGAGCCCAGCAAGCATGGTAGTGAGGGACACGTGTTTAGTCTTTAAGTAAAAAATCATTCCAAATAAATTATATAATTTCTTTTCTTTCTCTATTCATTCTACTATTTCTGGTATATCTTATCTCTCTTCCTTTTTTTCTTCTTTCAGTTTACTGTCATTTCTCATTTCGCTTTCTTATATCTCCTCTTATTCATCTGTTTGTTCTCTGCTCTCTTCTCCACTTCTCTTTCTTTTCCCTCTATCCTGTTTACGTTCTCTTTTCTCTCTTTCCTATCTCCTTTCTCTTTTCTTCCTATCCTGCCTCCTTTCTCTTTACTCTCTGTCCTGTCTCCTTTCGATTTTCTCTCCATCCTTTCTTCTTTCTCTTTTCTCTGTATCCTGTCGCCTTTACCTTTTCTCTCGTTCGTAACTCCTTTACATTTTCATATTATCATGTCTCCCTTCTTTTTCGTTTCTACCTTCACTCTTTTCTCTTTAATTTCTAACCTCTCTCCTTCCTCTTTGCTTTATATCATGTCTCCTTTCTCATGTCCCTGTCTCCTGTCTCCTTTATATTGTCTCTCAACCTTGTATCATTTTTTTCCATTCTATCCTACCTCTTTTCTCATGTTTCTCACTTTCTTTCCTCGCTCCTCCGTCTGTCACGACCGCATTCGAGGACAGTAGAGACGGCCACAGATGTCTATATCGGGCCGCATTGTCCCCTCCAGACGACGACCCCCACCTACACCGCCCAGCCCTCGGGCGGCCAGCGGCAGTTCCAATTATACTTCTTTCGCCGGGGAATTAATCCAGTGGGACGGCCCGCGGCAGTGGAAGCGGGCCGCTGCAGTGGATATCCTACAGCAACGGCGCCCACGACAGTACATCGCTAGAGGCCAGAGCACCGCTCTGATGTGATGGACGCACAGAGTACTGGCTACTTCTCTACCGTCATCTGCACCGGAGATGTCCATCTGTGGCTGATATACAGCCACTGAGCGGCAGTAGTTCATGCTGCGGTTTCATCTTCGCCGCTGCTGGTTGCCTCCTACTATACACATCAGCTTCTGAAAGAGTTGAATAATATGGATCACTATATACGGAATAAGAATACGATACTAATATAGCTAAACAGTCTACTTTCCTCTACATATGTATGCGAGTAAATTTGATGTAGTTGACACTACTCAAAGAATTAGAAAAGTAAAATTGGTATTAAAATGAAACATTCATATTTCCTTTGAAAATAACTGTCGACCCACTTAAAACATATAAGATGTAATGGCCTACCGCATTAATACTTGTTTGCCAAATTGACCGGGAATGGGCTGTCATTTCATGAGATTTGACATTAAAATGACGCTATCTTAATGATGGACACAAGAGTGATAGTATTAACAGATTTTATGTTTGTATTTTATATTTTCAGCAAACCAAGTTTGGTCAAATTTGGTTAAACTGTATTATACAAATATCAAATTAATCATAAATATTTATACAGCCTCCATAATGAAACTTAGTGTCCTAGCCACTTAAAACGCATATTCTAACATGGCCTGCTATAGTCTCACTCACCTGCCGAATTTGGTGCAAAACTATTTAATTGTTTCTCAGATACATAAGTTTAATTTGTCCATTTAGTGCTATCTTGAAAAATAGAGTATCAATAATAATATACCTCTCTAAATTAAACAACTGCAAGACAATCCGCCAAAATACGAAATTTGAATGAAATTGTTTGAACGGTTCACAAGATAATATATGGCATTACAAAATGACCACCATTTTGAAAATACGGTATAGTCTAAAACCATTCAAGTCTGATGTCCTAATGGGTATTATAAGCGCACAAATTTCGGTGGAATTCGATTCCAGTTTTTAGGAGAGACACACACAGACCGGGAAGTGATCTCATTACATTTTTTCCTCCGGAAAGTAGGCTGAGAAATGAGTCCACTTGAAAAATGTTTTCCGCGTTCTCGCCAGCTAGTTAAGAGCATGGGCAAGATGGAGCTAGAGTCTGTTCGTGGTTTCTTCGCACTTTTTTAAAAATCAAATATGAAACAAATCACTCTATGTGTGACGTATTTGGTTGTTTTCTAAATATAGCCTGTATCATAAGCGTTTTTTTACTCGTGTTAACATAAATATATCTTATTTTTGGTTAAGTTGAACGTTTGCTTGTGTTTTATCTTTAAATTATTATTTTTTATTTTTTATTAAAATGAATAAAAACAAAGACATAATAGATGTTAGTAATACCTAATAAGAGACAGTTCTTATACAAAATATAATTAAACTGCGTGCGCACGTATGCGGCACGTTGCGCCTTTGGTGCAATTTTTTAGATTTGGTTAAGCTTTGTTTCTAAGAAGCGGAGGAATATTATGAAAATAGAACTTTAGCAAGGTATTACAACTTCGCACGGATCACATCCGAACAACAGGGAGACGGAAAACGTTTTCATACAATTAATAAAATTACCCAGCATATTGAGCAGGTGGTTCTTTATTACCTTACAATAATGTAAAAGCGTGCAAAATCAATTGTATTTTTTTATATTTCTAACAGCTTAATGATTGCGTACTACAGGAAGTTATAAAAACTTAGTACGATAACAAATTAAAAATAATTTAAAAAATTGTGTATATGCCAAGGCAGTATAAAGTATCTACTTCGTTTGGGTATGTTGGAGCAAGATGTAAGTTATGTGTATTAAGTGAATAATTCGATTTTAATACAGTAAATAATTTTCAGTGGTTACTTTACAGAACAGATTTTGTGATGGCTACTTCATTAACAATCTGCAGTATATTTAAAAGAACAAATTGTTCTTCCACGTTATTAAATTGTTGCAAAGTAGTTGCAAATATTGACATTGCATATTCTGTCATAAGAATTTAATTTGTTAAAAACCACATCGCACTTTATGTGAAGATGAAAATGACCTTCAACTCCGGCTTCAGAATTCTCACGGAATAGAGAGTATTTTTACTTCTAGGTGTTGTGTGAGACATAGAAGGTTGAACTGCTTACTGGGTTAATTGCAAATATTAAACTATATGAAAATATTTCAGATGGATTGCTGTCTTTGGATAACACGCTCTTAAGAAATATCTCATACTTGTATAAAAACCGGTCAGTGCCCGTATAACAATTTCATGGTAAATCGATATGTAAGTGTGGTTTTACGACTTGTCAACAGCGAGGAAATTAGAGATGGAGTAATCTCCTCATAGAAGCGGGAAAGCAGAAGCAGGAATCATTCATGGCCTGTGCTGCGGTGAGGAATCAGGCTTGCCAGATTGTTTTTGATGAAGTGGCCTAAATAACCAATATTTTGTCGCTCACTTTATATCAATAACATATTTATAAAAATTGTAAATTTTTCGTGTAAAATTCTATATTCATTAAACACTAGTTGTTAAATTTAGAAAAAATGTACACACAATTTTATATATATATATATATAAGCCATAAACGATCGTGTGATATTCTATTCATCGATACATTAACAGCAGCAAGCAGTAGCGAATAATAAGAGTACATCATGAGTCCCTCTTCGAATTCATAATTTACCAAAAACAAACCTTACTTACGAGAATCGATTATTTTGCTTACAATAGTAAAACATATCTATACTACGTAAAACATTAAAAAAAAAAAAAATCGCAAAGTCATTACAAAAATCGCCTAAATTGCGATAGTCACATTTTCGGATATTTCGGTCTCAAATTTGGCCTTTAAATAGCCCAAACGTGACAAATCACCTTATCTGGCAACCCTGTGAGGATCCATCATAATCATTCGCCTGTAGTGGTTCCGGAAAACCACGGAAAAACGAATTCAGCATGGCCGAACCCTGGTTCAAACCAAACACTCTCGAATGGGAGTCTAAAGGTTTTGTGACACATTGCCAAGTTATTACACAGACAATCAGATTCAACAAGGCTTTTATTATTACTCACAAAAAAATATCATAGTCAGTTTCACAAAATCAGGTATAGAATAGTTAGCTTAAAAGCAAATCTGGAATATTTAAATACGACGCTTACCCAGCTATATGACCAACACTATAAAGTTTCTCTCTGAAAATATATAATTTTTGCTGCATGAGTGATATATGGTTCCGGCAGTTACGCGCAATAATTACGATCAAAGAATCTCTATACCAAATGCTAAAGCTTATTGAAACCAATTACAAACAGTGTAGCCCTTGCGCAGCCTATTACCCAAACAATGAAAATATATCCTAAAAGATCTCAATTGATTACTGCGTGAATGAATAAAGGTACTGACTTTCGTACTCTTTCATTTTCACTAAAGCCTTTCAATATCAAATGCTTAAAGCTCATAGCCATTACACTTGATACACTTTACTCTACACGTAAAATTGACTAGACGAGTACATCACAAGATAAAAGGCAATAATTCCATATAGATTGTAATCAAATCAACAAATACTCCATTCCATTATGCTGTACTCGGGTCCAAATAGTAAAACTCTCGTAATATTAAGCAAAAAGCCAACTCCGAAAACCCATAAAAAATATTTACTCACATTCTTTGGCAGGAGTAAAAGATATGTAGCAACTTCAAACCAGAGCAAAATCAAATATTCCCTGTTCACTTAACTAACGGGCCCTAAAAATCTGAGGTACAAATCGCCTCATGCGAGGACAGTAAGGCCAAACTCCTAGAGATTCCAAGTAATTAAAACACACTTATAGGTTAAAAATCTCAAAAATTATACACTCCACCATTTATAGATACTGTATACTATCACACAACAGGGGACATGTGCATTTAACCCCAGTAAGGCCTCTAACGCAATAAATATACACTTAAAAATAATATTAAATATCTGCATTAAAATGTATGAGAATTCCAAGGTGGTAGTTTGACATCCTATCCACAGAACCAAAGGCAAATAAAATTACAAGTACAAAATATTTAAAATAAAATAATCGTGCTCCCGATGCGACGAAACACGGCAAATAGAGGTTACAAACCAAACCTGACCCACCCAGGATCGCACACACCAAAAGACAAGCAATCAAACAACTAGCAGCAGGTAATTATTACGTTGAATCTAAACAAGAATTTGAAAAGGCAGGCCGAAAGGGAATTTAGTCAACACAAGTTGCAACTAGTCTAACCTAAGCCACTTCAAACAACTTCAAACCAGAATACAGTTAACCTAAACAATTACATTTACTTACAATTTGCCGTGACTCACCGTAAGTATTCGAGGCATGGACACAAACTCTTGAAAACATATTCAAAACCCCGGAGTGAAGCAGATCAAGATAAATTCAAAATCACAAACACATTTTTAACGTCGTCGGATGCGGCGACGAGCAAATAAGCTGGCAGGCGACTTGCAGATGAACGTGATGTCATGATGAGCGAAGAACAGAGTAGAGTAGCAGGCACAAAGCAAGTAAGGTAAAGAGACGAAGCTCAATGCTGTTTTGGTGGGCCGTTATTCTCCTCTATTAGGTAGAATTTGCTGCCAACCGTACAACTCTTAAACATAATTATTTCAATTTTCAGACATACGTTTTAGTTAATGCTGATAACAATTTGGTAAAAATGTTGTAATTAAATGCTGTATTTACAAACGGTAAAATGGAACTACATGCGTGTTTAACAATAGACGGTAGAGAATACATAGGTTGGCTACACTGTTAACTGCACAATCGTTTATTAAAATGCTAATTGTGGGGTAGATATTTCTTTCTTTTAAAAAGGCATTGTCGCTGATATCAATAACTCTTGTACCATTTATTCTTAGGCAACCCGCATTTTTTGACAATTCAATTATTCCAATTCCTTCAATTGTTTGCAAACATCAACTCCACCTTCTCCAGCAACGAACAGCGGAATCAAAACAAGTGAATAACTCAACGCTCAGGCGCTGACAGTGCATGCCTGCATAAAAATTATATATTTTATGAATGATGATGAGAATAATTAAACTTAATTTACTTGTGAGTTAAGTATATTTAAAAATAAAATATTAATGTTTGTAAAATATACAGCTTTCTTTATTGAAAAGCATTATTTTCATTTTTTCTACAGTTGGAGAAGTCATTTTACCTAATAATTATTGGTCCACAAAATTCCTATAGAGCTTCGACCCCTGGTAGCAGGGAAAGAAGTGAAGCATGCCCCAGCTTAACCAAGTCTCGGGAAAGGAGGGGGAAAGGAGGGAGGATATAGAGGGGAGAGCAAAGGAGGGGAGACCGAATGTGATAGAGCGTTTGCCTCCAGTTCGAGGCGCACGGCCAGATATGGAGTAGCACAGACGGCGACCGTCCCAATTTACCAATTTGAACTCTTGCTCTGAACTGTTTGATCAAATTAATAGGTTTGCTACCCATGTATTCCACGAAAATTCGTGACGGTGAAGTGTAATTGGGTTTTAGCAGCAATTTATTAATCCGTTTATTAAAACTGAAAGATGTTTAACTCATTATACTGTATAAAAAGTACGGCACTATTTCGGAAGACGTCATGCATCATCTTTGAATCGAACTATTGCAGTAACATGTAGGTGCGCGACATACACAACACTCAATACAAAACAAGTGCTCCAGTGCATAGGCAGTAATTGCACTCTTGTGAATGGCCTGTAAAATGAATTACTAATGAGGTGTAGGTACACGTTCATGAAGGCTTCGTTCACTTACACATGTTCCTGAGGAAACAAGGCGTGCGGAAATCAACAGCGTGCGTTAAGGATCGTAGTCAACAAAATAAAATGTGCAGGAACAGTAATTATTGCTCCATTGTAAATGTTCGTTATTATAATTCACAGGTGTGTGCATAAAGTAATTGTGTTTTAGCACGCGCGGGGGTAAGTGCAAATATAATAACTTCGAAGTCATGCAATTCTTCCAGTTTTAAGGGTCTTGTGGCATAATTGACTTAACAGAGTTAATGAAGATTCAGAACTAGTTGCCTGCTGACTGGAGAATTTTCCTGTCTTCGATTCTAATGTAGGTAGTTTGGGGAACGCTGAGCTCAAGATAGTACTTAATTATTCACCTTTCCAAGTTTTATTTCCTTACTTCATCCAAAAGCAAATGTATCCCCGTTGACCTCATCTCCCTTACCACATTACTACAAGTGCAAGACATGCTCTAAGTTTTACGACAGACTGTTTTTCTATAACACACGATTATTCTTAGTATGGCAGAAAGTTTCATGGAAAGATAGGCTC
Organism: Dryococelus australis; assembly: GCA_029891345.1. Taxonomy (NCBI): domain Eukaryota; kingdom Metazoa; phylum Arthropoda; class Insecta; order Phasmatodea; family Phasmatidae; genus Dryococelus; species Dryococelus australis. Next base: position 60,688,091 of record CM056998.1, on the reverse strand, counting down.
GTGATATCGCTTTCCTGTGTGTTCTCAGGTGTATATGTGTATGGATGAGTGCGTCTGTACATGTGTTTAAAAATGTTAAATGGTGGTAAATAGTATCCTCTCCTAAAAGGAGAATATCTATGCCCAGTGGCGCAGGTGGCTGAAAGAATGAATCATGTGGTGAAAGTGAACATGGGCGCGCCGAGACGAGGAATCCCCACTAGTCCGAGGTAGTCGTTAACCATGGAAATCATAGGCAAATAAAACATGATAATGATAAAACCCTGTATGGCCCCAGTGGCTAAGTAGGGTCAAGAAAAAAAAAATATATATGTGTGTGTGTGTGAAGGACAATATAATTGTATAGTTTTCTATCGTACCGCGTGCATGTAGGGTCATACATACTATATATATATATATATATATATATATATATATATATATATAGCTTTCATGCTATATATGTATATATATGACCCTACTTGTAGGGTCATATATATTTATGTATTTGTATATGTATATGTCGTACCGGGTGCTTGTTTTCAAAATGGCGGCAATTTTAAGATGAAGGTTTTTATGTTATATCTCGGAACCATTTAAGGTCGCCACCTACCTCTGCGCTTGAATTGCCTTGCAGTGTGTTTGAAATCGTTTTTTTTAAGGGAACCGGTAAACATGTTCCCATTATACAAACGTATGAAAACAAGACATACTCCATACGAGGTACGCATAATACTCTAGTTTCATTGTGCACATTATTAATGCTATTTCCGAGCCTTTCAAAAGAGCTAAAAACTACTTTTTCACTGCTGTATCTCGTAATATACTCGTTGGAAATATACGCAGTATTTATAGGCTCCTGCACTGAACTTTGCATCAAACTTTCTACCAACAAAGTTATATGGTCGCCGCTTAAAGTCCCATAAGTATACGCAACACGACGGAAAATCTGCATACCAGTTTAGCACATTGCGCAAAGCGGTGATAAGGTTACAGGAACGCGTGTCAATGTCGCCCTTATCGCTCGCTCACTGCTGAGCCTCAAGGGCACTAAAACTTCAAAGTAGGCGAAACCAAATTTGGTATGTTGACAGTGCATCAAGTGAGCATTGAATTTTGAAAGCGATAAAGTTATTCTTCGGTGATTTCAGCAGATATCACTACATTAAATAATAAAGGTTTTAATTTATAGCTCGGGAACTACTTAACCAATTTCTGCCAAATTTAGCATATAAATAATACTTGTACGGCTCTTATTTTCAAACTGGCGTCATACAAAAATTTTTGTTTATTTACTGCGTGTACGATATCGTTTCACTAATTTAAACAAAACTTGGTAGATGTTTGTTGGAAGTATCTATTTAATAAATAAGTTCTGCCATTACACAGACCCTTCTGCCCACCTGCTCTCAGTAGATCAAATTAACTGGCATGTTCTAAAATGGCCAGATACTTATTTTCAAATTGTGGAGAGTATAAATATTTTTCTTTAGTATGTTATATTTACGAAACCATATCTCAAATTACCACTTAAATTTTTATTGTGGTAGTATATACTATAGCTATAAAATATGTCTACATAAAGCCTCTTTTGTCAGCCATTTTGTAAGAAAGTGCTTCATAAATAAATAAAGTTTTTTCTCATAACGGGAAAACATCAATCGGTTACTACAAAATTGGAAAAACCAGACGTACTATGATATGGCTGTGTAAGTTGATAAGTTGCATTTTAAGGTCATAAATTTATTTTCAAAATAGCGGCAATATAGGCATTTTATCATAGTATGCTATACTTACGAAATCACGTAACCAATTTCAACCTAACTTTTATTCTGACAGTCTACATGCAAACATCAAATGAACTAATATATAAATTAATTTGTCTGCCATTTTGGGAGGTAACACTGCATGAAATATTAGTTTTCGCGTCTTAGCTCAGGACACAATTAATTGATACCCACCAAATTTAGCGACAGGTTATACTTGTGTAGTATAACAGTAGAATGATTATGGGGATTTGGGCTATCGCGACCTAGGACCGGAGATCGGAGCTATTGATGCTCTCTCATTCCGGTCCCCCGGTGGCCATCTTGTTCACCATGTTGGATCCAGGTGGCTTTGAAATTGACTTTTAACCTTGACTCCGGTGACCTATGACCTGGAAAAAAATCAAAAGCATAAAAATTTTTAAAAAGTTTATAAAAATATGTATTGGAAAATTAATTAATGTTATTAAAAACTTAATTTAAAATGTTAAAAAATTAATTAAATATTTTAAAAACCTCATCCAAAATTTTTTTAAATGTAATTTAGAATTGTTAAAATATCATTAAAAATTGATTATAAAATTGTGTTATTAAATTTATAAAAAAAATTACAGTTTCAGTGATTCCCCTCAGCACCACGAACAGTAGAAAACGGACCCCACCACTCCCCTCCCAATATATATTATTGCCTAATTGCTCCACCTCCTCCACAAATTACTCAAATTCGTTCGACCAATTAGTCGGTAAGCCTCCAATGTTTATCGTTGGCTAATTTCTCGTGTGTTTTCTGAAACCTTTGTTCGACCAATTAGTCGGCAGGCCTCTGCCAATTTCTCACTTCGTTCGACCAAATAATCGTGTTTGCTCCACCCCCATCAATAATTCCGATTAGCCAATTACTCAAATTCACTTGAGTCCCATCTCGCCCTCAAGCAATTACTCGTTTTCGTTCGAATTCCCCCACCCCCCTCGACAAAACTCAAACCAACTCCCCCCTCCTTTGCTCATTCCGTCGTATGCAACCATCTTAGTGGTATTTTCGTTTGTCATTTGTTTACATTTTCAATACCTAGGTGATGCTAGTGTATTAATTACCCAATTACCCGCCAAGTAGTGCTAATTTCTTGATTTAGCTACCAGGCGAGCTGACATTGTCTCTTGCTTATGCTCAACACACCCCAAAGTGAGCTGCAGGCACTCACATTTGTTTCACAGGCATTAAAAAAATCATGTAATTTTCCATCCTATTAAAAAATTATTTGTCTAATCAATGGCATACTGCATGCATAGTATATTAGATCGATAATTTTTGTATTGATTTTATTTTATTAAGACCGATCAAAAACTTTTTTCGTTTTAATGCTAATTAAATTACCATTCAAATTGAGCATTTATCATGTTACCTCTCACCCCATCACTTTAGCCCTACTAATTGTTCACCCTCGCTTAATCCCTTACTACAACCTATCTCGGTTTCAGCATTGTCCGCCAGAGCAGGATGGTGTGGGGAAAGTATATAATGGGAAAAATGACACTCGCCTAATTATCATTGCGTCAGGAAAACTTAAGCCATTTGGTAACGAAAAGATTATATATATACTCGCATGAAACACAGTTAAGGTAAGAGAAACAGGATACCAATTATAGAACTAAGAAACAAAATCGCCCATTAACGAACTTATGATAATACGCTTCATAACCCGAAAAATTCTACATATTTATATTTCCTAATCGGCACGATATTCCGAGATGAAAAATTCTTAGTTTTTCAAGTTGTATTAATCTTGCACGTGCAGACGAAACGTCTATGTTTAGACACCAAAGGCATGAAAGTTGAAAAAAAAATTGATGCCCAGTCCCCTAAAATCATTTTTTTAGAATATCACAATATACAACGTAATATCAGAGGTGAATACCGATTTTAAAACATTGGCCGGTCCAGATGATGGATAAATCACAATGGTTTCATTCAATGTAGCCCCTTTCCTTAAATTCTCCGATGACTGAATATACATCCTTAAAATGTCTAAGTATATCAACAAGTTCATTGTGTTCTTTAGGAAATATGTAGTTGGCGTTTATGACGTTTTCTGCATTATTCACAACACTCTTTTCAGCAAAGCCGGTGGGGAGATGTGTGAGAACGTCGAAATATTTACTATTGTTTTCACCGTCAATACTCTCTTCATTATCGTATCCATGCCCCTTCACTTTTTCAGCAGAGGCATTACCCGCTTCTTCGTCAGCACAAACATCAAGTATCCTTTCCTTTGAAGGGGTATCGTTGCCAACACTAATCTTCGCAGCTACTGGTGCTGGTGCTACATTTTTTTTTCTAGATTTTTTTCTATGTTCACATGCTAGTTTAGATAGTTTATATTTCGTACGAACCGATTGTTTGGTACAATTCTGATACTTGTATTGGTCATTGTTCCCTAGCCTTCTGTGAACATATTATGCAGCGTATTGATGGCAGCGATTTCGTCACGTGCCTATTCTCTGTAGGAGAAGGAATACTGTATTTACATACCCTGGTGTGTTTATTTAAGTCATCACACAAAGTGAACTGCCTGTGGCAGTTTTTGCAGCTAAAAATCACAACGAGATGGGTTCTTCACACAGTCACTCTTCTCATGTCGCCACGCATGGCATCTTTGCTGACGAACTTGACACAGTAACAGCATTGTTATCCATGTAATTTGTGGGCAGTCGTTGAAGGTATGTCTGTAGTCGTACATGGCATACACAATTTCATATCGTCGGTGGTTTTGCATCGTCTTGAAGCATACATAAATTCATACATTTTACTCCTGTAGACTGATTCCTGCAGACTGAAAGCCTGCTGACTGACACCTGTCGACTGACTCCTGCAGACTGACTCCTCCAGACTGACTCCTCCATACCAACTCCTCCAGACTGACTCCTCCATACTGACTCCTTCATACTGACTCCTGTAGACTAACTCCTCCAGACTGACTCCTCCATACTGACTCCTCCAGACTGACTCCTACCAAGATGTTAAAGATTTGATGTTTTAAAATGAACTAACGTGTGATACATGAATATATTCATTTAAATAAATGAATATGTTCATTTATATGTATGTATATATATATATACATACATGTATATGCAGATAATTTATTGCGTTCAACAAAACTGTCGGTCTTCAACCTTTTTTCATATGACGTATCGCCGATGCTGCTGTATAAGTTATTGCCTGACGAATCCTCGAGCTAAACAAAGAAACGCTGGATAACTAACCATCGAAACTGCTCACTCGCGAGCATGTTTATGATAGTAAATGTAGCACCATCCTATCGGGACTCGAACTGGCGACACAAACTCGCCAACAATCGATGCCCAGAAGCAAGTCACCCCTTTGCGATGCATTTTGCAAAACGTTTTACGAATCACTTCACGAAAAAAAACATTGTGTGTCCATCTGATTGCAGGAACATTTCAAGCACTGATTTTTTTTAGGGAACCTATATTATTCTCCCACAAGGCCTTCTACCACACATAAAAAGGAGCACTCTGAGAAAACCGAAATACTAGTTCCCCAAAAAAACATGCAGGTACTTATATAACAATATATTATTTTAATATTATTGTAGGTATATATATATATGCACATAAAGAGTAAAATACAATTTAAAATCTATTCTATGCATAATTAAGTATATTCCTATCATATATGTCATGACTCTACAATTTTATTGTACGCAACTCTGTAGAAAATATTATTGCATGCCTCTATCGTAGTTTCGCCTGTACCGATTCGTATGTTTTGAGATAGAACAGTCTGAAAAAGTAGTTTTTTGCAATGTTTAAGGGCATAAAATAATGTTTCCAGTGTGCTTGAGGGTTTTAATGTAGCATTCCGTCATCGTCTCGAATGTACTTTCTTCTCGTAAGTAAACATATTGAGGGCACGTTTTATAGTTTCGTAAAAAAAAAAAAAAAAACACCTTTTCCAAAAACGCTGCAAAGTATTTCAGGCCCCATATTAGCAACCTCCGTAAGGAGGTACGTAGTCACAAATTTCCATAATAACAGCTACATGAATATTTTAGCTCAGTATGCCATGTGTCCCAAAAAATATTTTACTGAACCTAAAATGCTAGCAGTATATATGACAACGAATTTTCCAATGCGTAAATATTTTGTCCGCCATTATTGAAGCTAGCACCACATGTAGAAAAATGTAGCTTTTATGCCGTATGTTGAGGACAGTTAGCCTATTCTTACCATGTTTCTCATATAAATATTGCTGCAGTGGGCCTTACAAATTTTTTACTGTCAGGCTCAATTTACAATATATAAGTGTGTGATACGTGTGTCATGTCTATTAACCAATGGAATCAAATTCAGTTAAAATTTGTATGCTGACCGTATTCATTAGAAGCATCAAATACGCTTATAGAGACCCTGTTTAGCCCGCCTTTTTGTAAGGTAGTGCCAGCTGAGTAAATGTAACATTTACGCCATATCTCGGAACGAACATCGAATTACCACCAAATGTTTCACGCAAGTTGAAGCAGTAGTACAATAGGTAATGCCAACTTACATTATATAAGTTTATCATAGCTTTTAAACAATTTGACTAAACAGAGAAAATTTGGAAAATATGTATGCTGGCATTACCTTTCACAAGCATCTGACATGCCCACGCAGTGCTTTATTTAGGCACTTTTATACTATAACATCAAAAAAGAAATTTAAATATTTATCCAAATATGTCGGGAAATATTCAACATATTTCTACCAATTTCTGCACACTTTTAGTGCTACGGTAGGTCATGTAAACTTACTTGATTTAAAAGGCCCACTCCCTGGTTTTCAAAATAATGCCCATGTAAATATTTCAGGTTGATTAACACAATCTAACAAAACATTAGACTAATTACAACCAAAGTTGACACTCAGAATCCTACCTCCGTAATGCAGTTGGTTGCACATCATCTTACGGCACGAGGCACTCTTGAGTTCTTGTCCCGGGCAAGGCACATATGATTTGTGGTGGTCCCACTAGTATTGTATTTATTTCTGATTCAATCTCTATTGAGATCGCTGTAAACGAGACGTCAATGCCCACCTACCATCTAATATTTTAAGAAATACCAAAATGATTAGCATCCATGTAGATAAAGCAAGCTTGTTAGTTATATTTGTAATGTTTTTGTTTTCTCTTCTTTTGACTTATGTATTTGTATGGAGCATGTCTTTGAATCGAAAGAAAGAGCGACATAAAAACAGCAACAATATTTTGATTTAAATCGTACTAAGTTAAGTGATATGGAAAGGTTTTCAGTGCGCACATTTGAAGTTACAAAAATGATCACATACAACAATAGTTGATACACTGTGTAGTTTTAAAATAAACTGTAGACTGTTTTTTTTAAATGATTTATGCTTCCTGTTTATACAGCATTTTATTTCTAAATGAACGTTTTCCTACACAGGATTTTTCTAACAATGCAAAAATATTGCTAATATATACGTTACATCTACGTCCAGAAGTTGGACGTAGCATAGGTATTTTAAGTATTATGTAAGGGTTTTTCAGTTTCTACAGCTTGCTCAGTTAATATTGTTTTGTTTCTACTTAGATAAGTGTGCTGTCAACCCCTCCGTATTGTAAGCAGCTGTTTAGGAGCTTAGGTCAGTTAGACGCTGTGACGTTCCGTGAGCTGTAAGCCACGTAAAGAAACATCTTAATTCTACGAAGTTTGAATACTACTCTACATTTTCCTGAGATACCATCCTGCTTTCTACTATAAATTGTATCATCCTACAAGTAAACTATTTTTTTTTTACTACTGGTTTTTGTACGAGTTTAGTCTACACGTCGTATAGGCCTAAGAGAGCTGCCATTTGTAATACAACATTCTACACAACGCCATGTTGGCACGGTGTTTTTAACAGCTAAGAGCCAGCATAATTTAACCATAATTTAACCTGAGATAGAGTTTTTATTGTTCTGCCACTAAACTGAGACAAGTTTAATTTTCTTCAAGTAATAATTGCAGACGGTTTCATCCAGTGGTTTTTTTTAAAGTAACAAACTGACACGTCAGGCTTCTTTAAGTTTTTTTTTTTTCTTAAATAAGGGTATTGTTAACGATCGTTACATCTGATCACTTCCAATTGGCAGTGCTAGTTTTTGAATGTTTTTCATAAACCCTTTGCTATTGCTATTCAGGATTTTTAATTAGTTACATTTACAGCCAGAACACATATCAATTAAATTAACGAAATTGAATTTGAAATAAAATCATTTGGCTGGAAAATTTTATATAGTCTGACGTATTTTCCTATTTGCATGAAAAATTGTTTTCACTTCTTCGCCTTCACTGATAACCCAGTTCTGCATAATTTCTGCATGTCCTTATGGAAAGTAAATTGCATAATTTCCAGAGTGTGACTCATGTTCACTGGTCTCAAGTGAGTGTGGTAAACTATGGCGAGTGTTCTTTGCATCGAACGTCTGGTTTCCCAGCCTGCAAGAAGTAGGTAGACCTTTTCCTCAGGGGAGAAATAATCTACGTTTACACTTCTCAGTTGCTTTAAATTTTGCCAACGATATACCGAACCGAAAATGCGATATTATCATATGGTTTTATATCACGCTGTTTTATTAGCCTACGGCAGATAATGGTTATGCAAACAGCTTAATAGTACACTACCTTTGTTCCACACGTTGTCACGTATTTTCTATTCAGTGCTACATGGTAATATCCTGTCTGCTTATATTTGGTATAACACTGCTTGGAATAGGCCTACAACATGAGCACGAGCAGTAGATACATATGGCAGCATAAGCTGGTGCAATATTAATATTTTGTCTATTTTGACACAGAGAAATAAGACTGATTCGTGTTACTTTATTATGTGTATGTGGTGTTTATGTTTCATAATTTGGTGCAACATTCTAGTTCCCTAAGCGAAAAACATGTTGTATGAAAATGTTAATTTCTTAATAGTTTAACTTGCTGATTTCATTTTTCCAGACCAAAAACAAAGAGTATGGAAGGAAAAAAGAGATTTCACTGCAGACTGAACTTCTTTGTTTATTAACTCTCTACGATCGGGCTACTACCGCTGCTTTTGTGACCAACATAAAAACAAATAAACCATTATTTTGTCGTGGCTATTTTATAACATTAAGATTGATAAAATATAATTTTAGAGGACATAGTAAGGATTTTTTGTTATTAAAAATGACCAAATTGATATAATTAAATTGGTTTTATCATTCTGTTTTTTTTTTTTTTTTGCTCTGCACGCCGGTACCTTTATCCGAGATTCCCAGCAATACAAAAAGTTAAGTTTCAAAAACAATTTTGTTTGTTTTGCCAGTTAACTATGGTATTTGAATAAAATAACCAAATATTTAGGCAAAGTATGGATTATTATAGGAAATAATTGAAAGTTCGTAACTAGATAAACAGCCCAAACCTAGATACCAGTCAAAACAAACAAAATTGGTTTAGAAACTCACTTTTCTGGATAGCTGGGAAAGGTGAAGTATTTCACAAGTGTGTTTGGCTTCGAATTTTCGCAGTGAGGAACCCAATATCTTGTTACGTATTTCTATTCTATTTTCCCCATTTCAAAATTGGAATTCAATTCAATTCACGTACGAAGCTGTAAACAACTTGGTCAAGTAAGCCAACTTTCTGGAATAACTACAACATAGATAATTGAAAACATTTATTAGATAGTTTGCTTAATGTGTAGCATGTGTACGATTAAAGTGGATTTTATCTTAAACGAAAAAAAGACTAACTCTGCTTGATCGTCAATCCGATGAATAAATTATTTTACAATTGAATGACTTTTTTATGTTGGTACAAAGGGAATTGTTAGTGATCGATCAGAGCAGCGATAGCCCTATGTAGTGACTGGCCCCTGATCCCGACCACGGCCGCATAATACAGGTCTGGACACTAGCTTGAGAAGTTGACGCCCTTATTTACCTATTTATTCCATGAACCCAGCCGCAGAGCGCTGCTACCGAAGAAGTGCTGTTTACATGGCTAGCATAGGGAGGAGAATTAAAATTATTTCTTAAAATGGGAAAATGACGTTCATATCTCTATGATGTGTTATCACTATACCAGCAACACTATCAACACTAGTTTTGTTTGCAGCGCTCTGTGGCTACTCTATGAACTAAATCAGTCAATAAGGGGGTCAATACACTAAAATTGTTAGATAGGCGAGTGACCAAACCTGTGTTCTACGGCCGTGGTCCCGACCAAAGTAAATATGAGACAGGCCGATTTCGCTGGCTGCGAACAGCCATCTCCGTGTCACACCATTGAACTGATTTTCTGCAAACACGTCTAGCGAAAACGGAATGGTTTGGATTGTAGGATAGAAAACTGATTTGTAAGAAAGTGAGATCTTTATACACTTCCACTTACCAATTAGCAATGCAGTCTGACTAGATTAAAATTAATAAAATTAGCTTATTAATATAATAGTGCTTGTCATTTAAATATTACGATGTATACAAACAAGCTCATAACTGTTTGCTGTGACTTTGTCAGCTGTGTGTGATTGGGGTAGGTCAATGTTGGCATACATGCGCAGAAGCTAAATAAGCAGTCCACCTTAATGCGCGCGGGAGTGGTGGATAGGACATCAGAGAGAAATGTGGGGTGACATGATTGTGAACAGTCTAGGACAGAGGCCTGCCAGATGGTTATACTTCCCAAGAGCGCCAGTGCAGACAGCACAAGGATGAGAGCGTGTAGTCGTTGGCCCTGAACGTGCCCCCCTCTGATGATCCAGCATCAGATGTTCTGCAATCATTAGGCCTAGGCTAGTGAGAGGTGTTTATAGCCCCTCTCAACGCTTTCTCACTCTTGCACAGAGATTGTTCTGGCCATCTCTACACCTTGTATTCTGAATGGTAAAGTAGGTTAAGCAATCGTGAAGTGGCTGGAGGAAATAACAACGTGCACATGTAACTGATAACAACATTTTATTTCCCGTATTTCCTCGAAAGAGGCACTTCCATGTTTCGTCTCAACTCTAGCTCGGAGCGCTCTGAGTATGTGAAAAACTATGCGAAGCCAACATGGTAATAGAATGAAAAGTTATGCCCATCAGTATAAAAACAAGCTGAGTTGTGGGGCTGTAAATCAATTTATTAAATTTTCCAGTAAAAAAGCATGACTATTGCAGCTAATTATCAGACCAAGGTTGATGAAGGCTCGAAGAGGCCATGCGCGACGTCCGCCCCACTCGGTTGCAAAGATGCTAATACCTTTACATGGCACTGGTGCCTGCTGCCTTGCCCAGCATTTTTGCCGGAATGGTAGTGGACCATAAAAATAATATACACTTTTGACAATGATATTAAATGGACACATGTGAACAGTAATGAAAATGTGAAACATATTGAACACTATTTACATTTCATACAAATACCATTTTATGAGAATTTAGGAAAATGTTAGCATACAGTGCGTTAAAATTTGTGCAATGCATATGCATTTGACACTATGTTGCTCAATGTTTAGATTATAATGCGTGCATGACGTCAAAACACCTCAATAATGATCATGTTAAATTTACATACACACAAATCCCTTAAAACACTTACACTAAACAAATAAGCATTTTTGGGTGATGGAGCATGTGGTCAATGCATCATAAGTCTTGCACACAATTTTTGTTTACGTTCGGCATTTTAGCTCATATGTAGTACTTGCATGTTTTTTGCGATTTGTGGTGGCGCTGGTTATAACAACAAAAAAACTTCACAAAAATAATTATACTAAAGGAAAAATATTAAAAAGGTCATGGAAACACTTGCACACGCATGAGACACTGAAAGGCACAACATTGCAATATTTCCTTGCCCTCATGCGGGTAACTGGTGACTTCCTCCTCCTAGATGCGGTTACTGACGACGTGATGAACAGTATCAAGGATATGTCGCGTGGGACACATCAAATGCCCCCTCTCCCTTTGGAGACTTATCGTTCGTCTGCGCTAACTACCCCGACATTCTCAGGTGTAGCAGGTGGCCGACAACTGGATATTGCTGTGTGACCAGATATGATACTTGCTGTGTTGTTATTGTTGTTGTCGTCGGGGTTTATGGCCTCGTTATGATAGTGGCATTTCGGTGGTTACCTTGGTAGTGATAAACATGCACTCGGTTAATAAGCTGGTCGCACACGGCATGCCATGTATATGGCATGCCGTGTGCGACGAGGCCGCTTCGCTTGGAATGGTGGGGTGGGAAGGAGTTGTCCTCTGACCCCATCTAGTCATCTCTGCTGTTACTGATGCTATGTGGGAGGAGACTGCCCTGCTGCGCGAGTCAGAGTCCTGGGCATCCCCATCACGTCGTAATGACGCGACCGAGTCAGCGGCCTATGATGTCTTGTATGGCGTTGGAGAAATGGGACGTCTCGACATCATCAGGCGGGATCATCACCTGGTTGTCTAGGCCATCGTCTGGTGGTCCAATTGATGCATGTCTTGTGTGTCGGACACTGCTGGGCAGCTATCCGCAGCTGCAGATGCAGGTGGAGTGCTTGCTGAGGGTACGCTGCTGTTTGCTGTAGCAGTGGCATCAGTGGGAGCCCCTGTAGGTGCGGTGGCACCGGGCAACTTTGCTGGGAGCACACTTTGCACAGCGTGGCTATGGTCTTCTGCCACCGAATCTTTGGCGTCGGTCAGTGGTGCTGCTGTTGGGCCGCCCATTTCACCACCTTGGTGTTGCATCAAAACGGTAGGTGGTAGTTCTCCTCCTGCTAAGGCGCACCAAGTAAGAGGTATCACCTAGTACCATGATAATGATATGAAGGCCGCTCCACTTTGCAGCGAAACCAGCACAAAATCCCTTCTTGCTCGCAGATTGTGGGTGCATGGAGATGTGCATGCGCTGGCCGGGCTGGAGTTGCAGATGTGGGTGAATGGATGGCGGCACACACTGTGTGGTGTAGCGGCGCTGGTTTTCTCTCGCCTCATGGATAATGTGCTCTCATCTCCTATATCTGTCCTCCACTGGACTCATGGGGTGCTCCCTCGCCCAGCTCATGAACTCTCCTGGGAGGGGAAACGCACGACCTATGAGCAGCTGGGCAGGTGTCTTACTGGTGGCCTGGTTGGTGCATGGGTACAGGGTGAAGAAGGCAGCAGGCGGATGGTCGGCCCAGGGTGCATGTTTATCACCCACAGAAAGCACAACTGTGTCTTCAAATCCTGATTGTGCCCTTCAGTTGGATTTGATGTGGATGATAAATAGCTGTCTTGAAATTTTGCCTGTCCCATATCGTACAAAGGTCACGCCACACACATTCTGTGAACAGCATTCTTTTATCACCGAGGAGCACCCTAAAATAACACCAACAGGGGAAAAATTCGTTTTCGAGGATTTTTCCCACCGCTCGAGCCTGCGCACTTGAGATCGGTTATGCCTCCACCCAGCGTGAAAAGAAATCAGTGATGACCAAGACGATTCGTTTTCCCTTGGGGATACAGGGGTACATTATCATTAAGGCACAAGAGGTTCAGTGGGTGATTTGGCTGTTGTTGTAGCCTCTCAGCACAATGGCTCTTAAAATAATTGCATGTGTTGAATGCGCACACAAAATTCCTCACATCAATGGTAACACCTGGCCAGTATAAATATTTAAGTATATTTCTCTATATTTCTGCTGTTTCAGGGTGTCCTGACAAATCACTGGCAAGCACGTAATTTAGAACTTACTCGCATGGCACAGCAGGTATGTAAGTATGCTACACATCACTGGTGGTGTTCGCACGTGTCTCAATGCACTTGTTTACAATATGCCATCTGTCAACTGTGTTGAGCACACATGTTTCTCCACTTCGCAGTTATGGGACAGTTCAGTTGTTTGTTTACTACATGTTCAAGTAACTCTGAAAAAGTGGCCAAGGTTGTTAGTATGGCAATGTTATTGGATTGAAATTGCGATGTTATTGATGCATGTTTTTGTGAAGGGGAGGGGAAGAATGGCTTACTATTCCTCATCATCTCGAGTCACTGACTCACCTGGTGATCATAACAGTTGTTCGGCCAACTGATTGCCTTCACCTGTGACGTGTTGTATTTCGAAGTCGTATGACTGCAGGAGGAGCACCCAGCAGGTGAGCTTTCTGTGGCCTTCCTTCATGCTGTGCTGCCATACAAGGCAGTGGCTGTTGGTTCGCAAAGTGAAGTGCTGGTACTCAAGCAGCTGCTGTTATTTTTAAGCTCTACATTATGGCCAGGCAGCCACACTCGTTAACATCGTACAGTCGTTTGACTTGGCCAAACTTCACACTGCTGAAATCAATGATGCGGCGAGTGCTGTCGTCTCCCAGCTGGAAGAGTACTGTTCTTAGGCTCTTCTTGCTCGCATCAGTCTGAACGTAGAGGCGACAGGTGGGGTCATGATATGCCAATGCAGGGCACTCATGGAAATGGCGCTTCATATCTTCGAAGCTGTCTTGTTGTACTTGTACCTACGAACATCTGAATCTGACTTTTGGCGACATGAGGTCGGTGAGAGGTGCAGAGATGATGGCGAACTCACCGATGTACTCTCTAGCCAGTTGGCTAGTCCGAAGATCTTTCGGAGTTGTTTGCGAATGTTTGGAACTGGGTAGCTGTCAATGATGTGCAGTTGTTCCTCTGTCACACGGTTTCCATGCTCGTCTATGACTAGGCCGAGAAACTAGATACTCGTCTTACCAATGTGGCACTTTATGTCGTTCACATCAGACCATTGATGGTAAGGCGCTCAAGTACGAATGACAGGTGGTAAATGTGATCCTCCCACATCTCCGACCAGATGACCACGTCGTCGAGGTAGGGCAGGGAGAATTCACCTAGCAGCCTGTCCAACACTCTCACTATTATGGCATGAAATGTTAACACAGAGCACTTGAGTCCAATGGCATCGCACAGAACTGTAAACAGCGACCATCAGGAGCAGTGATGGCAGTCTTATGAGTCTTATGATCGGACCAGATCTTGCCAGTAACCACTGTGCAGGTCAATGGTGGTGAGTACTTTGGCACGTCCTAGGACTTTCAACACGTCTGGCGTGGTACACTCTTAGTTACTAAATTTAATGGGCGAAAATGTACAAGAAAATGCCACGAGCCATTTTTATTTGGCTCTAGTTTAATGGCTGAACTGAATTCACTGTTGGATGGCTCAATGATACCTTCTTGTAGCATTTCTGTAATCTGTTATTTTATGATGCGGCACTGGTGAGCTTGGTATCGGCATGGACAGTCATACATTGGCGTATCAGTGGTGCGGGGAATGCAATGTTCTGCCACTGTTGTGCAGCCTATCGGAACAGCTACCGTAAACACATTGTACCATTCATTAAGGAGGTGTTGCATGGTGTCACGGAACTCGGGCGGTACAGAGAGATCGAAGTCGTCCAGCGGTACTTCTGACATGGTTCCAGTTGGTTGGGGGTCTAGTTTATTCACTGTATGACATTCTTCTGTTCGAAGTGTATGTGGCATGTGGCTGGTTCCACCACTGTATTCTGCTCTGTAAGCCATGGCACTTTTAAAATCATGTCTTCCCGGTCGTCATCTGACACACACAAGGTGGTGACAGTTTCTATGTCACATATACGTACGGTAATCCTCACTTCACCTGCAATTTCACCAATGGGTTGATGGGTAGCTAACTGAACAGTCACTGACACTTATAAAATTTGTGCATATAAAATTAGGTGGTGCAGCAGTATCTATGAGAGCATGGCATGGATGATTATTGATTAGCACTGAAATTTGGTTGAAATTGTTTGTGGATCCAATGATTTGCGACAGTAGGATTTGCTGTGATGTCGTGTCAGTCAGTGTTATTGTTGACATAAGGCAGGTGACGTCAGACTGTACTTCCCCATCTTGCCGTTTCCTGGCAGCAATTTGCCCTTCACCTCTCTTGTAGCAGTCTTTTCCGGGTTTGGGCTCTCACTGAGCTAGTGCATTTGTTGTCTGTCGCTCCACTTGCATGGGAACAGTGGCTGTTTCCGGCCAGTTGTTGTTGTTTTGGGAACAGCGGTGCCGGTAAACTGGCGATCGGTGGCTGTTGTGTAAGCACTGCCTGTTGGAGCATTGTGAGTGATGTTTGTCAACACTTCTTCACCCACGGTAGTATTCTTACTCTTGAAGTGTCCTTGATCACGTCGTGGATGTGTTGTGTCGCAGTCGCAGTGCGATTGGACCAGGATACTGGAGTCAAGTAGCATGATGGTTTGTTATAAAGTCCTGTTCTGTCGGATAGATGACAGGCGCCAGAGCAGCGTGATACTCTGCTCGTGTGGTGCTTGCCATGTCTTCAAAAACATCCTTGAATGAGAGCTTGGAATGATAGGTGCGAATGAGGCTCCTTCATGTGGAACAAAGTTGTAAAGTGATTCTTCTGTTTCTGTTCATCAAGGACGACTCGGTTGCAGGCTCGTAATGACGTGAATGTACCGGCAAAGCGACACATGAAGGCCTTGTCGAATTCTCCGCCATGATATTGCATCACCTCCTAGGCATTGGCCAATGATGTTTGGCCAGTCTTCTTCATATACTCCATAGTGACTGAATCTATATGCGCATCCTGAAAGAAAGCTAACGGGTCTTCACTTGCCAGACCTGAGTAAGTAGGCAGGAACTGGAATCTAGCTAGTTTTGTCATGGATGGGTTGATTGTCGTGTGCCCCATGAGTACACGTGGTGTGGTGAGCAGAGCTGTGACGATACCTGCCAGAGTTGCAGCTGCCTGGAGTAGTGTCGTGGAAATAGCGGTGGGCACGGTCAATGTTGACATCCCCATGCACATGGCCAGAGGTGGGCGTGGCATTGACAGTTGTGGCACACATACTGTGTACATGATAAGTTTTCCCACTGAGGGTCGCACCATTCTCCTGACGTCACACACTGCTAATGTGCTTTCTTTCCACAGGAAACACAGCTGATTAATTATCCTTCCACTTATGAGCAATGTTGTTGTTGACACTGTTTACATGATGCAAAATTGATGTTGGTAGGTTCCAGTTTTAAGTTGGTGAGCTGTCCAGTGGTTGTGATCAGCACATTTGTACAACAGCGGGCACAGACAGTGAAGGATATTTTACATACTTTGGCTAATTCTTTTGTCGACACACACTTTTCGTGGTAGATTCAGTGCCACCAAGCACTCACAAGTGTGGTTGTCCCTATTCCATCGCTCGAACGGAAATTTGTGCACTTCGTAAGGGTTCGACTTAATGGTTGTTGGTGGGCGTCCAGTGTTTGTTCGAGTTCTGGTGCATGTGCATAACACAGGCACACATACAGATTTGACAAAGCCCCGGACATGTTATGCTCTCATTCACCATGTACAATCTTCTGGCCTGCCTGTGATGGTGTGCCCCATGCTTTCCCATACAGCCCCTAGTTAACACTCTCGATTTCTTCTTGAAGCCAGCAGGCTTCTGTGGTATCATGGCACAGGAATTCCATTGAAAACAGGTCCGGTTTAATCATGGGGCAAAAGCATTTCATGCACAAGATTGAAGAAGCACCATTCACTGTATGCCAGTTCAAATGTCTGGGGTCGGTTACGCGATACGGTTAATGCGAAGACGCCATCGGGTGCTGCAAAAGGGATGGCAGGTGGCGTGCTCCCCCTCGGCTGTTGGCCTTCCCCAGAGTGGAGGAAGGGCGACTGCTGACGTCACGGCCGCTGCAGAGATCGATACTTTCCCAAGTGCATGCCCAAGTTAGCAGTTTTTCCTGCTGGCCAGGATAAATGATGATGGTTCGTGCCAAAGCTCATATGTCGCCATTTTGTTGTTGGCCCCGAAAATTGTAAAGAAAGGCATAGAGTAAGATAAAAATGATGTGGGGCAATTTTGCCAGTAGCAAATATGATTGAACCAACAGGTTCAACTGATCCTATGCACGTGAACACACACAAAATATATGTGGTCACAAAGCAGGAAAAGGCACTGTAAATACACAAATACATAAAATTACACCGAAAGAAGTCAAGAAAAATGAAAATACATGAGATGTATGGACTGGTACTCGGCTGAGAGGCGTATGTTGCAGAATGGATTTTCAGTTGAATAGGTTCTGACACACACCATAAGATGCGGGGGAAAACATGATTAGATTGCCGGGAAGGAATAGCGACACGGAGGGCTACCAATTTGACACATGCGGGGATTGTGGAAAACACCGAGTGAAATGTTGGGTGACGTGATTGTGAACGTTCTAGGACAGAGGCCTGCCGACGAACTTCCCAAGAGAGCCAGCACAAAGAGCACGAGGAGAAGTATGTGTGGTCGTCGGCCATGAATGTGGTCCCCTCTGATGAACCAGTGTCAGATGTTCTGCAATCCTTAGACCCAGGCTAGTGAGAGGTGTTTATAGCCCCTCTAAATGCTTTCTCACTCTTGTACTGAGATTGTTCTGGCCATCTCTACGCCTTGTATTCTGAATGGTAAAGTAGGTAAGGCAATCGTGAAGTGGCTGGAGGAAATAACAATGTGCACATTTAAATGATAACGTTTTATTTCCCGTATTTCCTCGGAAGAGGGACTTACATGTTTCGTCTCAACTCTAGATTGGAGAGCTCTGAATCTGTGAAAAATGGCGCAAAAGCAACATGGCAATAAAATGCAAAGTTATGTCCAGCTGCATAAAAAGCAAGCTTAGTTGTGTGACAGCACGCTCTCTGGACAATTAATTAAATGTCTTGGTAAAAAAA
Source organism: Dryococelus australis (assembly GCA_029891345.1). Taxonomy (NCBI): domain Eukaryota; kingdom Metazoa; phylum Arthropoda; class Insecta; order Phasmatodea; family Phasmatidae; genus Dryococelus; species Dryococelus australis. Next base: position 60,669,599 of record CM056998.1, on the reverse strand, counting down.
GGCATGACTATTGCAGTTAATTATCAGGCATAGGTTGATGAAGGCCCGGATAGGCCGCGTGTGACATCCGTCCCACTCGGTTGCCAAGATGTTGCTACTTTTACATGGCACAGGTGCTGTCAACCTTTGCCCGGCGTTCCCTCCTGAATTATGGTGGACCATAAAATGAATATACACTTTGATAATGAAATGAAATGGGTACATGTTAACACTAATGAAAATATGAAACAAATGAACACTAATTACATTTAATACAAATACCTTTTTTTTGAGAATTTATAAAAATGTTAGCACACAGTACGTAAACGTGTTCTGTAATATTGTGGCGGTTTGTCTGAGATTGTGTTGCTCACTGTTTATATTATGGTGCATGCATTATGTCAAAACACTTGAGAAATGATGATGTTTAATTTTCATATACACATGATCCTGAAAAACACGTTCACTAAACAAATAAACATTATCGTGCCAATGAGCACGTCAATGCGTTATACGTCTTTCACACTATGTTTGTTTACGTTTTGCTCTTTAGCTCATACGTAGTACTTAACATTTTTTTTTTTTTTTGCAATTTGTGAGGGCACTGGTTATTGCAACAAAAACACTTCACAAAAATAATTATACTAAAAGAAAAATATTAAAAAGGCCATGAAAACTCTTGCATACTCGTGATAAACTGAAATAGAAAACATTATAATATTGCCCTGCCCTTACGCAGGCGACTGGTGATACTTCCTTCTGCTGGATGTAGTGGCTAGCGACGTGTCGAATGGTCTTAGGGAGACGTCACATGGGACACTTCAACCTCATCTTTAGTCTATGCTCCCAACATTCTGAGAAATAACGATTACTTTGTTCAGTGTTCCAAAGCTTGGCATACCAACAAGAAATAATGTTCATGCATGCATGCTGTTGCAAACCAAGATGCTCCAAAAGGGAACTTTTATGCATTCGCACACTCACAGTTGCCACTCCGAAATGTTTCAAAAAATAATGGCGAGGGAAGTTTAACAGTGAAGCTGGGTTTACCATAGATAACTTAAGATTTAAATTATGCATTAAGATGTGTGCAGAAGAAAATATAGTGCGTTACCTAATATATTGATTTCCAACGGTACTTAGGAGATCGTGCATGTTGTTGGGATTTTCTTAAGCATTTAAAGAAATTGTTTTAATTGATATCTTAAGTGAAACTCGTGCAGTTGCGACCAATCAGAACAGAGCAGTCTGTGTTTTTGACAGGAAACTGTTATTTACAATAATGAAAGTATAAATAATATTAAAAGACCTATGTGTGCACATGTTAATGATTATATTCATTCACAAAAATAAGCTTCTCTGATAGAAAATATCAGCTTTAAAATATGGCTTGTTCAAATATGGTTGCGATAAACGAGGTTATGTTAAGAACAAAAGAAAAAAAAAGCCAGGCATTCCAAAAAAATCACTTTTATGAATGCACAGTAGTCGGGCATTGAGGCAATACAAGACATTCAAAAAATAATGTATAACACATGGAATGTGTTACTTGTGTTACATGTTACCCATTTGTAAAAGTTTTCTTACTACTGTTTGCGTTAAATAACACCCATCTCTAGCTTCAGCTGACCTCGGGCAAATGATCCGACTGACGTGTAAGCTATTGAGCAGAAGCATCACAAGTGTAGATAGCTCTAGGAATAGACTTATCAGGTAACCAAAGGGGTAAGGACTTCGTGATTTCCTCCAGGTCTGGAACATTCCTCTCGACTTGGAGGTTGTCAAGGTGCTTCCTGCCATATGTATGAACAATGCCAGTATTACCATCCCCTGCACTAGCATTATACAGACAGTAGGGACATACTTTACACTGAAGTTCACCTCCTCCTGCCTCACCCCCTCTGACAGAAATTGCTCTGAGTTGCAAACTTGTGTCCGCCTAAAATATTTTTGTCACTACCTCAAAACCTCTCCCTTGTCCCTCCTCACTTCCAAGGCTGTAAAAATCACATGAGATGCAAACTCTGTGATATGCAGGGTCCAATTTACAACTCCAGAACATCCTGGCAGCCATTTTCATGAACGCATCTCTATTTCAAGAGTTGGCACCTCAGTCACCTCGCTGATTCCCAGTAGGTACTGCACTCAACACAGAACCAGACCAGGAGACAGCCTAACCATGCTGTCAGTTCTCACAGCTCGAACGAACTGTGAGAACTGACATAGGGACCTCAGACCTGCCAACATATGTCACTTATTCAGACCTTCCTCTATGTTCTCTCAAGATCATACCTGATCACCTGTTCCAATTACTTCACAAACGCCAAATGTTACCAACACACGTGTCATATCATTAGTGTTTCAACAAACGATAGTTATCAGGAAACCAAACTTGAGCATAACTGATCACTATGTTCTAACGATTACAAGAACACCAAATTTGGCACACATATTCTCCAGTAAACCTACTTTCTGGCGACCACAGTAATTTTGATAAAATCACTCACAATATGCTCAAGTATATTCGAGTTCCACCAAGTGGTCGACAGAGTGATAATTAATTTACTCATGCCATCAACTATGACTAGTAATATAATATTGACATTACATATCAGGAACACCCTGAAACAACCTTCAACATCAAGAACATAATTCAAACAGTCATGACCGAGGCAGGCAGTGGGCGAGTCTGGACCACTCCTATAAATGTTTCATCATTATGCCAGAGATCTCCCATTTCGACCAGATATGCGAAGTCTGATGCTGATAATCCGTCCACAGATCATGAAGAAATGCCTTGTTCTCCACTTTCTTCTCATCTTATTCTGGACCTGATAACACCACTTCTAGAACATGCACACTTGCCTCCAAGCACTCTTCTCAACCAAAAACTTCTACAACGTCTACCACATCAACAACTCATTTTACAGAATGCTACTCAATCTTCATCTAATTCTCTCCACCAACACCTCAAGTCTACCATAAGAATCCTCCAATCATCATAGTATGAGGTGGATTCGCTCTAAATGCCCTTAAGAAAATGTCACTACTGCAATCACAATTTCAAAGAAAAGCTTCAAGTCTGGCACTACCCCAATTCTTTAACATTTCAAATGGGCAACAAAGAAGATAACATGAAAATGACCTCTATGATAAGGCAAGCGAATGTCAGTTTCCTCACTTGATCATGCCCGGAAGACCAGAGCACTCGAGTGGTCATGCATAACCTTCATGTTGAGACACCTATTCAGGACGTTTCAGATTACCTCACAGATATTGGAATTAAACACCCTAAAATTGTCCAATTAGGCAGCAAGAGAGAATTCACACTGCCATTCCCCCTCTTCCTACTCAATTTGGATGGTACAGACTAGTTGATCCAAAATCTTGAAAATCACCAATCTGGTAGGTGTAGCAGTAAAGGTAGAGATTTACCATGGTGGTAGGAAGCTTGTACAATGTTTCATATGTCAGGGTGTAGAACACTCATTTCATCACTGCAAAAAAATACCTAAGTGTGTGAAATGTGCCCAAGGCCACCCACAGGGCAAATTCCCAAAAATGGATACAGTACATAAAAACAAATAATCGCATTCTCAGGGCAAACCAGTTCAAAAAGCAAACCTCACTCCAGCCCCTACCCTTGCAACACTCACAGCTGCCTTTGGTCACACTATCTCTGGCAAAACAACCGCTACAAACTCCACAAAACAATCATAACAAACCAAGTCTGGCCATCTAGATGAATCATTAACAAACACATTCAGAAATATTGTCATTTGGTTCTGGAAGCTGGATCTATGTACCACATTAAAACAACTCCAAGTAGTCTTACAAAAATTTCAATCGGCCAATACAGTAACCAACAAATGCGAACTCATTTTCCTCATCATCTCCACAATCTGCAACATATTTCAATAGCTAGGCGACGATGTCACCAACGCTCCATCTCTTCATACTAATGCTTAAATTAATAATTTGGAATGAATGGTCAGCATTTCATAAGTCCCAAAACATTTCCTCTGTCATTCATCAACACAATACCATCATTTTCGGCATCACAGAAACATGGCTCAAGACACAAATTAAATTCAAAATTCCTGTATATGTCATTCATCAGCTTGGCAGAGAAGGTTCTCCCCATGACAATATGGCCATCATGGTTTGATCAGACATATCATATTATACCTGCTCTGTTAATTCATATGCTGGCATCGAAGTCACGGCAGTTTGTGTCACAGGTGTTCATCCCCTGTTCACATTTACCCTGGTATATATTCTTCTTAAAGGACCATTTCCAAAAGATGGTCTAGCACATCTTCTTTCTCTATACTCTTCAGTAATCTTGGCTGGAGACTTCAATAGCCAACATGTTGCCTGGGGCTATCACACTACCACATTTAGAGGCAGAGGAGACTACAAATTCATCATTGATAACTTCCTCTGTCTTTCAGCACCCACTACACCCACTTACCGTCCTTCGAGAGCAAATTTTCATCTTTCAACCATTGACTCGTTCCTTACCACTCCCAAGATGAATCTTTCAAATACTGTCTCCCTCACTCGTCTAGATTCTGACCATTTACCAGTTGTAACAATATTAAGCCCAACATGCATTGTCCCACCCATAAACCAATATTACTATAATTACAGAAAAGCAAAGTGGAAACTCTTCAAATCCACACTAGATGAACATATTGATCTCACAAATATCCCTCATACACCTGACAATATTGAACAAGTAGTCATTCATTTCACAGAATCAATTTGCTACTCTGCAGGTGTTGCCATTCCACACTGCCGCAATCCTCAACCTGGACCTCCCTTCCCTCCGCACATTAAAGTGTTAGGCCGCAGTCGAGATCAAGTCAGAGAGAAATGGCAACGTATAAGATCAAATGAAGACCTCAATCAGTACCACTCCCTCTGTAGACAAACTTGTTGGATAATCTCCATGTAGGCTGCCCAACAACAACATCGCAAAATTTCATCACCTTCAATACAATCAGGAACAGCTTGGGAATTTATAAATCAACTTTGATGCACCAAAACATACATTCCACCCTCATACAAGCAAACAGAACCGTTGAAAACCCTGTTGACCATGCTAACATTTTGGCAACATATTTCTTCACTACATTTCGCTCGCATATCCCATCTCCTTGTCATCCTGGACATAGATCACTCCAAAACACCTTATAACTAATTCTTTCACCTTATATATGGCACACTGCTTACCTCATCAGGCGAGGTTGAGAAAGCTGTATCCAAATTTCCGACCAAGTGTGGCACCAGGCTCTGATTTCCTTCCTGCCCCACTCACTTGATCACTCACTCGCAAAGTCATAATAAATGTTACTCAGACTATCAATGGCATTATCCTCACATGTCATTATCCTGATATTTGGAAAACGCCGCTATATTTCATGTTCTCAAGCACAATTATTCTGCTGCAGGCAGCATCAATTCATACAGCTCTATAGCCCTTTTACCAATTTTGTCTAAAATTACAGGAAGTATCATCCTCTCACAACTCAATCAGAACAGAGATAAACTTCACATCCTTCCTAATACTTAATTAAGCTTCCGTAAACGTCACTCCTCCCTGCATGCTGTCGTTGCTGTAATGGAAAAAATCACGCAAGGCTTTTGCGAACACAAACGCTATATTTAAATTCTTTTTGATCTTGCAAAAGCATTCTTTTCAGTTTATCACCATGCTCTCCTATCAAAATTATGCATTTCATCGTTCACGAACAACTTATAACCACTTACCATCTCACCACAGTATCGCGGCAATGGTTCCACAAGGCGCATTTTTAAGTCAGCGGAGCCCTCATATGCCACCGGATGGCCTGTATGTCGTGGGATCGGGAGCTTAGACTCCCATAATTCACAAGGTGGTTGTAATGACAACTGCACCCCAGCACCTATTGTAATCACAGGGAAAGGTGGTGGGGCGCCGAGTAGCTGTCTTTTCTTGGGCACCGGACCTGCGTTAAGGCTGTTTTAAATTTGTTGCCTATTTTAAGTCAAGTTACATGTAGTTGTATTCGGCGGAGGGTGAAGCTCCCCTCCGGCCTCCTGGCTGGAGTGAATGCTAGTGTTGTGATGCATGTCTAATGTGTTGTTGTGTTGTATTCGGCGGAGGGGTGAAGCTCCCCTCCGGCCTCCTGGCTGGAGTGAATGCTAGTGTTGTGATGCATGTCTAATGTGTTGTTGTGTTGTTTGCAAGTGAGCTAATTAATCTCGAATTTTATGTGTAGGTGAGTCCCTAGTCTCCCAGGGCAGCCCAAGAGGTACATTTCATCGTTTCAATGTGCAGTGTAGAAGAGAAAATAAAAAGGAAAGACAAAGATTTTTTAAAATTAATTAATAATATAAAATTGATACTTTAGGTAATATGATGAGATTTATATAAATATTTACATTTACCAATGGCACGCATTTTGTTCGCTCTTTTTTCTGAAAGTGCTTTAATCTAATATCGGAAGGAATTGGGGTAAAGCTAAGTTGAAGTTCTAAATAATATATTTTTATATTGCGTTCTTATCATTAATTGATTTTTATGTTGAATGCTGTGTTATATTATTCTCATTCTGATACCTTGAAAACTTTTCTTAAGCTTTCGTAGTGAGGGAGGGTGAGGGGGGTTGAAAATAAAATTATTTTTCCTGAGCACTGAAGGTGCAATCCTGTTGTAAGGAATGGCCATTAATAGTGAGTATACTAGAGGAGCCCTTGGTACCACAGTCAAGCCAGATTCTGGTCAAAGTAGGGTTCCCGCTTTAAGTGAGCTATCTTCTATTTCAGCATCTTCCCGACCTGAAACAGACTATCTAGTCGGTGCGTCATTATGAATACATGTTACATGTATGTATAAATATTTGGTACATTCTGTAGTGCTATTTTAATTTTTAAATTTAATTTTATATTTTTATTTGGTTTTTTATTTTAATTGATTTTTGACAATTATAATAATAATTGTGAAAATCAATTAATATTAATATTACTACCTATTTTCCCGGTATGTAGTGTTCGATACTAAGTGGTATATACAATGTTAACAATGATTATTACGAAATTACCCCATGTGGTCAGTATTCCCTGGACCAGTGTGTGTAGTACTTGGCCTGATTCCCGAGTGGAGCTGGAGCAGGGTCTCTTTACTCGAGAATCTACGCAGTTGACCCATGAAACAGTGCACATCTGCCTCCTTTTTGTTGTGTTTGTGTGAATGTAATGTGCGGTGTACTTCGGCATGTGCGCTCTACTGCTGCGTGCTTCCCGCGATGACTGAAAATGTTGTTGGGGGGGGGGGAGGAAGTCAGCCGCTCGACGCATGCGCCAGGTTGTCGATCCCGGGCTGTGCAGTAGCTCTGACAAGAACTAGCCACACTAGTGTACACGCGCTGCAGCTGTTGCCTCCCGGCTGACTGCTCTCCGACTGCCGGATTTTTTTGTTGCGCGGTCATATTTATAACTTTGCGGAGCGCCCTATGCTCCGATTGGCCGGCCTAGTCCGACCAACCAGAGCGCGGGACCCATTCCGTTTTTGTCGTGTTCAGTGACGTTTAGGTTTTCTGAATTTTCTTATGCCTGCGGGATCATAATTACCACGGAATTTAATATTTGGATTTAATGATTTTCCATATTATTATATAAATTCTAATTTTTGGCTGCGATTATTTCTTTAATGTATTTTGCTGAGAGTAGCTTATGGATAGTTCTATTAGTTGTGAATCTTGTCTATTATTCTTAAGTACTTGTATTTGTTTTGTACTGTTTGCGGGTCTTTTAATCTGAAATATGCGGCATTTCCCCATACCTCACATCCATATAACATAGCTGGGACTTGATTAAATATTAAGAGCTTTTTATTTAGTGGAACGTTAGTTGCTTTCAAAACAGGATATAACAATTTAAGTGTTCCCAGTGCTGAATATCATGCATTTTCAATATGTGGCTGCCACGTTAACTTGTGATCTAACATTATACCTAGATATTTTGCCTTTTTAACGTATGGGATTTTTTGATTGAATAATATTAGTTCTTTGGGGGTTTCGGTAACATTTTAGTAATTTATATTGTTTCTGATTTTCCGCAATTTATTTTGATTCTCTATTTATTATACGATATTCCAGAATAGTTAAATGGGTTACTAATACAAATTTTATGTTATAATGCTGCTTTATTATTGAGGTATCGTTTGGGCACATTTGGATATTAGCAATATTGGGTGCGACTGTTATTGGGATGTTGGCTGTGTTTATGCTGTAGAGAAAAGGGGAGAGCGTCTATCTCTGCCAGACTCCTGCTGTTGCAAATTTAGTACTAGAGTCTGCTCCAGCTAATGTTACGTAAAAACCTCTATTATTTAAATAATGTGCTAATAAATCTACATAGGTAGCTGAAAAATTATAACTTATTAGTTTATACATTAATACTGGTAGTCATACTTTATTATAAACTTTCTCTGCGTCTAATAAAGTTGTTATCGTATATCTTTGTTCTTTATTATTTAATCCATCTGTAATATCTTCAACTATTTTAATTGGCGGGTGTGTTGTACTGTGGCGAGCTCGAAACCATATTGGTTGTCGGGAATTATTTTATTTATATCTTCTAATTGGCCGTCTGTTGTCTGGTTTAGTTGAGTGCTTTCCTGGTGTCGGTTTAGTTATCACTTCAGCTTTTTTCTAGGTCTGTGGGAATCTGCATAATTTATAGGTTGAGTTATACATTTTTAAGAGGTTTTCTAAGGCGTTTACTGGTAGTTTCTTTAAGGCTTCGTAGTTTATCCCGTTTGGTCCTCCATATTTATTATTAGGGCGTGTTCTTGTAGTGCGACTGGGTGATATTAAGGCTTAACAAGGCCTGATGATTGGTCTGCAAAACAATGTGTTTTCCAGGCAGCATATCCTTAAATGTTGTAATGCCCACACAGCACCAAACATCTCCTTTTCCATTACTGTAAAAAAAAATTTTCCACCGTGTTCAATGTACGGTTCGCCATTGTCACGGTTTTCTCTACGCCTTTCTTGCTCAGATGAGCTAACTTCGCACCTAGCACGTAGTTGGAAGCATCTGTATACCAGTAGTGTGTTGCGCGCTGGACTGGATGATGGACAACATGTTCCGACAAAAAAAAATCTGCTTGACGGTTTCAAAAGCTCGTCGCCTCTTTTCAGTTCTATATTCCAATTAACGTCTTTCCTCATCAGTTCGAAAAGTGACAAACAGACTTCGGCGACATTGTCTGAGTAGTTCCGGTAAAATCCCACTACTCTAAGGAATTCTCGTAACTGTGAAATACTCTTAGGGTGCCGGATAATTAGTTATGGCCACTAGTTTGTCTGGCATGGTGCGAATTCCATCAGGTGTGAGTATGTGACCTAGGAACGGTTCCTCTTCTCGGCAAAAGAGAAACTTCCTTAATTTAACTGTCATACCAGCTTCTGTCAGCTTTCATAGCACCACTTGCAAGTGCTCTAAATGCTCATCAGTTGTAGCTGACACAATTAAAATGTCGTCGATATAAAATCTGGCAAAGCTGGCTCACTTTTCGCCCGGTGTCACACTTATGCAATGTTTAAACTGAGACACTGTGTTGCACAAACCAAATGGTAAAACTTCAAAACAAAATTGCTGGTTACAGAACAGGAATCCAGTAAACTGTTGTGATTCTTCTATGAGGAGTGCTTGCCAATAACCATGCATTTGGTCTATTGCAGACATGAATTTGAGGCCTTGGTAAAATCTCAACAATTCTTCTGTCGCCCTCGGACTTTCTAGCGAATTAACGGCGATGTCATTGGGCTTACGAGCATATGTTTTGATTTTGCTGTCTTTTGGTTTCACATGTTTTTTTATGTAACTGTACAATTAAATTAAGTCGCATTTTTCCTGAAGAATAATTGATAATTATGTTCGGAAATATGAGCTTCTTTTTTGTAATAGTAGAAATAATAAAATTATGCTGCTATGAAATTTTTTTTTACATCGATTAATTTCCGTTACGTAGATGTATGGTTATTTTTGGTACTTAGAAACACAATACCGCAAAAGATTTTCACTTTTTTTGTGGAGAATATTTCCTATTTGTAAACAGGTTCTGTTTTTATTAGTTTGCAGCAATGAACTTTCGACGGACGTACAAAGTTTGGTTGTAAATCGCTCGGCTGGGAGACGGACAAACGTATGACGGACGGACGGACGGATGCGACGGGCTGATGTAACTCCTGCTTAACATGATCGTCTTGGAGCTGTGTGGGCGTATATGAGCGCGTCCTCCCCGGACCTTCAACTTTTTCACAAATCATTTAGCATATTAATAGTAACGTGTAATTCTGGGACCGTGTTTTCTTTTGCCCTCCCGGGGAGCGTGCCACTCAGCGGCCCAGTTCACATTTTAAATGGCTGGGATATAAATTGTACTTAATTTATTGTCGGCTTCGCACCATTTTTACAGTTGTAGTGTGATCCTACTTTGTCGGAGTCAAATATTGCAAGTGCTTCCTACGAGGAATTCATTGAAATAAATCATGATTACTAGATAATTTGCGTCATATTTATTTGGCATGGTCGCGTTTCGACCACATAACCTGTATGGTAAAAATACATAACCAGTGAAGGCGTGGGATGGCCTAAACAATCCTTACCGCCGTTTAGTGCAAGCGTATAGCGGGAGGTTTTAATATAATCTACTAGTCAAGGCATAATGGATACAGTTTTCATGATCTTCATAAAGAGCTACAGTAAGTCGATGGTGTATAAGGGGGCCACTTTAGGGCGAACAGCCCACGACCCGCATCAACGCCGCTGAGAAGAGAGCTGGCGTCTGCCTGGTAACTGATCCTAAGCTCCATCCATACCGTCACCTAAATAATACCCACCCGAACCACCGCCACGTCACATGTTACCAAATTGTAACAGTTTTCTATAACTGTTACAATAAATAACGCCGGTCTCTAACAGTCTCAAAAGGTCTAATTGTTTTTTTTTTTTTGTATCTACAAGCTCATGATTTCCTTGTCAAACTCTTCACTTGAGACTACAGACGGCTGTCTGGTTGCAGGGATGCTTGCACAAGTTCTTTTTCCTAACAAGGTTACCAGATTGTTTTTGATGAATTCGCGTAAATAGCCAATATTTCGTCGTCCAATGTCGCCCAGTTTTTATACACTTTACACTAATAGCATTATTATAATAGAATGTAAGTATTTCATGTAACAATTTATATGCATTAGGCGTAAAGAATAACTACTTTAAATGTAATAAGGTACACACAATTAAAATAAATAAATATATATATATGTTCAAAACATAAGCGATGCGTGATATTCATCTATACATTAACAGAGCAGCAAGCAGTTGCGAGTAATAAGAGTTCCTCATGAGTCCCTCTAAGAATGAATCCACAGTGATAACTGTTATCAAAAACAAATCTTACTTATGAGAATCGAATATTTTACTTACAATCATAAAATATACCAGTACTGTTTAAATTATTCCAAATAGCCCAAAAATCGCAAATTCATTACCAAAATCGCCCAAATTGCGATAGTCGCATTTCCAGATATTTTGGTACCAAATTTGGCCTTGAATTATCCCAAACGGTGACAAATCGCCTAATCGGGCAACCATGTTTCCTAATGCCAATATATTTTTATATGGGAAGAAGTAATAAAAATTAAATTTGTGCGTTACAGTGGAACATAATGCTGAACTAATTTGTTTGAAATTCAACTCTTTCAGAGGGAACATCTCCTTGTTGAGATGCCACGGCACTTCAGAAAAGAAATTCAAGTAGTATTGAAAATGCTGCAAGCATTTCTTGTTGCCGCAATGTGAGACCACTAATGAGACGGTGACTAATACAAAAATAATCGTAATCGAGCATCCCTGCGAAGTTCGATCAAATTACTATAAAGTGTGTGTGTCTGTCAAAAGACTTGAAACCGTGGGCCGAATTTCACCGAACTTGGCACACGTGTGGATCTAGTATGTTTTAAGGACAGCTGAGTTTTCTAGTTTTCAAATGGACATGGTGCTTGTTTTCAAAATGGCTGCAATTTCAAAATTAAGGTTTTTATGTTATATCTCGGGAACCATTTAAGGTTCTGACCCTGCTACGTCCTAAGCCAAGGGCATGGCAGGGCCGGATTTGCATAAAGACCTAGCAAAATGCACAGAATATCAAATGGCAAAAACGCCATGCAAAGAACCATATATTTTTTTGTGCAATGTAAGGGTGAGATGATTTGTGGTAAACAACTTACAACAGAAACAAAGAAGTGTGGCAGTTCTCGTTTATTTTTGTTAAGTTTTCTTCCAATTCTTTCATTTGACGTCCATATTACATGTGGTATAGTACACATTAACTTCCTTACCTCTAAATTCCAACTTGATCAAAATATGCATAAAACACCAAGTTACCACAAAAATGAGTAAAATGCAAATATTCGTTTCAGGTACATAACTACGCTGTTACCCAGCTAGTACATTGATTATTCACAATAAGATATGGGAAATATTTACGCAAACATCTGGCCATTTGGCAAGACAGAGGGTCATCACAATTTACACTAAGCAAATTACCCCAGAATTACAATCATACAAAATGCTGACATTTTACTCTGAACTTTTAGAAAACTAATTTGATTCCTACACAGGGAAACCCAATAGCTATGGTAACACATATAAAGGTCTGTAAAAGGGGAGGTGGGCTCAATCGCCTGCTACGCGCTGAGTGGCTGGATGTTTGTGACGTAGCGTGCAGCCCTGAACCGAGCGCGCGGCGCGCGAGCCGAATACAAAGGAAAAACAAACTCGTAATTATAACCAAACCATTAACGATAATGGTACGAAATATTTATTATTTGGGGAGAAACATTACCGGGCACCTGTCGAAGGTCTTGTTTCATTTTATCTGATGCGCTCCTCTCGCAATAAAATTAAATATCGCGCTGTTTTGTGCGCTCGTGTTATTGTAGTTCAAATGTTTTTTCAGTCATAAGGTAAGGGTTCGTAAGTATATGAAATGCAGCTAAATATTAAAATAGAAGATATTTGCTTAGTTAGCTGACGTAGACTAAACAGATTTGTAAAAACTAGCGCGCTTCTTTGTTTCAAAATAATGCAAGAATTCGGCGACATATGAGCTAACGTAAAAATATGGAAACCGAAACGACTACGGCCACACATTTACAAGGTTGTTATTTTTAATACGTTCAAATACAGTAACATAATGCAAAGAGGTAATTTCAGTTGTAATTGAACATCCTTCCCGGGAAATATTAACGTGTTTTAAGAATATAGTGCATTTAAAATGAAGCTTTTTCAAGCAGAGAGATAGACACACCCAAGGAATGTATTTCATAATTAAATAAAAACGTAATAAAACACAATCGAGTTAACTCATAACATTTATTTAAAGTTACTTTCGAAGTGGACTAAGAATAGTGTAACAGCAGCTTCATGAAATATTCTTGTGCTCTGCATTTGTAATTCAAGAGCTGTTACTATATTTTCGGCAAAGTTGCTGGAAATCTATCTCTACAGAACGGCGCTGTTAAAAATTTCCGTCATTTAACGGAGATTTTTATAGAAATTTACTATGTACGCAAATCAGATCCGTTACGACGGAAAACGGAACCGATTTCCGTACTTAACAAAATACGAAGCTATCCGTAATTGCCATAGCTTCGTGTGTCGTGAACAAACAATGCCGAGGATACACGAAGCTTTATTAACAGCCGTAAAATGAGAAACGTTTGTTCCTGTGCCTTTTAAAACATTTGCCTCTCAAACGCTGTAATTCAAAACATCACAAGATAGCACAAACACTTCGCAACAGACGGCATCATCAAACACTTCAACCTTACGGCAGATTGAAAATGTGTAAATATTAACATAACCCCTGAAGTATCCGCATAGGAGTATGGTGGATGAGCATAGGGCGCTGGGTTACGAACGTTTTTATTCGTGTTAAAATCCCGCTTCAGGACAAAATGGAAGTAAAATATTTAATCTATTTCTTCACAGTGCAACATCCTCGTTTAGGCTATTCACCGTAAACTGAGTACTGTTGAAATTTGAAAGCCCTCTCATTTGGAATAATAGCCAATAAATGTGTGTTATTTTGGCCCTAGACGTTAACTTCCGAGTACGGTGGAATACACTGTGTTTATTACTTACATGACAATATTTATTTAAAAAGTTAGTTAAAGGATAAAAAATGGCTGAAAGGAAAAAGTAACTAAGGCCTCAAAAGTGCTCACTTTACAGTGACAACGACAATAATGCAATTTTTCGAAAACCACATCGCATGTCACCGTGAAATAATTTAAAAGATACACGAAAAGGTCCTAATATTCAAGGAAAGTCCGTTACTGAGAAAAAAAATGCGTGTCCGTAATATTACGAAGTTTTCTGGATACATTTTTAACAGTACTTTTTCGTAATTCTACGGAAAACTTTTCAATGTGGTAGTATTACTTCATTTTTTCGATTTGAAAGTAAACATTTCCCTGTCAGTTCGGAATCAAAAACCCGAAGCAGAAAACAATAGCAGCAAACATCGTTATGAGGCGGGAGTTCAAGATAACAATTATAACGCTGCTGAAAGATATTTTTCTGTCTATTATAGCTGTCCAAATTATTTGGGAATTGTTAGATATCAATACCGGGTATATTTGTCCTCCAAAACTTGTTTCAAAACACAAAATTTTCTTCGAAGTATTGAGAGCAGGTGTAAGATGTATCTGGGTTGAATTTGTTATCTCTTCTACTTTTAAAGATCCATTCCGTTTTCCGTGCATCCTTCAGAAATCTATGATAATACTAAAATAAATTGCCGTGCAATTTCGTTTTATCTAAACTATCGTTGAAAACTGCAACAGGACACTTGTACCTGGTATCGTACAGTCTACTCAGATAACAGAAAACACGTGGCCATTGTTGAAACAACAAATAGCTTGTTCGCACGGGAACTAATGCTCCGAGGAACGCAGGCCGGGCGGCCAGGGTAGGGCTGCAAAGGAGGGCTGCAGGCTACGCCACGCCTCTGCCCCTCACCACCACGCCTTTCGTCTATATGGCCCTTCTTGGGCGCCAACCTCCTCTTTTACAGACCTTGAACACAAATTACTTTACTGGTCCTGGATCAATGAACAATTGTAACCTCAAATTTTTACACAGTGTTTTTCTCCATCAGCTCGCGATCACAAGTAGAGAGGAGCAACTGCTGACAATCCCAGCCTTAACTCCCGCGCGCAAATGCTAGTATGTAAAGACTTCCCAAACTTCGCAAAGTTTTTCATTTGTTTACAAATATTATTAAAAACGACAAAGTCCTGATTATCGACTACGCATAGCCGGGCCAAAACGTGACTTGGTTACAAAAGATTACAACCTCAATAAGGCGTAACGTGGTTTCAAAATGTCAAGACCAACTTTCATAATTATTATCTTGGTCACGAGCGTTTACAACTACAATTTTAATTCTAGTATTACTTGGTCATAGATTTTCGGAAGGGTGAACAATCTGGTTACAGAAGGTAACATTACTTTACACCCATTATCGGATTTCGGATAAGAGACCAACATTCCGCTATCATTTTAAAAGAATGAAGTAATTCCGGCCACCATGGCCCTCGCCTAACGTCAAAACGACGTGAAGATCCCATTAGCTTGATGAGCCCACGTTTTATGTATCAATTCAATAATACTACTTATCTGGTAGAAGTTTGCCCCCCCCCCCCCCCCCCGAGGCCGCTGACTGACCTCGAACGAAGCAATTACAGGTTTTATATACACAGTTCCGCCACATAGCGCTTCCAATCACACCATTGGCACATTATTTTCCTTAAAAAATAAAATATTTGCAATAAATACATTACATTTTCAATTGTTCCTATCGGGGTAGTGATATTCACGACCAATGGGGGTTGATGTTACCTAATAAGGTGAACCGACGCAGAGGACACCTATTTCCCTTAGGGGGTTTACATAATTGAAAATTGAGCAACCAATAATATTTAGAGATACGAAATCACACTTCCGGCATGTTGACCAAGTTGCCGGAACTAGCGTATACAGACGTCACAGTTTGGGACTGCGCGCGCACAGGTGCGAGCAGCTCTCAGCGCCTGCTGCTGACGGTGATACTCCCAGGTGGCGAACAGCCGAAACGCCTTCCTCTACACAGTTGTCTGTCAAGGCTGGTCGCTGCTGAACGTAGATAGATGGTACGTAAATTAATACAAGTTTCCTGTTACTTCAGGTCTTCCAATGTCTTGTAAAGGTAACGGGAACATGGCGAACACATTGCAAGGTATGTAAGTCATACTTTTAAGCCATATCTGAGGTTTTAAACACCAAAACCAGCGTGTTTAAATGTTCGTGTCGTCGAGCTTTTCGCCAACATAAAATTATAGGTAATTCAGTACGTCAGTTGACTTGTGTTTCACGGCCTCCGGCGTAGGATCGCTGGTGTTTGTCCGTGGTAGCATGAACACACAGGCCTACTGAAACATTCTGGATAATTAAATGCTTCCACCATTGTGGCGTTTTTACGGAATGGACCCGTGTTACTTCCAAGATGACAATGCCTGGTGCCATGTTTCAAGGGCTACTATGCAGTGGTACGCCGACAACAATGTTCGCCGATTAGACTGGCCCGCCCAGAGCCCCGATCTCAATCGTATAGAACATCTTTGGGACGAATTGGATCGCCGGGTGAGGGCTCGTCAGGCGCGGCCAAAATCTATTGCTCAACCTATGGAATGGTTGCACGAGGAATGGCGACGAATCCCCGTGAATGTCCTGCAAACACTCGGAGTGAGAATGCCAGACAGGGTGGCTGCTGTTATAGCTGCGAGAGGTGGCCCTACGAGATTCTAACGGGGTGACAACCACCGAGCAAACATTAGGGACAGGTGGCCAATTACTTTTTGTAGACAGTGTAGTTCATTATTAATTATTCGAGGGCGTTTTGCGACGTGATCCAGCCCTTCATATGATTGCCATCTAGCTGGCACTTGAATTGCCTGGCAGTGAGTTTGAAATCGGTGGTATTTATTTAATTTTTTTAACGGAACCTGTAAACATATTCCCATTATACCTATGTATGAAAATAAGACAAACTCCAGACGAGGTACCAATAATACTCTAATTCAATTGTGCACATTATTAATGCTATCTCCGAACCTTTCAACAGAGCTCAAAACTGCATTCCCAGTGTTCTATCTCGTAATATACTCGTCGGAAATATGCGAAATAATTATAGTGACCTACACTGAACTTTGCCTCAAACTTTCTACCAACAAAGTCATATGGTCGCCGCTTAAAGTCCCATATGTACACGCAACACGACGGAAAAACTGCTTACCACTTCAGCCCCTTGCGCATAGTGGTGATGAGGCTGTAGGTACGCGTGTCAATGCCACCCTTATCGCTCGCTCACTTCTGAGCCTCAAGCGCGCTACATAGCTACACGTAGCTAAACTAAATATGGTATGTTGACAGCGCATCAAGTGAACACTGAATTAAGAAAGCAATATCGTTATTACTCCGCGATTACAGAAGTAAGCACTACATGAAATAACAAAGGTTTTACGTTATAACTCGGGATATAATCAAGCAACTTATGTCTAATGTAGCATATAAATAATACGTGTGCGGCTTTTATTTTAAAGCTGGCGGGCATACAAGTTTTTTTAGGTTTAGTTTCTGTATGTACGATACCGTTAGACCAATTCAACTAAACTTGGTAGACCTATGTTGAATGTATCTATTTAAACAATAAAATGTGTCAATACATAGACCCTTTTGCCCATCATTTTGTGAGATAGAACCATGTAATAAAATTAAGTTTTAATATCATATCTGAAATAAAATTCAACGATTCCTACCAAATTTGGCAGACAAGTAGTACTCTAGGAGGGTAAATTCACTGGCATGTTCTAGGATGGCCAGATACTTATTTTCAAATTGGCGGGAATATAAATATTATAGTTTAGTAAGTTATATTTACGGAACAATATATTTTATTTAAAATTAAATTTGTATACTGGTGGTATATGTTACAACAATTAAATACATCTACATAAAGCAACTTTTGTCAATAATTTTGTAAGATAGTGCTAAAAAAATAAATTAAGATTTTTCACAACTCGCGAAGAAATCAATCGATTACGGTAATATTTGGTAAACCAGTCGTACTATAGTAGGCCATGTAAGTTGATAATATGCGTTTTAAGAACACAGCCCTATTTTCAAAGTAGCTGCCATATAGACATTTTAGAATGTTATCCTATATCTACGAAACCGTGTAACCATGTAACCAATATCAACCTAACTTTGTATGCTGAATGTATACGTGCAAACGTCAAATAAACTAATGTCTAAATTCATTTACCCACCATTTTGGAAGATAACAATGCTTTAATATTAGCTTTCGTGTCTTATCTCAGGACACTATTACTTACTACCAACCAAATTTAGGCGATAAGATATATTTGTGTAGCATAACATTAGAATGATTACGGCGAATTTGAGCCACCGGGACACGGTACGGGAGATCGGATCTGTTCATACTCTGTCATTCTTATCCCAGGTAGACCATATTGTCCACCATTTTAAATTCATGTGACCTTGACATTTGACAGTATCCAAAATCCTACCAAACGTGGCACCGGGCTCTGATTAACTTCCTGCCCCACTCATTCGATCACTCACTCGCAAAGCAATAATATATCTTACTCAGATTATCAATGCCATTATCCTCACATGTCATTATCCTAAATTTCGGAAAAGGCCATGTAAATTTATGTTCTCAGGCACAATCCTCCTACAGGGAACATCAATTCATACAGACCTATAGCACTTTACCAATTTCATCTAAAATTGCAGAGAGAATATAGACAAACTTCTCATCCTTCCAAATACTAAATTCGGCTTCTGTAAACATCACTCCTCGCTGCACGCTAATGCTACTGTAAGGGGCAAAATTGCACAAGGCTTTAGCAAACACAAATGCTACATTTCAATTATTGTCGATCTTGTAAATATGTTCGATTCAGTTCATCGTCATGCTCTCCTCTCAAAATAATGCCATTTAAACTTTCAGAAACGACTTTTCTAAGTACTTTACAGTTTCCTCGCTGGGCGAAGTTTCACTGTCCATTTAGATAACAACTAATCATCTAACCATAGTATCACGGCAGGGTTTCCACAAGGCGCACTTTTAAGTCCAACATTATTCTCTCTTTATGTAGCAGACATACCACCCTTTCCGATGTCATGTTATTCCAAAATGATGATGATACAGCCGTTCTGATTTCCAAACACTTTCAGCACATGCCCAAATTAACTCGTGTTCAATATTTGATTACTTTCAACACTGGGTGTTGGTCCCAAACCCCAAAAAGTAATCAATCATGTTCCTGACGAAATGCTACCGAAAATCACCATCCCCTCCAACAATTATTGTCAAGGAGGACCCACACTGCCCGCAACCTCGGTATTCATATGGACCACACTCTCATCTGGCATCGTCACATATCCACTGCACCAGCAAAAAACCAAAATTATATTTTGAACTCTACAGTCACTTTTCTCATAATCAAGTTCATTGCCACATATCACACGGATACGTCTAGGGCAGGCATACAACATCCCCAAACTCTTATATGGTAGAATGGTATCTCCATTAACTCTTCGACCATTCATCCATGCCTACAACGAAGAACTACGAAGCATCCTTGGGTGCCCACGATACACTCCACTAGATCAGCTCTACGAGATGGGCGAGGTTCAGGGACGCTTGAGATTATCTGCCGAGAATCCACCATGTTCTTGATAACAATTCGTCCGTCGCCGCCACAATCCCATCATCGTAGCCATAGTTGTCTACAACCCTCTGTACTACCACCCTCTCCGCTGACTCCTGGACCTTCACATCGATATCCCTCCCAAACACCGAAAATCCTCACCTCTAGTGTCCAATGCATTCTCATCGCATGTGATACTGTGCGGAAGTGACCTCCTCTGGGGATAACCCGTGTGCGGGTGATAGGCAATCCGATCCTTTTTCAGTACCAATAATTTTCATGTATCTCTTTCTCCTTTTTAACTTCAGTGCTTTTCCAAATTACGAACCTCATCCTTTGGACATAGAAATATTGCATCGATATATTAATGTTAACCTACCACTTATAATTCTTGTATTTAATCAAATCTGTGTTATATATTTTATCATATCCACAAAAATGAAATGTATCTATTGTATCCAACTAATTACATCACCTAATTGTCCAGCATTTCATCCATCACTCTAATAATTTAATTTATGGTCATAATAAAGGCAGTGTTACTGTGTAACATGACTAAGTGAGTGAGTGAGGAGATTTGGGCGGCTCTTAACAGCGAGGCCTTGACAGAAGATTTATGGGGTATCCTCAGTGCTTCTAGCATACATAATGATAAACCGATCAAATAATATTAATTTATTAATTATTATATAAAATTAAATATAATTTTATAATTAAACATTGAAATACGTAAGTATTACGTGTTAAATATCACCAGATTCGGCTTCTCAAGGCCGATACTACCGTGAGGTCATACCATCACTCTGTCTCAATTTTTCATGGTCTATCATTCGATGTTCTCTCTCTCTCTTTCTCTTTTGTCTCTCTCATTCCATCCCTTTCTCTCTTCCGTTTATTCCTCACTCTCTCTTTCAATCTCGGCTCTTAAAACGATGCTGTTAAGAGCGGTCCAAATCTCTTCACCCTCTTTCTCTCTTTCCTTTCTCTTTCTCTATAGTCTCTCTATCATTCCAAAAGTTTTCTGGGAATCCTCCCATTTTTTGTTCTTTTGTTCTCTCTCTATAATTCTGTTTTGTATTTCTCTCTCTCTCTCTCTCTCTCTTCCTTTCCCTTTTTCTATCATTCCTTTCTCTCTTGTCTCTCACTTTCATTCCACTCCACCGTCTACATAGATCCTTCATCGCCTGCTAGAGCGCGCGAATCACCAGAGTGAATATTTATTTACGAATTTAAAGATGTAATTTTCTATTCACGAGGAGGTATATAAAAATACTTGTAAAGTACATTCCAGGAGGTCTTTGTAAAGCATATTTGAATTTTAATACTTTATTTTTTAGAAATCGATATTTTTTAAATATTTTACTTTATTCAATTTGTTTTTACTTGTGTACGAAAATTAAGTCGACCAGCCATATAACAACACACACACACATTCACGCGCCGACAGGCCTGCCAGGGTAGACGTGTCAGCTGTGACATGTTCATGCAGTGACGTAGGTAAGCATCGTGTGGGGAAAGGAAGGGAGGCCAGTGACCTCCCAGCCAAGTGCGTGTGAACTTAAGCGATCACTCGCGCTGCTGGCAGGCCTTACCAATCATCTATGAAGTGAAGCATTTATAAATAGGTGGAATTATCAAAATTTATTTTATTTATTATTTGAAAACTGCCGAAAAAAATTCTTTGAAAAATACAGTAAAGTGTATTTTAAATGCGATTGCAATATAAATAGCGGTTTAAAATTTAAATTATGTAAATTTCACACTTTGCCATGAGAGCTTGTAACATTTAAAAAATAAAAGATTTTCATGTAGATGCAGAAATTTGCACCCATGCCCTTTGCATTAGAAGTCGAGCATGCTGGCCACTAGCCTAAAGTAAGCCCACGTGAAAACCAATGCTTAATAATTGTATATATTTTTTTAAAATTATATTTTTATTTATATGTATATATTTCCAAGCGAAAATGGCGAATTTCCTCATACAATTAGAGAAATATTTGTAATGTTTCGTTATGCGAATATAATTTGCAAACTCTTAGGACCCAGGCTCGCGAAATATTAGTTTGCAATTAACATTCCTAGCTCCAGGAATATAGGTTTAAGCTCTATATAACCATAATAGTAATTAGCTTAATATAATTTTTTTTTTTTTTTAAATGAGATCTGTTTATAACAAACTGGTTACCATACAATACAGGATTAATATCAGAAATACGGTATTCAGGAATTTTCGATTTTTCAATTTTTAAGAATTTTTTACTAGACAAAACAATCGAAAAAATATTCATGGTCGTCTACAGCCTTATACAAATCTCAGTCCGTCGTTAAACATGAAACCGACTACTCGGGCACTTATACACTTTGTATCATCGTGCAATAAGCTTGAAGGCAAAGTCCGTGCAGCAAAAGCGACATAGTAAAGCCACTGAAAGTTCAGTAGATGATTCACTAGTGGGTCCAGATGGTTCGGATGTTGTCATGTCAGAAGGAGCAGGAACCAGGAATGAATTTGTCCTTCATGCCGATGATGAAAGTTGCAGCAAACCAGATAAAGACTTTTCAGCACTGTAATTCCCTTAGAGATGTCCCATGTAACCATCATCAATCCATAGGCATCTGGGTAAAACACCAGCAAGAAATTAAACACTTTTTTATTTATTTCATATATATATATACATTCTTCAGACTACAAATACAAAAACAGAAACATTACATTTTTAAACACCCTTCATGTATTGTCTTCACCTCAGAATGCTCAATTCTCATGTAGTGAAAATGATCTGCTTATCTGCAGCCTGAGATAGCCTATGCTACAAAGCGTCTAACCATAACCCTTGGCGATATATTCTCCTCGACAAAGTTTCACGAATGCCACTATTAAACAAAGCTTCCTAACTGTAACATGAATACATATACATATATATATATATTTATTTATATTTATATACTCGCAAGCAGGCACCTCAACACTCAATGTTCCACCAACTCTAACTCATACATGTCATCTACTCTACCAACCACCACGAGACTTACGTAGACCAGCAAAAAGTTTTCCGTTTGTAGGTTTTAACATTTTAAGTGTATATTTATTTTTGACTTACATATAATATTTTATTGCTACCCAGACTTCTTTTTCAGAATATTTTTATTTATACCTAAGTATTTTATTTACATGTAGGAGCTTTGTTACGCTCAATAACCTTACCAAAATAATTTAAGTACTGCTCATACTTTCTGCTCTATCAACACTCCATCTCTTATATAACCCAAGAAAAAAATTCAATTCAACCGTACAAACCAATACACCAAGCACAATATCCATCACAACTTGAGCAACTATACAGCTGAGGCCAGCCCATAACCTAACACCCATTCTACTTGTTCTACCAACAAACACTACTTATACTTACCAATCATACCATCCACTATAACTCTAGCAAACATCAACCATTCGTCCACATAGACCATACAAAGCAAACATACCACCCACACCAGTGACACAATCAAATTCTTCTCATACCATCCACCATTCTGGCTGGCACCAGTCAAAATACAATAACCACCCATACCAAACACTTACAACTCCAGCATTCCTTATCATTACAGGACTCACCAACGCACATACTGTCCACACCATTCGACTTACTCCAACGATCACAAGTCAGATTAACTGGAAAACATATCACCCAACATACCATCCATGATAATCCAAGTGTACCAAGTAAATTTATAGTCAAGACCAACCAGCAATGCAGACATTCTTACCATCTGTCAAACCAACATTACTGACTGATACCAGACGAAACCAACATACTATCGCCTGTAACCAAAGATAAACTCAATTCAACCATACCACCACCACCACAAACAGCACTGAAGGCACAGCACTTAGCACTGCCGCCACCAAATTAATAAGTCTTTCAGAGAAGCAGATACACATATCACTATTAATATGTATTTTTTATTTATTATTTACATTCGAATTATTTTTTGTTTTTTATTCACACACATATTATCACGTGGTGACAGATAGATCCCCACATTTTTGCAGGCCAAAGAAAATATCTGCTCTACCAACTGTCATAAGACGAAATATACTTAGACCTCTTACTAGAATTCAAGCAGACCTCAGCCCACACCCCCCTAAAATAAACCAAAAATCGTAACTCCAGCATGTTGTCATTACCATCAGACATAAGCCAAATATCAAACCATCCATCAAATAAACAACCTGATTATACCAACCACCACCAGGCTAAATATACTCACCACTCATACTGTCCACTAAAATTCAAGCAGACCTCAGCCCACACTGACCTTACCAAAATAATCACAAGTCCAAAATGTTTGGCATAACATCAGACACCAGTCGAATACATACTAGTATCTAAAACACAACACCAACATTTATAACCCAAGTTGTACCAGACCAACCAACATGCCATCACCTATAACCAAAGAAAAACTCAATTCAACCCTACCACCCATACCATATGTTCTACCAACAGTCATCAGATGAAATATATGCTCCGCTCACACCAGAATTGAAGCAGGCTTCAGTCCACACCGACCTTACCAAAAATAATGACAAGTCCAACACGTTTGTCATATCATCAGACACTAGCCACATATCATACCAGACATTATTATAAATCACTCTATAAACCATCCAAACCAATAAAAATACTGACCACCACTCCTCAGACATACAAAAACAGAATATGAGTAACCCTGCTGGCTAGGAGTACAGGGTACTATACCAACCATAACTCCAGAATACTTCAGTCATACCACACAGATCACATTGTATATGCCACATAACTATTCAATTTATACGACCCCTACGCTATCCATTAATCCCACCAAACAAAACATACTAGGTGACATCCCTCCAGCATACTGGACATTAATATAGATCGCTCTATCAACCAACAAACCAGTTAATTATGTCAGCCATCAATACTAATAGCTGCTCTTACGAAACCTACCCTGTAACATACCTCCAGCATACTTAACTACCATATTGATAACCTAATGGTACTGAGTACTAAAACAGATATATAATAACTTTCACCATGCCGTTAGCTTGCCTCAGCCTTGCGATGTCGAAAGCCATAAAACCCAGCATACCAACATACTTTACCATCCTAATATAATAACGAACCACCACAGCATATAGCCATACCAAATCATTCGCTCTAACCCAAGCATACCTCATTCATGCCATTAACAATACAGATCGTAGAACTACCATATCTCAGACTTACTTATCAATCAAAACAATCGACTATATCGACTATCATTTCACCTCATACAGCTTCACCAGTTACACATATACTCAAGCCATACCAGCAGCCGAGACAATCAAATATTCCAACCATAAGCTCCAACCATGCTATCATAAGATAAATACTATTAATTTAACCACCTATGACATCCATACAGTCTTAATTCCCATATACCACATCATACCATCCAATCATACTAACGAACCATACCAGCTAAGCATTATGCCCCTCTCATACTAACTAAATATTTTATTGAACCATTCCGCTATAACAAACTAATCACACATTTAAACCATTCTTCCCACACCATCGAAGCTACACTTTTGTCATTCTGCCAAAACAACCGAACATGTATTAGGTCATACCAATCAACATAATGACTATACCAACCATACAAGAAACGAACTGTACAACTAAACCATACCAATAGGTTACAAGATCAAGATGTACTAGCTATAAAAAAAAACAAAACCATACAGGCAGCCCACACCAGCAGACAATACCATTCATTTACTCCATCTATTTCAGCGATTCCAAGAGACCATACCAACAAAACATACTAGTCAAACATACTAACAAAACATATTATCAAAACAAGCTACCTATAACAACCATGCAGAGAGATCATACAGTATAAACATTCTAAAAGCACCTCTACTAATGATGAGCCTACATGCAATTCTTATTATTATCAGATTGACCAACATGATATTCAAGCCAAAAATTTCGGCCTTCTATACTAAACAACTGCCATCATATATCCCGCCCTCCTGTTTATCAGCCATACAAGCACTCAGAGACAAAGTTATTCTATCAAAATAAACTCCCTCTTACCATCAACCCAAGCTACTGCAATGTTCCAATCACATATTTCAGACATCGCAACTACCATACTGATGGGCCATAAGAGCAAGACACACCACCAAACCAGTCAACAAATGAATATACCCAGGTCACCATATAAAATAGTTTAGAAAACAAGAGAGACAACACTCACATCTCTAGCAAATCTCTCGAGAGGCAGACATGGGTACTAACTTGTTAACAAGTTAAAAGTTAAGTTAAAAAGTTACATTTTTCCAGAATTTTTAACCACACTAGTTAGTTTTACGACCAAATATCTTGTAACGTAAACTAGTTACGTTTCAAGCAGGAAAGTAACTTATTTTCAAGTTAAGTTAAAAGTCAATTTCACACAGACACTTGAATTTCACATCATTTTGGTAATTTTTGACAGAGAAGAGGACAATCGCCACTACAATCCGTTGGAACAGCTGGTGAAATACATATATTCCTAATACGTACTCAGTGGTCCAAAACCTGCTCCATCTTTCGCTGAAGTGGTACGCCGAGCCGAATCTATGGTGTTGACAACTATGGTTTCCGTAAAGGTGCATTTTGTGCGGTATAAACACAACATAAAAGAAATAGTTTAACATCCCAATACCGGAAAGTTAAATTATGATAATTTTGAAATGCAACTACTGCTTAGCTTCAATAAACGATTTCAGAAATAAAATTTTAATTGACAGTGAATGTTAAACGTGGATTAGAAAATACTTTTTGTTGTGGAATTTTAAATATGTTAAAAATTCAATGCATTATTCTGTAATCTGTAAATCTTTTGGAATCCTCCAACAAAAAAATAATTGTTTCCTAACTTTAACAAAGTTACATTTTTGAGACATTTAATTTGAACTTCGTTACTCTTTCTACCTGTTAACTTTTAATCAGTTACTTTTTCCAGGCACTAACTCTTAACAATTTCCTTAAAATTTTGACACAATAACTTAAACTTAACCTAAGTTTTTAATAGTAACTTACCCATATCGTCGAGAGGTTATATATTTCGAATAGTAAACGTGAATACGGTCGACTAACTTCCAAAAGAAATGATGGTGAAGGGTAGAGGAGGGCGAGACTAGTTTTCCAACATTCCCGCTAGAGGAGGTGTGCATCGACGACAAAACATTTGTTACCCACCACCCGACCAGATTACATTAACCCAATATGACAGCCTGCGAGAATATCCATACAACCCTTGCGAATAGCAACTTTACCAATCGCTACAGAACATATCTACAAAGTTAACGCATTACATAAAACATACATACATAGAGCCCGTTTATCACACACAATCCTACCTAAATATCTCAGCAGACGAATGATTGTCACTGATCGTTTTGTCAAAGACTTATGCGAGCAAACATTTATAGGGTATAAAGTAAATATCCGTTCTTACTATAATGTCCACACACACAAACAAACAGAATGAATTAAATACCTAAACATTCATTGCTTGCTACGAGTCTGGTTTACCTATACATACCAATCATTTACACCTTTCATGAATGTAGTAACATATAAGAGATGAATATATCATATATAAAATCCAGTCATGGGTAATTAAAGAGATCACAAAGTTTATGATGCATTACTTTTTAAAAAATAATCATGCAAAAATCTTTAAAAAATAAGTATATCCATATACATCTTACTTCCAAGAAAAAACAACACACACACACACACGCACGCACACACACACACATGCACACAGATATATATATATATATATATATATATATATATATATATATATATATATATATATATATATATATATATATATATATATATATATACACACACACACACCTTAGTCGTATATCTCGCGCGAAGGCGAATAATTTATTTATACACATATTCAGAAGGACGTAGGTTCAAATATTCCACCATCTCTTAACTGTATACACATCCAATATATTCCAATTACTAGCGAACATTCGCTATCAGTAGTCCACTTAATCTCTCCTATAGATAAACATTTTGAACTCTCCTCTCAAACTTGTTACCACCATACCAGGATATTCCATTTACTAGATATCATTCACTATAAGAAATAGTTATGTTAGAACCATCTTAACTCCTACAAAACACTCACTTATAAACTTTGTTTTAAAAATACATTTTATATCGCTATTGTTTTATGGATTCATTTATTTTTCAGACTTAAATATAATATTTTCTTTACACATCTCGATATTTGAATGCTTCATTTACAGAAACTGAGACCTCGCACGAATCACAATATTATTATTAATGAAATATGTCGACCAGCTTACCCCCAATGCCCAATCATTATTTAATGTCTTAGCAAAAAACTATATAGCCCAAACTTCGATATGCCCATCGAAAATTGTTTAAAATATCTCGTAATATTTACATGTCCTATCAAAGTCACTGCTAAAAAAAAAAAAAACCAACCAAAAATACATTTATAAATGTTTTTCCAGACAAAATATTCTAACTTGTAATATCACAAAATACCTGATCACTACCTACAATCCATTACATTACATCATCGATTATACCAAAATACTTTCTTTCATACTATCCAGGACAAAAAATATGTCATATAAAGGTTCCTATGAAATAGAACAGCGAATTTCTCTGATAAAACATTTCATCATGTAATAGCAAACACACACACATTCAAATAATACCAACACACTTACAGTAGACCATAGCCAAAAATCCAACATAAACGAAATCTCATTCCAATAGACCGTATCACGAAACCAGCAATTCAAATGTTCCAGCAGAAAAAAACATTCTAACCATCAATACTACCAGAATGTACCATGCCACACCACCCATTTAGACAGACCATAACATCATCTAATAACATACTACCATTCCATACTATCAGAACATACCAATTACCCAACCAAATATTCAAAATTCTGACCAGCAATACTACCAGAATGTACCAACTCACACCACCCATTTAGACAGACCATAACATCATCTAATAACATACTACCATTCCATACTATCAGAACATACCAATTACCCAACCAAATATTCAAAATTCTGACCAGCAATACTACCAGAATGTACCATGCCACACCACCCATTTAGACAGACCATAACATCATCTAATAACATACTACCATTCCATACTATCAGAACATACCAATTACCCAACCAAATATTCAAAATTCTGACCAGCAATACTATCACACCACACCGTCCATTTACAAAGACACATTACCAGCAAAACTTACATACCATACAGATAATATATACTAAATCTTGATCCAGTCATTACAATTACCACCTATCGAAAAAATGTTTAACTCATAATATTTGAGTTCATATTATACTCACTGATAAAAAAAAAACATTCTAAACATACATGTGTACATATTCTGCCGGACAAACATTCTAACTTGTAATACCTCAAATACCTTAACGAAACAAAACCACAGTCATTATCTACAATCCATTCCATTAGACCCTATCGGTTATACGAAGTACTTTTCCTCATACTATCCATGACAACAAAACAATCATATAAGCATTCTTATGAAGTATTCCAGCTAATTACTCAGATAAGCCATATCATCACCATGCAGACTTATAATTCATCTTCAGTCAGATACGATCTCAAACACCAAATATAGTGTCAAAGTAATTGCTACTGAAGGTGGATAACATATCCCATCTCACATTAATTAATAGAGGCTTCCCTTCCTTTATTCACAGATGACTCTCTACTGGAAAATTAATTTCATAAAAAAGTCTCGTATGTCTCTTCTAATTACCATTTAAATTGCCAGAGAAGTCCATCTCAATAGCTACACCAAACACGTATACACATATATTTAATGTTCTTGTATCCTCAGAGCTTACACTTGTTTTGTTTATATCAAGACATTGCACACAAAAGGAAGAAAAAAATGTATATTTGATGATACATTACTATGTTCGTTGCTATAGTTGACGACGTCATACCAATGCGACCTGCAAGTATGAATATTTGGAAATCGAGAGAGAGAGAGAGGGAGGGAGAGAGAGAGAGAGAGTGAGAGAGAGAGAGAGAGCTTTGTTTTAAAATCTAACGTGCGAGTCACCCATGCGTTCTGGTAGACATTTTCTCTGTCATGAATGAAGTATGTGTGAAATTAAACTGGCAGAGTTCCTCAACAACCAAATGCCCTCACAACAATGATAAGAAACCTAATAATTGGTTCTTGCTTTTAACGTTCAAAATATATTTCGTGTCACCATCTGAGCCACTTTTTAGCAACATTATTTGGAATACCTTAAATTAAGTTTACTACTCGGAGTACTTAACATAACCGAAACATGAAAGGTATCTTGTCTACGCCTACGATCGAGAAGTTTTCTACCCTGAGAACAGTGATGGAAGCTAGCCACATATTATTAAGCTGTAAGTGTGTGTTGTTACGAATTAGCTTTTAAGTCAATTCGTACCTGAAAGGGGCAATGGGCGTAGCTAAATAATGAGTCATAATTAGGTAGAGCACAGCAGTATAATATGGGGTTTATTGAACATAAGGATTATACAATAACTATTTACGAGACTATTAATCGTGTGAGCTTAACTGGAATACCATGATGCTATTTAATAGTAATAAATTTTATTACCGCAGGCCACTACTATTGCAATCTAATTGGAAAGTCCCCTCCTTGTTCATGTTGCCGGAGGCTGATTCTATGAGGCGGTTAACGACGGCCGGAAATACCCATCTCAACGCTTCTTGGTCCGCTTCCCCGATGACAAAGGGCGCCGCTCCCAGTGTTACGTTGGCCTATATCGGGCGCATTGTTTAATATTGTCGGCCTCGTTTACTGGCTGGTGGAAGAGGTTTCTGCAACCGTCTTTCGCAAGGTATTACTGCATTAACGCCCATGCCCTGGTTCAATGTTTGAAGGTGTGGTCAGGCAGGCCGTTCAGCTAATGCCTGATCACATCATAACAGTGTACTTAAATTCACATATTCACACAAACATAATTTTTATTCACTTCCATGTTCCTCGGAATAAAAATACGCCTGCAGTGGGTTCCAAACTATCTAGTACAAATCTGGGTGCTCAGAAATGTCAAATATTTTCAGCTGAAACCGTTGCTGTTCCGTCTCGCTAGACAAATGAGACGCTATAGAAATGAATCCAACCTTTTTCCATTAAAATACCGTGATTTTTTGTGGTAAATTAGCCCAGGTTTCAATACAGCAGGTGACGCTAGAGTCTCTCTCTGTTATGTAGAAATATGAGTAGCATTTATTTGTGCTAAAAAATAGATATCGGGTACGATGCCTATGTTATGAATTTGATGAGTGTAGCTTCAACGGTTTGGAAATTATGACTAAGTTTATGAAATTGCTTAATGCATAATTTACCTCACCAGAAAGAGCTTAAGGCATAAATTACTTTACTATCGTGGTGGATATCGAATACGATGCCGATATTATGAATTTGATGAGTTTAGCTTCAACGGTTTGGAAATTATAACTAAGTTTATGAAATTGCTTAACGCATAATTGACCTCACCAGAAAGGGCTTAAGGCATAAATTACTTTACTATCGTGGTGGATATCGGGTACGATGCCGATATTATGAATTTGATGAGTTTAGCTTCACCGGTTTGGAAATTATGACTAAGTTTATGAAATTGCTTAACGCATAATTGACCTTACCAGAAAGGGCTTAAGGCATAAATTACTTTACCATCGTGGTGGATATCGGGTACGATGCCGATGTTATGACCTTACCAGAAAGGGCTTAAGGCATAAATAATGGATGGTCTGCCTCAACCTACTACCAATAACAACACGTGGTGAAAGGCGTAAGGGGAGCGGAGTGCCTGCGGTCTGTAGCCTCGCTTCCGGGACCCTCTCATGCGCTACACAACTACACACCATCCCCATCCGTACGTCATTCTAGAAAACGGTCCCGGACTCCCCTACTTACACATAATGGTAAGTTTTTAATACAGCCAAGCGTTTGGCCCCAGCGGTCCCGAGCATCTAGCTTATGATGATGTGTGGAGCATCGCATCAGTACACATCAGTGATGCGATAACTCGTGTGAAGACAGTGCAAATTAATAAAGGTTATTCGCAGTAACCTGAGCTCTTACACCTGCTAACGATCTACATTTCGTGGTCTATATTGTATCCTTCCTCCGTATGTAAACTTAACACTCCCACGGGCCTGATCACTTTGTTCTCTCGTCGGTGACGTAAAACGGTTAAAGTAATAGAAATAAAACCGTTTTACGATTTTTTTTTTAATTTTTAAACTTAAAATTCATTAAAAAAACAGAAGGAAAATGGAACCGTTTCAGTGTCAACAAATGTTTATATAACACTTCTTATTCGACGTTAAGGCATGGAACTAATTCTCCTCCGTCGTTGCAAACTTAACTGGACGCACCCCCGATATAGTACCCGTTAAAATATATGCAGAAAGGGGCGGTGATTTTTTTTTTTTAATGTTGATTTCAAAAATGTTCGCGTTACTGTGAACAGCCTTTACATGCCTCTTTAAATTACAAAGTTACCGGTCGAATCGACGCTGGCCTCACCAAACCTCCCCTATAGGTGGCCTATACCTATAAAATGGTTATACCTAGAGCACTACTTTCTAACTTTAAGTTAACCGACTCAAAAAAAAAAAAAGTCTAAATCGGCTCTTTGGTTCTTCAGGATCCACCGGGAACTTTGCGTTTTTGAAACCGCCATGCTGTCAGAAAACTTAAAATCTAACTACACTACTCACACACACGCACACACACACACACACACACACGCTAGCCGCGTCCGGGCTTATCTTT
This sequence comes from Dryococelus australis, assembly GCA_029891345.1. Taxonomy (NCBI): domain Eukaryota; kingdom Metazoa; phylum Arthropoda; class Insecta; order Phasmatodea; family Phasmatidae; genus Dryococelus; species Dryococelus australis. The sequence goes on along the minus strand of CM056998.1, from coordinate 60,636,853 downwards.
TTTCAAGGTTAAATTTGAGCATGGCGGTACAGCGTTATCTCTTTCCCGCGGTCCAGTGCGCTCGAGTGCCTTATGGGACTTATATTCGGGGGATGACCGGTAAACAAGAATCATCCCCCTCTCCTCGCCACCCCCTGGTTTTTCAGATTAAATTCATAATAGTCGAACTATCTGCCTACAATAGGGGTGCACAACGACTTTGTTGGACGGAATTGTACATGAGATGTTCACAGTGTTCGTCATCCATTCGCTGGCATGCGGCTTCGCGCCGCACACTATTCGGCATCTCCTTATCGACTGTAGTTATCAAGGCATGAAGTCTTGCCACCATATCTGCTATGCCATACGCTAGGTTCGTAAGGCTGATGCGACCAAACAGCAATAATACAAAATTACCCTTATATCATCTTCACGGCTTTCGATTCTCTATACAACCCCAGTGTTACAATCTGCCATTTTTTTAAATACATTGTCTATCTTAACTCTTTTGACACAGGCTTAAATGATCTCTTGAAACAGATTAATTGCGATGCGTTTGTTGTGGTTCTGTGGAAATCTAACCGTTTCACCGATTGTTGAATCCGACATTGGTTTTGGCTTGGCCTCAGAGAGCTTCGTCATTTGGTTTTAATTATCGGCCAACAGTATTCTATGCCGTAGCCATTACTTTTAAATCAATCACAGGAAAATATTAATACATTGCATTTTCTATGGTGCTACCCATTCCATGAGCATGGTGTTGTTTCCAGCCGCAGGTTGTCGTTTTCAGTTTATGTTAATTATTTGAGACTGTTCAAGATACCTTCTTTTATTTTAGCCTACTTTTCTAACATACCTACTCGTGTAGAGGAATATAAGCTAATTGGTTTCATCGTGTAGTGGTGTGGGCAAGCCTTTCGCTCGGCGCTTGCGTGAACCCGCCAGCGTACGACGAAACAGGGCGAGGTCACGGTGGCGCGGCGCAAGCAGGACACGAAGCCGCGGGAGTTGACGCAACAGAGCCGACATGTGTATAGCACGAGGTAATATTTAAGGAGCGCAGAGCGGTGGGCTGGACTTCGCCACGCAGACGAGCCAAGGTGGGCCAGCTGATGGGGTTCGAGCCGCCGTAATCACAGTGTATTCAGTCTGCGGCATCCCAATACAGGCAAAGCCGTTGCAATAGGGGGCGACGGAGGGGCGTACACTAGATAGATGCGTGGCTGTAAAGTGACGTGATTAAATAGATAACGTAGATGCTTGCAGAGTTAGGTTAACTTAGACTGATACGCTGCCCCGGCGCAATCTAAAGTATTGGATATAATGTAATAATTTGTACGGATTATATTGTAACAGATATTTACGGTTTTTAAATATATTTGACGTAGAAATGAATTAATGGGTTCTACCTATGAGATAAGCATTTCCCTAACAGACTGTATGGCTAGCCCCTAAGGCGAAACCGTAACAGTAGGTAGATTTTAATTTTTTTTTATATTTTGAGTACTATTAATGGTTTTGTGACACTAAAGTGATAACTTAGTTAAAATACAAAATATTTTAAAAAGTATTATTTTTCAAGATTTTTATAATAAATGTAAGATTTTAACGTGAAATTTTACATAGAAAAAATTTTTACTTGATTTTCCTGGGTAAAGTTCAACTTCTGGCTGTTCTAGATATATTTTTATTTCAAAACCTAAAATTTAAATACTTGTGAAGAGCGTAGCAAATTTCCAGTAAATAGTTTACATAACATTCTAATTACACGAACAGTTATTTTGAACGGTGTCCTAACGTACTGATGCGATTCAAATTTGTGATTTGTACGAAGAGATTGTATAACTTTAAAATGCATATAAACCGTTTTATCATTTCTGTTAAGTCATGTTTCTCCTTTGTCATGCATGCGTTTTCGAGACAATGATTTCATGCTACAACGAAAACGTACGTGACATGCCAAAAATGTCGAAAATAATTTTAGACTTTCGGAGACCCTCGACATTCTCAGTAAAAAACAAAGACTTGCATAAAACACGGCCTCCGAAACGAGGTGAACATGGAACGTGTGCCGCGCGCGCATCGCGTTAAAAGTGTTATAGCAACGAGTCGTGAAGAAGGCAGTCACGTTTTTAGGAAATGCACCAACGCTCCTGTGGGAAGGAGATTAAACCCCACTTAAGGGGGTAAAACTCCCTTACGAGCATGGAAAGCAAATTAAACTTGCGTGCAAAGTAATATTACCGTAAAAATGCATGGCTAATAACAGAATATTACTTTGCTGTAATAGCATATTACTACGCCGAACAGCAGGGGAACATTTTCGTTGAAGTTGTGGGCATTTGCTCCACACTGCATAAGAAAATTACCTGTCAAGAGCAAATAAAATGACTTCCGTATTAAAATGAATACTATGCGGACTACTAATGAGGTACATTACTTCGTACAATTCACGGATGCTGCCAGATGAAATCTCGTGAGCCCTACTGTTGGTCTGATCGTAATCCACAGTCACGTGTTAAGATAATACTGCGCTGCCACTAGACGAAGTAAGCAATTAATAAAATACGTGTTTCAACAGTTCACTAATTATTATTATTACCGATAACACATTAGAAGACAGAAAGTGTTCATGGAAATCTTAACTATTTTCACAGTGCTGTTACACGTTCGCTGCATTGTTCCGCGCGAGCGAGGGGAAGTTAAATACAAAGTAGTTATATTATAGCGGCGGCGGAAATTCAATAGAATGTTTTGAATGACAGGCGAGCGAACCGCGTATCTGTTACAAAAAGCGAGCCCACACTATGATGCTTTTTGCGGCGCCCGCTGCTTACCCTGGTTGTATTGACATTCTGTATTTATCTGAAGAATTTTCTAATGGTTTGCTGCCCTAGTTTCTCTAAGCGTGGTTCAGGGGGCGCCGAACTTTCCAGGTCAAGGCCAGCAGAGTATAAATATTGCTACAGGCCTCCGAGCCGGAAGTTGTTGAATGGATGAGTGGCTGAGTTTTGGCGATAGAAAACGGCGAGAGAAGTGACGAGTGGAAGGGAAATCTGCGACTGCGAGCATCAAGCAGTGAAGGGTGTGGTTGGCCGGCTGGACAATAGGACTGGTTGTATGAGTAAAAATACATTACAAAAGATGGCATCAGGTAGACAGAACGAGTGTTAATTATGAGTATGAGTTAATTAACTATAATTAAACATAGACATTAAGAAGGACGTTAACTGGAGTAAAAGTAGAGATTAAGTATTGCGCTCATTGAGGAGTAAAAATAGTAATAGTAGAGATGGCTAGATAAATGATGTAGATAATAACTGTACGGATAAATTAAAAACCAAATTCAGTTCTTATATTTTTTAAGCCCTCCATCACTTACGAAATCAGATACGCCTCTCTGGAGTCCTACCAATAGTTAACACAAAAATTATTTAAGTCGACCTACAAAATGATATAAATAATTTACTCCAAAATTTTTGGATAAAAAGTACAATAATGTTTATTTTATTAATTATATATATCAGTATAATGAAATTGAGACAGGCGGTTTAATTTCACGTAATTTCTGCAAGCCCCCCCCCCCTCCTCCTCCTCCCGCAACAGCGGCTCCATTTCACCTGGGCTCAACCAGCTACAAAGCGATGCTACGCAATACACAACTAGCGTGGACAATTACTGTGGGAATCAACTATATTTTTCGTTGTTCTACACCTAAAATCGCCGCAAAACTTAAACACGCTTATGCCTAAACACTAACCTGCAACTCCTGTGAACTGTGAACCCTGGAAGGTCTGCGTTGAACTTTGTAACGACAAAGTGGAGGAACGATGCGGCAGCAAAACAGCAGCTTGATCGCAATCACGCCCGAGTCTTTCTCGACTGGGACCTCTGTGGGCGGCCACTAGGGGCGCAGTGTATGACGTCAGCCGCCCACGCAGTTCCAAGTGGCCAGAAGAATGTGACGTCAGATCCAACGCTAAAGACTTTGAGTTTATGAAAGAACATTACTGACTGTTCGACGGCCTGTGATTGGCCGGTCATTGTGAGGTATGCCTCCAGGATATAATCGTGATTTTTTTAAAAATGTATTTAAGCCCTGGTTGTAGGCTCGTTCGGCGAGCACTGCAGCCTGGGAGCTTCACGATGAGTTAAATATGAACTTCTAAAATTTGAATAATTCTCAGAAAAACCCGTGAGGTCTCAGATAAGGAAGGACATGTTGAAAGTCCTAATGTAGGAGTCCTTAAAAATAGGCGCTATCCTAAAAGCGCTAGAAAAACTTTTCAATTTGCCATTTCTCTTTTTAAAAATGCGGTAAATGTAAGGAAGAGAAATATTGCCTCAATATTTAAAATTCTTGAAAATGTTAGTTTTTAAAATACCAGAATTTTATTGAAACTTGGGCGCAGGTTTTTCGCTTTTAGTTCTGGTATAGGGATTTTCAATTAAATCACTATGACAATTTGTAACATCTTTGAGAAGCTGTGATGTAAAAAATATTTTTAATGGCTGATGATGTACCATGTACTGCTAGTAATTTGTTTTTGATGAATAAAATAATTTTGTAATTTTTTCACGGTTATAGCAAAAGGCAAATACTGTTTAGAAATTCTTAATAACGTTAGTTTAATGCGAATGTTAAATGGCTGTCCATCTACCTTATACAGCTAGTAATTTATTCTTGAGGAATAAAATAATTTTGTAATTTTGCACGATTATAGCAAAAGCAAATATTGTTTTGCAATTGTACATTAATTTCTAATCATATGTAAGAGGTAAATACTCCAGTAACTCTTTTTTAAATTAATCATTGATATTTTTGGAAGATTTCCACGCAGGAGGAAAATAAATCAAATTTGTATTTTGAGATTTTCCATTTATGTAACAGTGTTTTATGGCTATATGTATTTAGCCAGAAATCGTATTATTTTTTCCAGTTATGGGGAAAAAAAAATATAAAAATAATTCTTTCATTATTGTATATGGAAATATGCAGGCTTAGTAAAAAAAATATTTTTTTAAGCCTTGCTTTTGCTTGTTTAGCCATGAATGGTTATTGTATATTGTACAATTTTCTATAAAGATTTCTGTAAAAGTCATACTTAGCAGTAGTGCCTATATGGTATTGCGTTTTTTATAGAATCTTGCGATTAACCTTTATATGGTGTGTGTATTGGCAAAGGAAATAATTTGCAGGATATTAGATTTTTTACTTTTGTGCATTGCAAAGAATAGAAAAGAAATATTTACCATGTAAATGAAAGTATACAGTTTTTCATGTGTTTTGCTGTTGGGGTTTTTGGGGTATGCTCTTTACATCTTGCCTTGAAGGGGTTTTGGAATTTTCCAATGTTTCTAATTTTTTTTTTTTTTTTTTGTGATGTTGGGTTGGTTTGTATGCCCCTTTTTTCCACGCAATATAGCTAGGGCATCGCAAACTACTGAGAAATTTCTCGAGTTAAATCATTTTTAAGTTATTCTTGTAAACTTCTGGAACTCCAACGGGAGTTTCTAACCTACACAATGTTTGGAAATGATATTACGTAGGAAGCTGCAAGTATAAGACTGTTTAGCGTTGTTACTGTACAAAGTTAGCAACCTAATGTACCTACTCATTAGATTCTTCCCCGAGCAAATGTAAGAACGCTACAATGTTTGAATGCAATCGCATGGCGGGAGGGGGGGGGGAGGCATTAAAAAACTTTACAACTTACATTTTCTCGCTCTACGTGTACACTGGCGTAGCAAATTTGTAAATAATTTCTTAATATGTGCCTGGACTACTTCTCTCTGCATATTGCGGCGCGAAGTTGCTGGAACAAATGTTTTAAATTTCTTTCATGCGTTGCATATACTAAATTCTCCGGACGTGCCATTGTTACGTGGTAGCCAAAAGTGCACGCAATTATTTAAAAAATAAACAGATGGAAATATAGGGACGATTTATTTGCAACCGAAGAAGCGAACCAAATTTAAACATTCCACGCGATCTTCCAGAGTTAGGTCTTTGGTGGCGCCACATTTCTTTAGAAATAACGCCGGAATGGTGATCGTTGTGCCCAATAATCCCTGAGTCGGTAGCTTAAGTTTCAATTTATTATTTTATTAAATAGCCTCTCGTTTATGGTCCAAATTAAAACGATGACCACTTCATAATCTTAAACATATTTAGTTTGATCAATCTTTTTACACACGAAGGGTGAAGTATTTTAGATTCCATTGCTATAGAATTTAGGTTTGATTGGGTGCAATTCTTCCAATACTCTCCACGAATATTTAATTACCAACATCCTAGTAAAGAACACGATTTACTGAATACATGAAAGTTAGGCCCAGGTTGTCCTTTATTCACTCTTGGCATCTTCTACCACGTGAAGAAATAAAATTTCACTGACCGCGTCTTTCATTGAAATTGCCGGGATCTGTATATAGTTCACGCCTAAAAGAATTCTTCCTGTAATTTATATATATAATCATATGACATAGACTATAATTCCAGTTATAGGCCCCCGTATTTTTTAAACATTACTCTTGTAATCCGACATTAATATAAAAAAGTTATTTTCTGTGATTGGTACTGCAAATACTCCAATATGTTTTACATTAATATAAATACGGCTGCCAGAAAAGATATTTAACTTTAAATACTATTTCAGGAAATTAAGTATTTAGTAACAATTAAAAAAATAATGCAATTTAAATTACTTTATTTTCAACTTATGTAATCGTAGAGATATAATATACTGTGGCGTTCTTTATTTAATATTTTGTTTAACAAAATGATAAAATTTTGAACTGTTTCTTTTTATATATATATATATATATATATATATATATATATATATATATATATATATATATATATATATATATTTGGCATTTAAATTATTTTACAGAATCGTGCATTCTAGTCAGCTAGTCGTTTAAATGGACACCTTCGATTTATAGAATTAGAGAGTTTAGTTTTATTGTATGCTATCAGATCACAGTGGATTTTATACACCCAATAGAACGCTGTACCAGTAGTCGACAGGGATCATGAGATACTTGTCAATGAGGAAAAAGAGAAATAATTATCACCCAAATGGCAATAGACAAATTAAACTTCCACGATTGAAAAAATCAAATTGTTGTATGGTTCTCGGAACTCGGGAATACTTCCAGTTTCTTTACACCAGCGAATCATGACTGCAGGTTCCACATGTAAGCAAGGGTCTTAATATTTTGATTCCTGCTAGCCGTATTCGCTCAATAAGGTGGACGTGTTCACAGTAAAATGAGCACCTTTGAAAGCCCTGCTTGAGATCTACTTAGAAGTATGTACATTGTGTATTCTTCCGTCTTATGTAAAATTATTATTGCCGTGAGCCTCTTCACTTTATGCATGCGTCGGTCAACGGAAACTCTGAAATTATTAGAAAATTAAATATTTTACATATCTGCTCATTTATGCACTTCGATGCGTTAAAAACGAGAAAGTGAAAGAAATAATTTTAGTTATTACAGATGGATACCCAATACTTTTTATTCGACGTTATTATATAGAACTACTTTCCAGCCATCGTAACCAACTTTACTGGGTGCATGTCAGTCAGTGAGCCCGTTAAAATATACGCAGGCAAGAGCGGTGAAATTTTTCTAAGGTTGATTTAAAAAGTGCACACTTTGTCGTGAACAGCCTTTAGACGAACACACACCGTTGTAAATAGTCCATTCATGGTTATCTATAACTTCTTCTGAAGTCCTGCTAAAGTTCTACTTGCAGCATATTACTCCGCCTCGTGCAAAAAAAGCTTAACCAAATGTAGAAAAATTACACCAGAGGACTCTGCACTGCAGTCGTGCGCACTCAGTGTAATAATATTTTGCATAAGAACTATTTCTTACCAGGCATTACCAACACACTTGTTAGATCCCTGGCTTTATTCATACTAATTATAAATAAATTATTGTAAGTTATAGACATAATATAAGCAAAATTTCAAGTGAACCAAAAATAAGGTACTTTTACGTTAACAGAAGTATCAAACGCTTGCGATATATGACATATTTAGAAAATTACTAAACACGTCATAGATTTCCAAAGTTTGTATTCTAAAAGTGTGAAGACATCGCGAGTAGACTATGGAGTTAATACCGCGAGAAGCCCATAACTTTAAAAGAAAACACACAGACCAATGAAAGCCAAGTTTGGTAGTTATCAACAAATATGTAAATAATGCAAAGAGAATTCGGCAGAAAACTATTAATGCCCCGCTGCACCAACATCTTCCCCGATCCGAGATCGAATGATCCTAGTTCCTAACAAGGATCCAGTTTGATCTTGGTTCCAATGTAAAAGTGTTGCACCAATGAAATGTCATGTTTCTGGATCTCCGATTCGTCGATCTTGGTTGCACATTGAGAGATCGAGATTAAGTATGAGACTAATTTTTGCTATTGGTTCGTAATACATAACGTCATAGAAGTAGATGTATTTTTCACTATAGATAGAACTAGATGTGCGATGTTTGATAATTTTTAAGTAAATTATTGTTGTGCGAATTTTACTGAATTATATTCAAGAGCGTATAATGTTTTAATTTCCCAAGAAAACAATCGAACGTAGTTCTATCTGTTGGCGTATTTTCAAACTACATTTGTCAATGTCATTTGTCAAACCAGTTTTGGCGGTTCGAAATGAAATTCATCTCGATCTCCAATCCAGCTCTGAACTCGAAAGGTGCAAAAGTTTTGTGTAAATCTTAGATCCGATCTCGGATCGAGTTTTTAACCACGATGGTGCAACCGCACATTAGTCGTGAATCACAAATTAAACGAGACAAAATAGCAGAATGAGCAACTAAAAAAACAAACAAAGAGAAAATTGCATAAACATTCAGGAAAATAACACCGGGCGACGCAAAGAAGACTACAAACGAAAACAGTAGAGAAGAGACGTACGAAATCTGGAGTCAAACCTCTGGTTTAAAATGCAACAAAAAACAATTCGAATGAACGCTGAGAGACAGGATAATGTAAAAAATAATGATGACGTGCAGCCATTGGAAAATATGTTGCTGCCATACTGTTAGTTTATGGAGAACAAAAAATGTACTTACCATCATATCGTTACATTTAATTAATGCGAAAGAACATTGCGTTTTTAACTATCGGTGTTTATTCAGTGTTGAAATCTAATCAGATGAAACCCACAGTTTTGAAAATTTTGTGCGTAACTTTTTAAAAACAGAAATGGAATGTCTGAAAAATGTGCAATCCATATTGACGTCATGTGTAGTTACACACGGAAACATTTAATACGATACCATTACGAAATATGTGCGTCCGTTGCAACATGATTCTTATATACGGAGTAGGTTCCAGGTGGTGTAGATTTATTTAATTCATAAGGCAGTGCTAATTTTAGCAGCGTTTTAATAAAATATACGAAATTGATTCCCAATTCTCAATGTTGCCCGCAGCTAATAGTTGATTTGTACGACAGTGACTTTTATTGTTGAAAACCTTGTTCGATTAAAGGACTGTTTTTTCAATTTAAAGTGACTGGTAAGCTCTTATTTCTTTTTAAGTTACAAATAACACGTAAAACGTATTCGGAATTATGTAATAAAACTATTTCATTCCTGGCATGAGAACACCAAACACACTTTCACTTGTTTTAAGGGAAAACCCAGGAATCGCTTTAAGTTAATTATATTAAATATTGTGTCAGGTCCGGATTAGATAGATTATCCACTGGTGTCAGAGTTTCGTACGCAGGCAGGCCATACTACGTTGCACAATTTTTATGTTCGTTTTATCCCAAGTACGGGTTAGTAATTGGCCTATTCACACAGTAAGGTACAATTTACATTTGATAGTGTCAAATACTTGTAAATGCGATTTAAATATTACGTGCAATAAAGTTGGTAGCGAAAAACTGAAACAATTTTTAATTTTTTAGAATGGTTTAAACGTTTTAATGACATCAGGACGTACAGTGACAACGCCATTTTTATAAAACAAAAACAAATGAGCTTACTTTCCTTTAAATGGGTGCAAATAATTTGTAATGAAGTTTTTGAAAGCTTAGACGGTAGGTATGCATTGACGTCTTGTTGACAACAGTATCGTTGCAGATAGAAACTGGAACATGTGAAACAGTAGCGAGATACAGTAGCAAATACACAAGTGCCTTAACTGGCTTCTAAACATCGTACCATAAGCTAGCGTGCATCGCAGAGGTAGGATTAGGAGCATCAACTATGGATGCAATCAGTCTAATGTTCTGGTAGTAATCGTGTGCTAACCTGAAATATTTATCGAGCCGTCATTTTGAAAATAAGTGCGTGAGCCACTTTAAACACGAGAGTTTACATAGCCTATCGTAGCTCAATTTGTGTGAAGTATTTTTTGGAAACGGGTTTATTGGTCCCTGAGTTGTGGCATAACAACTTTATTATTATTTGCTGGTGTCGTACAAAATTGCTTAAAAGGGGGTTCTGTTCGAAGACTTTTCCTGTTCATGAGGGCAAGGGAGACAATATTGCTGTAATTAGTGTCTATGGTAATGCGTCTATGTATTCACGTAGTAGATGAAGGTGTAAGTTGAATGATCAGATCTGGTTGTATCGGAAATTTGTTGGTACTACTGGTGACATGCATGCTCTTGGTCATGTGTAATTGTTTTTCAATCCGTGATTATGTGTTATACCACTTAAATCATTTAAGGTTACAACGCCTTCTGTAGCATTACTAGTGTGCGAAATTTGTCGCAAATTAGTTGAATGTTTCCTGAAATGTGGCAGAATGTTCCGTTTTTTCACGTTGCACTATATTACTATTATTTTCAGAATTGTGTGGAAATACTTATTTTAGCTGAGTGTGCTATATCTACGAAGAAACGTAATAGATAATAAATTTATTTTGTATATTGACAGAATATATGTAAGTACCTGGTCCACTTAGAACATATTAATTAATATGAACTTCGCTAGTACAACTTCTTCGCCAAATCTGGTAGGAACCCTTTGACAGTTTCCCGTGGTTTTACATAAAAACTTTATTTTTTTTCGTGTGGGGTTGCTCTACAAAATGTCTTAGAAGTGAGACTATATAAAGACATATTTAATGGTTGATGTAGAAACTGCCGCCATACAAAATTATGTTGAAAGTTGTTTCGTACTTTCATAACTATATCAAACCTAACTAAAACGTTAATATTGCCGCATTTTGTAAACATATTAATTTACATGACTTGTAGTAGCGCTACTTGTTTTCCAAATTTGGTTGAAATTTGTTTTTTTTTTTTTTTTCCGGAGATATAACATAGAGTTTACATTTTTTCATATGACTTATTCTTACAAAATGGCGCGCAAAAATGGACTTTGTGTAGACAAATTTTATGGTTGTAATATATACTCCCAGCATACAAAATTAGTTGGGATAGATTACATGGTATGGGTGATATAACATACTAATATAAAATGGCTGTATAGCCACCATTTTGAAAATAAGTGTCTTGCCTACTTACACATACTAGTTTGCGTCCCCTGTCATAGCACTAACGTTTTGTCAAATTTGTTAGTAATCGGTAAATTGTTTCCCGAGATGTGACGTAAAAACTTTATTTATTCACGTGGCACTATATTACAAAATGGGACAAAAGTAGTTAGTTTGACATATATGATGCTTGTAATATTAGTCTATGTTGGTTCAAAGAGTATGGTAGACATATAAAATTAACAATAAATATTTGTATGACAGATATTTAAAATTAGTGTCTCATAGATTTAAGTTATATATGTTTACGTGGCTCACCATATTGATATTTACATGCCAAAGCCAAAGAGAACCAGTCCACTTGTCTTAGTGTATAACGAAAAAATTTTATTTTTGATGTAGTGCTACCTACCTCTCAAATGGCTGACCGGCAATAATATTAATCTCCAAATTAAATTGCTTACATTATGCACTGTTAACATAAAAAATTTAGTTTAAATCGGATTATGGTTCCCGAGGTGACTTAACGTCCTACATTAATAAATGGCTGCAATTTTGAAAGTAAGCACCTGGAGTGGTTGAAAACCAAGTCGGATGGCCTTAGAAAGTACTGCATGTGTACCGAGTTTGGTGATATTCGGTTTACGGGTTCAAAAGTTTTTAGGCTACACACACGTACACCCAACACACAAGAAACAACACAGAGAGGAAAGTGATTTCATAGGCCCTTCTTTGCTTCTGAAAGTAGACTAATGGTGTACTTAATCGACTGCGTTGTACTATCCTCGTTTGCAAGATCTTAATCTGATATTCTTATATTTCAGTTTTGTTTATCGCAGATATTTTGTGTGTTTATAATGTTTTTTCTCGATTGTATTAAACATTACCAATAGCGTATTGATTCCCGAACTACGTTCATATGATCCAGGTAAATTCCTACGGTGTTCTACGCTCACTATCACTCGCTCTAGGAAGCAAAATGTTACAGATTCGAATCTGATATGTTTATAAAGCTCGTTGTAGACATTTTTCTATATTTTCGTAACTTTTTAGCATTTTTGTGTTATTTTCTTAATATTTTACGTATTTTATTCCTGAAAAATTCTGTATCACCCCAGCCTCTTTATGGAGGATGTGTGTTAAATATAAAATGCTAAGTGATTTTCATATACTCCAAAAAGCTAGGTACAATATTATATATATATATATATATATATATATATATATATATATATATATATATATATATATATATATATATATATATATATATATACACACACACACACACACACACACACACAGCATTTTATTTGAGTAATTTTTCCCACTTCGTTAAGGTGGGTTTACGATTGAAGACATAAGAATTAAGAATTTTCCTTAGTGACTCGATATGCACACGGAAAATTACAAGAAGATTTGCAGTTTATGATTGAATTAGCAACTGTTAAGTCTAGCTAATCAAAATCATAGGAGATGTAAGCTATATAAATAACCTGTAAAAATGAAAAATTTATATATATTTAATTACTTGTGGTTACTGCTTGTGTAACCGTTCTGAAAAACTCGTAAAATCTTATAGAAGAGGAAACCGATGCCAACATTAACATTTACATCAATAAATATGAAAAGGTTAATTAAAGCGAATTCAATAACCTATTCCACAAAAGAAAACATGACCATAAACAATTCTTTAAATTAAGAGGTTACTGTCTCTCGATTAAAATAATTACTTTCATGCGATTTCACAATAAAACATAACAAAAATACAAATTGTAAATACAGTTTCCCACCAACAACAACTGCCACTTTGCTCTGATTGGCTACTTCGTCTTGACTTGTACTTAAGATATAAAATACAATGATCTCTTAAGTCACGCCAAGGACGCACACGACCCGTCAAGACCAGCACATGACAGTCATAAACTAATACCCTTGCATACATAGAATCACATCTTAAGCACACGGCGAACTTGTTCTGTTAAGTCAATCGTAAACCCACCTTTATTATGACCGCGTTAATATAACATTTGCCCTTCTGAAACTTATGTTGTTCATAAGAACGTACCATACCCCATTTACCCTGGAAGAATTTTGGTTGATAGAGAGAGAGGGCGAAAGGGAGAGAAGATAGAGAGGAAATTCTGGAGGACGGAGAAGAAATGTGTGGCAGTATCCGAGTTGACTGGAAGGGGGAAGCTAGCAGCTGAAAGCGTCGCTTGACCTCAGTAAAGTGATAAATTGCACACACGCTCTCGTGTGTACAGTTCGCACCTAAAGCTTCTTACACAATAGAAAACTTTAGCATTTGACTCTACGTTTCCTTTCCTCTGACGAAAACACCAATACACAATACAATTGTAAAATCAGAGTTCAGACAATTGAAAATAGTTTCTGAGAACTTCGTGAAAATATGTATCATAATTACTATGAAAGTAATTGTGATAATATCCAGGAATGCATTATGCGTACCTCTTTTTAATTTACGCTTAAAATTTATATTAAAAGTTGATTTCAAAATAAAACACTCATTTGTTTATTTTATTAAAATATGTTTCCTCTTCACAGTATATTCGTGTGCCATTTATTTAATTTAAGACGAGCTTTGTTTAATATACCGACATTAAAATCGCCCTACAATAAAATAACGCTCTTCCCACATAACCTCTGTTAGATTCTCTGCAAAATGGCTGCTTGACTTCGACTTTAAATTTCAACTTTTCGGAATCGTAAAGTCAAGAGTGGTTGACTTTGCCTTTGACAGTTTAATTGTCTCAAGCTCCATAAGAAACAACATGTCGGAAAGCAAACGTAAAGTCAAATCGTAAACTCAAATGTTTTCAATTGTGTAAGGGCCTGAAGTGGAACTTCGTGGAACGCTCCCCCCCCCCCCCCCCCCCCTCAACCCTCATGGAATTCAGACACACCGCATGGTGATGCACTGCTGGAGAAAAAGAGACGAATGAATTTCCGTTCCAGTTAGCTTTTGAACCGCGTCGTCCTGTGGCAGATGCCTCTGCGACAACATGTTCAAATGGGTCGGCGGCTACGCTGAAACGAAGCCAAAAATTAAATAAGGAATTCTGGACGCGAATCAACAGTGCTTTTCCCTCTTCTTAGCATTAATCACAGGTGTGTTTTTTTCACTTATAGTAATTATAACACTTTCGCTATTAACATTTGGAAGACCTTACCCTGTTTCGAAATAAACCTTTGAAAAGTAATCACTGCCTGTTATCCACATACATGTATGCCACTGTAAAAGCTATTCACGATAAAATGAGCACTTTTGAAAGCCTACTTGTATGCATTTTGTTTATTCTTCCACCTTATTTAAGAATAACATTTTCATGGGCCTCGTCACTTCATTAATGCATAGTTCAATTCAAACTGTGGAGTTATTTGAAAAGTAAATAATTTACAAATCTGCTCATTTTTACACTTCGATGCATTTTAAAAAAAAATAATAAAGCGAAAGAAATAATTTAAATTATCATAAATGGTTTCTTAACACTTTCACACTTTATATTCAACGTTAAGATATGGAACTACTTTCAATTCGACTTTGCCAACTTTACTGGGCCAATGTCACTGTGTGCCATTAAAATATGTGCAAGCAGGGGGCAGTGACTTTTGTCTAAGGTTCATTTTAAAATTGCTCACTTTATCGTGAACAATCTTTACACACCGGCGCGCAGGCACCCACTAAAGTTGACACCGAATAAAGTAAAATAGTTTTAAGTCTTGACTTAGCACGGCGGGCGCAACCTTTAAATTTATTGCGGATATAGGTGAAGGAAATTTTTATGTGTGTAAGCTATTTATGTACATATTTATTGATTTATTATCCACTACAGTACGAATTGGCGTCTTAGTCACACACCCATGTTTCTTACAGCTACGAGTTTTCACTTCACTGACGAGTGAGTAAAGTCATTTGACCAATGGTAATATAAAGTTTACATATGGCAGAAATATACAAAATTAGGAAAATAGATCTTAAGGCTGTTACCTGGATTGAAAGCAGTGAGAATTTGGCATTTAAATTAAATCCTTTTTATTGGCGTTCGTGTAATATGTATGTATGTATGTATGTATGTATGTATGTATGTGCGTATATATATATATATATATATATATATATATATATATATATATATATATATATACCCACATACATACATACATATATATATATATTATATATATATATATATATATATATATATATATATATAGACAAGTGTAACACCAGGGTCTTTTTGAGCAGACAAATACGTGCTTCTTTGCTATCAAATCATTTCGCAACATTAATGTACAGCCTGTTTCCTGGAATGATCAGAAAATGTTATAATCATATTAAAAAAAGACTTAAAAACATATTGTTTTTTGTGCGTCAATACGGAGCTCGATAATATCATTTATGACGCTCAGGTTTTCGTTCGAAGTTTATATATTCATATTTGGCTTCAAAAACCAGAATTCCACTAACATGTGTTTCCCTATACCAAATTCTCACTTCTTTCGAAACAGGCAACAGCAAGCAGGGATTTAAAAAAAGCAGTAAGTTCGAACAGCCTATACCTATACATCAACAAAAGCATTTCGCGGATTGGGAATTATTTTTTTAACTTATTAAATAAAAGGCCTTATTGAACTAACTGAAAACAAACATAAAATATTAGGACGTATGATACTAGGCACAAAACAACTTCGGATAGTGGTCAAAACTCCGAGCGATAAGTCCTTGTCAAATCAGACGAATAAATAACCAGTTACGATTTTCATTCGGTGTATAAAATTAGGTTTACGAATCGTACTGTTGAGAGCAAAATTGTGTACTCTCATTAGTTCACACGGCTTTTCACGTGATACACCGAGCCAGTGTCGTTATTTTTGCATGCGATGTGACATGTTGATGCTCCCTGAGTTTACACATTCTCTTGCTCTTCGTAGCGTATTTCGCTTCGTGTTTGGGATCAACTGTGTGTATATTCCTCTCATTAAACATCGTGTATCTGAAAATAATTATTTCAGACTGTTTAAATACGTTCTCGGTCGCGTTGTTGGATGTCATTTTTGTGTGTGACATTTATGCATTGCATATCATGTTCTTATGTATGGGCTGTTATAGATAAAGTGAGCAATTTTTTAAGGCCCTCCCAACAGGCGTCAACCGCTATTAAATATATCTTATTTCAGCATCAGGCATTAAATTTAGATAGTGGTGAAATGTATACACTGTGTTTATTGGTCACATTGCAATGCTTATATTAAAAATCAGCAGGAAGATGGCAATTGGATGAAAGGCAAATTTATATGGGCTTTTAAAAGTGCTCACTTTACCGTGCACAGCTTCTACAAATGTATACCGTTTTGGAAATAAAAAAATCACAAAATTAATATTACATTTTGAAAAACAAAAAGAAGTTGTACGTGAGACAGAATGTAGCCTACTACTGAAAGTCAGTAACCCTTATCTATGTTAGATGTTCGCGGGTTGGTCCGTATGGATCTTCCCCGCCCCCTTCACTAAAGTGATTCACGCCTGCTGGTGTTGGTCGGCCGAGCGGAGATGGCAGAGGAGACAACGAGGTGCGACAAATAGCGAGAGAGTTATGGCTCCGCTGCAGAAGAGATGACTCGACCCCATGGGATGAAGAGGTGAGTAGTGTGTTGCCTCCGAAGAAACTTCTCCAACTCCACCGTGTATGACCTTGGAGAGAAGCAAAGAATGATCCAGAGAAAAATACGCAAAACCCGGCGCGTACCTACCAGAAAACAACACCATAATGCAAATCCTTGATGCTTTTCAAAAGGCAAATTATATATATTCTTAAGTATTTTAATGATATGTTACGTTTTCGTGGCATTATATCGATGGTAACTTCACAAACAAATACCGACTAATTTGAATTTTAACGCAAAATCTGTTTGCAGCTGAAATGATTCTTCATGTCCCAAGAGCAGCATGTTACAATAACTTTCATATATGACACTTGATTCACAAGTGAATATGGTTTCATTTCTAACTAATTTGACTACAATTTTATACAAAAAGTTAAAACTGAAATACAGGCGGATCACATAACATATTTCCAAGAAACGTTATTCAAGGTGTTCATAAACACGAACTATTATTTTGATCAGTAACATAATGTATTACTATATATTTCATTTCGAGATATGTAAGCAAAAATATATAAATTCAAATTCCTATAAACCTTCTCAATATTTTTAGCAAATTAATTTATCATCATTTTAAGGGGCCTCGGTGGTATAGTGGTTAGACTACTCGCCTCCCACCTACGCGAACCGGGTTCTATTATCGGCGGGGTCGCGCCTGAATTTTCGCATGTGGGAATCGTGCTGCTGGTCAGCGGGTTTTCTCGGGGATCTCTCGTTCCCCCCTCCATTTCGATCCAGTACCGCCCCATACACACCTCGCTTCGCCCTCATCGGCTCTCAAGACCTTGGATGTTGAGAGCCGCCCAAATCTCGTCACTCTTCGCTCAGTCCGCACATTTTATAACATTTCCAGACTGTTATTTAATATTATCTGATAATCATTCTAAACACCCATAAGGCAAGCCTGCAGTTACAGAGTTCAAACGCGACTTTTTCAGAGAATACTTCCACGTAAAGAAATTATATATACATATATATAAATTTTCATTTAAAAAAATGAACTAATTAATTAATTATGTATAAAATTAATTAATTATTTATTTTTAAAATGAAAACTTTCTAATAACTTTTAGAAAAAATATTAAACATAACGATTTCCAATATTCCTTAACGCCCCAGTATTCGTTAAGAAATGTCACGAAGAATATATATATTTTTGAAACAGTTATCTATGAAATTGATGCATAGGGTATAGAAGAAATCTCTGTAATATTGAAACCTCGTTTAACTCCGCGGCTGAAGCCTTGGTAGGCAGTGCCCATAAGAGAAAGACGCGGAATATTTGCCTCCCGAGAATAATCTGGAGCATTTCCGGATTTGTAAATAATGGTTTCGCAACTGCAGGGCACGCGACCATTATGACTTGCGAATGAGCTAGCGGACCAGGAGTTTAGAAACGAGTTTTGCGGGTATAGTCTGGAGGGGCGAGGGAAGTAGATAGTTGTGACTTTGCCGACAAGGAGCCGAGTTTCTGTGGACACCGCAGCGTTGTGTTCTCAGGAATCGCGGTGCCGTTGAGACGAGCGTGGAGCAGCGTCAGAGCGAAAAGGGGGCAGGGGAAAACGGGACTACCCCGGGAAAAACCCCGCCGACCAGCCGGGGCATCGTCAGGGCGAGATTCCCAAGTGCGAAAATTACGGGGGGCGACGGCCGGCGCAGGGGAACGGAACCCTGTCCGCAGTGGTGGGAGCCGAGTAGTTTTAGCACCACACCACCCACGGCCCCAGATCGGAGGGCGGCGGGAATTAGCAACGACGAGGAAGTGGTCTCGGGACGCTAGGGTGCGCTCGGGGTGCTTCCGTGACGAACATCTGAAGCTCTTACCCACCCGCGGAAAGAGTTCATGCTAGACATTCACAGCTGCGGGCAACCCGACATGCTGACGACGACGGCTACGACAATGACGAGGCGACCCAAAACATTTTTATCGTCACTGCTATAATATACAGCACGGCAGTTTGCATGGTAGCTAGAATTTTTCGGCACAGTCACTTACAGAATAAACTAGTTTCAGAGGTGGTAGACAAAAGATATATTTGAAACACATTATGCTCACAAAGATTGCAAATATTACGTTAAAGCACGACATTGTACTGGTGGTAATTTTACGAGCTTGTTCCGGCAATCATCAAGTTATTCAAATGCAGATATTCCACTGTAGGGAAAATCGAGTCAAACTGTTTCGTTTTACAACGTCATGCTGCAAGACGCGACGAAAATGTAAATCATCTGCCATCCGAAACTGCTGGCCGTCGACAGTTTTCTTCATGCGGAGGTCAAACTCGTCTTGTATTTGATTGGATGTTCGGTATTAATTGTCGTGTCATCCGAGACGTGTAGTGGTTGTCGGAGCTTTGTGGTTCCCACAGAACGGGCGATAAGAATCTAACTGGAGAGGGAATTTTATAACTATCTTATTTCTGGTAGAATTAAGGAATATGAGATATAATTTGCTTATAGGAACAACTTAATTCAACCTCAGTAGAGATTTTTATAATATAGACAGATAATGTTTACTTATGTCACTTACAAATTATATTATATTTAGTAGTGCCACATCAGTGACTATTATAGCAGCTGCATCTTTACCATATCTCGAATAAATCTGAAAAATTGAATTATTATGAGTAGTTAAAAATAGTATGTTTGGCGCCACCTGGCATCCTGGCAGGGTGCCGAAGGGCCACGACCGCCATTTTTGATGACGCCAGGCGGCCGAATATTCCCTCAAAAACTGTTAAAATCCCCAAAATTTCCCAAAAATTCCCGAATTCCTGAAAACTTCCAAATTTCGCAATAAAATTTTTGCGCATGACTGACGTTTGTCATTCCGCCGATAACCCCACAATGGGATATTGCTGTTTGTGAAGGATGCGGAGTGGACGGTGTTACCCTGATCCATGCCCTGTGTCATGCCTTTACTGAACATACATGAGGTTTGAAGAATCTGCGTGTTCATTGCCCTATCATGCAACATTCCACTCATTCTGATCCAATCTTCTGGTTCATTGCCTACATGATTTCTCATGGTTCCTTCCTACCCCTCGTGGTCTATTGGTGGTGCTTTCCTGGGGGGTTGTCTCATGGTTCCCTGGATGTCCCTACCACTTTTTCTCGCATTCCACATGAAAAATCGATACCGCCAGGACGCCCTCCACGCTATCCCTCATGGCACCACGCCAGGACGCCCCTCCCGGCACCCTGACAGGACACCAGCCTAAGGCCCCTTCCTACAACACTCTCACCTCCCCCTTCATCATGCGCCTCCAAAAGTCTGTAAAAAATGTTAAACTCTTTCATTTCTTCCTACCGAATGTACCGCTCATTCATACCCGGCCAATGACCACCATATTGGATGTCCCTACTTCCTGCTTTTGCATTCTGGTTCAGATTTTTCCCCGAGATATCTATTCCGATACCCCATTCAACAAAAATGCAGGAGGCGTGCGGGGTATCATTCCGCCTACCATTGGAGCGCTAGCCAGACACTCTGACTGTGCGGCCACCATATCATGGGAGATGTCAGGAGAGGAAATATCATACTTACGCACATCGGCTTCAGCATTCGACAGACATTGTACGGTTAGGGGAAGAAATAAAGTAAATACTCGCATGGGCCTACACACGCACCAGTCAATAAACTTGTAATTGTGAACTGGCGAGGTTTTCTTATAATCCTTCTAGACTCGCCTGTGCTAATGATGTCAAGTGTGAATATGGTTATATATCGCTTGTTAATCACACGGTCGGGGATTCGCACCCACCATCTTGGATGAGGTGACATGGCAAACACCTGCTCTGTCATTCCTCTGCAACAACAGTCATGTTGGATGTCCTTTCACCTAGCATCTTAGTAGTGACGAGACTCATGCTCTGTCATTCCACCTTCGTTGTTTTCATATTCCTTCTTGTTTCCTTTCACATGACATCCTGGTGGGACGTGTCTAATGCTCTGGTATTCCACCTGAGTTATTCTCATATTCCTTCTGGTTTCCTTTCACCGGACGTCCTGCCAGGGGACGAAGCCTCATGTTCTGTTCTTCTATTTGTGCGACATGGAGCAAATCCTACCCATGCATGCTAGCCCATAGTCACACTGTATTGTTGTCAAGTATGGCCTAAGCGCAGTTATAAATATAGTTGACTGTTATTTCCGAATCATTTAAGACATAGTTACCGAATCCATAACATATGCATCAGCCCTGACAAAAAAGGACCAGAAGGCATGCCCTAATCACATTTATAAGCATAGTTGGCTGTAGTTTCAGAACCATATAACATAGAGTCGCCAAATTCATTACACGTGCATCACTCCCCATCACTAAATTGACCGTGGGGTCAAGTACATCCGAAGCATACTTATAAGCATAGTCAGCTGTAATTTCTGAACCATTTTATATGCAACCACCAAAATCATAACATAGATATCACTGTCGATTATGGAAATAACTGTGGGGCCAAGGATGCCCCAAGCACAGTGATAAGCATAGTTGGCTGTAATTACCTAACTGTTTAAGATATAATAACCAAATTCATAACATAGGCATACCCAATGACAAAGAAAGAGTGTTGCAGGTCACATATGTCTTAAGAGCACATATAGGCATAGTTGGCTGTAATTTCCGAACTGTTTAAAAATAGTCATCAAATTCATAACATAGATAGCCCCTCCGACGACGAAAAAGGACCATGTTATCAAGAATATCCCTAACCCACTTATAAGCATAGTTGGCTGTAATTTCCGAACATGTTAAGATTTAGTCACCAAATTCATAACATAGACAGCACCTCCGACGATGGAAAAGGACTGCCCATCATGAATATCCTAAACCCACTTATAAGCATAGTTCACTGTAATTTCCGAACCATGTAAGCTATAGGCACCTAATACATATAATAAACATCTCCTCTGATGAAGAACAGGGTGGTAGGGTCAAGTAAATTGTAAGGCATCTTGTAAGCATAGTCAACTGAGATTTCCTGTCCACCAAATCTACAATCGTAAATTTGTTAACATAGACATCGCCGCCGACAACAAACACGATGATAGTGTCAAGTTTGGCCTAAGCAGTCGCATAAGCATAGTTGGCTACTCTTTCCCACCCACCAAGTTTATAGTCACCAAACTTAAGACATAGGCATCACTTCCGACGACGAAAAGTGCCACAGAGTCAAGTATGCCATAGTCATTCATATAAGTATAGTTTCCCATAATCCCCCATCCACAAAAGCTATAATCACCAAATTAATATCTTATACATTACCTCCGACGACAAACAGGGTGGGAGGGACAGGCACACATAAGCCTTCTTATTTGCATAGTTGTTGGTCGTTTCCCACCCACCGAAGCTACGACCGCCAAATTCATACCACAGTCAACACTTCCAACTACAATAAAGGAGATAAGGACAAGTAGGCCTGAAGCTCTGTTTTAAGCATAGTTGGTCAGCATTCCTAAACCTTTGAAGTTCGGGAACATGTAACAATCATCCACACATGTAAAGAACATAAAAGTATATGTACAAGCAAGATGCAAAGTTACAATTGCATGTAGCAGTGTAGGGTCTGAAAAAGCACCCATCAACCTGCATGCACTCGACCACCACACATCGCTGCCCTTGTCTACTACCATAGGTTACAACCAACTCGAATCCTCCTCAGCGAAAGCTAACCTTTCTTCGTCCACCATCATCCAGGTTGAACACATACACACACATACACATATAAATATAAACATGAGTATGGATAACATATTTCCAACAGCTATTTGTGAGAAAATCAAAATATATACAAATGCACTATGTGCATGATGTACATAGAAGTGAGTAAGGGTAAAATATATTCAGTAGTATAAACATACACCATCAGTTAAACACAAGGGCCAGCGGCCTGACTCAATGAAGGACTGGTTAACCCTTAACAACCAGTCATATATGACAAATAAATCAGTATAAATTGCAACGATTACAATACATACATAGTCGCTCGTTACACTAAAACATGTATGTGTTAAATAGAAATAACCACTGTCAGGCTAACACTAGGGATCGGGGAAACCGAGTGCAAACTGTGCTGTACATAAAATATCAGTCATGTTATGAGCAATATACCTATGTTATAACACAAGTATAACACAAGCACGATGTCATAACAGGCCGCAATATTTATAGAATATCCCGACGGAGGCACAGTTCATAATGGTGATATCAGTGTTGCTATCATAAAAAAAAGTTCAGTAAAAACTTGGAATGCCCGCCCGCATGAGAAAGTATGCATGATTACAAGAGATAACTGCAAAATTGACAACATTGCATCAAGTGCGATACACACATTACATGATTTGTAAATACAGCATTCCCTTGATGATTACAAAACAACATACATTTAAACCATTAGTCGCACTGGGGCAAACAGATTTAAAAAATAATAATAATGAAAGCAAATAGGTACCAACCAATGCAAATTGTGCGAATGTCTAGCATTGTTAGCTATGTTAAGCGAAAAAATGTCCATTGTGAAGTGTGGGAATGATAAGGGGTCAACACTGCTACACACACTGATGCAACAGGTTTTGCCAGACATATCATTTGACAACACCATAAATTATTTTTAAAATGTATACTGATATTTTTTACAGCTCCTCATCTTTATGTAATACGTTAAAAACGATGCTTACTAAAAACACATAAAAATATTTTGGGAGAAAATTTCTCTAATAAAAACGACTAGAAAAGACCATAAAACATATTATTAGTTGCTCTAAAAACATTAGATTTTAGCTCAGGTACAAATGACTACAGTGTATCATATCAATCCTTACTGGTGGAGATTGCCACAAAAGGTAATTAAATTCTTTAATGACAGTGAATACACGATAAAACTTCTGCAAAAGACATTGACTAACCACTATATATTACATCGAACAACATAATTTTATAATTATATGATGACATTGCATCACGGAAAATTCTACTCACAACCTTCCGCATTTTACCATACTATATTACGTGACCTTCTTTCAGAAAGAACCTCAAGATTAAAAAAAATACAGTTTATGTGAGGTTTATAACTTTACAAAAATAATTTAGATATCATTCAAAGGCAATTTCATCAAAACATATCATTATTATAGTTATCCAAGGAGGGGTGCTGTGCTAGCCCCATAAAGCCTCCCCTTAGTAAAATATATCTTAAAAACAATATTATAAACTTCAAACTAAAATGAGTAACTGCGCAATGGGCATTCTGGCAGGTTGATACAACCCAGCGACTAAAAACCTAAAACAATAGACATTCTAAAACATTAATTAATTTTACAAGGCCCCATTGGACAAGCCATGGGGCGAGGCAAATGCAAACATCTCATACTCAAAGGCAGCAATCTAACAAATACTCGCACGCACACTAAAATACGGAAATACAGCAGACTGGGAATTAAGTTACTACAGACCTAAATTTAGAAGTTCGGGACAAACAACAATTTATATAATATACCAAATCTACCACGTTCCCTTGAGTACACAAAAATGACACACATATTAAAAAATATTACAATCGCTACAAAATACCTATGCTCCCACGACTCAGCATAATAATAAATTCGTTATGCCGTCTGTTCTTTAACGACAGGCACAGAAGGTATGTCACATTGAACCAAATCAAAATCAACTAATTCCAGGCAACACAGTAGTGCTCCACGTCTATCACAGGCGATTATCAGTTGAAAAGTAGGAGGTGCAGCACATGTGCACAGACTTAGATAAATTACCACTTACATGAAAAAAAAATGTGTGACGACATACTTGAGGGAAATAAAGAGAAGAAGAGCTGGGAGGAATTAGGAAGGGAGCCGAGCCGACATGGAGAATGACAAGTTCTTGGAGTTAAAAGTCAGTTGAAAAAGATGCCGCCAGCGCGGGAATTACAAGATATAAAATGTAAAGGAAAATAATTATAGCCAGTTACCAGCCAGAACAATCACATACTACACAAGTATCGGGGTGCTGTATACTGTGTGTTAAACAAAGCTAAACAAGATGAAGCAGTCCTGGTGGGTATACCAGAACAACAAAACAATTCCTTTACAAACCTATTGAAACCAAACCATCACATTTAA
Source organism: Dryococelus australis (assembly GCA_029891345.1). NCBI lineage: Eukaryota > Metazoa > Arthropoda > Insecta > Phasmatodea > Phasmatidae > Dryococelus > Dryococelus australis. Next base: position 60,611,583 of record CM056998.1, on the reverse strand, counting down.
CACACAGCCAACCCTCACAACACTAGCAGAGGAATGGGTCCGTCGCGATCAACTAACATCTTGATAGTCTGGAAGGCACCCCTATAAAATCAAATAGTACATGTACTTATTTTGAAGACATGCTATGCTATAACTGCATGCACCTACGAAACAACATTCATTTAAACCGTTATCTGCGGAAAGGAGACACATCACTTCTACATGCTGAGGCTAACACATTTAAAATCAAATCGTACTCATTTTGAATATGTGCCATTTATAGTGCTAGAAATGTAAGTACATTAATAAACAACATGTATGCAAACTATTAGCCTCACAAGAGAGACACATAACTGCTACATAACGAGGTAAACTGTATAAAACCAAATACTGTAAGCACATTACAAAACGAATTATCCACATATAAATATAATTAAATATACGAACTTTGTAATGACAATTAAGGAGCTGCAACAACACACATATATAACCATACATACAGGCTATATACTATACATATGATGCTGCAATCTGCACCTAAGGAATAATAATAGGCTGTTCAATTAACCCTGGTAAAACTCTCTTTCCCTTAAGGGGCACACACCTAGTATGACAGTGCAAGTAATTGTACGGGAGAATACCTGTATGGTATTGTAGGATGTAATAAACAATCATTCATAAAATATGAACAGTAACATGATATGTGTTCATACTATATAAACAGTAGCGTACTATGTTCTCACAAAGAACGTATAGGTCAGTGTATTCCCATCGCCCCACTCTGTTACATTCAATCATAGCTCCATATGCACGTTGCCCCCATACAGTGGGCATTATGCCTACAGAAGCCTCTGTTCTGAATGTCATGGTCGAGAAGAAGGGATAGACAAACATCTTCTCATATATAAAGACTATATACATACAATGTCGTACTTTGTAAGTGCATACTAATAGGATGTGCAAGTAACCATGGTAAAACTCTCTCTCTTAAAGAGCTCACATATTTTATATATATAAAGTTCATTGTAAGCATTGAATGGTTTGTTCTAGCACACAAAGGGAGACTGGCTGGGTAAAAGACTGGCTGGGAGGAAGTGTGGAACATGCATACCGATCACATCTAAACCCACTTCCCAGACCAGCCTCCAGACGGGCCATCGCACTACCCATATTTGTAGCTAACTCCTCGACTTAGCATATATGAGGGAACCACCCACCTGCCCTCCCATTAGGATACAGTGACATCATTAGGAACAATCTCATCCTCCCCTTCGCCAAAACAGGTAGGCATGCATCAGTGCATGTCATCTGCTCTCCTGGGCAAGTGACGATGCTCACCTATGTGTCACCTTTATCTCTGGCAAGACATGGAGCCGGTCACCTGACAGTCGACCAGTACCGAACACACACTACATGACCTCACAAAACAGACACAGAGAATTGTCCACGAGTGGAACTACTCTGTGCTGCTGCCTTTCTCTCCCTGCCATGTCGGACACACACTCAGTCGGGACGAGCACAAGCATGCGACAGGCTGCGAACAATTGGGACATGGAAATTCCCCGCATCACACGACATGGGCCTCGGAACTGGCTCATCACAATGTAAAGTGGTAGTCATGCACGTGTCACAGCACGGAAAAAACCAGAGCACCCAACGCGAGACATGCATGTCCATAAAGAACTAAACTACCAGCAAAACACACACTCACCAACTCCATGATGGCGACTGCAACGACGACGTGGAAGACCATTGTTGATACTGCCGAGGCATGCGCCAGACACACACCCAGCCAGCTATCAGTCAGTCAGAGTCAGTTAGGCACTGCCACCTCTTTTGATCAATCAGTCAGTTGCCGTCCTCGTAATCCCCTCCAATGTCCACACCAACGTCAGCATGTTCCATTGTCATCATCGTCATCGTCAGTGATGTCAATGTCCTAGTTAGGTGCATCATAGTTAGCGGCATCATTGTTGTTATCGTTAACCCTGGAGCCACCAGCAGCTGGACCAGCCTGGAGGCCAGCCAGGAAGCCCACCAGAATGTCCACTATAGCACACCGAAACACATTACATTCATCGTGAGTCATCCTAGCCTGCACCCATGCGGGACGAAGCACAATAAGCTTATTCTGTAAAGCATACACTATCAAATTAATAACGCTTGGCTCTTTGTCATACACTTACTTATTTTTTTAAGGATGAAAAAAATGTGAAACCTCTTAGAAAACCCATTTGCTCCCACTCATAATAGCGAGAACTGTGATGTCATGCGATCTTTGACCCCCATTTCGGACACCTACTCTAGGAATGAAGGGAAAAAAAGCTATACCTTGTTTTTAAAACAATCATGGGAATACTCTGAGAAAATCCATTAGCCTCACTCACAACAGCAGGAACCATGCAACAAGAAACCTCGACCTTGACTTTGACCTTGGATGATGTCATGTGCCCTTGACGACATTTTCTCACTGTTAGAACAGCATGCCATCATTTTCATTGCGCCGTCACGACGAGATAAAGAACCGCACAAGTTGCCTTTATATACCTAAAATAATGCAGCTAACTCCCAAGCCACTCGAAGTCAGTCAGTCAGTCAGTCAGAGAGAGAGAGAGAGAGAGAGAGAGAGAGAGAGAGAGAGAGAGAGCTCGAACGACAGACTAACTGCGAATGAGCCAGAGAGCTCGTGCATCTGCATATATTACCCTCGTTTTCCCCGCTCCAAATCAACTGCTGTCAAGGAATCCACAAGTCTATCAGGAATGATGAGAAAATAAGATCATATTCTATATACTTTTTTTAAATAGCAAAAGATGGGGGCACCCAGAGAAAACTCATATATACGATGGTGCTTTTACCACTCCGTTCTCTCTCTCGTTCTCTCTCTCTCTCTCTCTCTCTCTCTCTCTCTCTCTCTCTCTCTCTCTCTCTCTCTCTCTCTCTCTCTCTGACTGACTGACTTCGAATGACTTGGGAGTTACCTGCATCATTTTAGGTCTATAAAGGCAGCTTGTGTCGTTCTTTATCTCGTCGTGAGGGCACAGTGAAAATGATGGCATGCTGTTCTAGCAGTCAGAAAATGTTATCAGCTATTGTGGCTTATATCGTTCGCAGCACTCGTCAAAGAAACTGAGTTCGCATACCTGCCTAAAGAATTCTTTCTGGTGTATGCACGACATAAAATACGTCATGTCTACAAACATCTAACTGCTTATTTGCAACAGCACGAAGAGATTCTCGACTGTCTCGTGTGTATAGAGTGTTTTCAAGGATGTGCTACTATTATGTACACGTCACATTCTAGGAGCTTGTGTAATGCACGTCGGAAGAGTGCTGATAGAACAAGAGCAAAACAGGTGCATCAAAGGAGGACAGGACCATCTGAAGGTGTTGACCTACTGCAGAGGAATATACACACTATGTTTATTACTTGCATGGCAATATTTATTTAAAAAAGGAAGTTAAATGATAAAAAAATAGCTGGAAGGAAAAAGTATGTAGGGTATCAAATGTGTTCGCCTCAAAATGCTCACTTTACCATGAACGGTATATAGACTGTAACACCAGCAGTAATCTCTCCTTCTGCACACTCCCCCAAAAAAGAAAAGAATAATGATGCACGCCTAAGTAATTTCATACTCAACTGAGAAAAGCTAGCATAAAATACATTCCTTTGATCTGTAAACCTGAATTGTTTAAAAAATTCTGCTCCTGGCAGCCATCTTGGATTCCCAAATTCACGCTCTTGCATTCCTTCTGGTTGTCTCCAGGTGCTTCCGATCGCTGGAATATTCATCCTACTGAAAGCATCCCTTCAAATTGAATGACCCAACTTCATGCTCTTACATTCCCTCCTACCGAATGTCCCAATTTCATGCTCTTGCATTCCGATTACCACCACTAGGATGCCAGGCCAGTGTAGCTGTCCTGGCAGTGGCAGTGGTAGCTGTTGCCAATGTCCTCACAGAATAGTCTTCAGTTGGGTCCATGGGGATGTGAGGTCGATAGATACATAAATCTCAAAGTATAGTTAAAGTGACAATATATATGATGGTTTTAGTATAGGCTGGCTAACTCAGTTGTTGTTCAGACTTCGAAGAGTGAACAGCAGCGACGGAGAACGTGCTCTTCTTCGACGATATAATATATTCGGGAAAGTTATTTGTGTCGCCATTGCAAGAAGCCCTTTTCTAAAGGCTGCCATGATCGTTAACACGAAACTGGTTATCCTCACAATACGAAATGTGCTATCGTATCATGCGAAAAGTGTCAATCATATTTTTGATGGCATGATAGCTTCAAAAGACATATTGCAACATGAAAAGCTCTCCTTCCTACTCATGTCAATCAGTATTTGCTGGGATTTAAGGATGATTTTGATGGGAAAATAGCTGCGAAAGAACCGTCATCATTAAAGGCATCGTACCCAACTGTGAAAACTATGGCTGGATCAGTTACATCTCTTAGACATCTATGCCACTACTGTAACATGATATTTCCATATGCTTGCAATGCAAAGAGACATACAAAGCATAAATGCAAGCTGAACCCGTGTCGCACATGCTATTGATGTGATAAGTGTCAAGGTGTGTTCACTCGTACAGACAGTTAAAACATACATATAACAAAGTGCAAAGACTTTGTCCCTCTAACTCTAAGCAACACGTCTGTGACGATCAGATGCCTGCTGTATCGAGTATTGGTACACCTACATCACCAACTTCCGACTTTCATGCGAACAATGTACAAAATCCTTCACCAATGTGGAGGAATCAATGTCGCTATTGTGGTAAGATCCTTAGTAAAAGTAGCAATGCATGGTGGCATGAGAGATGTTACTGTGAGGTGGAGAGGGGACAGGTTTATTGTTAAAGCATTTGAGATGATTTGAAGCTATAGTGAAAGTCCTATCATATATTTTTCAAGGGACTGGAAAAAATGCAGGAAAGTGTGAACTATATATAATAACTATCTGAATTTATGTTTTTATAATGCACAAAATAGGTTTAAATCACACTGACAAAATATGAAAATATGTACGTATATACAGCACATGAATTTGGCTTAATTGTCTGTTTTTATTCGAATTTCGAAAAGCGAATGTCATCTCGAGTAAAAATGTAAAATACTTCAGAAAGCAATTTGTGCTGTGTCTGTAATAAGACATTTTCTAATAGCTTCAATGCCCATCAATATGAAGCAATTTACCTTAACATGTAAACAGTGCAAGTCTCAATTTGGACGACATGGAAACTTAAAAAGACATCTTGCAATTTGTGATGGACTCTCTCCTGTGCTAGGTAAGCAATGTAGCGTATTTTCTGTATTGGATACTGGTGCACCGTTACTATCAGCAACCTCAGACCTGAGTGCGAACATCGCACAAGGAATTCTCCACAGTTATCAAGATATTCGTGTTTCTGCTGTGGCAAGACCGTTAGTAAAAGTTGCAGTGCCCGTCAACATGAGAACACTGGAAAATGTTTGAAGACGATATCGGGTTACTACACTACTTGTTGTTACAAGTGTTGTCGAGAGTTCAATTATTATGAAGTAACAGACATTCCAGACGAAAGGCGACGCGAAATACATGACTATCAGTGAGAACTATATAGTAAGTCGCATGCCAACAATGTAAAATATTGTACAAATAAAGCTCCTACACACGAATGTGTTGCATACTTACCAAATGAGAATGAATTCATACTGAAAGAATCTGCTTTCCGTAGTCTTATGAAGACATATGCTGCATATAATATGTCAGACGTGGCATATCTTTAACCTAAGAAGCAGAATATTATAGATGAACTCACATGTGAGATGTAAAAAGAAGGTGCTGTAAACTATAATATATGGTTGGAATGTAAATATACCAAACCAGAACCACATGACGATGAATATAGTGAGAGAGCCTTCAAGACCTCGAATGTGCCTCTGCATAACACGCACGACATCGAAAACAGTGTTGAAGCTATTATACAGATGGTTTGCCATGAGGAGGAAGAGCAAATGGGAAGGGGTTCCGGTTGGACATTATATACGATAGATCAGCTACAGTTGAGAATATATCTACTTAGTTCACTTAGTAAATAGGTGCTTACTGTTTTCCCTCTACACTACTACAGAGAGAGAATTACAACATAGCTTCTTCTTCGACCAGCAGAAGAATGAAGGTATAAATTATTGCAACCATAGAAAAAATACTGACCGATCGTCAAGTAGAAGTGCTCGGCGTCGGTACTGCTTGAAGGCAAACCTGAGGGGTCAGTAGTGAGAGGTCAGCACTGCGAAATCGACTTTGATGTGTATGACTGCATGCAAATCTTTACCGATTGATCAACAATTACGCTGGAAAAAAAGAGATTATACTGTGTCACGAACTTCAGTAAAAAGTTACAGTGCGAGACATCATGAAAGAGGGAATGATCGACAAAACCGACCTCAAGAATACTAACATGTGATATGTGCGATGCAACAATTGGGTAGAAGTGATAATGTAAAGGTAACACAACTTCACTTGACTCGCGACAGTATACATTGAACATATTTGTGGACTGACACCAGTCAATTCGATGAATGAGTGCAGTGTTTATTTGATGGCTGTCTGTTTTAAGAGTAGTTCTGAGTTCCAAATGGGTGAAGAACTTGTCTGGAAGAAACTGTTGAGTATGTGACTGTATGGTAATGTGATTAAAGAACTAGATAAAATGACTGGTAAAAAACCATGCTTAAATCTTGCTGATGAAATGTGTTAGAAGCTCTTTACATAGACCAAAAGCTATACAAAGTATATACCCATGCTGCTACTGTGGAAAGAACTTCAGATTTTTTTTTTCATCAAGATCACACAGGTTGATTATTGTGCGAAGTCTACTGTTGAGCTTGCTTCTATGGAGGTAACTTCTTCCATAGCTGTGAAATTACTCGGGAAACAGTACTGTTCCTTTTCAGTAAAAGCTGTCATGCTCGTTGACATGATAAGAGCGAATGTTTAAAATCACTATAATGTCCTCAGTGCGGGACAGCATTTGATAGAAGCCATAATCTTAAGATATACACTGGTACATGTAAAGGTAAAGAACTTTTGCTTGGCACGAGACAGCATGCCATGAACTTATTGGCTGAAGACAAGGGCTTCCTGCTGATTCGTCATGTAAACTAATGATGATTCAAGCACCCTTAACACTATGCGGGCCTGCATCATGTTCGAAACCAGCACGTGAAGAAGGAAATACGAGTGTGACATACATTTACTATGAAGGGTGCGAGCCATACAGATCATGAGAAGTTGTGAACAACAAACATGCACCGCTACCGTGTAAAGTGAAAAAGGAAGATGGCATAACTAACCTGGACATCGAGAGCGAAAATGTGACCCCCAAGTCTGCTGTAAACGTGTTCTTGAAGATAATGCCTACTTAGAGTTGGGAGATAAGAAACATGGATTCGAACTGAGTACTCTGATCCAAAGGTATCTAGCAACCTACTTATCATGGAAGAATATACATGCAGACATATTGTGAACCTTAATGAAGGGTGATGTGAAATCTTGCTACTTATTTTCTGAAGGCGCCAATGGCTTGGTCGATAGACTATGGGTATTGGTTCCATTGCAGAGAAGTGGATATCTTTCTGTCAGTGAAGATATAAATTCGAGTGTTGATTAACTCAGAGATATAGGCTTTATTGAATGACATATTATGTATGATTTTGTTACGAATATAAATACATTAAAAAAATCTATTTTTTTTCATTCCTATCGCCTAAAAAATGTACCCATAGCTATGTGTTTGTAAAGGTCTTGCTACAATACTTCCACTCGCTTTCCGATAAACGACATACATTGCCTATGCTCTTCTTATTATGTCTATTCAGACTATCACTGCGGGCGAACATACATTACTACTGTTACTAAAAGTATTTCCATAGTAGTAACATTCATACCGTAATGCTTGTATCTACTCTCCAGGACTCCTTGCTGTTGACGATGCCAGCGGTGATACAGATGGTAAGTCTTCAACCATTGATTCCATCTTCACATTGTAGGTAATAAAGATGTAACGATCTGCTGTCCGCCACGCTCGACAACGAAGTGGGAACTATTTTTTACACACTGCATGTTTTTAAACGATTATCACAGACATGATTACGGCTCGTGTTACCCATATCGGGTTGTCACAGTGTGGCCTGCTCGTTACTTACTTGTAAGTGACTGGCAGGCTGCAAGTATTTGAGATGAACATACATTAACTACCATGTACAAAATATAATTTTGGTTGGAGATATATGGTTCGTTGCCTGATGTGCTCGATACATAACCATGAAGATATATAACACACAGAAGTTTTTTGAATGTGTATCGTGTTGTATTTTTTACCTGTGAAATGATTGGACTTTCTAGGGGTTGAACCTGGGATACCTTAGTTTCAAGGATGATGCACTGTCTCCAATACCGTTAGGGTACATGAGTCATATAACAGAAAACATTTCAATAACATATGTCAAGTGTGGTGATGTAATTACAATACGTGTAAGTGGCGAGCTGCTTTCTTGGTCAGTAATATATGTATACCATGCACGGAAAGTCAGGATAGGCATTGTGGACTGTTTTTCTGTTCAGTTCGCAACGATAGCTACAAAATATACTCGCGACCTGCAGGTCTTCTGCGTACGAAACCGCTACAACAGTTTTTTTTTTCAGTGAAGGTAAACCTCTGCTCTTTATGTTTTCCATCTTCTAAAAGCAGAATACATACATAGTTGAAATGTGTGTGCGTGTTACTGAAGCTCCCTACTCGTTATTACAAAGTTCGTACATTTAATGATATTTCTATAGGGACAAATCGTTTTGTAATGTGCTTACAGTTCTAGCACTATAAATTGTATGTATTTGATTTTATACTGTTTGCCTCTGCATGTAGCAGTAACGTGTCTTTCTTGCGAGGCTAATGGTTTGCATGCATGCTGTTGTTTTCTAATATGCTTACAGTTCTAGCACTATAAATGGCACATAATCAAAATAAGTATGATTTGATTTAATATCTGTTTGCCTTAGCGTGTAGCAGTGAGGTGTCTCTTTTTTGCTCAGCTAATGGTCCTAATGCATTCGTATGTGCTTACAGTTTACATCTTCAAAATATGTACATGTATTATTTGCTTATATAGGGATACCTTCCAGATTATCAAGATGTTAGTTTATCGTGCAATGTTGGACAGGATGAACGCGTTTCGCTGCTAATATTGTGAATGTTGCCTGTGCGCTAAATGTTATGGTTTGGTTTCAATAGGTTCGTAAAGGAATTGTTTGTTATTCTGTTGTACTGACCAGGATGGCCTGATCTGGTCTAGCATCGTAACACACAGCGTACAGCACTCCAGCGCTCGTGTAATATGTGATTCCGCTGGCTAGTAAGTGCCTATAACTATTTTCCTTTACATTATATATATGTTGCACCAGTGTGTAGCAGTGTTGTCGTTTTAACGTCCCCACACTTCACAATGGAAATTTCTTTACCTAACATAACGTACAGCGTTCGAGGTTTGCGCAAAATGCATTGGTTGGTATGTATTTGCTTTTATAATAAATTGTTTTAAATATTTTTGCCCCAGCAATACTAATGGTTTAAATTTATGTTGTTTCAGTAGGAAGGAATGAGCAAAACGCATGTGCAGGGGAGGGGGGAGTATGGTAATAAGGCGCCTTTAGCTGGCGTTCTAGTAGCATAGTGCCGGGAGGAACGTCCTGGAGTGATCAGGGAGGGAGGGGTACTATGGTGCGCGTTCTGGTGGGGTGCCGGGAGGGGCGTCCTGGCGGTGAGCAGGGAGGGAGGGGTAGAATGGAGGGCATTCTGGTGGGGTGCTGGGAGGTGCATCCTGATGATTACCAGGGAGGGAGGAGTAACATGAAGGGAATTTAGATGGGGTGCTGGGAAGGGCATCCTTTTGGTGATTATGGAGGGAGGGCTAACATCGAGGGCGTTCTGGTGGGGTGCTGGGAGGGCGTCCTGATTGAGAGCATGGTGGGAGGGGTTACATGAAGATCATTCTGGTGGGGTGCCGGGAGGGGCGTCCTGATGGTAAGCAGGGAATGAAGGAGTAGCATGAAGGGTATTCTGAGAGGATGCTGGGAGGGTGTCATGGAGTTGAGCAGGGAGGGAGGGGTAGCATGGGGGGCATTCTGGTTGGGGTGCTGGGATGGGTGTCATGGTTGTTGATCAGGGAGGGAGGGGTAGCATGGAGGCTGTTTTGGACGTTGCTGGGACGGGCGTCTTGATGGTGATTATGAAGGGAGGGGTAACATGGAGGGCTTTCTGGTGGGGTGCTGAGAGGGGCGTCTTGAAAGTGAGCAGGGAGGGAGTGGTGGTAAAAAGGATATTCTGGTGGGGTGCTGGGAGGGCATCCTGGTGGTGAGCAAGTAGGGAGGGGTGGCATGAAAGACGTTCTTGTGGGGTGCTGGGATGGTCATCCTGGTGGTGAGCAGGGAGGGATGGTATGAAGGACGTTCTGGTAGGGTGGTGGGAGGGGCTTCCTGGTGACGAGCAGGGAGGGAGGGGTGGTATGAAGGACTTTCTGGTGGTGTGCTGCGAGGGGCGTCCTGGCATTGTTCTGGGTGGGATAGCATGGAGGGTGTCCTGGCGGGAATCGTCCCTCCGCGCAGAATGCGAGAGCATGAAGTAGGAAGATCCAGGGAGGATGGAACAAAAATAGGCATGGGTGAGAGAGACTGGAATGAATGAGAGAATTTGGATGACAAGTTAATGAACTCTAAGAATCTTCAGACCTGATGGATGGTGCTGGCATGGAATGACAGAGCATGGATGTCAGGGTAACCCATCCTCTCCTCACTCCTCCTCGTAAAGGAGGCAATATCCACACTGTGATTTTATCGTCGGAATTTGTGCAAAATACTGCTGCATTACGCAAAACATATTTATTGTTGGAAATGATTGCGTTTTTGCGGGAAATCCGGGAAATTATTGGGAAAACTCTGGCGATTTTGGCAATTTTGAGGGAAAATTTGCCCTCGTGACGTCATCCAAGATGGCGTTCGTGGCACCGCGGGCGCCTTGTCAGGACGCCAGGGTGCCCCAAACTATTTCCAACTACAATTATATTAATTAAAAATAATTCCTTTCTTCGATTATGAGTTTGGCTACGTTCAAAGATTAGCAACAATATAGAATTAACGTTACACTTATTCCTGTATGTATTCTTTTATATAGGCTGTTCACTGTGAAATGAGTATTTTTGAAAGCCCTGCTTCAGATGTACTTGTATGCACGCTGTATTTTCTTCCTCTTTATGTAAAATTAACACTGCCGCTGGCCTCAGACTTTTTTCACGAGTCGAAGAGAAACTGTAAAATTATTAGGATGGTAGATATATTAAAAATCTGCCCACTTTTACACTTATATGTACTAAAAAAGCAGAAAGGAAAAAAAAAATTTAAGTGATCAGAAATGGCTGCCTAATACTTTTTATTCGACGTTAAGATATGGAACGACTTACTTTCCGTCCTTCGTAACCAACTTTACTGGGCGCATATCACTAAGTGCACCCGTTAAAATATATGCAGGCAGAGCTAGTGATTTTTTTTTTAAGGTTGATTTCAAAAGTGCTGACTTTATCGTGAACTGGCTTCACACGTATGCATTTCATGTATAAACGTATCCGTGTTTATGTATTGAATGCTAGGTCGTCATTAGAACAAGGTTGGAAATGTGACTTTAATATTACTTGTATTAATTTTTCTCATTATATTACAAATCAGTGTAAAATACAGAAGGCATGGAAAATAATTTTAATTAATAACGTTTTGAAATGTAGAATAACTATTCTTTTTTGTGAGTTGCTTGGAAACTAAAGCACCCCTTTCAAACCACAAGTTGCGGATTGATTTTCTGCAAAGCCTTGAGTTTTTTTATTAATTTTTTTATTTATACGTTATTGAGGACCAGTTAATTAGGTGAGACACTTCTCGATTATTAATATAGTGAAAAAGCTGTGACGGAATCTGACAAATAAATAAAGTAAGTACGCATATCTTTAACGCAAGGAAAACTAAGTAGCATAATGTACTCTGAATTCTGTAGGGCGGGACTTTCCGACGTGGCCAAGATTCGCTAAACGTTGGCAGTTTTGGTAGTGTGCCGTTTTGCGAATTGAATTGTACATAACATGAATAAATTGTTCTACAAGGGAAGTCTCTTAGACGTGAGTGGCGCCACTGTTCGCTGAGATCGTTACTTGAAGTCATGAACAGCTACATGAACAATCTCAACGAGGTGTACCAGATGTCTCCATTTGAAAGCCTGCCATCATGTCCGGTCCCTAGCAAACAAGAACAAAATCCTAAACATTAATTTCCATGTATATGCATTTTTTTATATTTTATTTATTCATTTTACAACTTCGATTGCCTCTGCTTGTTCAACCAGACACCCAGATACTTACTAAAACAAAAAGTAAGTTCGGCCAGTAGATTGTGTGGTATTTCTGGAGGTTATTATTTGAAAATCGAATAAACTAACGTTGAAGATGACGATGATTATAATCGCACAAGGCCATTTATAATGTTACACAATATGAGTTTCACTTCAAACAATAACCGTTGTCAGAGGCAAAGTTATAAAGTTCAAAAGACCTCTCGACACTGTCACTCGATACCCTTATAGCCTCTTCGCAGGGTGGGGGCATCGCCAACAAATTCTGATCCTTTCTACAGGAGCAGAGACCTGTGATCCCCCTCTGTCTCGCTGTCTCTTACTTGCATCAGTCTTATGAAAATACTCCCAGACCATGCATTATTGCATTGGTTACCCAAGGTTATGTACCCTGGCCATCTACCCTCTGTCTAGCACACGGGTGTCTTTCTTGGATACAGATAAATACATCACGCTATGTAACACAAGCTCGCATGACTAATGAAGGTTATAGTCTATTCACGGTAAAATGAGCACATTTTGAAACGCACTCATTTTAAATAACAGTGGAATAGAAATATTTTATTGTAGCCTTAGGCGTTAACTTTCGAACCCGGTGAAATATATACACTGTGTTTATTACTTACATGACAATATTTGAATTATTATACTAAAAAAAGTGCTGGAAGGGCAAAAAATGGTTGATAGGAAAAAAGTAAGTAGGGCCTCAAAAGTGCTCACTTTACCTTGAACAGCATATCTATATATATATATATATCATATATATATATATATATATATACACACACACGTGTTTTGGTTTTAGCTATGAAAATATTATTCCGAAACTTTTTATACAAAATAATATATCTTATAATAACATTTTATGTTAAGAAGGCTTAGATATATCTGGAACAATTTATATAAACGTTAAAACATTATCATTTTCCGAAAGCAACGTATGTTAATATGCTCGTGTTTTCGGAGTCGGATACCATAGATAAGAGTAAGAGGAGAAAGTGGAGACAGATGCACTTATTCTGTACTACAGCGCCACTTCGTGCGGAATAACTATAAACCAACTCTGAGAAGAGGTATAAACTTTTCAGAGCTTCTATGGAGTTGAGCAAAATTATGTTCTTGATGCTCACTGGAGTTTAATTAAATATAATAATTAAAGCAGATGTTTACATCCTGTTGGTGGGAAGCGAGGCTGAGCTGAGAGGGAGTCGTCATGGCGTTAATTAAAAATGTGTATGCTTCAGTACGACCATTTCACAGAAACAGGTATAAAATTATTTCATTTTGCATAAAAATGTAATATCTTATTTCGTGCTGCTACAGCGTTTCCCAAGGTACGCTGCAGCTTTCCCCTTGAGGCCAATTGAACAAACACAGAACAATGCAAACTTTATGGATGTTTAATGTATTTTGGGAATATCAAAAAATGCAAATGAAAAAAAAAAGTTTAATGTCCGAAGTGGTTTTTATATCAGTGTATGATTTCCGAGACTGTTCAAATGACTCATTTTAAATCATTTTACGGAGAAAAGATTCACTCCAACCAAGAATATTTAAAACTTTCCTGTAGTAAATTTTACTAAGTAACTTTGAAATTCACGCATTCGTCCGGATCTTCACATACCAGTGATTTTCCATTCGTGAACTGAACCCTAGATATCGAATCGCCTTTCGATGCGGAGTAAATGGATTGTATGCGAACGAAATAGTTAACTAGTTACTATTTCCTCGAAATGAAAGTTCCGAAGCTCAAACACAATACTGAATGATAACCTAGGTTCGTTAAATTCACTCCAGTCTGTCATTTTCTCATTACACTTGACCTTTTCGTGTAAAACCATTTACGTTTTTGTTTGGGTTCGACGTTTTGCGAATGACATATTTATTACGTTTTTTTTATCTCCATCGGGGAGTCCTTAGAGGAAGGGAAAATAGGCACACAAAGTAACCCTCACGCATAAGTGTTGGAAGGCAACATTGTCTAGAGATAAACTCAAACCGATCGGTAGTTGACGCAGTTCTGTTTGCTGTTTTAAATAATTGGGAAAATGCGACCTGCATATCTTTCAGCCATGTTCTCCTGCAGAAACCGATTTCTCGCTTCTCATTAATTGTAAAAATGAAGAAGTAATCTATAAAATTAGAAATAAAACAATCTAGAATATAAGCAAAGAGATGAAAAGTCACCCTATGTGCCAGGCGTGTAAAAGTATGCTAAAGAACGCTTTTGTTTCTTATTTTAAGTGTTCTTAATTTTCATTATCTATGAGACACATTTTGGTATCCAAACCTGTGTCTGCAACATGCCCAACCGCATATTCCTGTCCAGAATATTCTTTTTCCCCACGTGCATATTTTCTTTCGCCATTTCTGCGTAAAGACTGCATAAACAACACTTAAACTAAGTGATTTAAATCATACTAAAATAAGACAAATAATTGGAACTTAGTGTTTATGGTTAATTTGTGTTCGCTTATGGTTGTAAAGGTAAAATAAATTACTTCATGTGAGTGGGCGCACAGGTAATGATGAGAACAAATACAGCATGCTCGGAAATTCCCCTTACAAACTCTTAACACTTGTAGAGCAGACTAAGTAGACTGTCTTTTGAATAGGAACCCATGTCTGTGAACGTACTGTTTCCGTGATACAACCATTTCAAATCAGGTGTATCACTCGTCCACTTCCGCTGAGGGAAGGAGCAAGTCTCAGATATGCCTGTGTTGGTATGCAACCGGGTCGGTAGTACATTTCTTCAGACAATCACCTGATGGCACGCGACGTCTACCCTTCCTCGAGCCCCATTCGCGCGCCTTTGTATCTCCGATTAACATGGTTGAGTACACGGTTGCGGAATACACAGACATGATCTTCGTGTATGGCGCAGCTGAAGGTAATGGAGGAGCAGCTCGTCGGCTGTATCGAGAGCGTTGTCCACAACGTGCGACACAATCGCATACCATTTTTGCCACAGTTACGCAACGGCTCCGAGAACGAGGCAACTTCACCGCCGACAGGAACGACTGAAGTGCTCCAAAGAGACTCCGCACTCCCGAATTGGAAGAGGCTGTACTGCATCATGTTAAACAGAGCCCGTCAGCGAGTACGCGAACAATTGCGCATTCTATGGGTGATGTTCCCAGCTTAGTCTGGGAGATTCTGCATGAGCAACAACTACATCTTTACCACCTCCAAAGTGTACAGTCTTTGGATTCAACCGATTTTGCACCACGTGTTACCTTCTGCGCGTGTTTCCTGCACCGCTGCACCTACGAGCTCGTACCCACGTCGTGTTCTGTTCACAGATGAATGTAAATTCACTAGAAACAATGTTCCCGATTCTCGAAACAGACATGTCCAGGCAGACGAAAACCGTAATACCACGCATGTCCAGGGATTCCAGCATATATTTGCTATCAATGCGTGAGCAGGTATTCTGGACTGTCATGTGTAAAGTACCTGATTTGAAATGGCTGTAGCACGGAAATGGTATGTTTCCGGAAATGGGTTCCTATTCAAAGATCATCTACTCAGTCCCCTTTACAAGTCCTTGAAGTTTGTAAGGGGAATTTTTGAGCGTTCTGTATTCCCAAATGTTGTATTTGTTTAATGTTAACTGAAGTAAAATCCTAACGAACAAGTGCAAATACTGTCGCTTCCATCATATTAATAAGCACAATTCCATACGTCAGACAAAACTTCACCACACGTATGTTGTTATACACATACGAGAGAAAATATATAAACTTTTCACACTTGTGTAAGCATTTTGGAATTCTTGCCTATTTACTTATTTTGACATCTTTTTTATATTCTTTCAACGCACACAGATCTGATATTACCGTAGACCCAATTAACAGTAGTTGTGCATCTGTATGTGATAGTGTGGAATTGTTATAAACACAGCTCTATTTATTTCACGCTAGTCCTTGCTGTAATGTATCTAAAGAAAGTTTTATTATAGTTTCACGACTGTTATGTCAGAAATTGCTGCATGTTTATTAGAATCAATGTTTATTTTAAAATATAGAAAACTATAGTATTCTTTTCAAATATGGATTTTAAAAAGTACAGTGAACCAGGTATATTAATTTTGTTAGACGCCGTGTAGCCTATGTTTATATACTTATATGATGGCCATAAAACAGCCTAGCTAAGGGATGGTAGCCATTAAAGTCAGGTTACTAAATACACATGGTCTCTAGTTCGGCCCTTGGTTACACAATGCTATATGGCGACCAAAGTCAATATTTTAAGCTCTAACTTTACTCTGCATTATCAGTAACGTCGCTGTCACGTCAACTTCAGGAAGACTTTTTTCTTGTCTTTTGAGCAGCAAAGAGCGGGACGGATCCATGTTATCTGACGTTTATGCGTAGTTGTGAAGTTTATTTACACTTGTTACTATCTTCCGCTTGTAAGCACAGAGCAGTCGTAAATATCACGCTGTCATTCAGGCGAAATTACTAGCTAGATGTTACTAAGTACTATGGGAACTTCTGTATCGTCCACATACATTATGTATACAGTACTCAAATACGTAAATATTTGAAAATACATTATGAAATCTTGCGCATGGCACTTATTTCTTAGTCCCTCCAATTAAAAAAGAATAGCTATATAAAATACTGATAGGGAAAGACAAATTGTTTGTTTATTTTCACGTGCAAATTTCGTCAGAAAAAAATTATAATGCAAAAATAAATTGTGATGGAAATTTTAGGTGTTCGGAGGTTCATAAAAATAATAGAAGTAAAGTTGAATTACATTTTTACTCAGTTGCGATCACTGTGTCAGTGTGTAAAATTATCTCAGTTCACCATTTTTAATGGCCTCTTTAACATGTCGAGTAAGCAACACCAATTTATGAAGAATGCAAACGATATAAAAGTATACCTGTTGTCCTTCCTGGTTACGTGAAGTTTGAAACTTATTATAATCACAGTACAGCTCTGTGAATGACTTGAAACATTAATCACAAGACTGGGCCTTAATGAATTTAGATTTAAAACACCTATGACCTCATATGTACAACATACATTTTAATTATTAATTATGCTTTTTGTAAGCTAATTCCTGGAACTTTGGGGGAAAAAAAGGTTATTAATAAGATGATACATATATCTCAGACACAAATGATGAACCAGTAACCTCATTTTACAGGGACTCGTTGACAAATCACGATATATTAAATATAAGCCTGTGGCGCTTTTCACTCACCCACAGCCATCACAACTTCCCAACCAGCCTCCGCCATGCCCTTGCACATTTAAACAAGGGCGAGGAAGGGATGGGAAGCAATAATTCCACAAAAAAACCAAAAAATGATAAGGCAAATTTGACACGGGAACTTCCACCTTCCAGAGTGAAGCGTGCGTAGCCGTAAATGAACAACAGTTTGGTTGGTTGTGAACATGTAATTGTGGCGTTACTAGAAATTACATTTACAACACTGTACGTACGAATCAAAAATATTTGACCATACAATAACAACCAACACTTCATATATTACAATACTGTTCATAAAATCGACAATCGTTAATTTTTAACCATACGAAACAACAAACTCTTTATATCTTACAATTGTACATCACCGGCCAAGGCCCTTTACTGTAGAAGTGAGTATCACACTAAATAACTCTTTCCTTCAGTCCTCCACACAAAGTACATCCGTCATTGCAGCCACTTGAGCCGACAGTGTTCCCCTCGCCAAACACAATGAGTGTTGGTATTGTTCCCTTGCATACTTCTCACACAACCATCCACAAAGTAAACACAATTCCAAACTCACCACTGCCAGAGACTAAGTCCCTCACTTCGTTCTGCAGAAAAATCCTAAGTCCCGCCTCGCCAGTGAGAAATTAACCGAGGGCCGGTTCATAATTAACTGATGCTTCAGTAGGCCGACATTCCCAAAGCGCCTCATCAGCTGCGAACCGAGTCCCAGACTCGGCGAAGTTCTGCTCTTCTCCGTTTTTTTTTTAACCTATTCTAAAACTATGTGTTAGGTGTGAGCCCGCCGTAGTAATGGGAGCTAAGTGCTTCTCAAGGCTAGGGCCTCATACGGCGACAAGGAAAGAAAATCATGCAAGGAGACATGCATCGCGGCAGCAAGTGATTGGGATGCAATAGCCTCGTTTTGGCCATAACAGCCTCACTGAGTGTACTTATAGCTAGACTATTATAACTAAAAAGAGAAAACCAGCATAGACGCCGTAAAAATCTTTCGGCAGGAATGAATAAAAAATTGTGGCATGCATTAATAGGAAATGCTATAGGAGACATATAGGTAGGAACCATGCTATTTGTTAGTGGGTAGAGAAAATAATAGTACAGAGGGGCGGGACATCTCTGAATTTTATTTAGCAGTGGCTTAACCAGAATGGTGCTTGCACATCACTCTGGTGAGGGGAGTGGCGCAATTAAGCATCTTCCCCTAATCCCCGGTAGATCCTTCCCCTTCCCCAGCTCGCCAAACGCCTTATATTCCCGACCTACAACCCCTCCTGCGTAACCCGCGCATATAGTCGCAGGCCAGGCCTTTAGAAAATTTGAAACACAGTTCCACATCAACAGCCAATCGTAAGCTTAGCTACGATTACATAATTGTTCTCCAATGACGGTACGACGTGTCTTTGGCGCACAGGACACATGCCTTACCAGCTGAGGGCTACAATTGGCGATACACGTGTGTAGGGAAGGTAGACGCGACGACAGGCGTCGCGCGTCTCGCAAGGTGGTACGAATGCTTGGAGCAGGTGTATCTTTGCTCATTGGCTGGAAAACATGACAACCACCAATGTTAACCCTGCACATGAAAAGATGGTACCATGTTCAAAGATGTGACAAAGCTCCTTCCGTCACAAGCCATTCCTGCCTGATGATTTGCAAATGTATATGTGTTAAGTTGTTTTACGGCGTACAGATTTTATTTTTGGCGCGGCTCTAGGAAACAATTATATTTCAAGTGTATCGCTCTGGGCAAAAAGAAAATCTAATATTATTTGATGAAATTGTGGTTTTGAAAACTGCTCATAACTGGAATTTTGACAGTTCTTCGATTGGAGACTGTCCTTTCTAATAATGCTTGATGCTCCAAAGCTTCTACCATAGCCTGTTGGCAATCTTTAAGGATGTGTGGTTGAAAAACGCTTTGGTTTTCGATCGTATGTCTTAACGTTGATAAATATTTAATAACTTGCCATAAACGTACTCCCTTAGAATATTTGGCCACTGTCTGCTACAAGATTAGAATACACTGTTTCAAAATGTGTTACAATAGCTGGTTATATCTCCATGGTGTTCGTAACTTGTAGTAAAAACGCGATTACTATATAACACAAGTAGCGTTTACTTTGTTGCATTGGAAACACACATCACGTTATTTTTATCCGTACCATTTTTTAGAAGAGAGAATGAAATGGATACCCTCTATTACATCATTCAGACGCTCTTTATTCAGTAAGATTTTGTGTAATATCGACATCTTATAGTGCAGCATTATCAATGCCATTTACGCTATGCTCACGTACAAACTTGAACGTCTATTCCAGCGGAAAAAAAAAAAAACTATTCCAAAAATTCGTGTTGGGAGTATTTGGAGTTAAAATGGGGTTCGATAGAATTGCTCGCTAAAAATAGAACCACCAGAAAAACTTCCTTTTTTATATTTTAGCTTCCTCTATTGAGTAAAATGCGGCGCACGTCTGGAAAAAACGGCTCGGTGCACGCCCCGCTACATAAATCTCGGTGTTGTTTCCTGAAAGAGCGGGTACAGCGAGACTTTCAGAACTGCTCCTCGCGGAGAAATGTGTAATGTATCATCGTCTCCGATTCCTTTTTTTTTTTTTTCTACCCCCGTCCAGTTTAAAGCCCTTATTACACTGTCAAATTTTCGCCTTCAACTATATTTGACAATAAAATTTGAAGACAAAATACGGCCATCAAATTTTTCCTCCCAACAAACTTTGTCAAACTATCTGTAATGTGTTTGAAAATATGTAATACTGTCACATTTTTTTACTGGGAGAAACAAATTAGAATTATTATTTAAAATTAATTTTCTTAGTGAGATATTGCTTTTGTATTTCCATTCAGGTCATTGCAGGAAGAAATGTAAGGAACGTTGTAATTTATTTTCGCTTCATTACAATTTCAAGTTTTAATTATCAGAGGTTTTTTCCTGCACAATGATATTTAATGCCTTTGAGATCGTAATATTATGTGCAATAGTCAATAAAAATAGCATTCAGACAGCTTCTACATAAATTAATTATCTTCATTGCCTACTTCGTTTCCAGCAATATGTTCGTTATTTTAAAGTTTCTTGACGTCTATTTTTGTCGTGCACGATTCTGATTGCCTGAGGCCGTCAAACATCAAAGAAATTTTTTTGAAACGGTCTAATCTTCAAATGTTTTATGGAAACTGAAGACATCCAACTTTCTCAAACTAATATGGCGGCATTTATGACGTTTCAATGTCGTCGTAACTGTTCAACTTGATTTGACCAAACTTATTGGAAGCAGTTTGACGGGAAAATTTGACAGTGTGACAGGGGCTTAAGGCCCTGGAAAAAATAGAGTGCCACAAAAAAAAAAAACATTCCTTTGCTTTGAACAAATGACCTGATTTAAAATAAAGCTCGTAGAGGTCGAAAATAATATGATGAGTCTGCGAACGCGCTTCTAATAACGATAAATATGTTTGTGTCAAAAATTACTAAGACTTAATTTTTGTGTAACCCGTGCCCTTGACTTGCTTATGTTGGGCCCTAAATAGTTTCCTTTTAGTACGTGGTATTGTTTTAATCTTTAGAGTTATTCGGCTGTGTGTAGCTCCTTTAATGAGAAACGCACTCACTAATCTGCATGTCAATTGTGTTTTTAAACGTTAGGAGAGCTCTTACTGGGCTGGCCAAGCCACACTCTCCTAGTATGTTAATTTTAGTCAGTGTGTTAAATGGAATTTTCCGCCTTTGGAACTATCAAATGAGAGGCTTTATTGGGCCAGTCCGGGCGCCCCTCCCAGGATTAAGATGCATTTAATGCTTGAGTTTCGCAAAGTTTCCAAATCTCAGTAAACACTATTAAATTTGTGGAAGTTTAGTTGTAACCTTGAGTTTACTACTTCGAAATTAAGGAAAGGCTCAATAGTGTTATCCCACATTGTAAGCTATAAATGCGGTAGTATTATATTGATTGTGTGATATTTCCAATGGCTAGTTAAATGGTAAATGAAAATTTGGTTACCAGAATACTGATGGCTCTCTCTTGTTGTCACGTAATTTTTAAAGTGTGGCAAAAAAATTTCTTGTTGCCTTTGAGGTTAATGCCTTGGTATTAAATACAGGTTTCTTTTAGTCGTTTTTAATATATTGTAGCATTCATTTGTAATAATTTGGTCTCTTCACTCTTGTGACTTCACGGAAGTCTGAGTCATGGCTTGGTGCTTGATATTATTTAATTTTGTTTGTGTAAAGTTTTTTGGGGCAGATTTTATGGGTTACCTTTGCTAGTCTTGTAAAAATACAATGTATCCCTTTAGAGTTAAAGTACTGATGACACATATCTGTAATGCGTGCGACGTAATGTTTAATGTTTCTTTGAGCAGTGTATACCTTGGGTCATTATTTGCTGTGCTCTAATGTTGATCATATTCTATTATATAGATAGTAAAATATGCTTAGGTGAGCTTGCCAGCCCTACGTAAGATTGGGCGTAGCTTTGGGTATCGACGCACTGTTCATTCATTCACGTCTTTGATTAGTTGTCATTTTGAACAGGAATATGATTGGTATTAAATATGGTGTTTGGCTAACACATATTTCAAATATGTTAACGTAACTAAGGCATTTAGTAAAGCACGTTTATGTTCATCTGTTCCATGTATCTGAACATGGTCAACGTAACCAAAGTGTTTACTAAAGCACGTTTATATACATCGTTCATTTGTTCCTGAACACTGTTAATGTAATGAAAGTTCTAGTAAAGCACGTGTATGTGCATTGTCTACTTGTACCTGAAAATGTTAACGTAACCAAAGTGTTTAGTAAGGCACGTTAAGGTTCACTGCCCTTTGTACCTGAACTATGTCAACGTAAACAAAATGTTAGTAAAACACTTTACGATCACTTCTCATTTGTACCTGAAATTGTTAATGTAACCAAAGTGTTTAGTAAGGCACGTTAAGGTTCACTGCCCTTTGTACCTGAACTATGTCAACGTAAACAAAGTGTTACTTAAACACGTTACGATCACTTCTCATTTGTACCTGAAATTGTTAATGTAACCAAAGTCTCTGACAAAATACGTCTTTTGAACACCGCTCACCTGTACCGAAATGTTGTAGATGTTCAGTAAAGTCTATATGATTACTTTCTGCTATGCCAGAATGTTATTGGTTATAGCCGAGTTACTAGCAAGCAATTTTATCTTGAGTTCCTGCTTGTGCTTTTGTAGTGCACGCCCTTTTGAGCAACAACTATGATAATGTTTTGTCCTATGTGCATTTTTTTAGATATAAATTTTACGTGTAGACATTGACAATGACAATGACAATGACATATTTTACGTGTCATTGTTAATTTTCTAATTGAAGATCTATATGGTGCAATGACGATATTTTTATGAACGTTTATAATGAAGCACTGTGATTTTATAGTCAAAGAGATATACATGTATGAACGTAAGAATGTTGTGTAACTGTAAATTATTTGTACCCTTTGTTTGGTACAAATTAGAAAATAATTTCGTAAAAATTATTGACATATTTGAGATACAGAAGAACTCTTCCATTAAATTTTTCGACGAGGTTGTGTAACTAAATTTATCGATTTTTTCAGAAGTCAGAAAATATTTTTCAGGTCATGTGTTACAATTATTTCAATTTTCGCCGGAAACGCCGTATAATTTTTCCCAGTGAGTTTAAACTACCTTGTAGTAATTTATATAATTAATATAAATTAGTAACATCTGAGAACACATTTAAAAAAGAGGATGATTTTAACTTCTACTACACCGATTGTTTTTCTTCTGGTCTTTGGAAAATGTTATTTGTGTACACAACCAAACCTACAAGTGACAAAAGGTCTCTTTTTCATACGTAACAACGAAAGAATATTTTTTTTAAGTAGATTGCATTCTGAAAGTGCAAGTTTTCTTGACTTCAAAGCCACCTTTCCGGAACTGCATGGTGTTGCACGTTTATACCATCGTTTTATTTTTTTACATTTTGCTACTAATTTATTTGTTTAAGTTTGATTAGCTATCGCCGTTTTCATTATAAGTGTCTAAGATAATTTTTGGTTGAGTATTTATAGCACAGGAAAATTCTTTAGAGTAAGGGGCTGCTACGAAGTGTTGAACACATGATTAAAAGTGGAATTTTTACCGACATTTTAATGCAATCTTCTGTTAAAATTACACATATAAATCTTGCGTGTATGTGTTTATATGATGCATATGCATACATATACAAACACAATGTTACAGCCAATTCGCAATTTCTTAGCAATTTTTAATCAAATATTTCATAACATCACCCCATGTAGTCTACATATGACGTGTTTTGTGGTTTCCTAAACATTTCATGTGTCACAATCATTTCATTCTTGTGTTAAAATACATGTGCCTTATTTCTGGTCTAATCCAAATTTCCTTATATTCTATCTATAAATTATGATATTTAATCTATAATTTATATTATTTAAAACAGAGAGAGTACATGGTGGTTTGGTAATGCTTAGTAGGAAACAGTTTTTATGAAAAATATTATTACACTGAGTGCGCACGAAATCAGTGCGTTGTCGCTTGCTGTAATTTTCTGGATTATTTAAGCGTTGTTCGCATGGTGAGTAGGAATATCCTGGAAGTAAAACTATAGAAAGGCTTCACGAAGTTGGAAGTGACCGTTAACAGACTATTCTCTGAACTACAGGTGACATTATTCGTAATGCAAAACGAGGTAGACAATATAATACGAATTATGACCGAACATGATTATTAAAGGATATAAACAAGCCGTTGAAAATTTGGAATTAAAGTGAGTTATTTGCAAAATGTTAGTAATTGGCGATATGAAACAACAAATTCCAGAACAGTGTTAACCTGATTTGTTATTTGCCATCTGTGAAAATTTGGCGGTTGATAGCATCGCCTGTTACTTGGAAATTGAATTATAGGGAGCCGTGTTACTAACCAACAACCGTGTGCTACCCGTAGGTGCTTATGACGTAATTACCATGTGTTCGTTAAAGGACTGCAAACGACCGCAACATATTAGAATCAGATTGTGGTCTTGTCAACGTTTCTAACCAGTGTAGTCCGGTAGATAAAGTTGAAAATTTTCACTGTTTGTTTTGTAACACAATATTTCTGTTAGTATTTGACCAATGTTACTGGATTGGCATAGTAAAAGCCTAAGCGTTACGTCCATCATGTTTGTGATACACTATATAACATATCGCTTCTTAATTATTTGTTCATGGTATACACAAAAATTGGTTTAGCGCTCTAAATTCTCGTAATTTAGTCTTGGCTTGATAGAGGGATATGGTAAAAAATTAACTTTTTTACAAAATGAATACATAATTGCTATCACTGCAGTCTCACGGTAGAGCATATACCGCAACCCTCGATAATTAGCAACAAATTATCCACTAATGCCGATGTATTTTTACATCTGTAAATGTTAATGTTGTATACTATGAGGTACTCCAATTAAAGATACCATCGATATAGATAAACCAGTCAATAAACAGGTGCTCCTATTATGCATGCAGCTGTGTTGAATTACAATTACTATGTACCAGAAAGTATGCCATGCTGTTTTTGTATTTTCTCAGGAGATATTTATACACACGCACCGGAATCATAATTCCACCACAGTATTAGTAACTTTTGCCAATAAAACGGAAACAGTATTACGTATTCACTGTGTACCCCACACTATCAACGGTAAATTTATTGCCACACCATGTAAATTCAAACATATCATGGACATATAACTTTTTGATACGTTTCAGTTTTTTTCTTCTTCTAAAACTCCGTCAGGTGTGACCAGTTCTACGTACGTATTAAATTTTATTCGTAGATAGTGTTACTACATGTTTCATAATGGATTTTAATTTTTCAATTACTGGTTGAGTGTAATTTTACCGTAAATTTGAGTTTGTCATAAATTTTTTCATATTAATTAAAGCGCTGTATACACGTGTAATTTTGCAAAGCTTTCTCTCTCAGAATTCTAATGAGCCGTGTAACTTTATTGTTATCGTGCAATATGAAAAACATTATCGAAATATGAAAAAAGAAAATCATGTGACCTTTCAAAGATATGTTTTTAGAATGCTGGAATTACGTTTGTATGTATACGCATAAAATAGGCACGTGGATTAGGACAGAGATTATTATTTATATTAGTACATAAATTAAGTTCAAGTTACCGTTAGGTGACATTGTATTTGCCGTATTCTTTGTCGCAAATTCCACAGTAAGATATTCAATATTACCAAAAAAATTTATTTCTAAATGCACACTTAAATATTTTCGTGTTCTACATTCTAACCATAATTTGATGTAACTTAAAAAATACTTTGTTGTTGGAAAGTGGTGAATTTATAAACAAATTAGTTATAACAAAGAATTTGTCGTTCTCTTTGTATTATCAACAAAATTGTGTTCAATCATCTAATCCGTATTTGTTTTCATAAGAAAATTTTAACATTTCCACAAGATTTATGTTGAATTCGATACTTACTTTTTCCTCTGAGAACTATATTGGTATTCACAGACTCCTTAGTACGAAAATATTTTCATATAAGAGCAGTTGTAACGGAGAAGAAGGAATTTTAACTTTCACTTCCCAAACGTCAGAAATTTAATTTTACTATATATTTTTGCCACGGCTAGTTTCGGAACCTTTCAATAGTGAGAAACTCAATTCCTCATTCAAGTGTAGGTAACACCACCCCATGTAAACTAGATATAGAGGTCGCCAATAGGACAATATACTAATATACAACTAAAATGCCAAAATAATGACATAATCAACCGTTATTTAAATTACCAACGACAAAGACTAGCATGAGATGAATGTGCTAGAAAACTTTAATGAATATCAAAAAGAACAAATTAGTGTGTTCTCTATATCAAATATTCACATAAACAAAGTGGCATATGTTTACAATCCAAGCCACATTCAAAAACAACATTTTTACTAAAATAACAATTAAGAGGCGACACGACTTATTGAAGATTAGATTAAAAATAATAATTTACGTAACATAGTGAGAGGAAAGAAATGGTATTCATTTTCAGAAAATTATAAAATTTACTTTCGATTGACCTTTAATTAGTTATACGGCCATATAGAACCATGTATGGAATACCGCCTAGGGATGACGATTATCCTCCTTCGGTGTCCGTTGATCACTCTAGCTCTCTGCTCGAACACTGGTCCCTGGACTTCCGCAGTGGCTCGAAGTGTTGGTGGGCCGATGCACTCCAGATGCAGCGATGGATACCTATCAGTGGCATACGATCGTCCTTCCTCGGCTCATCATCAGTTCCTGGATTGAATTCATTTCTTCACGGTCCTTCATTAAATCCTATACTGTCCAATTTTAATATCGACAAATGATAGCATAACCATCATTTCTATAAATCAGGGCTGTACAGCAGAACAAAAAGAAAACAATTATTTTATCAACTTTTCAATATCAGTTTGGCCGACTCCTCAGCATACTTTTGCCCTTCTGAAGACGAGAAAAAAAAAAAGTCATTAGAAGTGTCGCCTCTTTATATTTGAAATACATTTAGAACTTCATAGAGATGAACGCAAACGTTCCTGCATCAACAACAAATAATATGGGAAGCATAGAAGTTTAGCTGGCATATAGAAACTCTCCTGATTATCATCTTTACACACCCCGCGATAGTAACTTTGAAAGCATAAAGAATTTCAATAAATTACTATCTTATCTTATCTGAAATTAACAAAACAAGTAAACAAAAATTTACAAATTGCCAGATGTTACATAGTAAAAAATGTATCTGGAGTTTTATCGATGTCCTATTTCTATACCACTAAGTATAATCACGAATTAAAAAATTAATTTTTCATTGCATTTTAATTAGTCCGTTTTAAATTAAACAGACCACGTAATTACAAATCATATTGAACGCACACAATTTTAGTCCAACCATTATTTCATAGATAACCAAGAGCGAACGGATACGGCTATGTGATCCACAATACGCAGGTTGTCTGGACTGCCTCTATTGGAGGCGATTTTCTCGAGTGGTTTCCAGCATAATTGCACGCGTATTTTGGGTCAGTTTTTTATTTACTTCTTGTCACATGAAAACATTTATAGTTGCCCTATACGTAAACATTGTAATCTAACAAAAAGTAAGAACGCGAGGAATGATTATGTGCAACAATTTTTTTCTCTTAAAACTGCTGAAAAAAAAAAAAAAAAAAAAAATCGTGCCTTGCAACTTTCGTTTATCGCATGGCGCTTTTGACAGGCCAGTATTAATTTTGGGCCCGGTTTATGTGTCAACATATAGCTAACGCTCTTATGAGATACCATGACTATAGGGACTGTGATTAAGGAAAGGAGAAAGGGACAAAGGAAGGGATAATAACCTCTCACGTTATGTTTTGGTCCTGGGCCATAAATATTTCACCGAATTAGGACTGAGGTCCGGTTCACGGTTACAAACAGGTACATAACGAACGTGTGTCGTATCGAAATGAAAGTAGCGCGTACTGGAAAGAAACCGTTGGTTGTCCGCTGCCGCCACCAATGGGAGTGCGGTCTCAAACTATCTGTTTGATGTAATTTGTTTGCGTTAAAGAAGCGCCTGTAGAACTGCAACGAGTTGTTGTCGATGAATACGTGCATTTATGTAACAGGTGTGCTTTTTTGCTTCTATTCATATGAGAGTGTAATTTCGGTCATGCAACTGTGGAGTGTAGTTGGTGAATTACATTGTTCCGGTTTGCCCGAAATATGAAACATTATTAAAAACCAGGGATGTTGCTGCACGCGTCTTCTCGAGATTTTAGAATCGGCTGCTTATCTTTCGCTTTCATCTGATTCTGTTCATTTTTCACAAACAAATACTCATGTGTTTGAGGATCAAATTAATAGAGCATGACAACAAGTATGGCTGTGTCTAATCCTATAACTGCATTTACACTTTATTTTGAACATTTAATGGCTTTTTCAACAATGTAAAGATATGCCTGTAGATTATTCAACAGTGATCCCCTGCGGCATATTAAACGAAAATTTCGTATATAATTAGCACTGTTGTTAACATAATCGTTCGACTTTAAATTAATGTTCAGAACATTTTGCAACAAAATATTACCAAATTCTTGGCGTGTTCTCTGTTTGCGGATCCATATAAAAGTAAAAGTTGAGGCTCAAGTAAGTGGTGCATTATTTTATGGTGATATTCGAAATATTTTTTTTCATTAAATTGAGTTGTTTTTTATTTATAAAATTTTTTATGGTTTCCAAAACGATCCCCGAGAAGACACATTACAATTTTAGTGGATCTTAATAATTTAGAGACGTAGTATGAACATTTTTGTGTACTAAAATTTTTGTCATGCAATTTTATATCTTTGGATAAATCATTCATGAAGGAATTAAATATTAAAAGTTTTTTTTTTCTTGATGCTACCGGGAATGGCAAATAAAATGTTTTAAATTGATTTTTGTATGGGAAACTTCGTGCTCATCAATATTTGTCCCGAAGACAAGCCAATTTACACCCTAAATTCCAAGAATTTTTATCGAAAATCAAACAATTTCAAGGCAAAATCAATTAATTTCAAACCAAAATCAAGGCTTTTTTCTCGAATTTTGAACAAAAAACAACCTCAAAAAGCCCCAAAAACCCAAAAAAAAACCAAAAACAATCAAAGATACCCAAAAAAAAAAAAAAAAAAAAAAAGAAGCAAATTTTCGATTTTAAAAAATAGCCGGACAGGATTTATGTCAATTAAAAATCAAGCAATTTTAAGCCAAAATCAAGGCTTTTCCTTGAATTTCGAAGCAAAAACAACCTTAAAAAGCCCCAAAACCCAAAAACACCCTAAAAACCTACCAAAAACCCAAAAAAAAAATAATAAAAAAAAAAAACAGATTTTCAATTTTCAAAAATAGCCGTGCAGGATTTATGTAAATTAAAAATGAAGCTATTTTAAGCCAAAATCAAGGCTTTTCCTTGAATTTCGAGGCAAAAACCTCAAAATGTCCCTAAACCCAAAAACACCCTAAAAACTATCAAAAAACCCAAAAAAAAACTCCAAAGCAAACAAATTTCTAATTTTCAAAAACACCATGCAGGATTTATGTCAATCTAAAAATGAAGCAATTTGAAACCAAAATCAAACCTTTTTCCTCGAATTTAGAGCCAAAAACAACTTCAAAAATGCCCTAAAAAAGAAAAAGAACCCCCTTAAAAACCATCAAAAAAGCCCAAAAAATCCAAAACCAAGCAAATTTTCAATGTAAAACAATAGCCGTGCAGGATTTATGTAATTTAAAAATCAAGCAATTTCAAGCCAAAATCAAGCTTTTTCCTTGAATTTAGAGCCAAAAAAACTCAAAAAAGACCCAAACCCCCCAAAAACTCCAAAAACATGCCCACTAATCTTCCAAAATCCCAAAAAGGAAACCAAAAACAAGAAAATTTTGAATTTTCAAAAATTACCTTGCAGGATTTGTGTTAATTTAAAAACTTCAAATTTTAGCTAAAATCAAGCAAAATAATCTAAAATAAATGAAATATTATGTTATTATTATTGTTTATATTCGAAACACGACTAATTTTTTAAAAACTTCTTCTATACACTCTAAATTTTCACCCATTTTTCGAAGTTTATATTTGTCGTCAGTGTTTTCTATGAGTGTTAATTGTAAGCTTTGTAATTCTGAATGAAATTTGTAAACCAATTCCCTTAATTCGTTAGATGCATTATCTAATTTATAGGAAGGCGTCTCAAAACGGCCAACACCCTTAAAAATGTTAATCCTACTGCATCGAAATAAAGGAATTGCCATTTCATGTATAAGGAAGGAAATTTACTAAAACAACTAAAACTATACATCTAAATTTTGTAAAGTTTAAAAAAATTAACTAAATGTCTTAAAATTTTAGAAGTAAAAGATGTGACCATATAACCATGCGTTTTAAACTTTGTTTTAAACTATCAGTACAATTTGTTGATTCCTCAATTTATTAATTTAAAAAAATGTACATGTATTGAGTAATTCTCTCTTTCAAATAATCATAAGTTAAATTTCTTGAGCTAATTAGAACAACATTGCAAATTGTTCCCACTCCAACAGCCTTATCAACATCAACGCCAAATTTTTATATTTGTTTTTATTTAACTACAGTTGTTTTTCTGTATAAGCAATCAATAATATGAAATGGTCTTCGACCCCAAAATGGATAATAATTCGTATTACCACCAAAGTTAAAGTCGGCTTATAATAAAGTTCATTATTTATATATACGTATTTTATATAGTTTTGTTTTAGAATTTATAAAATCATTATAAGCAGAAAACGCTTTATTGCAAATATTATTGCCAATATCTAGATCACAATTTTATTTTGGAAAAGTTTCATTTCTCCCATTTTTAACATAAATATTTCTTACATTAAAATGATCAAACACAGAAGCGTGTGCATACTGATCAGCACGACTTTTCTATTAGTTTTAAATCCTACAATTACAAAATCGGGTGTATGTCAAATTGTAAATTATTAAGCTGGTATTTTACATCAAAGTTAAAACCAGTTGATCCAGAAGGAACTTCTTTTTCTAAACATTTCCATTAATCAAAACTAACAGTAATGTTAGTGTTTTTGTTATTTTTTATTTAATTGCATTTGCTATGTTAGATTCATATTCAACTATAAGCCACATCCTTTCTAATTTTTGAATAACAATTTTACCTGGATCAGAATAATCTCCTTCAAGATTCACAATGCAATTCGGGCGTTTCTGCTTTACAAAGTAAACTAAGCACTTGCTTTGATTATACAAAATCTTATGTATTTTTAGGGCATAGAGTTGTTTATATAGATGATGCTAGAGATGATAAAGACACAGTTAAAAAAAGATTTTTTAATAAACAAATAGCTGATTATGCATTAAAAGGAGATTTAAAATTAGAATCCAGTAATACTATTGCCAATTATATGCAACGGATAAATGATACACAACATGAATTAAAAAAGGATGTAGATTCAAAATACAGTAATATTGTTTCTGCTTACGCATTAAAAAAAGGTGTATATTCTAAATATAAAACTATTGTTTCTGATTATGCATTAAAAACATATGTATATTCAAAATACAATACCATTGTTTCTGATTATGCATTAAAACATATGTATATTCAAAATGCAATACCATTGTTTCTGATTATGCATTAAAAACATATGCATGCTCAAAATACAATATTATTGTTACCCTTTACAAGATCAACTTAGTAAGTGCTTGTTTGTATAGGTTGTTCACGATAAAGTGAGCACTTTTGGAAGCCTCTCAATTGGAATGACAGTCAACAAATATATATTTTTTGTAGCATTGGACGTTAACTTTCGAGTGCGGTGGAATATAGACACTGTGTTTGTTACTTGGTTGGCAACATTTATTTCGAAAATGTGGCTAAAGGAAGAAAACTGGCTGGGAGGAAAACGTAACTAGGGCTTCAAAGCAGCTCACTTTACCGTGAACAGCCTACACACAATATTATGTTTCCCTTCATAATCGTAGAACTAATAATATGGCTGATCCTGTAGATGGAGAAGATGCTGTCAATAAAAGATATTTTGATAAAGAAATAACTGATAAATTGCAAAATTTAAACCAATCAGTTTTGAATTATTGTGACACACTTGTAAAACACAAAAGTTAAAGAAAGCAAAGAAGATTCTGATAAAGAATTATATGTTAAATTACAAAAATTAAACCAAACTGTTGTGAATTGTTGTGATACACTTGTTAACGCGAAAGTTGGAAAAAGCAAAGAAGATTCTGATAAAGAATTAGATGTTAAATTACGAAATTTAAGCCGAGCAGTTGTGAAATACTGCGATACACTCATTAACTCAAAAGTACAAGAAAAATCGTACATATTTTATTTTTCTGTAAAGTATATATAATTAAATGGAGAATACCTTGTGCCTGAAGTGTAAGAAAGCCACAAAAATAATATAAAACATGAAAGTACTAAAAATGGACGATTAGTTCAGAAAAGTATATGTTCTATATGCAATTTTAATAAATCAACATTTAAAGAAATTTGCCCAATATAAGAAAAGAAATAATAAAACCAGCAAGAAGAAATTTCCCCAAAAGAAAAGTAATTTCGAATGGAATAGATGCTTTATGGCAAATTGATCTTCTTGAGATAGATACCGGAAATTTAAATGTATATCACATATAAACAATGGACACAAGTATATTATGACAATTAATCGATGTTTTTTCAAAATATGCATTTGCAATACCAATTAAAAATAAAACAGCCAAAAATGTAGCAAATGCTTTAGAATGTATACTGAGGAAAAGAAAACCACCTAATATTCAAAGCGATAATGGGTACGAATTTTATAATAAAATATTTAATGAACTTACGCATAAATATAACATCAATCACTATTCTACGTTCAGTGAACTTAAATCCAGTGTTGTAGAAATATATAATCATACAATGAAGAATAAAATGTGGAAGAAATTTGCTTTAAATGGCAATTACAAATGGGTAAATATACTAGATGATTTAGTTCAGGAATACAACAATTCCAAACATAGAACCATTGTTATAAAACCAATTGAAGTTAGTAAGATAAATGAAAAAAAAATATATCAAACATACATGATTACTGAACCGACATATAGAGTTGGCGATACTGTCCATGTGAGCAAAAATAAACGATTTTTTGAAAAGTGTTATACTCCTAATTGGACAACAGTATTATTTACTATTTTTGAGGTTTTAAATTTTTATGTGTCTACTTACAAACTAAAATATAAAAATGGAGAAGAAATCAAAGGTAGTTTTTATGAACACAAAATTATGAAAACTAACTATCCCAATGAATATTTGGTTGAAAAGTTTTAAAAACTAAAGGTAGTAAAATTTATGTTAAATGGTTAGGTTTTGATACTTCGTATAACTCTTCGATTAATAAAACAGATGTTTTGTAAATTTGAATATTAATTATAGAAAATATAATAATATTAAAATAAAATGTTGCTTCTTACTCAATTCGACGTAGATTATTAATATAATTAATCAACAGTTGTTGAGTATAGTTATTTCTGGAAATTTTAAAATAGTCACGAAAACACACAATGTGACCATTCAATGGTTCTTTCATTCTTTGATATAAATTGATATAGTTTGGAATATAATCAAACCTCAATAATTGTTCACAATTTGGATGTTTATCTTCAATTCTATCCAGCTGTCTGTGAACATTTTTTTTCTTTGTGTTCTAATGACATAATAATCATATTCACAATCACCGTCAAATAATCTTAAAAGAAAGAAAGTGAAATTTAAATTTTGATTTCATGATTGTTGTACAACATGAGGGGCCATTTCTCTGATTTCCTCATTTCTACGATTTATTACGTCAAAAGCCATATCAACTGTCTCTCTTAAATGTTCAATATGGTTATATTTAAGTTCGTTTATATCTCTTAAATGGATAACTTCAATTTCGTTAATTTTATTTATATGATTAAGTTTAACTTCGTTCATTTTTTTTTAATATGCTCTATTTTCCCTTTGTATACATGCATTATATCTTTTTGAATCTTGTATTTGCCATGTTTTCTTATTGATGGAAGAACTTATTCTGTTACCCAATCTTAGAATTGTTCAGCTTGTTTCATTTTTTATTTTAAAATTAACTAACTACTAGCTGATCAAGTACCACCCCGGTCTGAAGTGGGATGAAGGCAAGATTCCATACCATCAGGTGGTAAACATGCTGGGCGACTTGCTGATGCAGTATCCACAAGTACTGGTGTATGTGGCAGGGGCCGAACAGAAAAAATGGCTGAGTGACTTGTGTAAAAACGAATTTGAAATCATCGATGTGCAGTGCGAGTATGTCTATTCTTCGCTGCGCAAGCTGGCGAAACTTTCTGACGACCAGCACGTGGCGGAACGCACAGCTGCTGCACAAGTGGTGTTCCTCATCCTTGGGCCGTGAATCTGCTTCCTTCGACTTAACACGAAATCGTCCGACTCGAAGAAGATTATTAAAAATAATTAGATTTTTTTTTTGCCTATTATGTATATTTTGTTATGCGTACAATTCATTGTGTGTAAAAACGATTTTCTGTGTTTTTTTTTTTTTTTTCAAAAACATCCCCGTTTTATATAAAGATTAATTCAAATAAAGGTATTTTAAATACAAATACTCGCATTTAAGAATTACATTTATAAATTTAAATATGACAATGTAAGTACTTTGCAGGAATGGTCAATGTAACCATTCGGTACAGGCTGATAGCAGGTGGCTTAATCGAAACTATGTACTTATGTGTAGAAAATATAAATCAATATGGAGGGTGCTGACAGTATCACCTAGAATTTAAAAAAACATAAACAAATATAGCTGTAATCTGGTGGTTAAATCGACAACCAGCCTGGTGGGTTAATTAATATACTAGCGCCACCTAGGTGTTGAAAACATATGAAATCCACGATGGAAGTCAAATGAAGGCGAGAGGCAAACTCTAAAACAAATGACAAAAAAACCAATACAATGGCACGAGTATTGGTGAGGTGTGGTGGGGATGTTCTCTGGAAATGTAAATCTTTTAAAATTATCTTCTTTACATTTTTTTTGGGATCTTTAAAAATTTTTATAATAGTTTTTAGTAATACATTTTTGGGAGTTTATTTAATTTTTTCTCGGGTTTTTGTTTGATGGTCAAAGGTCTAATGTTAGGAGTCCTTAGTCAAGCACTTTTGGCTCAGAGTCACTGATCCCGGACTCCTGCTCTGATTCTAAAAGGCAAAAATTTCAGGGGGTTCGTTTTTGCACCTGGGAGAAAAGGGAAATTTTAAGGGGAAAAAATATTTTTGGGTAAAATAATTGATATCTTAAGCGGGTTTTTGGGTAAAATAATTTATCTCTGAAGTGACTTTGGAATAAAACAAGCGATTTCAGAGAAAAACGAGAAAATTCCCAGATGGCCGCCATTGGCTCCCGAATCCCTATAATGAATCCTGCTCCAGAAGTCTCCATGGCCTACTACTCATGAAGTATGCCACCCCAAAAGAATGCAGAAAATGCTTCGTGACAAACTTCCATTGAAAGATCAAAATTTTGTCCAAAAGCCTCCAGTTTTTATTATAATTTTGAATTGAACATGTTCCACAACACTGCATTTTTTTAAATTTGTTAAGTAATTAAAATATATTGTGACATCGTGACTTTAATGTTTTTAAGGATACATTTACACATGTGGCTGATTCGTTTACTTAAATGACCGAATGAAAAACTGAAAATCAAATTATGCTAGAAATAAAAAGCATGGCTACTTAAAAGTATTTGCCAAATAACATTAGTTATGCTAACATATATTAAATAAAAAATAAAAAAGGTAACATTAAAAAGCATCTACTTTAATGTCGCATATCTATTTTGTGTTATAAACCAAGCTTGCATATGTTCATATAAGTAAATACTTGGTACTATTTCACTTACCAAGTTTTAAATTTTTTAAATTCATATTAAATATTTAAGACAAATTTAAGTATAATAAATTTAGATATCGTATTCGTTATTACGGATTAAAAGCTTATAGGCCCTATTAAATTTTAAAATCCCATTAAAGTTTGAGTTTGGAACTTCTTTGCAATCGTTTTGAAAAGGTAATAAAAAGTTAAATATGAACCAATAATACAACTCCGAAGTAGACTGTCGAATATAGAAATTTGCGGAAATTATAACTGGAGTGTATTAAAAATATAAACATACACCAAGTTGGGCTGTAAAGACCATACAGGTGGATTCGTAGGAGGGACCTATTAAGGGAAAAATATATATTTTAAAAAAATTACGATTCATGTGAGTGAAAAATGCATGTTGTGAATGCTAATATTTAAGCAGTATTGCTCATTAACTGCGATAATTAGTAGTAAAATAGCATAAATCCATTGACTCATGAGTTTAGACGCCTGATTTCGACATGAGACTCATCGCTTCGACGCCTGATCTCAAATCCCAGTTAAATTTTTACCTACCAAACTTCCAGAACTGTACCAGAAAACTGTCGTGAAATGAACGAAATAGACTGCGGAAAACTGAGGTTGTTTCATTTACATAAAAATAATAAGAATTTATTTCCAAAATTTGTTTAAGGTGACACAGCAATGCTGATCTTGTTCCTCACACAGCTTTCCGTGAGGATGGAGACATTGGATGGAGTCGAGATCACCGGAGAGAAACCAGATCGAAAAAATTTCCTGCAGTTCATCAGGGAAGCAATGACTATAGTCGACTGGTACGTGAGAGACAACCTAGAAACGGTTGTGGTGTACGCTGATGTCGACCTTAACACCATGCAGGACCTCACTCTCAGCTCGCTACATTCATCAGTAATGCCACTGTATGTTCTCAACCAGTCAGCTCCCTGGGGTGACAACATGCCCACGCGAAGTGCGGCGTTTGTAATTCTGTCCGACAGTGGCGATGTCAGTGTGTTTATGGATCATTTGGATAAAGTATGTATCCTCTTCATGTGAAACACGCTATCCCTGGTAGTATTTGTGGATGTTAATTTCACTTACCGCTGTGGTGATATTGAGTTTCCATTGCTGTTGGCCAGCTGGAAGAAACACGAAACTCTCAATTCTTTTGAGATAAGCACAAACACAAAGTGCAATAAGTTTGGTAAATCAGTTGTAGCTGAACGCTTTAATACGTTCTTAAGTGAGGGGAAATCAATAGATGTGACAAATCCCAATAACGAATATGAAAAATCGTCATTCAATGCTATGGGATATCCAGTAACATGCCCTGCATTCAACTATCCTCCATTCTCGTCTCTAGTGACGAAGTCAACTGGGGAAAAAGAAGTGAGTGGAATGTTAGGTACTATGTTCAATATTTTCAGATATTCAATTAACATTTCTCTATACAGTGACCTTAATTATTTTAAAGATCAATCCAAATGGGTTTTGCCCAGTTCTTTTACTACTAATATTGATATTGTCTTGCCATTAGGTATTCTTCAGTAAAATTATTTAAGGGACGCTGTGTACCCATATGCAATAGAGAAACTTGTATTGATTGTTCCGAAGGCCCAGCAGTTACCAGATTGGATTAAATTATTGTTGCCATTTAAATATCAGCTGTGGATATTATATTTGTGTACTTTCCTCTTTCTTGTCACATTTGGAAGATTCCAGTCGTATTTTGCTTGGAGAAAGACACGTGCGTTTTTAGATTCTTTGGAAATATTCAGACTCTTTTTCCTAGGAATGTCATATCACGAGGTCACATCTGCTGGTTTCAGAATGTGTATATTTTCTGTTATGTTGTTCAACATTGTCTTGAATAACGCTTACGCGGGATCGTTTACCAGTTTTCTGACAGTTCCACGGTACTATTCTGACACAAACACAATTGCTGGCATTGAGAAAAGGGGTCTATATGTAGGACTTTCTGCTCGGTATGGATCTAATGTGTTGGTAGATTTAAGAATTGGGCTCGCCAACACTGATCCTGATGATAAACCTTCTTCTTTGCTCTGGTCTAGATTCGTTAGACTTGATACACTGGGGGAAGGTCTAAGTGCAACAATAACACACAGGAATTTAAGCGTTCTGCATTTCTTTACGGGGGCGCTGTATGAAGTAAGCAAATCTGAATATTACCTGCACAGTCGACCATTGCTGCACATAGTAGAACAGAATGTCTTCAACCTTTACCTTGCTGTCATCACACGAAGAGAGTTCCCTTTTTTAACAAACTCGATCGTTTCTTGTGGTCTTTAAGAGAGTCCGGTATGTTTGAAAAGATTTACATTAAAGATTTTATGGAAGTTATATCAAATAAGCAGCGACCTGATTTATTTTTGAAGTCTCTTAATGCCAATCACTTGGAGACATTTCTCATGATGTTTGTTGTCGGATATATAGTCAGGATCACTGTATTTATTTTGGAATTAAAATTTCCAGGATGTGAGTTATTGGAGTGATAAAATTTTATTATATATAAGCCAATAATTTTGTGTGTGTCTATGCATGTCGCTGTATCATAGAAGATTATATATTTCTTAGATTTTTTGTGTTTGCTCTCCGAAAATGACTTACTATGGCCAGTATGAAAATGTTTTAATTTTGCCTTGCAGTAACTAACTCACATTTATACTTGTATAAAGAAACTTCTCTATACTCTCTATATCGTGTGTATTCGAAACATATTTATATAATTATTATATTAATAAAATACAGCCTATTTACGACAAAATTTTATAGAATAGTGGCATCGCTTGTGTTTTAAATACATGTTCATACATTAAAATGCTAGCACAAATTAATTGTGATAAAATTTATGTTGTAAATTTAATTTCAATTTAAAGCAAGCATATTGTCTATTTGCGGTTCCTTCACACTTTCATAATTAAACCTCGGAAAATTCATCCCATATAAGATGTGCTTGGTTCTTTCTAGAATATGTTACATATCACAAGCATTTTTTCTTGTGTTAACATAAAAGTACCTTGTTTACGGTTAAACAGAATTTTTACATATATTTTATTTCTAAATTTTAATATTTAATTTGTAATTAATAAGATTAAAAACGGAGAGAAAATAGGTTTGTTGGTATTGCTTACTAAGAACTAGTTCCCACGAAAAAGATTATTACACTCAGTGCGCAAGAATACGGTACCTCGTCCCGTTGGTGTAATTGTCTAGACTCGGGAAGCTGTATTTGCATGAGGCGGAGGAATATCCCGGAAGTTTAAATTTAGCAGGACTGCAGAAAAGTTGGAAGTAACTGCGAATGTAGTGCAATGTTAAATTTACGTACTTTTTCTGTGGTTTTGCTAAATTGTAATACATATTTTGTTAACAAAAGCTATTACTTATAATACCATCCATTTCAGAAAGAACTCTGTAATTTTCATGTGGTAACTCTGTACTTGCATGACACGCACATAAGTAGAAAACTGATGTAATTTTGTTTATTATTAAGATAATTATATTCTTTAACAAACATATAATAATTTAACATATTATGTTGATGTGATTAATAATGATCATATATATTAATGGATTCTGTATTTGTATTTATAGCATTTTACTCCCCTTCAAGTGCTTAAAGATTTTCTCCTGCACGTGTGTTAGGAGTTATCAGTACAGCCTAAATGCACTGAAATTTTTTAAATCTTGGTGTTTTAAGCCAAAATAACTGTCTATGTGACACTGATATGTGATTACGATAAGACAGATGACATTTGATAACAGTTAGGCCTGGATATTAGCCCAAACGACGTTCTATTCCTACTCACTTAGCCAATATTATACTCAGAAGGAATGCAAAATGAACAGACGAAATTATACACAATATTCTATTTTGCAGACTTATTATTTTTTCTTCCACCGCACACTTTCGTTTAGTGTTATCTCAAATATTTATGTTTACTATTTACGAGACAGTTCTATCGGCAGGAGTAATTGTTATATCAGGAGGAATGCGAAAGGTACAGTCAAAATAATACACAATATTGTATTTTGCAGGCATATTATTTTTACTTACACTGCAGACTATCATTTATTGTAATTTCTAATATTTATGTTAACTATTTACATGAAAGTTCTATTGGCAGAAGCCATTGTTATTACATACAATAAATATATTAAATTTCAGTGCCACTACATGCGTGTAATTGTTGGTAAATACATTTTTCTTATCTTGTTTATCTATTTAAATTGTGGTGTCAAATTTTCTAATGACCAATGTTTAAAATATTTTCAAAATCGTTAAATTATTGTTAATCTTATGTCTTAATGCAGCATTTTTAAGTTGTAGTTTTAAACAAATTGTAATAAAATATCTATTGAAATGTAAACATTGTTTAATAGTTGGCAGTATGGTACGCAATGTAATATGTAAGAGGAATTTTTGAATGTGCTACAAGTTTTGGCCCTATATTACTTTGATAAATTCAAGTTGGACAGTGTTCTATAAAATAACCTGTTTCGAACGTTAGCATCGACATATTGGATCCTGGGTGTCTTAGCTGGTCAGCCAGGATTGCTGATCCAGCTTACTGGAAATGTAGTAAAATGGTTATGTTAAGAGACTGCTAGCGTCAAGAGGTATCTAAGCTATTAATTAAGGCAGACGGCGTGTGCGTGGCGCTAAAAAAAATAGGGCCTTGATCAGTATTATTCGTGTAAAAGGACTTTCCAAATCACGCAATAGTAGTAGGGCTTAGTATGTTCATGAACAGGAGCCAGGAACTGGAGCCGACCGTCATCTTGGATTCGGTGCAAGGGGATCCGGGAGAGGGGCCGGCCATTTTACCCAAAATTCACTTTTTCCCTAAAATTTTTCGTTTTTTCCCCAGCTGCAAAAATCCAACCCCCTAAGAATTATTAAAACATTATTTAAACGTTATTAGAACTTTCCAGTCCCACAGCTGCCCTCTTGGATTTCATTTCAGTATGCAATTTTTCACTTAATGCTCTATCATTCCCTCTTGTTTTTATCATGTTCTATTATTCAACCTAGTCGTCCGCCATCTTTGTAGGACTTATAAAAAGTTCAATTTAGTCACTTCGTTCCACCTCGTGTCGAGACTTAGAATAATGTTTAACCTTGTATTGGACTTAGATAAATCCCTACTATGTACAGAACTTGTAAAAATTTTACCATTCTTCCCATAGCAGGAGACCAGGATCAGTGACTCCAAGCCAGAAGAGCTGAACTCAGGACCTTTGACCTTGAAAAATAAAAACGCGAAAAAAAAATTCAATATATTCCCAAGATTTTTTTATTTAAATTAATTTTAATAATTAAAAAATTTTAAGGCGTAAGTATTGAGTGTTATATATCAATAGACTCGTCTTTTCAAGGTGCATACGATCGTGATATCATATATATTATGAAACATGAGTCACACGTTGCCCTCCCCACCTTATCCGGGTTTAGGACCGGCCAAACTACAATGA
This sequence comes from Dryococelus australis, assembly GCA_029891345.1. NCBI lineage: Eukaryota > Metazoa > Arthropoda > Insecta > Phasmatodea > Phasmatidae > Dryococelus > Dryococelus australis. The sequence goes on along the minus strand of CM056998.1, from coordinate 60,569,908 downwards.
TATAGTGCAGGCCAAGTTACAACACTTAAAAATCTCGCAATCAATGGTGACATTTTTTTAAAGTCAGCATAATTTTTTTTTTATAAAAAAAAAGAATGGAGGTAATCCAAACACAAATATATACAGTAGGCACTATGTCCCCAGACAGAATCTGTTAAAATCATATACACATTTTCTACATGATCAGTACTCCTAGACAGATTCCTTTCTGTGCAGTTGGCGGGTCATATTCACCTGTTGTAGGTCAATTTTTTTTTGTTTCCCCTCTCCTCTTACCATCCCAGAAAGCTATCGAAGTAGACTTCCCCGGAATGGTCGTCTGGATCATTGGGTACAGAGTCCTACCACAACAAGACGAAAAAAAAACTCCCTCTTGGATGAGCTCCGGTGTGCTGCAAAGCCAATTTTTAGCCAGAGTACCCGCATGGCAATATATTCATTACATCAACACATACTTGGCTCTTCTCGTCCATCATACAAGTGTGAATTTATTAGTGCACTCTGAATACAACTGCTTTTTGTGCGACCTTATGGCTTGTACAATAACTCGCAAAGCCTTCTCTCTGTTTATAAAACTGGCATAGTCTTTGAAAGTAATCTTGTTCTTAATAATGAACATCTGAATTCATTTAGCCTTCTTGTTAACATCGCCTGGGCATCTATAGGCATACAAATTTGCACGCAGGCATACGATCTCTGTCATAAGTACACCATTACACTCGTATTTGAACTTGCCGATTGCATTTTTGTTCTTGATTGAGTAGCAAAGATGGTTAGTGGAATATTCACTGGTCTCAAATTCGTCGAGGAAAGCCTGATCATAAGACATGTCATGATAAAAGTCTAGAGTTATTATCTCGTAGATAGAACTGTCAGAGATCAAGCCAACATAAATAGGCTTGTCGAACAGGATAGCCTCATGCTCTAACTTCACGAACAGCAGGTTCTCGGAATAAATTATTCAATGTTTGAAGGCTTGTTTTGCAACAAGTTTCTTAAGTCACTTCTCATTGTAGACGAGGCTCATTCTTTGTCTATTACGTTCCTTTTCCATGAGCTTAACATAGACTGTGTTGTTTGCCAGTTTGAAAAAGTATTTTTAAAAATCGTTTGCTGCTGCGACACGTCTTGCGGTATTCAACTGGATGTATGGCTGTAGCCAGGGACACTCCTCGAACTCTAGTACACGGTGATTCTTCTTAATTTTCAATCCATGGGTGATGTCTTGTTTGAGTGTGACATAGTGAACTAAATAATATTTCTTCCTCGGCAGTGTAGTCATCAGTCTCGTCTGCTTGGATTGTGGTGGACATTCACTAATTGCCAGAAAGGGCAAGTCCATATGTTCACTGTGCAGTCCAGGCTGGCAACTTACATCACGTTCAATGATGTATACCACAGGCGAATTGTCAGACCTGCCCATGATGTCCAGGTCAATATTGGCCCACTCTAAAAGTCTTATAGGTAGAGGCAAACTCATCGCCCAGCAGTACAAATTGTTGGCGTCCATGTACATAAGGTATTTTGCCGGTTTATAAGGGACATAGTTCTCGCCATCATACATGTTCGCAATACAATGCCTCCTCGCAAACTGAACCATGCCGCCTCTTATCCCATTCTCGAGAAATATGTACATGTCGTTATCAGTCAAAAGTTCGAGTTTCATTGTAGTCGCCTTCAGAATGGCATCAAATGCGTAGCCAGATATAATTACATAATGAACACAGTCCAGTCCATATATTTCTAGGCAGAGGCCACAGAAGTTTTCAAAATGCATCAACGAGTAGCAGAAAATATGCTTTCATGTAGATTTTAGAGTACTGCTTCAAGGTTCGGCAGTCAACTTTTTTCCACACTTGCTAAGCATGAGTGTACTCCGTATCATTAATGTTCGCATCTGTCAGCCTATTATAAAACTTCTCCTTTGACGGTAGCTCTGTCTTGTCCAGTCTCTCGATGCTGTAGATATAATCATATGGGAAGGCTCCCTTCCTTTTCACTAGAGCCAGCTCATCAGAACTGAAGAATTTAGATGTGCTTTTGAACTTGTTTGCTGGCAGGTTCCCTGCTAGGGTTGACAAGCTTCTGGCTATAAAATGGAAACTGTAGATAAATTGAATACTGAACTTCTTTCCAAGCGATTTTCCAAATGTAATCATCTTCTCTTCATTATGTGGTGTAATGGCGATGCCTTTGTTGTCATTATGCCAGTTCTCTGAAGATGAGATTTTCATTAAATGTTAGGTTATGGAAAAATACCGGAAGCCTCTTCGGTCATCTTCTGAGCAAATTGCAGTTGTTACGGGTTGCTCTCATATACTTGCCGATAACGTGAGGTCGTGGTGGTGGTGGAGTCATTTTGAGTCATTTTTGAGTCTTTTTGAGTAATTTTTTTATTCATTTTGAGTCAGTCCTGGGTGGAGCGAGTCACTCTGTAGGAATCAGTTGCCTGCTTTAATTGTGACCATGGGTTCAAGTTGAATGAAGATAACACGAGGACGAAATATACACTGTAAATATAATGAGAAAATTACCTGACAAGTGTAAAGTAATATTCACAAACTTGTTCGAGAAACATAATTACGGATTAGGTAAAATTACACCGGAGTAAAATTCACGTGCAAGGTAGTGGAAAATCCCATACATGGATTGGGAAAATTACCTTGCGAAGAGTGAATCTCTTCATCCATTTGCAACTTTTATATAATTGTATTTGATCTATTTTTACCTTAAAATTAATTTTTATTGTTTAGTCATACAAGCTGTCCAGCATGGTAGAATTACCGCACTCTGGAGTAAAATTCACGTACATAGCGGTGGAAAATCCCATAAATGGGTGGGAAAATTACGTTACGACGTGAGCATCTCTTCAGTATTGTCTCAACAACTAAGTGGGATAATGGGCGGAAGAAAAAAATCCTTTAACACGCTAATATTCACTGATGAAGTCACACTGGCGTCGTGGTGTAATGAATAGCGCATCGGTCTATCTTGATAGAGGACCATGGTTTGCGCACACCCGCCAGCAACTGTCTAGGATTTTAGAGTTGAGGTTTCGGTTACCAGAGAATATAGGTAATAAAGAGTTAACTGTACCAATACTCCGGGATGTTTTTAAATATAATTTTATTTTATATTATAGTTAATATTCCCTCACTTGTATGGGATTTTCCCTTACTTGTATGGGATTTCGTCCCTTTCGTCAGGAACTTATGTATATTTACTCTGCATATAAGAGGTAATTTTACCTCACATTTAGAGGTAATTAGCTTCCCTTACATGGAAGGGAAATTTACCTCAATTTTGAGAGTGTATTTTTAAGTTTTAAAAATATATTTTCTGACAGCGGAGCGGTGATAAGTTAGCGGTAGCGAGTCGGCAGAAGTTTATTCAACTCGTCGGGTAGTCTCCATCCCTTGCTAGCCATAATGTTTATTGTTTACGAATTAAAGCTAATTTTTTCCGTGGCAACTCGCATGTGAGGTTTTCTTTCTCCTGTAGATTATTACGAAATTGACTTTGGTGTAAGCGTTTGTTTCACATTTGACGTGTCTGTTTATAAGTGTGATCGACTAAACAAAAATTTATGCTAGAATTTATTTTTCATGAGTGAAATATTCCAAGCCATGTTAGTTAGCGGTGGTGCCGGTCGTGGCTCCATAATCGTCGAGATGAAAGGCAATCCTTCGTATTCACAATACAAATCAATGTTAACTTCTACATGTCTGAACAACAACTATGGTATCAGCATCCATCACATCTCCATATCTAAATTCTCCCATCGCTCGCAAAACACCGTCCGATATTTTCTAAGACCGAGAGAAAAATGATACTGTTTTATTAATTTTTGGGCTTCGAACTCAGGTCCCTACAGCATACCTAACAGATACAGATTGCTTAAAAGTTTGTACGAGCTGCGCATGAATACTAAACACTGCACGAATGCACCGCATTATTAATAAAATTACGAACCTTGTATTTCATGTAAAGAGAAAATCATGTACAAAGTTCGTTGAATTGATCCAGGGCCCAGGTCAGTATTCGAACTGGGGTCCCTATATCACCGTATATCATGTTTATTCTTTGTCGACAAACTTTGTCTAACAGCCCACATTTATTCCGAATTTCATCCAGCGATTTTTAATAAAGTATCACTTAGGTGACACTGGCAAGCCAGTAGGGTTCCGTCTTGCATTCTCAATTATTGTGAAACGGTAAAAATTTTTCCTGAAAACACATTTTTTGAGAGCAGTACATTCCCTGCACTTAATTTTTTGGTTGACATCTAATTAAGTATCTCAAACATCACCCATATTGCTGGTTATCATTAGGATTGCTTTTTGAGTGAGTTTTGACATAGGAAACAGTAGAATATAAAATAATGAATTAATTTTCGACACTGAATACTACGTACAAAATTATAATTTTGTGTGCATTTGAAAAATAAAATGTGTCACAGGTACTGCGTGATACGTTAGTGTTTGCTCAAAAATATACACTCTGGCTAAGTAATAGTCTTTTACACAAGTTTAGTGCGTGCGCGCATGTCTAGGGTATCGACTCACGACTCTGTGCGTACAGGGCTGCGAACTTTTCACACCTGTGCGTAAATAAGTTTTATCAGGTATGTTTAATTCCTTTCAACATGCGTGAGTACGTACATAAGCCAAATTTTTTTTTTACATGAACACGCAATGAAATACATTACGTTATAATATAGGCTATTCACGGTAAAATGAGCACTTTTGAACGTCCTGCTTATGATCTACAGGTATGCACGTTATATATTCTTCCGCCTTATGTACGATTAACATTGTCAAGGGCCTCGTCACTTTATTCATACCACGGTCAATTAAAATTGTGAAATTATTATAAAAAGTAAATATTTAACAAATCTGCTCATTTTTACAATTGGATGCATTAAAAAAAACACAAAACGAGAGAAATAATTTAAGTTATCAGAAATAGTTTTATAACACTTTTTATTCGACATTAAGATACGGAACTACTTCCTATCCATCGTTACCAACTTTACTGGGTGCATGTCACTTGGGGCGCCCGTTATAATATATGTAGGTAAGAGCAGTTACATTTTTCTAAGATTGATTTCAAAAGGAAGTGCTCACTTTATCGTGAACAGCCTTTACGTATGAGTGATGTATGGCGACATGAGCGTTTACGCGAACCAAGGCCGAGTTGGACGACAGGATGCCTCGGCACTCTTCCACCCCAGTCAGCGTACTAAACTCGCCTTGCCTTTGTGATAAGCTGCAGCCAGTGTGCTTGGCCACACTTGGCCCTGTGCCAACCTTGCCAGCGTACTACACTCATATTGCCTTCGTGAAAAGCTGCAGATAGCGTGCTTGGTCATACTTGGCACTGTGCCACGCTAGCCAGCGTACTATACTCACCTTGCATTCGCGTAAAGTTGCAGCTAGCGTTCTTAACCAAACTCGGCACTGTGCCACTCTAGGCAGGGTACTACAATGGCCTTGCCATTGTCATGAAATGCAGCCAACGCTCTTAGTCACACTCTGCACTGTGCCTCCCTAGTCAGCGTACTACACTCGCCTTGCCTTTGTGATTAGCTGCAGCCAGCGTGCTTGGCCACACTCGACGCTCTGCCACTCTAGCCAGTGTACTACATTCGCCTCGCCTTGCCTTTGTGATAAGCTGTAGCTAGCGCGCTTGGCCCCACTCGACAGCGTGCCACCCTAGCCAGCATACTATACTAGCCTTGCCATCGTGATAAGCTGCAGCAAGCGCGCTTGTACACCTTCGGGACTGTATCGCCCTAACCAGAGTACTACATTTGCTTGCCTTTGTGATAAGCTGCAAGCCAGCGCGCTTGCCCACACGCGGCACTGTGCCGCCATAGACAGCATACTACACACGCCTTGCGCTTGCGATAAGCTGCAGACAGCGCGCTCGGTCACACTTGCACTGTGTCACCCTATCCTGCGTACTACACTCGCCTTGCCTTTGTGATATGCTTCAGCCAGCGGGTTTGGCCAAACTCTATACTGTGCCATCCTAGCCAGCGTACTACACTCGCCTTGCCTTTGTGATAAGCTGTAGCCAGCGCGCTTGGCCATACTCGGCACATAGCTAGCTCTGTGCCGGTGCAGACATGCTAACATTTCTACGTGTTGACTTATGCTATCCGACACATCGGATAGCATAACTCGGAAACATGACTCAAATTTTTAAAAGCAAAGGATGGATCACCAACACAAAATAAATGTCTTTAATGAAAAAAATAATTATATGTAGGCTATATATGAAAACTGAATAATAAATAATGTATTATGGCTGTCTTTTATTTTTAAGGAACACATTTTCTTAATATTTTTAGAAAGAAGTAGGTTCTTAAAAAGTAAGACTTTCAAAATAAAATTTTTGAAAATAAGTATGGGATAGTAAAAATGAAATATTAATATGCATTTTAAAATAACCACGACAAAATATTTATTTATGTATAGACCCTGAGTCCAGATCTGATGGCTCGGATTCAGTGATTCGTGTCTCCTGTTCTGGGAAAAATGGCAATATTTTTACAAGTCATTTACGAAGTAGGGATTTCTGAAAGTCCAATATAATGTTTTAAAATTATTCTAAATTTCGACATGGTGGAACGAACGTGACTAAATGAAAAATTTTACAGGTTTACGTGATTAAAACAAGACTGAATGACAGAGCATGAAGTGAAAAATGATGTACTGGAATCGAAGATGGCAGGCGGAGGACCGGAATGTGTTAATGATTTTTTAGTTTTTTGCAGCTGGGGGAAATCGAAATTTTCTAGGGAAAAAAAGTGAATTTTGGGTAAAATAATTGATTTCTGAAGTGATTGTTAGGTAGAATAATTTATTTATCAAGTAATTTATTTGGGTAAAAGAAGTGATTTTGAGATTTAAAAAATGGCCGGTGAAGCTTCCGGATCCCCTTGCACTGGAGTCCAAGATGACGATCGGCTCCGGCTCCGATTCCTGGCTCCTGTTCATGAAGATACTATAGCGACGGTGCTGCTGCGCCATCGCTATTAGTGCATAGATTCACCACCCGTAGCGCCCGATAGTTTCGCTTCTCGCCGCTCAGTTTCAAATTCCCTACTTCTTGGTTTTCCCGTCTCCCCTTCACTTGTTGCTTCAAGTGGTAATCGTTGGAGGGGTTCTGTAAAGGCCCTTACACAATTGAAAACTTTAACATTTGACTTTACCATTTGACTTTACGTTTGCTTTCCGACATGTTGTTTCTTATGGAGCTTGACTTAATGGAAGTGTCAAAGGTAAAGTAAAGCACTCTTGACTTTACAATTTCGAATAGTTTAAATTTAAAGTCAAAGTCAAGCTGCCATTTTGCAGAGAATCCAACAGAGATTATGTGGAAAGTGCATTATTTTATTGTAAGGTGATTTTAATATCGGTATATTAAATAAAGCGCGTCTTAAATTAAATAAATGGCAAACAAATATAATGTAAAGAGGAAATATATGAATTGACATATTTTAATAAAGTAAACAAATGAGTTTTTTTGTTTGAAATAAACTTTTAATATAAATTTTAAGCGTTTAAAAAAAAAGGTGCGTAAAATGTATTCCTGGATAATATAATTATTTACATAACAAGATACACATTTTTCCGAAGCTCACAGAACCGATGCTCAATTGTCTTAACTCTGACTTTACAATATTGTATTGTGTATTGGTGGTTTCGTCAGACGAAAGGAAACGTAAAGTCAAATGCTAAAGTTTTCTATTGTGTAAGAAGCTTAAGTCAGCTGGTGTGTGAGCTGTGACTCCTCCGGGACTTCTTCTTCTACCACCGCGACTGATGGCTGCACCTTGAGACATCAGACCACTACCATGGAGTGTGATTTCGTCGGTTAAAATTTAAATTCGGCGCAGTGCGCCTCTGCACTTTAAATTCATTTACGATCTTTTGATTGATTGCAACAGGTAATTTTCACGCTTTGCTAGGATGGGAAGAGAAGCGGTTAGTTGTGGACGGCATGTTTAATTTTTGGGCTAGCTTTGTTTGTTCCCAGTTGGTCTCGTAATGATCGTTGGGCCCACGATCTTGGAAACGATCGTTTTGTATTTTGGTACGTACGTTTGCTCACGTATATTTTTAATCACGGTTTTGTATATTACCGTACGTATTTGAGACTTTACAAATGCGTAGTCTAGCTCAGCGATCGTTGCCCCCATTCGGCTCGCCCGGCCGTGGAGTTTGTGCGCTGCTTGTCCACAGCTCGTCGTGTATGCGCGTGGTAGATAATCATGTTTTAAAATTTGTGTTGTTCAGAATTTTACAATCAGGTGCCTTTTTTAGGCCCACGTAATATTTCGGGTGCCACCTGATTGATAGTAACTTTTTAATAATACTTTTTTATTCAGTTTTTAAAAGTGTTTTTTTTTCTAGAGCTTCGCCCTTTAATGGGCCAAACTGGTCGCGATCGTACATTTATATAGGGTTTGGAATGAATATTTTTTGTATGTTTTAAGGCGTTACGCATTTTTAAATCCCGGCGTTAGAACTCTATGCGTCAATACTCTGTTGACGTAATAAATGATTCGAGAACCCTAGTAACTGAGACTTCCCTTTACGTTCGAGTATGGTATACGGGTAAAGTATGCGTCCCGTAAAAGTAAATGAACATAATGCGATGCCAAATAAACACTTCTCAGCTTATGTCAAGCCTAATGTAATTTCCACGTCTTAGGCGTTTGTGAATTATTGTTAATTACTTTGAAGTCTTACAATCTGCTATCGAGTTGTGATTGTTTGAATTGGAAAATTAATATTGCTGGTATTTTTAACTGATTGCAATTTTTAGGTGCTATATTCTTTCGAGAGGTAAAACATTGTAGTCATTTGGAGAAGTATTACTAATATTGCTAGTCGATCGGCACGTGATTTTAACAAGAGTGAATCAACTACATTTTTGTCATATTTTATTGTTTTTATGGGCAGTTTTCTAATATAAACTATTACTAAAAGGAATTTTATATATTTTGTTATTGTAATTTATGTTTGTCACACAATTTTACTGAGAAATCAGTGCACTATGCTCTACTACTCGCAATTCCTGGCGTATAGCAATAAGTTTTATATGATGTTCTACTAGATCTTTCTTCGTGTTTCAGGGTAGATGCAGTGCGAATTTGCAGATAAGTAAAGCCTATATTAAGTTGCATATGGCAGCAGTTTTATTTAATTTCTGCAACAATTGTTTAAGATTTTGATAATTTTGTCCTACTGAACTTACTTGGAACTTTGTCCACGCGTCCCTCAGAAACGAGTTTAAATGTATTTACCAATTAACTTTATTAACTGAGAATACGATTGACTGATAAAGTGAACTAAAGTGAGATATATTTTTAATATGCATACTTAGTAGAACTTTGTATTGAATGTGTGCTGCGTATGTTATTATTGCTAAACATTTAGTCTGTATGTTTTGTATTAACGATTTATTAGTAATAATTGAATTATATTCAATCATTGGATTGTTTGTTTCGTTGGTAGTCTGTGCAGTAGAAGTATTCTCTATCATTATTACAGTGTCTTTCATGTGTTATGCTGTGAGTGGAAACTCCATTTTCAGAGTATAGTGAACTCTTGCAGATATTTTTACGATCAGTACATATTTACATATTTCTTTAATATTACTGTCTTCTCACCCAGACGATTAATATTACTAGTGATCTCACACTGATATCTGCGTTTTATATAACTTGTATACAGATGTACTAAATACTTAATCAATTCAGTCTGCAAAACAAAACATACGTTTCAGTTGAGCCCATACTAGGGGCGTTTCCCACTATTACCATCCTACAATACAACAGCATGAAAACGTTACATCGATCAAGAACAAACACTAAGGTGCCATACAGGACCCTAGTAACAGCCGATACATCCTAAACATAACTTTATGATGCTGGACCAGGGATTCACCGCCTGTAAGCACTGACGGCACTTGTTTTTTCGTAATCAAGACGCTTCCAGGAAGTTAACGATCATATATACCAAAACCTCGCGTCGTTTCAAATGGTGCGAAGAACGCCGTCAATGAACCGTGCAGAAGAGGAAGGTCTTATGGAGAAACGAGTTACAGAATGCGAGCTGGCACTCCAATAGACTTGTGTGAACCTGCATATAACATAACAAACTGAATTTACCCAGATGTCTTGCGTCGACAGCGAGGATTGGTGGTAGTATTGAAATAGACTAAAGTTGTTTCCCTTGGTTTGGCCGTAGGTTGTTAGTTTTTTGTCTATGAACAGATGGACTCTGAGATGTTCCAATACATTTCCGACTATAGCCTTACTCCCACGCTGTGATAACAGTTTAGAATACGCCGGTTTCGATGTCAGCGTTATATTTAACATATCCGTAATTCCATGCCTGTTGCGTCGTGGTTTGAACAAATAGAACCAATAAATAATTTTCAGTGAAATATGGAACATTTCTTTGCGTGCCAGACCACTCGACCAACAGACAATCGCCAACCATTCCCACTCTGCACAAGTACTCGAAACTAATTCCGCCAGCTGTGTACCAAGACTTAAAGAAGAGCCAAACCTGAAGGGGTAAAGTGGTAATAAAGCTGAGGGAGGTCTGCCAACCTTTACACGGGTGTCAACTTTTAATCCATCAACGTTGTATATCCGGTTACTTTAGCAACGTAGCTGAGTTATTATCAGAATCAGTTAATCTCATATTTGGGCTCTGCATTTTACTTTGCAACAGGCTCTCTACCAATAAAATTGTCTGGTCAGTGTGCGAAAAATTCCTGTAGTGAACGTTTCCCAACGAGAAACTTGCACACAAATTCAGTTCTCTGCGTGTAGAAGCGCTGGAGCACTTGATTGCGCGTTCTAAAGCCACTCTCACTGGTTTCTGTTTACCATTCGCGCGAAACAGTCCTGGATAAGAGGATGGCTGAACGTTAGGTGTCTTATTGTGAACTCGCCAGTTGAAATAGAAGTACGCCAAGTTAGTTCAGAGTACCGGTCACGCCCGAAAAATTTACGTTATACGTAAGTTTAAGAGCACGTGAGCGACTAAAATTTACAATGTGGCTATCCCACAAACACACTGCGTAGAGGTTTAACTCACTCTTGGCAGTGTCGCAAAACTGCAGAGCAATTATTACAAGCATGGTCCTAGAGGAAAACTTTTACACGCGTTATTTCGGTGAGTAGGCATGACAAAGATAAAATTGGAAAATGGCGGCAGGCTTAGTTTGATTCAGTAAACTGAAAGAAAATGTGCGTGTCCTGGTTACAGACACTGATGTTAAAGTACAAATTATGGGTGGTAAAACCATTCTTTATGTAAAACGTATATTTTATATACTACTGTTTTGTGACAGTGTTTACGATATGGTCACGACAAGTGTAGCGTATTTACACTTATAATTCTTTAAACATGGTTATTTAGTGTAGCTTGGATATTATAAGCAGCATTACTTGGATAGGTACAATTTTGACAGGAACTACATAAACGTCCGTAATTCTATTTACATTATCGTTCCAAAATAACTTTTCGTCTAGCATTGCTGAGTTATATTGCTATATAATTTACTGACGGAGTAGCGTTTTAGAGCACGACCTTGTTACGAATATTCGGCGCAATCAAACAGCTATTTTATTCACGCTGGAAAAATGTCGCGCTCCAAGAAAAAGTACGTATTTTTAAGTCCAGCATTCGTAATTTAATAAAACAACCGAAGGTGTTTGTTTAAGAGGTAGCGAGTTCAGTTTACATTCGAGAGGTCGTAGTTACGAACCCAGCCAATAATTCTGGATATGATTACTTCGAAAATGGTCTCCACCCTATTCTAAACAAAAGTTGGCACAGTTTCTAAAAAAACGCGAGCTTTCAAAGATTATGACTAGAAAAGGAAAATAGGAAAACTTCACTAAACAAGTACACGTTCAACTTGTCTTGCACTGGATATCAGAAACCAGACGTTTACGCCAGCGTTGCAGTCAGTAATCTCAAAGTGTACAAGCGAATGAGAAAAAGATGTGCTCTGATCTATTTGACGAGTCCCTCTCGCTTGCGAGTCGTGGCGTAAATGGCAGCTAATGGTATAGATCTGAATGAAGCACAGAAGTTGGTAATGAAGTTTACTGCAGTGCTCACTCGCGATTTGCCCGACGTAGCGCTTGCTTAACGGATCGAATGCATGTACCGAGCGATTTGGGAAGTTATTGAGCACTCGACTCGCTGACACATTTTCCAACAAGTGAGGCACGATCTGAGGCACGATCTTCATCTGTATCTGCTGACTCAACACAACCTGGGGCCCTATTCTCTGACTTGAGCTTGCTTGAAGACAGCCAACGTGATTGTATTTAGGATAAAGATGGACATAACGATGGTTACTCCTAAGCGTCTTTATGTGGTACAGAGACTATAGATGAGCTAAACTGATCTCGCTGGCTGCGCACAACCAATCTCCATGCCCCAACATTGGACTGTTTTTCTGCCTATACGGCCAGCAAAAATGGCGTGGATTGAATTTGAAGTTAAAATACTGTTTATTAAACAAGTGATTTGAGATGTTTTTAATCATTTCCTAACAAATTTGTAATACAGTTTGATTAAATTCAATTTGGTAAAAGTATTTTATTCATATAATAGTTTTGTCATTTAAAAATTATGATGTAAACAAACACGTTAATCACTGTTGACCATGTGACTTTGGCAGTTTTGTTCCTTTGGGGTGCATCAATGCTGGGTACATGCGCAGAAGACGAACAAGCGGTCTACCTCATCTTTAGTCTATGATGTGATATTCTGTAAGATATATTTATTGATGCCTCTGCGTAAAGATTTACGCTTGGCAACACATCAGGCTGTGTTCTGAAATCAACGCTCTGCTAGTGAATTTGTAACCACAAATGAAATTCATTTCTTAAAACATTTTAGAATAATATTTCTAAAATAAATACACTTATTTCTACAGATATATTTCAGATGGTATTGGTTCATTTTGAAGAGGAAGAGTGAAGGGTAAGTGCCTTTTTTACTCATCATTTTTCAGCATAGTATTCTTAAAGTCACATGGTCAACAGTGATGAACCTGTTTGTTTATATCTTAATTTTCAAAAGACAAGCCGTTAGACATAAATCAAATTCTTTTACGCCTTCAAATATTAATTTAACATCACTAAATATTAACTAGAGGAAGAATACAAACATCTTAAAACTCTTGTTTACTATTCATTGTTCTAAACTCAAATCCAATTCCAATCCTGTTTGCTAGTCGTGTTGGCATAAAAGCAGTTCAATTTCGGGACACAAAAGAAGACTTTTACTGCGCCGCCACATGGTTAAACCAAACATTGTAGTACCTGTGACAATTCCTTAAAACACTATTGAAATGTTTTTAATAAAAAATGAGAAAAGATTGTTTTATTTGCTTATACTTATTCCACTCTAAAAACATCGCTTACGGCAATGTAAAATATTGTACGTTTATACCATCAGCCGAAACCTCAGTTTCGGAAACCCAACTTTCTAAACTAAGGTTTTAGTGAAGTGTTTATACCATCTAATGAAACTCCGTTTTCGAAACATGTGTTTCGTGTGTTGTTTTACGCCGGAAATCACTAGTATCATATAAATGAAAAAAAAATATCCTTTTTGTCATGGTGATACGAAAAGGAAATACATTTTACAGAAAATCATAAATATACAGAAAAGTTATTTAAACTTGCATACATTGCTTGACAAAACATAATTTTAAAATGGCATTTCGTAACCTTGTTTAAACGCAGCATATTTGTTATTCTCGTACCTACAGCAAAATTACATAGTCACTGTGCATGATTCGACGCGAAACTTAAATTACAAACGACGAATTCGAGGACGGTGAAACCACACTTTGGCGGTGTGTATACCGTACACAAACTTTGATCTCTGAAACCCAGGTTACCAAAACTCTGGTATCAGGTAACTGCCATAAACATGCCGCTAGCGATGTACGTAAACATACTAACACCTGGAACGCGCAAAACGCCAATATCATGTAATAAAAGACTGCCACTATCGTGAAATTGCCAGGGGAGTTGTTTGGAACAGATGCCATCCATAAATACGTTGCCGCAAACGCCTAAGCTCTGCCGAACTGCCACACGTCAGCAGATTAATACATTGGTTTCACAACACAGCGTAAAAATTAATATAGCCAATTCAATACAACATTGATTGTACAAGGTTTGCTCGATAAATATGAGACTGGGGCCTTCTTTAGAAAGTACCGGGAACATTAACCGATCCGCCATCTATCGGCTCAGGCATTTACAGTTAGGTTGCTTGGTACATTTGCCACCAGGCACTGCCTTTGTCTGAACCAAACCTTGAAAGTGTCCGAGGCCGGAAACGCTAAAGAAGTGTTATGCAATAAAGTTTTGTTCTGTTATGCAAGACAGCTTCATAAATGTTTGAAGATATGCTTCATCTGTACGCTGCGACAGCTGTTATGGCGATTACAGTCGACAAATTTCCCTCCATCCCCCTCCCCAATCAACAAGGCTCCAATCTTCCTCCCTGTAATCCGTATATGGCCCCGTGTGCCTTTCTTTATACTGCCAAAAGAAGGCCTCGAAGGTCGATGATTTAACTCAGAAAACGGTGCGGTGAAGGCTTTAGAGCGCATATCAATAAATGGATTTGAGGACGTGTTCTACAAGAGGATGGGAAGATTGGGCATAATGGGGACCGAGCTCAAGTGAGAGGGGAAATTGATTTATATTAGTTGTTGGTAATAAATGTTTTAAATCATTAATCACAATCTTCCTTGAGTGGAGAGATTCTGGTAGGTGCTTATCAGCGAGGCCTTGAGGGCCGGTGAAGGAGAATTGAGATGGGATGAAGCAGGGGCGGAATGCAAGTATGTGTGAAACGGGAGTGCCCCGAGAAAACCCGCCGTCCAGCGGCAACGTACGCCACGTTTTCCACTTGCGAACAGTATTTGTTGAAAGTTATAGGGAACGCCACAATATTATAAATTTGGATTGGTTAAGGAGGCGATAGTAGGGCCTGAATGATCTGTAAATACCGGGTGATTCAAAACAACACCGAGAACTCTTGGTACATCGTGCGGAAAGGCAGACCTATTATTTTTTAAGTGTGTAGCCATATCCGGAAAAGCATGTTTTGGGTGCTGTGGGGGTGAGATTTTGACAACACTTCGGATATGGCGATGGGTGTACGTTCCACATTGCGTCACGAGACCACCACTAACCCAACTAGACCATCGTCTAGTGTAGTAAATTATAAACGTCGTTCGGATTGTCAACCCCCTGATTGATTACAGAGCCTACATCGACGGTACAGAGATTAGCGCAAAATTGCTACGAAATTTCGATCGATAAGTTACGCCACTGATAGTACAGGAGCTCATGATCCTTACACTTCATAATATCCTAAAGAGAATAATCGAGAGTTGTCGCAAAAAAATAGCGACTGCGGTACCAATCTGCTTTAATAAATTACGGCAACGTACTTCAAAGCCCTATTTGTTGCCAATAACTTAATTTAGAGCCGACTGCAAATTTTCAGGAACTTTAAGTAAGAGAGCAGAATAAATCATTGATGGTTCACGCAAACCTAAGTCTAAGACGTTAGACAAAGCTACTAGGAACTCGACTAGATCGCTTAAACTACAACTTTTGATAATTTTGAGGTCTATTCCAGGAGGAATAGGTTTAAGGATTTTAAATAAAAATTGAACAGACTAGCGTTTTTCTCCCACGACGGCGTCTTCTTTCAAAACCACCGCACGCAACAACCGTCACGAAAAAAATCGATTTTCGCCTCGCGCGAAGTGGTCTGGAGCGTTTCTTTTGCGAGTGCGTGAACCCAGATTGTTCTCGCTCTATCTGCAGAAGTCAATTCGATCAGCGAACAATACACACGTACACTAAAATAGCCAACAAACCAACACTTCTCGCAATTTCGATTTTTACTAGCAAATTTCTCACCCCAAAAGATTCTGAGTGGGACGACAGCAGAGTGGCACAGGAATCAGCTGCCACAGAGCTGTGGAATACGGAGGAAACAAGCGCACCGTAATATGAGCGTCTACACACAATCTTTCATACCGTTAATATGTGCCATACAAATGAGTATGACTGAAAGTCCACTTAGCATACCGTGGTTGATATGGAACAGACCCCACAGCACCCAAGCCATATGCTTCTCCGGACATGGGTTCCCTCTTGGAAAATGATCGGCTTGCCGTTCCGCACAGTACACTAAGCATTGTCAACGTTCTTCCGAATCATCCGGTACACAGAATTTTTCCTAAACTTCAAGTAGTGGAAAAAAAGAGGGGGGGGGGGGATCGTGTGCACTTCGGTTTCTCGGAAATACGTGGATATTATAGAGTCCGGCTGGTGCTGCGCTCTACCTATGGATAATCCACCTAGTACCAGGCAGGAAAGGTCGCGCCATTTCTGTAGTTGTGAATGCGAGAGGTGGGGAAAAATACGTGTGCCGTTTCGTGTTACTTTTTACTGCCAGGAATTAAGGAGGTGAGTGTACAGTTCTTGTTCAAATATTTCTAACTAAATATATGATTAAAATGTGCAATTTACTGGCGTGGTTGCATGCATGCCACTTGTTAAACTGATAATATTTTTCGCGTGACGGCCATGTTTCGTTCCAAAATCGTAATCGGGGAATGGTGCGCAAAAAGGCAGTAGGTGCACGCAATTCCCCCTCGAAGGAGCGTTAGGAAATGCGCACGACTCCCCCTCATACGAATAAATTAGAAACGACGTTTATGGCAAGTTCTCGCTTTTTTTTTTTTGTTCTCGGATGACAAGTACGTACTCCTGAAAGACGAACGTTAACTCCTACGCTCCATAAAATTTACAGAGAGCTTTGCAAGCGATTAAAGATGAGGGTAGAAAATAAGGGAAGTAGGGAGATGTTACAGTATTCCGGAGTCAACTCTTAGAAAAAAACTTTTGGAAACACGACCTGTTCCAACTCGTTTAGGCCGTAAAGCTGTGTTCCCAAAAGAAGTTGAGACAGAGTTAAAGGAATATATTCTGACACTTGCCTAATTATTCTATGGTGTGACACCAACAGAACTCAGGCGCTTGGTATTTAGGAATACTGAAGAGAAAAACATATCTCATAATTTTAATAAACAGAAAGGTTTAGTTGGGAAGGATTGGCTTTAGGGATTTTTAAAGAGAAACCCTGATGTAGTACTGAGACAGCTAGACAGAACAAGTTTAAATAGAATTGCGTCGTTTAATGCTGCGGAAACAGGTCTATTCTACTCTAACCTTCAGAAATTTATGGACAGAGCAGAATATTTAATGTTGATGAGATGGGACTCTCAACTGTTCAAAATAAATGCCAAAAAGTCTATGCAACTAAAGGATCCAAAAGAGTAGGGGCTGCTATTTCTGCTGAAAGAGGTCGCACTATAACGGCTGTTTTATCTGCGAGTTCCTCTGGAAACTACTTCCCTCCAATGCTTACATATCCTCGGAAAAGAATGACACCTACACTAAAAAAAAAAATGGACCTATTGGTGCAACCTACAAATACTCGAAAAGCGGGTGGATAAATTGGGGCCTTTTTCTTGAGTGGTTGAACCATTTCACAAAGCATGCCAAGCCTACTGAAAGTGATCCGATTCTCCTCATTATCGATAATCATAGCATCCATATTTCTGTTGAGATCTGCGACTTCTGCAAAACAAACTTAATTCATATGATGTCACTTCCACCCCACGCATCATATTGCCTTCAGCCATTGGATTCGACATTTTTCGGCCCTGTAAAGGGTGCTCTTTACAGGGAATATGACCTTTACCTAACTACATCAGGTCATGAAAAATTACTGTATATGACGTAGCAGAGCTCTTAAACAAGGCATTTATGAAAATAGCCACAATGGAAAGGCAGTTGCAGGTTTTCACTCTGTTAGAATATTCCCAGTAAACTCCGATAAGTTTAATTAAGACGATTTCGCTCCTGCCAACCAAGTAAGGACTGTCACAGTTGAAGGTAATCCTCAGCCTGAAACTCCGAAATCTGCACCACCTCTTGAACCTGTCCATGATTCAGGTAATGAAGCTGGACCATCAACATGTGTTGGGCAAGATATATAGCCAGATGAACAACCTGTTCAAGATTCTGAACCATCAGGATGTACAACCAACACATTCTTGGCTTATATGTATCCTATTTCAAAGAAGGCAGATCATAAAAGTCAAAGACAACAAGGGAAAAAGTCACATAAAAAACAACATTTAGAAATACCGACAAGCACACCAGTGAAACGAAAATAAGATGAAGTGCAAGTAAAGAAATAAATGAAGGAAGAAAAGAAAGCAAAGAAGAAAGGAAAACCTACAAGTTATGTTCGAAGGGACATTGACCAATCATTGTCAGCAAAGAAAGGGAGAGGAATAAAAAAAACCGAAGAAGCAAACAACACCAGTGTCATCCGAGGCATCTGAAGATGTTTCCTACCTCGGTGATAATGGTGATGATGAACTGGATGAAATGTATTGCAGTGTTTTACCCACACATAGCAAAGAACCTAATGAATTATGTTGTATCTGCGGAGAAAAGAGGAGCGACAAAGAATTGTGGTATAGATGTGTGTTGTGTTCTTCTTGGAATAATGCAGATTGCACTGGTGCGGATACCCCTAAAGATTATGTATGCGATTATTGTGCATTTGCAAAATGAAATAAAAAAGGAACAATATTTTAGTGGTTTTTACTGCGCACCATTACCCAATCCTTGCGCATCATTACCCCGTAGGGTGGAGAATCATGCGCAAATGCATGTTTGTACTTTATGCATTATCGTATGATTATTCCTGATTGGACAAAATATGTTTTAACACAGTGAACTAAGGATAACTAACGTTCACATTCACATAATCACATGTATGATTAATGCAATGACTTTACCTTTACTAACGATCTCGTTTAGGTGCGCACAGTTCCCCCACATTCCCCTACGAACGTTGTGAAGCGATTTGTAACGGAAAGTGAGGTAGTAATCGTTCAACATATGCAGTACAAGTTGCGTATCACGACGGCGAACGGAATTGACGCGATCGTCTACATGTAACAATGCGTTTCCATCATAGCTAAAAATGATTCCGTTCGCCTTGGTGCTATGCAACGTATCGCGCACGCAGGTACGTATAGCTGCGTACTCCCGGCCTTGTTATGCTTTTCAAATTAAATTTTAAAATACTACATGAATGTTCCGAGCATTTTGCTATATGCTGTTCACGGTAAAATGAGTACTTTTAAAAGCCCTGCTTAATATCTACTGTATATACTGTGTATTATTCTTCCTTATGTAAAATTAACATCACCATGGGCCTTATCACTTTATTCATGCGTCGGTCAAGTGACACTGTGAAATTAGTACAAAAGTAAACATTTTATAAATCTGCTAATTTTTACACACTAAGGCGAAAAAAAAAACAGAAAGCGTAAGAAATCATTTAAATGATCACAAATGGTTACCTAACACGTTTTACTCGACGTTAACATATGTGACTACTTTCCATCCATCATTACCAACTTTACTGGGCGCATGTCGCTCAGTGCGCCTGTTAAAATATATGCTGGCAGAGCAGTGCCTTTTTTTTCTAAGGTTGATTTCGAAAGTGTTCACTTTATCGAGAACAGGCTTTACTAGTTTTTTTTTTTTTTTGTTTATATTAGTCCGTAGATTCTGTGATTTGTTTTTCGACATGTTATTTATAAACCAATTCCATACGTTTGAAGGTCTTCTCCGGCCCGCCGGGAACGCTACGGTGGCAGATACCTGGGCTGCCTTACAATAGAGAGCGTTGGCTATCGTTAAGTTACATGGAACGCCGTAAAATGACACCACGGCCGTACGGAAGCTACTGTAGTACCACCTCGTGTCGGAGCAAGGAACTAGCTCCAAAACACGGAGAATATATCCTATGCCTTCGTTTCTTTTATAGTATTATTTATCCTAAATATTACTACCGCCTGTTGTTCGTTGCACCAACCTAACTGACAACTGCCGTGTTCGCAGTAGCAACTATTGCCGCCTAACGCCCACGGTTAAGGAAATGGACACTTCGAAGAACCGCTGACGTTGTTTATAAAATAAAACTGCAATGTTCGCGTGTAGCTAAACCAGGAAAATACTGGTCACTCCCAAAACTAAACTTAAAATTACGTATGTATTTTGTGATGGCGCGCTCAAGCAGGCCGAATAATTAAAGGCTTTTCTCCTTTTTTTTTTTTTTTTTTTTGGTTGAGAAGCATTGGAACTATAAAGGCTCGTCTAAAATAAACTTAACGCAAAACGGTGACCTCTAAACGTCGCCATAATGAAACTGGCATCTCCACCATAGGCGTTAGCAGGAAATGAAATAAAAAGAATGTAGGTGTGTGTATATATAAATCTTTTTGTGTTTGTAATTTGTGATGGGCGACCCGTCACTGCACGTCTGTGAATATTTTCAACTTGCAAAACAACTTAAAAACACTCTTAAAATTAGGGGACTGTGACCGTGTAGCACAAAAACTACTTGCTGTGTCTGCCTGGTAACCTGTTGAATTGTGCAGCGTACGACCTCTTGCGCACGAACTTTCACACACGCTGTTTTAAGGTTTAAAACTTTCCGACGTGGTTTAAAACTGTAATAAAATAGAACTGTGATGTTCTTGCCAGCTTTACGCCACTGCAAAATACTTCAAAAAAATATCTGAATTACCCGGAATAATAACTGTAAATGTCCGTGCCTCATTTCCACGTGCAGCAACACCGAGGCCTGGCAAGAAGTGTGCAGTGGACTGATGTTTCTGTGATTCGTCGTGGGAGCGCAGCACAATCGACGAACAGCTTGGGAAGGTGCGCGCGCCGACGAAAACGTGACGTTTTGTTACGTTACTTCCGGCGTCTTGATCAATAGGACGGAAGTTGAGGGTAATCTGATTGGATGTTTTGAATTTCAATGTGTTATACCCCTAAAGGGAATTGGAGTCCGCTGCGTCAGTTACCATAAATGGTAATGTATTCAGCCATTGGTTGTGAATAGCTTGAACCATCCCAGTAGTAATTTAATACTCCACGATTTCTTAGAAAAACGGCGTTTGAGGGGAAAAATTAAATTGATTGGTAGCGCAAGTAGGTGGAGCTGTGTATTTAATGCCGGCACGCGTTGCTCACGGGGTCAGTTCGGCGACCTCGAGGGGGCAAGCTTCTACCATGAGATAAGTAGTACCTCATTTGAATCACCAATGTAGGTTCCTAAAGCAAACAGGTCACTTACGTCACTTTTACGTTAGGCAGGGTCCATGATGGCCGTAAAATAATTCAAAGTTTTTTTATTTTTGCGAAATGTTGGCCTTTTAGCCAAAAACCCAATACTCTTACTTCTGTAACTTAGTTTTAGTGGCTATGTGGTCACCAAGACGTAGTGGTGGTAACCACTAGAAACCACGGGTAAACTTTTGAGACTACATGCAAACATTTGTAAACTATTTCAAATCTTGGTAAACATTTTGTAACTTTTTGTGACCATTTGCCAATAATTGGCGACTAAGGTATCAGCTTCTGGAATTAAGTAGGAGCTATCCAAAACTTCTTGTTTAAGGACTTTTTAAGAGAAACTTTACGAAGTTTAGGGCTTGTTTAAAAATCCAATTTACTCGCTGGAGTTAGGCTGACATTGTTTAGCAGTTGCTCTCCTCCACTTGGGATTGCGAGTAAATTAAACATAATTATTGTTTGATGACCAGTAATGTGTTACCTAAATGGGGTTTTTTCTAGTGTAGGGATAAAAAAAATAGATGTAATAATGAGAATGGTAAATGTAGGTGCGACAGAAATGTAGTAGCCATTGTAACTAGGGTAAATTAGGGTCACCTGCTCAATATATTCTGTGACGGCCTTTTGCAGTTTGTATTTACTTATTAATGTGGCCAGTACAGGGCATTAATATATTCTATATAAGTATTAGCTAAATATCAGCGAAATTATTCGTACCTGAATTAAGCTGCATTTTATTCTATATTTTGGCAACCTGCGTTTTATGTTGTCGCAGATTGACTGGACACAGAACCATAAGGTTATGTTTATTTTATGCATTTGAGCTACACCTATATTTTAGACAGCAATATTTAATTTATTTCACGTATTATTTTAATGTAATGCAATTATTTTCACATGTTTATTATAATTTATGTTAACATTACAATTCCCTTATTTTTTCGATGTATGAGAACCACCAGTCCACTACTCTATGATAATTTTCACACGTTGTTCTGAGTTGTACATATGGTTATATTACTATTTTATTATTTGTTATGTATTAGTTTTATTTTCAGTAATTGCTTCAAAATTTTAAAATCTGAATTATTTATTTGTTTTAGAATTTAAAGACGTAATGTTTTAGGCCTTAATTTTATTTTGGGAAGGTAAAGCCGGTAGCGAGCCGTGATTGGCTGTTGGTTGGTCAGAAGCCGGAAGACATTGATCATGTCAGGCGTCAAAATTTTCGTTGGAATTTAATTTCTGAAATTCCAAAGCCATCATAAATTTAGTTTAGAAATTATGCTCCCAGAGGTTAAGATTTAGGTCGTCACCGCAGCTATATTTAAGAAGAGGCTGTGTGCTGAGTTATAGATATATATTTGGAGTGTTAAATCGACGAGGACGCCGAAACTACGACGCCGGCGCCATGCAAGGAGATAGCGCCAGAGGACTTCAGGTGACGCCAAAGTAAATTAACGTATGGAAAGCCTAATTACATGAACTGTTGTGCAATTATTAAATTATAAGGGCCCTGAACTTATTTTACGAAAGTTACTTTTTGATTTTTCACGACTTAACTGTGAGTTTCATGGGTATGTTAAACCAGTAGTCCCAAACTTTAGCATATGAGCTAGCACAACCGGAGTAGCATGCAATGAGGAGATAAAGAATTGTTTTAAATTTTCAACATAAATACAGAGTAATTGTATTTGGTGAAATATAGGATTTGAGATAATTTTTGATTAACTGACTTTTATTTCTTAATGTACTATTAGTGAATGTGATTTAAGAAATTAAGTAAAAGCCTAACAAAACTTTCTGGAAAGTCAAATACAGAGGAGGCTACTTCCGATGGAACCTATTTAGTTATTTCAACTGAACTTTCAAGTAAAATATTTTTTTTTTTTTATAGCAGCTCTAAAGTTTCACAGCATTTTCAGTGTTTTATTTTATTTTAAATTTTCATTCTGATTTAACCCTATTCTTACTTGGATGGTGGTATGTTATTTACGTTAATCATCATAAATTATAATTTCAGTTGAGTAAAGAAATTTCAGTCACATACACACATCTGGTTTCGCACCTTGTTGAATTATTCACATTTTTGAGTCTGAGTTTATTTTTTATTTGATTAATAAATTAATTATCAAGGTTACACATGTTTTATTTTAATGAATTACTGTGAATAGTCCAGGAATATTAGTCAAATGAGGGCAAGAATCTCAGAATGAGAGATAGTCAGCTATAAATTTGTATAAACCTTTATTCTGACACCCTAAAACTTGTCTCAACACCTACCTATCGTAGGGTGTCCGCAACCACAGATATTACAAGGTCAAAGGTCAAAAAATCGATTTTTTTACACATTTATTGCAAATATCTCGTTTCCTATGGGTTTTATGCTATTTGTATTTATTATAAATATTGTAGAGGATTAAATTGTCTACAACTTTTGTTTAAACATTTTTTTTATATCTTGAACCATTTTCGAGATAGAGGGCAAAGCGCGCGCAGTGTTTAACTATTTAGAGTATCATTCGAGGTCAACCTGTAGTCCCGATTAAAAACACGCCGTATAAAGTTTATAAATTATTGATGAATATATAATTCTAAATAATTTGCATTTTTATTAATTATTACGTTATAATTAATAATTTTTTTCAATAATTCAGTATCTATTAATTTAATAATACTTACCTACTCGTGTACTTATAAAGTTATTAAGGTAAATACTTTAATTACATTTTAAGTAGAAAATAATTAAGTACATCTATATTGAAATCCGTAAACTTATAGATTCTTTTAAAACGTTAAAAATTATACCTGGGACAACGGACCTCTATTGTATAGTACGAACCTTTCTATTTATAGCCAGAAAGGACAGATGTTCAACTGCTTACTCACGACCGGTTTCTTTTTCAAGGAACCACTGTTATTCGTTAGTTTTGAATCGTATCTTGGTAACTACAGACGTACAATTTTAAGAGTGATGGATAATTTGTGTTTTATATGTAAAAAGTCAGATTCGGAAGGTGAATCATTAGTGAATCATTAGTGAATCTAGTGCGTGGTATAAAAACTCTGATAACTGCAAGTATCGAACGAAACGACGATCCTATTGATTATTTAAAAACCGTAACCTCTGTACAAGTGCATGAAAAGTGCCGAACGGTTTACATTAGCAAAAATTGTATATTAGCAGCAAAACGGCGACTACAACAAGATGAAACTACAGCTTCTCCAACTGTACCGCATAAAAGACTAAGTGAAGTGTTCGATTTCAAGAAGCAGTGTTTATTTTGTGGTGATATAGCTGACGAGGCCGCAGAGACAAAGAAAAAAGAAAAGTATAGACGCAAGATAAGTGCAGTGAGAACTCTTGAGTTTAAAGACAATATTATGAAAAAAGCAGAAGAACGTGGCGATACTTTCGGAGAATTGGTGAAAAATCGTATATTTTTTCAATATGATTTAGTTGCTGCTGAAGCTAAATACCATGCTGTTTGTTATACGAATTTCTTCACAATTAAAGTACCATCGTCTCATCTGAAACTTCGTCAAGATAATCAAGTTTCAGAAGCTATGATAGAGATTTTCAATTACATAGAAAATAATAACGATTCACAATTTACACTCAAAGAGCTTAAAGATGTCTTGACAGGGTATGTACCAGATGATAAAACTATTATTTCAAGGCTACAACAAAAGTACATAACCAATATAATAATTACGAAAAAAGTAGGAGCTTTTACGATCATTTCTTTTCGTGATTCACACGCTAATATTTTATCAAAAGCTTGGTACGATAATAAAAACTTAAATCCTCAAGCAAAAAGACTAAGAACTGTAGAAGAGAACACGGAGGAATTTGAAATTTTACAGCGACTGGAAGACGATGATGAAGAAGAAGAAAATTGAAATTAGAACTTGTAGTTCTTATTATTATTCAATTTTTTTAATTTCAACGTTCATAAATGTATGAAATGGTATTTTTCAATAAAAACATTAATTAAAAATTTAATTCTTTTCTTTTTGTTTAGTTAGGAAGTAATTAGTATAAATAAGATTAGAATTAAAAAATAATTAAAGTATTTCCCTTAATAACTTTATAAGTACACGAGTAGGTAAGTATTATTAAATTAATAGATACTGAATTATTGAAAAAAATTATTAATTATAACGTAATAGTTAATAAAAAATGCAAATTATTTAGAATTATATATTTATCAATAATTTATAAACTTTATACGGCGTGTTTTTAATCGGGACTACAGGTTGACCTCGAATGATACTCTAAATAGTTAAACACTGCTCGCGCTCTGCCCTCTATCTCGAAAATGGTTCAAGATATAAAAAAAATGTTTAAACAAAAGTTGTAGACAATTTAATCCTCTACAATATTCATAATAAATACAAATAGCATAAAACCCATAGGAAACGCGATATTTGCAATAAATATGTAAAAAATAAAAATCGATTTTTTTTTTTACCTTTGACCTTGTAATATCTGTGGTCGCGGACACCTTACGATAGGTAGGTTTTGAGACAAGTTATAGGGTGTCAAAATAAAGGTTTATACAAGTATATAGCTGACTATCTCTCATTCCGAGGTGAAACCCCTAATATTCCTGGACTAGAAAGTAGGAGTGTGTTTTCTATTATATGAGGTTTACAGCATCGCCGGAGAGCTTCTGATTTCTGTGTGGTAAGACCAAGGTCACATCACTAATAATAAGGCGCCCAAAATCTATCATATAATTATAATTATTATTTATCCCAACTCACGCCAGATATATTTACATATACACATTTTTTACAGGCACTATCACAGAGAGTATTACAGTTAAAGTAGCACACCTAACATGGTGGCATAAATATTTCAGAGTGATTTATTTCACAGTGGTGATCGAGAGGACCATATTTTACAGAGTAGCTATCCCGACGTGGTAGCTATTACATAAGAGTGGTACCAATATATTTTTCAATATAAATGTTTTTTAGTATCAAATTGTCATACATGGGAAAGGAAATAACAATGTTACTATTTTAGATCACATGTCAGAAAGCTAACCACAGAAGTATTCAATGTGTAATATTTGTGAAATAAAACTGAATGAAAAGAAAAATTGGAAGAAAAAAAAGTACTTAAAATAAAAGAACATAACCACATTTCTTTGTTTCTATTGCGAATCGTTTTAAACCTTTAATTGCCCTTACACTGTAAAGAAAAATGGTTTTTGCATGGATTTTCCCATTATTAGTGTTCTGATATGTTTTGCTTAGTTTTGAATGCAAATCATGCCTTGCCACGCCCTTGGTTTAGGACGCAGCAAGGTCATAAATTTAAAAAAAAAAACCTTTTAAAAAAAAAGAATCCACAGAGTTAATAGTTACACTAAATTATTTGTAAATGCCTTTTGCGTTATTTGTATATTGATATCGTATAACATTACCAGAATTAAAATGTATGGCGATAGTGGTGCCATCTGTTCCCAATTTTCTGTACCATTTGTTTTAACTTGTTTGTGACTTCTTCAATTCTGATTGGCTGGAGTTAAACGTTAAACGCAAAGACTTTAATGTTGGCCAACCTTTAACGCGTTGCGTTTGACGTTTAGCGTCGCGGCAACGTTTTACGTCGATTGTAGCCAGTGCCATTACTCTCCATGAATTTATGAGTTATTGCAACGCGTTATTGTAGCGTCAATGCGATTGTAGCCAAGCCTTAAGGGTTACACTGGCACGCGCTACAAGAGCGCCATCGCCACAATACGCAGTTCTCTGAACTGGCGTGCAGTGTTCTCGTAGTGCTGCGTATACCTATGGAACTTCCAGCGGTGATCCTATCATTTTATTGATGAAACGCCTGTGGCAAAGTGCAATACAGGCTCTTATCGTAGCTTCGCTCATGCCCGACTGGTATTTTTTTTAGATGTGGCAGTCTAAAAAAAGCCGTTTTTAACGATATTGCAGATCTCCAAAATAATATTTAACATCATGCGTGGTAATTTTAAAGTTCCATTCCGTCCTCTTCTAGGGTACGATGTCTTTTCGTAGATAAACATACCGGGGGCACGTTCAATATAGAGTTTAGTAAAAAAAAAATAAAAATAACCAGATTTTCAAACACTGCAACGAAGTTCAAGAGCCAGGCAGGCGAACCCTTTAGCCCCAACTTTATCCTCAAACTCCCACTATATATATATATATATATATATATATATATATATATATATATATATATATATTATATATATATATATATATATATATATATATATATACACATATATATATATATATATATAAACCATTCACAATAAAGTGAGCATTTTTAAGGCACTGCTAAATTTTTCCTTTCAGCCCATTTTTATCTTCCTACTACTTTTTAACACAAACATTGCCGTGTTGATAATACAGGCCTACGCAATGTATACATTCCACCACTCGCAAAACTTAACATCTAAGGACACAATAAAATACTGTTATTGGTGTTTCATGCCTGTTTCGAGGGGCCTTAAGAAGTGCTCACTTCACCGTGATTAAATTTAAAAAAATTATATATATATATATATATATATAGGTTTTAAGGCCCTCGAAACAGGCATCATATATATATATATATGTGTGTGTGTACCTTGGTTAGATATTATTTGCGTTATAACTTAGTCAAAAGTAGTGTACCAGCATACCTGAGCACGCATGTAAGTAAACATAGTGGAAACTACGTAGTTTTGACACGTGTGTATAAAGAAAAGCAGTTCAGTGTTTAGAGACACGTAGACTGTTTAATTTCGTATCTAAGTAAGCGTACTATTCTACCCCAAAGGAGCCGCCCGCGTGTAGTCGCTACATTGCTTGAATCCCACCAAGGCGAACCAGGTTCGATTTCCAAATTTTTGTGCATGGGACACGTGCTGGAAGATGCCGCTGGACGGTGGGGTTCTCTCGGGGATCTCCCGTCTTCTCCGCCCTTGTATCCCGGCGCTGCACACCTGTTCGCCTCGCTTCACCCTCATCGGATCTCAGGGAACCAACTAATGTCGCCTGGCCGTTGACTCAGGTCCCTAACCTCGAAGGGGTGGTACGCTTGAAAGCACAAAGGTCGCCGGAGGTGCGGTGCGTTGCGACACAAAGGCCTCGGGGCGCCGATAACAGCTCCCCTTTTGTCGAGGCGAGGCTCTGTCACGGAAGGGGATAATTTAATTTCACTCCCGAGACCCGAGCTGACAGCATTCTCGCACGTGAATTAGATCAGAAAGATGACGGCTCGCGATGACGGACGCGCGAAAGCCTCAAGATTAAAGAAGCCGTAGGATAGGTTCAGACGCAGCTAACTTTCTTTCCCCCAGTTCTTCCCAGCATTCAATAAATTTTAATGTCAAGTTCGCGTATCCAGTGCGGCAAGGGAATATTCTGTCATGAATAAAGTATGGGTGAGATATATTTACCTATTTACCCGAAAATTATGCGGTCTATCTGAAAAAATTACAAGGCACGTGACGTTTGGACCTCTAAGATGTGAATATAAAACGTACGCTGTCCTCAAGATTCAAGTAACAGTGAATGGAAATGAATTACAAAATTCGTCTAATGCCAACGCCTGATATCTTTAAAACCTGATATCGAAAAGATACGTATAATTTACAGAATAAATTTTTCGCTAGAGTCAAGTAGGGGGTCACAAAATTTCTGAGAGTTAACAAACGTCGCACCAGTTCGTTCCTCAGAATAAAACTTGTTTAAAGGAACTTTAGGAAACCGAAGTTGTTCTTAATGTATACGCCATTCAGAACTGTTTCCTTCGTTACGCTTACCCAACTGCGCAA
The DNA here is from genome assembly GCA_029891345.1 of Dryococelus australis. NCBI lineage: Eukaryota > Metazoa > Arthropoda > Insecta > Phasmatodea > Phasmatidae > Dryococelus > Dryococelus australis. Next base: position 60,540,766 of record CM056998.1, on the reverse strand, counting down.
ACACTTTCGCAATGAAGAGACAACCTTATGCCCGAAAAGGGCGTGGGAGGAGAGATTACAAACTTCAACATTACAGCAACGACAAAATAACCCCAGTAATCTGCCGAAATATCAAGGAAAACATGGGTCCAATTTCGCTTTCTATGTTTCGAAAGAATGTCAACACTTTAAACACAAGCACTTATTCAGAGGACAGGAGAGCCAATGTGCATTCGAGTTGCGGCAACATCGTAAAGCTAAGGCGAAGGTGGTTGACAGGACTCCGAACCACAGGACTGGCGAAGACGGTATTACACTATTATCAAGCTCCAACTTTCTTAAGCCCCTGTCGCGCTGTCTAATTTTCGCTTTCAGCTATATTTGACAATTAAATTTGAAGACAAAATACGGCCATCAAATTTTTCCTTCTAACAGTTTTTTTGTTCAAATGATCTTGAAGTGTTTTTAAAATGTGTCATACTGTCAAAGTTTAAAACTGGGAGAATTTAATTTGAATTATTATTTCAAAATTATTTTCCTATGGAGATATTGCCTTTGTTTTTCCATTCAGTTCATTACAGGAAGAAATGAAAGGAACGTTGTAATTTCTTTTCGCTTCTTTACTAAATTAAAATGTTATTTACCAGTTATCTTTCCCGAACAATAAAATTTAATGCTTCTAAGTTCGTAATATTGTGCGCATTATTCACTTAAAATAACATTCATGCCCAAATAGCTTTTAGGTGCGTTAATTACTTTAATAACCTACTTCGTTTCCAGCAATTGTTCTTTATTTTAAACTCTCTTGACGCCAATTTTTATCGTACTCGATTCTGATTGGCTGAGAACGCCAAACATCAAATAAATTTTAGAACCGGTCCAATCTTCAAATGCTTGATGGAAGCTGAAGCCATCCAGCTTTCTCAGGCAAATACGGTGGTGTTTATGACGTTTCATTGACGTCATAACTGTCCAACTTTATTTTACCAAATATATTCGAAGCAGTTTGATAGAAAAAAATTCGATACTGTGATGGGATTTAGGGTCGACTAGTGGTCATGTCAGTCAGTTTCAGAATACTTTTTCCAGTCTCCGACGATCCCAACTCTTGCCAACCCCAGCACTTCTGGCCCAACCCGTGAATTCTCTTGTTATATCTGCGACTTCAAAGAGTGCCATAATAATACATTGTCATGTTATATCAATAATTATGTCCATATTCCTTCACAGCACGAGGTTTCCTTATGTTAGCCTTAGTTTTCCCTCTCTCTCTCTCTCTCTCTTTTGTAGAAAGTATACAATCCTGTAAATTCTGTTTCCTGCAAATACATGCAAATCTCCATGACACTTTTCGTTGAAATCCAGATTACAGTGCGAGGAGTCAGAACTATTTCTTGATTGATTATATTTTCTCTTACGTTGGTATGTAGGCCGTCAACAGTTATTCGAATAATATATTTTTTTCGTAAATTGAAATCTAAAATAACACTTCCGCTGTGTCTGCTATATGATACTAGTAAAAAAAAATTTGGAAATAAAAAAAAATTATCTAATACGTTTGTGCCGAACACTTCAAAGCTGGCGGAATCATATGTGACGTCATTTCGACCGCGGAAAAATCATTACGTTGGTAAGTTAGCCCAACAGCCTCCATGGCGTACTAGGGAAGCGTTATTGCTTGTCACCCCGGAAGATATGGTTTCCATTACCATCGCCAGCGCTTTGGATTTTTCAAGTTGTTAGCGGATCTGGCTCATCTCCATCTCCACTTACCTAGGCGCTCTGAAGGACGAAATATATATCCATCATCGCCCCATGCCTGCGGTTCCTACAAGTTTTAGGACCTCAACACATCATTTTTGGATATTCTGTTTCATAAATCGAACCCGTTTCGCTGTCTTTAAGCAACGAATCATTACTATCTAATGCGAAAGGCATTGAGCGGTTGTTAGTTCATATTATTATCTTAATTTTGTTTTGTGCATTGTCTCACGCCCACTCGAAACTATTCTTTAAGTAGTCGCTCAGTATATGATTAATACACATTAAACGTGTGTTTTTATGCACTATCTAGGATATGTTCGCGGGTAGACTTATGCCGTGCCTCAATTTAAAGAATACTGTCTCGAGAGAGCACTCTTTCTCACTGCTTCGCGCTCTCTCGTGCTCTCACTCTGTAGAATTGAAAAAACCACTCTATCATTTCTCTCAGATGTCAGACAAACAGCTGATGCCAAAAGCGGGAAATTATGTTGAGCTAAAATCGCGATCATAGCTATAGTAAGTAATTTATGTGTGTTCTAAATAATTAACAAATAATATATCACTACCAGAACCATTATAAGTGCATACAATACTATAATTATTGTTTTATATTTTACCGTAATGTTGCAGCAAAGTGACAAAAAACGATATTTAGTCAGAAATACGTATTTATATTTTTTATAAATAGGTATTGCGTATGTTATTTTGCAATGCAACGAGGTTTTGGCCCAGAAAGCTACTATAACCTTTTTCAAACACGGAAATATTGTAAACAAACATGACATCTGTGAGAGAACGCCAGCGAGTATACAACTTCGTTCTATGCTCGCGCTCTCGCCGACGAATTGAGACGACCAGAGAGCGCTCTCTGGGCCAATTGTGACACGGCCTAAGTTACGTTGGCCCGGATTAGTTTAGCTCACATTAATCAGGCCGCGGTGGTGTAGTGGCCTGACTACTCGCCTTCCACCAGGGGCGAACCGGGTTCTGATTCCCAGCGGGGTCACTCCCGGATACTCGCCCGTGGTTATCGTGCCGGACGATGCCGCTGGTCGGGCGGGATTTTCTCGGGGATCTTCCGTTTCCCCCGCCCTTGCATTCCGGCGCTGCTCCATGCTCTCCTCGCTTCACCCTAACCGGTTCTCAACACCTCGATATTAAAGACCGCCCATATATCTCCACTCCACTGCCTTATCGGTATCCGATTAAACTCCGCTACGCCCGGCTAACGATACTCACGTAATTGGACTATAGTCTACTTGCAGTTACTTCACATTTCTTTTTAAATCAAACCTTAGGAAAAACACTCCATGTATGACGTGTTTAGCTATTTCCGAAATACGCCATGTATTGCAACCGGTTCATACTTCCGTTACCATAAAATTACCTTAGTTTCTGTTAAATTGAATTTTCACCTACCTTTTAGTAATAAATTATAACATTTCATATATAATAAATATGAATAAAGGCAATGAGACAGCATGTGTATTGGTAGCGCCTAGTAAAAAATAATTCTCATGCAAAATATTATTACAACTGAGTGCTCATGAATTCGGTGCGTTGTCCTTTGGTGTAATTTTCTAAACTAAGTTAAGCTTAGTTTGCACGAGGCGGAGGAATATTCTGGAAGTAGAACTTTAGCAGGACTTAAGAAAAGCGTGAAGTAACCGTGAATGGACTATACAGATTAGAGTACAACGAATGAGTGCCGCTCCCCACATTATCTGAGATCGTAAATGCAAGACCCCAGTTTCGAAGTGGTGTAGGGGGTGGGGCGAATGGAGTGGCCAGAGCACTACCCCACTAACCTTATTTGTATTTTTCGTATATTCCACTAAGTACCCTTAGCACTTCACACATGCCCCAAATGATCTCGGCGTTAATTCCTTTACTCGCTCTTCTAAATATATAATGCGCGCGCCGTACACATTACCTGGTTCTGCGCTCTCAAAGGCGAGGTTAATGTGGATGGCAGCCTGGTAAGCCGTGCTCAAGAACTGCTGGACCAGGGGGTTGAAGAAAAAAAAAAGGGGGGGGGGTCCTCATTTATATGTTAAGCTGCGCATTGTAGCGAGTCTGTTGTTAATGTGACCCCCTGCAGGAGCGCTGGCCACCGTGTGCTAGCTGCCGCGACGAGGACAAAAGACGAGCAACATGGAAGCAAAACCCGTGCGGGGGGTCGCTATAGTCCATTCATGGTTTCTTCGACCTTTTTTTAATCTAACCTTTGAAAAATCTCCCTTGAGTTAATGAAATTTACTTCTTTTTTTTCCCCTGTTAAATTGAAATGTTATTAATATCTTATCTATAAATTATGATGCTTCATTGATAAATAATTTGAATAAAAAACAGGAATAAAATAGGTTTGTTGGTAACGTCTAGTGAGAAACAGTTCTTATACTCTATGTCATTACAACTGAGTGCGCACGAATGTGGTGCGTCGCCCTTTGTTTTAATTTCCTTGTCTTAGTTAAGCTTAGTTCGCACGAGGCGGAGGAATATCCTGGAAGTATAACATTAGCAGGGCTTCATAAAAGGCTGAAGTAACCGTGAATGGACTATACATGTGGCAGGCTGGACGCGGTGGCGCCTACAAACAATTCCAGTCGATTTTCATAACCACCTGTAGGCCCCAACCTCCCCTTCCTACCGCATTGATAAACAATGATATGTGACTCCAGACGGTTATTTCGCATACCCACAGATCGTTGTATTAGCGTTCTAAAGATTAAGTAAATTCACTGTTAATTTCAACTTTTCTGAAGACCTGCTGAAGTCCTACAAAGCCTATTCAAGTCTATAAACTGTTCACGGTAAAATGAGCACTTTTGAAAGTCCTGCTCAACTTCTACTTGTATGCACGTTGTGCATTTTTCGCCTTATGTAAAATTAACATTGTCGTGGGCCTCATCACTTTATTTATGCGTTGGTCAAGTGAAACTGTGAAATTATTAGAAAACTAAATATTTTACAAATATGCTCATTTTTACACCTTGCTGCATAAAAAAAGGAAAGAAAGAGATAATTTAAGTTATTACAAATTGTTAGTTACCTAGCACTTTTCATTCGACGTTAAGATATGGAACTACTTTCCTATCATCGTTACCAACTTTACTAGGCACATGTCACTCAGTGCGCCAGTTAAAATGTATGCAGGCAGGGCAGTGACTTTTTTCTAAGTTTGATTTCAAAAGTGCTCACTTTATAGTGAACAGCCTTTAGCAACTTAAACCAAAGGGACAATCTGCCGCATTCATGCGCTCTCAGTGTAATAATTTTCTGGCTACGGACTACATCTTACTAGGTATTACCAACACGTACATTTTCACCTCGTTTTTTTATTCCTATTAAATATATATGAATATTATATGATATGGAAAAAAATATACGTAAATGTTACATTTATCCACAAATAAGGTATAATTTTACGCATAGTAACACAAGTGTACAGCGCTTGTGATCCATGTCAAATTTAGGAAATAACCAGGCCCGTCATAGGTGGGGTAATTTTTCAAAGGTTTGATTCAAAAAGTGTGAAAATACTGCGAATAGACTATATATGGAATGCTACAACAAAAAGTTGGAGTTGGATAAGAAGGCGATAATCTGGGTCTGAAAAATATTTAAATAAACATAATTATCCTGAACTCCAGCTAAGAACTATGTGAAACGATTCGTTATGGAAAATTTGGTATAGGCTGTTCACGATAAAATGAGCACTTTTGAAAGCCCTGCCTAAGATCTACTTGTATGCACGTTAGGTATTCTTCCGCTTTATGTAATATTAACATTACCATAGCCCTCATCACTTTATTCATGCGTCGGCCAAGTCAAACTGCGAAATTTTCTAAGAAATAAATATGTTACCAATTTGCTCATTTTATATGTACTTCGATGCGTTAAAACACTGAAATGCGAAATAAATAATTTAGGATATGGAACTACTTCCCATCCATCGTTACCACCTTTACTGGGTGCATGTCACTAAGTGCGCCCGTTAAAATATACGCAGGCAGGGGCACGTGTCTTTTTTTCTAAGATTGATTTCAAAAGTGCTCTTTTTATCGTCAACAGCCTTTAGAAAACATGACATCGCCTATGACCTAACGTCATTACCAAGGAAATAGACTCTCTTGAGAAATTTCTATTAATTAAATGAACTGTTTGCGAAGTTCCAAAAACTACTTGAGATGAAAACAAACTCGTGAAGAGTGCTAGTCTGATCTTACATCTGACGTTTGTGAACTTTCGGCGAGACACCATCCTAGAAATGACATTATTCAATGACAGCCTTTCAAATTGCTCTGAGAAAACTGTCCACTTCGTGTGGCGTGGCTTGAACTGCGTTGCAGAGTTTTTTAAATCCTGTGTTTTTTTTTTTTACGAAACTATTAAACGTGCCCCCAGCATGATTAACTACGGCAAGATATCATACCCCAAACGAAGATGGAATTGTAGTTTCAAGTCACCGCGCATTCTGTAGATATTATAATGCAGCTCTCCAATATCTGCCGTATCTTAAAATATATAGGCTTTTCACGATAAAATGAGCACTTTAGAAGCCCCTGCTGAAGATCTACTTGTAGGCACGTTGTGTTTTCTTCCGCCTTATGTAAAATTAACGTTGCGCGTGGGCCTCGTCACTTTATTCATACGTCGGCCAAGTGAAACTGTGAAACATATTAGAAAAATTAATACTTTAAAATCTGTTCTTCGATGCTTAAAAAAAAAAAAAAAAAAAAAACGTAAAGCAAACGAAAGAAATAATTTAACTTACCACAAATGTTTACCTAACACTTTTCATTTGACGTTGTTTTTTGGAACTACTTTTCTTCCATCGTTACTAACTTTACTGGGCGCATGTAACTCAGTTTACCCGTAAAAAATACACACAAGCAGGGGCAGTGACTTTTTTCTAAGGTTGATTTCAAAAGTGCTCACTTTATCGTGAGCAGCCTTTAGTAGCCTGACAAGAGCCGAACCACTATATGAGCCTGTATTGCACTACGCTTCAGAATTTTCCTCAGTGAAACGACAGGGTCTCCGCTGAAAGTCCCGTAGGTACACGCAGCACTACGAGGACACCGTACGCCAGTTCAGAGCCCTAAGAGTAGCGGCGATTGCGCTCTTGTAGCGCGTGTCATTGTAACCCTTATAGCTCCCGCGCAAACAAAGGAGAAAATCTATGCAGCCACATCGAAAATATATTGCCGAGCCATTTTTGGAATTTTCGGTGTGTCATGTCACGCTGGACGAGTCTGTGTGCTTTCAGCATTACACTACGGAACATACTACTTCGCCCCAGAAGAAAACACGCAGATAATTATGCAAACAAAAATATCGAAGTATAAAATAATTTTTAATTTATTTCATACATAACTATCCTCATGTTTTCTCCTGGGGCGAATTAGTACTAAGTGGGTTTTCTCATAGTGCTCCTATATTGTTATCCATATAAGTTGTATGGTGTAAGTACTTTTGCGATCACAAACTAGCCTCTTTACTGAAATAAGAACTGCATTTATATAGAAAAAAGTTATTGTTGATGTTCTGACACTGTGAGGTGAACATCGATTTGAAAGCACTCCCTCGTCATACCACGAATATGAACTGCGAAAACGAATGCCTGCCTTTGACCTCAACGAGCATAGAGCTGAGACCTGCATCATCGCTAATTGGTAATGGCCAGTGCCGATTATTCGACCGAGTTTTCACTTATGGTCAAAATGCTCGTCGAAATGAGAGAACGGCCTGTACAAGAGCTCTTTTCGCGCAATGAAGCATCACGATATTGGTCCCATGCAGTTTGTGCAAGGCGATACATTGAAAGAACATACCGAGATCTGCAAGGATTCGTCTACTGGAAGCCAGCAAGTGTTGGCGGCAATACCTCTTGTTGCGTTGATTGGTACCGATTCGACAGCAGATTATGATGAGACAGTTAATACTAAATACGGAATGAGTGTAGTAGAGTCGGTTTTTGTAGAATGTACACTTGCAAGACTTTCTCGTGAAGTCAACGAACTTCAAAATAAACGACCGTCTGCTCTAAATAGGGTGAGCATAAAACTCCTGCTACAAAGGAAAGAAAATTTAACATAGAATAAAAAACAGGAGGTGAAGATGACCATAAAGATACATTGACACCCCCATCCAAAACATTTGATGCAACAAGTGACATGAAGACGGCAGAAGACGCCGAGAATACTGGCTACCTATTTACCGAAGACCCGAATGGACTTGTTGATAGACTCAGATATTGGACTGGCCTTCGAAAACGTGTGGATCTCACGCACATTAACGAGATATCATCAATCAATACTAAACTAAAGGGTCGGATAAATATTGCATGATCTGATGAACTTCTTTCTTCTGAAATTGTAATTTTAAAATAATAATAAATTACTATTATAAAATAATTGGTTTTCCTTTATTTTTGTGTGTAGTATCCTTTTTCAACTTACAACTTTATTGTGGTGCTATGAGCACTTGACTTTAAACTTACAACTTTATTGTGGTGCTATGAGCACTTGACTTTTAACTGAAAGATCTGCATATAGAATGATAAAAGACTTTAGTATAAGAATGCATGATTAGTTGACTGCATACAAAACATTTATTTTGTTGCCGTGTACAAATTTGAAGATAGTTGTCAAACGAATGTAATTTCTATACATATGGGTGTGAACAAACCGAAGGATTGGTCTAAGGATCGATTGAACGATTGGGATTGATCGAAGGATTCGGATTATTCGAAGAATTGGGATTTATCAAATTATTTGGATTGATCGACGATTAGGATTGATCAAGGATTAGGATTGATCGAAGGATTTACATGGATTGCTGAGGATTGGTGTGGATTGCGGAGGAGTATTACTAAGGATTGGGATTGATAGAAGGATTGGGATTTAGCCAACGATTGAGATTGATCGAAGGATTGGCATGGTTTGCTGTGGATTGTGGGGGATGAACGCAGAGCAGATTGCTAAGGATTGGTGTGGATTGGTATGGATTGGTGTGGATCGGAGTGGATTGGTGCGGATTGGTGTATATATTGGTGTGGATTGGTGTATATATTGGTGTGGATTGGTGTATAGATTGGTGCTGATTGCAGCACTGATTGCGGTGCTGATTGCAATGCTGATTGCGGTGCTTATTGTGGTGCTGATTGATGGAAAGATTGCGAGATTGATCGAAAGGTAGATGAAAAGCAAATTTTCAATTAATTTTTAGTACTTTTTTTTTTTGGATCTATTAAAAATTTTATAAAAGTTTTTAGAATTACTTTTTGGGTGCAAGTTAATCAAAGTTCATGTCACGAGGTCAAGGTCACACATGTGAGGTCAACGTGAAGGTCATCCAGATCTAACATGCCTGGTCGGAGTCATCGGTGCCACCTAGGTGTTGAAAATGTAAAGAAATAGCAAACGAAGAAACTAACATGGCTGTTGGAGTGCATTCGACAGAATTAGCAATGGTGAGAGGGGAGGGGAATGTTAATAAAATGTGATTGATTTGAGGGAGTTCAGTAGTCTTCTGGACGTGGTGCTGTGGAGGACCTCCGAAAATGTAAGTTTTTAAAAATAATTTTTCAAAAATATATTTTTAATAAGATTCTTAATTGATTCTTTAAAATAAATTATTAGATTTTTTTGTGATTTTAACGGATTTTTGTGTTCATTATAAAGGTCACCTTGGTCAAAATAAAAGGCCGTAACCTGGATCCAAGATGGCGGTGGTAGTCAGTAATGAAATTTGCTCACTGACTTTTATGAATTTATTCAATTTTAACCATTGTCCTCGAGTTTTTGTTTTCAAGGACATCCAAGGTTACGGTTATAGGGTCAAGGTCATGACTCAAGGCCAAGGTCACCTGGGTCCAACATTTCAGTTGGGCGACGTCAAATTATGTTGGCTGATCGGTTTTAGTCCCTCATACCCTCTATGTCCAAACGTTAAAAATTGTAATTAAATAATTTAGAAAAAAAAAAAATTTTTACTATTGCATAAATATTGGGGATTTTTTTAATATTGGGATTTTTTGGAAATTTTGGGGTTCAATGTCAAAGGTCACTGGGGTCAAGGTCAAAATTCAAGGTCACCAACATCCAACATGGAGGTTAATGACTGAAGGTCGACTTCGTCTGTGATCCTGGATCCCTGAATCGATTTGGCATACCCTATGCCTATTAAACCAATATGGCCGCCTCTGCTCTGCCTTTGCCTTCGAGAAGCGAGCCTTCCAAATCTTCCCGATGGATCGAAAAATGCCTTTCTGCGGCTCGTTTTCGCAACTGGGGTGGAATAGGTGCTTTTTTTTTTTTTTTTTTTTTTTTTTTTTTTTTTTTTTTTTTTTTTTTTTTTTTTTTTTTTTAAGGGAAAAACAAGACATATTGAGGGGGAAAAGATTTTTTGGGATAAAAGGTATATGTTGATGAAGAAAGGATAATTTTGAGAGCAAATAGTCGATTTTGAGGAGGTAAATGGGAAATTTTGAAGGAAAAATAACTGCCGGGGGACCGGAATGAGAGAGTATGAACAGCTCCGTGCTCTGGTCCCCGTCCCTTTCTCACCGAACCGCCATAATAATTCTACTGACGGCTTACAAACTAACTTTTGACCTAATTTAAACTAACACCCATGCCTTACCTGCGATTCGAATCCCAACCCACGCCCCCCTCCCGCAAACCAAAACCCCCGGCTCAGCAACCGACTGCGCCACGGGAGGTCGACAGTAAGGAATCGCTTCCGAAATGTGAAAGCAGTGAAGTAATTAAAGCACTTCAGGAGCGTAGCCACGAATTTACTTCGATAAGGGATCACAATTTTTTTTAAAATATGAAAGCTATAATGTTAAAAACCATTAGTTCAGAAAATTATTTACAACCAAAGAGCTAATATGAAGCGATGGAACTACAAATTGCTATAATCATCCTTCATGTTCGAAGGGGCCACATATTGTTTATATTAAAAAAAAAGAGTTATCATTCTTTTTTTAAATTTCGTTCTTGAATATTTTATTTACATTTCTGGGGAAGGGTGGAGGAGGAGGATATGTCCCGATAGCCCTCCCCCTGGCTACGCCGTACTACTGGTGAGGAAAACGATAGTATGGCAAAAAAAAACCACCTAGACATTAGGAACGTGTACAACCCTCCCGGATGTCCCACCATCATCGCCGTGAAATGATCCCTACAAGCTACCTGCTCTGCCACCAGGTCACTTTTAAACAAAGATAATATGAGTATTACAAGGAAATTTGTGGAGATTAGGGAGTAAACCAATTAATGTGCATGATATCTATATTCCCCTTTCTTTTACAAGTTCAGATCTGCGTCTCGTGTATACGGGGATTATTTATTTAATAGGTAGTCTTATAGCAATAAATACACAAACTAAAGTTGTATTCCACTTTGCAAGGCCAACATTTTCTATTTTATGTGACAAACAAAGCATGCTTTCTTATTAGAAGAGGGGATACATCAACCACGAGAGATAAGAAATAGCTAAAGAGCTTCGTAAACGTACCAAGCTGATCTTTAAAGACAGTATTATTCGGCTGGACGTGTGTTAGATAGTTTTATAAAATCTGTCTGGCATATCGCAAATTTTTCTTCGTATAATGTTGGTCAACTTTTGTTCTTTAAAGGGAAATAACATTATATCTCCATACCAAACGCAAAATCCGCTTTTCTAACCGATGTTTCCCTCGTGGATTAAGTACGCGCGCATTTCAGAGTGATTTGTCTCATACAGTGTAATTAGTGTTCTCCGCATGTAGGGGTTTAGTATACTTCGTCAGTAAATTTGTGCGCAGTTTTGCAGATAAAGGTGGAGTTTTCCTTGATAATATATCACAGCATTTATTTATTTATTTTGATATGCGTATCAAATTTTAATAGTCAATTTGTGCCTGCATCTCGAAATTCAATTGCAAAATAAGTAGTTATTCTTGTCAAGTTATCATATGGCACTGGCCTGCTTGCCAGTGCTGCCGTTCATCGTTCGGTAACTCAATCTCCTGACAAAATATTATATGTATTCCTAACTATTTTCAGGATACAATTTCGAAATCTCGTCGCCTTTTACTTATTTTCGTAACCAACGTATAGCCGCGGCTTGACGGTGGTTGACGAGTGGCATTGACAGCTTACGTTACGAAATAGTATTATGTCATATCGAAAGTGTAGCTAGTTTGAAAGAGAATGCAAGAATGCGTGGATGCTTGTTGTCTCCATTTCTACGACCTTGATGTGAAAGGAAATTTACGTCGACCGCTCGATCTAATAGCATTTTACCGATGCTTATGAGCGTTGATAATTAAAAAATTAATGATTTAATATTTGTCCGAGATAACTATTCACGAGTAAACATCACAATTATTACTTCATCGCATAAAAAAAATTTAGACCGCATATTTATTGCATATCCTATCAAGATTATAGTGTTTTTGGGACATACTGATATTAAAAACTAATTCACCTATCGAAACGAGATAATTGGCATTGAAATAATATGCCGCGAGTTTCTTCAAGTAACCTTTAAAATCAAGCTAGGGCCTATAGCAATTTTTAAGGATTGCTTTAAAAAAGGAAATTGTTGCCTATTTTTATTTGTAGCAGTTTATGATTTTCTCTTGAGTAAATTTTGATAAGAATGCCTTAAAATAAATTAAGACATGAGAATTCGGTCGCCCCTGTTATATTTTCTAGGAACCTTGTCGTTTATTTTATTTCTACGTCCCTAAAACACTAAAATTTGGTTTTGGAATGCCATAATGCTCTTGTGCAAGCATACTGAGCAAGAACGTTATGACTCTCTGGCAACCATAAATTACCTCAAGAAAACCTGAATATGTGTTAGATTCATAAAAATTGTCAACTTTCTAAACTATAACGGTGGCGCAGTATAAAAAAATAATTTCACTCGCATTCAGTGCGAAAGGCCCCTTAGAACAGGTCGTAGCCGATTCATTTCTCCTTTCACGAATGTCCAACCAAGCCGGTATCTGATATAGGTTATTCATGGTAAAATGAGTACTTTTGAGAACTCTGCTTTAGATCTACTCTTGTACACGTGTATTCTTCCGCTTTCGTGTAAATTAACATTACCATTAGCCTCATCACTTTATCCATGCTTCGGTCAAGTTAAACTGAGAAATTATTAGAAAAGTAATAATTTTAAAAATATACTAATTTTTACACTTCGATGCATTAAAAGACAAAAAGCTAAAGAAATAATTTACGTTATCACAAATGGTAACCTTAACAATTTTTATTCGACGGTAAGATATGGAACTACTTTCCATCCATCGTCAACAACTTTACTGGGTGCATGCAACTCAGTGCGCCCGTTAAAATATATGCAGGTAGGGGTAGTGATTTTTTAAAGGTTTATTTCAAAAGTGCTCATTTTATCGTGAACAGCCTTGAACTCCTTGGAGAGTGCAGAGATTTGGGTGGCTATTGACGTCATGGTCGTGAGGTGATTATGAAACAGCACCGGTGTTTAAGAGCGGGGGAAAACGGCAGATCCCCGAGAAAACCCACTGACCAGTGGCATCGTCCGGCACGATGCACGATTCCCACGTGCGGAAATCGGGAAGCAACCCTTCCGGGATTCGAAACCGGTCCGCCGTGGTAGGAGGCGAGCAGTCTGACCACCACATCACCGCAGCCGTTGTAATAACTCCTTTGAAAACAAATTATGAAACCAACAATTTACAACAAAAAAAGGCGTGATTATCGAAGTAAGTTATTTGTCAAAGTAATTAAACATCGTTCATAAATTGTAACAAATTAACAACAATAAGAATCCCGAAATGTTAACAAAATCGTAACAAGTATGGGATCGAACAGTAGTATATGATTATTTTTGAAATTTTATTTTTTATTGATTTCCTTGGTTGATGCTGATAAAGCAAGATATAGACTGTTCCCGGTAAAGTGAGCACTTTTTCCTTTCAGCCATTTTTTATCCTCTAACCACGTAAAATAAATACTACCATGTAAGTAATAAACGCGGCTTGTAGATTCCACGACACTCAGAAGTTAACGTCTAAGGCTAAAATTAAATATATTTATTGATCACTATTCCAAATGAGACAGCTTTCAAAAGTGCTAACTTTACCGTGAATGGCCCATAGTAAGATTTATACACTAAATCGACGCAGATTCCCACCTAAATAAATACATTCACACACACGCAAAGACACACCCTCGCCTCATGCGGGATTCTAGACTTTCAACGTTCCAGCCAACTACGTCGTAGTGGCAGGTTACGTTCACGTTGATTCGGAGAGAGGATTAGAGTTTTTTTTTTTTTTAACTGCGACTGAGGAGATTATGAGCCAACAATCCCGCGGGAGTTGCGAGTGTCACTTAACCTGCGGCGTGGCTTCAGAAGAGCTTGGTACTAGCTTGTCCGCGTGCGCCTCGTTCTGTGGTCAGCATGTCCGACGAGCATTCAGGAGCTGGATTATATGACGCTCAACAAGCTACGCTAAAGTCTGGCGCGAGAGGACGTTCCACATAAAAAATGGCCCAGATATCAAGTGCGAGAGTGGAGGAAACGACGTTACCTGTGATAAATAAATGTCTACGTCAATATTTCAATTCTGCACGGTAAGAAAAAACAAGTTGTAATTTTTACTGAGAGATTCTCTGTAATTTTTCAAATGCTTGTAACAGTACAAAAATCTCTCTTGTAAACATACAACAAGGGCTCTGTTTGTAATAGACCTCAATAAATGTTTGTACTATACTGAGTCGTTTCCACGAGCTTCAGCAAAATGGCGGACAATTAACAACGTAAAATCATATACAGATCTTTGTGCAAAAACTATAGTTGATGTAAAGTGTAGCTGCGTGCAAAAATAAATGTATTGCAATGGTTAATAATGTAAAACACTTAAAACAACTCATATAATCATAATAAAACGACAATTTCAATAAAACGTGACCGTATTATTCACTAACTGTTAATGTTTCCTAGCTACACAGAACTCTTAAATCGACTCTCAGCGCCTCGTTGTTAAGTGCCGTCCAAATCTCTTAACTCAACAACAAAACTCCTAAAATGAAACAAATGTACTTATTCTTCTTAACTAAATAACTTGATTTATAGTTTGCAGGTTATTGCAGCTATATTTACATTAAAAATAAAGTTGAAGTTCCTAAGTTAAGTTGGACTTGCGGTTAATGGTGCCGGCTAATAATACTAGAGATGTGGGTTCTAGTCCCCCATATTGGCTAAGTATAATTCTTTCTGTTTTTGTAAATTTTTTTAAAAATATTTTTTAAAAATAATTCTCTGTTATTAATTAACTTTATCACATTTGTTATCTAGAAGAAAAACAATTTCATGTATACTTCTCATTAGTGTCAGTTCTTATACAAGGCTATCATTTGTAATATTACAAATAAATATTTTACAAATTTGACAAAGAAATTGTAGTTTTACAAAAACAACTGTTTGTAGTTTTACAAAGGATTTTCTTAGCAACTGGGATTCCAAAGATTTTTCTGGTAGAAATACATTTTAAAAAAATTTGAGTGTATTTCACTACATCAGTAAGAAAAGTGTGCGTTTATATTTGCTAGGGTTGCAGTACCCACCCAAACACTAACATATTGTTTCCATGATTTTCCTGTGCTGGAAGAACAGCTACACTCAAATAGACTCAAATAGAAGTGGATGAAGTGGAAAGGATGGCGAATTCTCGAAAAGAGACTGTTGCCATTCGTGTTGGTACCTTTAAGGAAATACTCCTACTACCAGCACACGCTGAATATATATATATATATATGCTAATATATATACACATATATTAGTATATATATATACATACGTATATATTATACTTACATCAGTTTGGGAATTTGCATAAAACATGAAACGTATTTTTTTTTACTTTAATTTGATTTGATGAAACTGAATTTTAATACCTAAAGGCTTCTTTACGGTAAAACGAGCACTTTTGAAAGCACTGCTTACGATCTACTTGTATGCACGTGGTGTATTCTTCCGCCTTATGTAAAATTAACATTGCCATGGGCCTCATCACTTTATTTATATATTGGTATAGTAAAACTGTGAAATTATTAGGTACGTAAATATATTATAAACCTGCTAATTTTTACGCTCCCATGCATTAAAAAATGACAGGAAGGGAAAAAAATAATTTAAGTTATCACAGATGGATATCTAACACTTTTTATCTGTCATTAAGATATGGAATTACTTTCCCTCTATCTTTACCAACTTTACTGGGCGAATGTCATTCAGTGCGTCCGTTAAAATATATGCAGGTAGGGGACAGTGACATTTTTCTAAGGTTCATTTCCATAGTGCTCACTTTTTCGTGAACAGATTTTACCATTTATCATTAGTACGTATTTTAGATAGGTTGGTTTGACATTGATTTTAAATAGTTTGGTTTATCGTTGTTTTTTTTTTCTCCGCGTATGTTATGTTTTTCCACGATCTCTTTCCGAGCAATGAGCTGGGGTAGAATCTCGCCTAAAGTAAAATAAAAATTTGGAACCTCCAATTGAAAGACAAAAATAACTAACCAGACGTCAATGTGCATAGTTATAATTGAAAGTCCTGATTTTAATTGGAGTGTGGAAACGTGCCACGCTCATTTGTTTATATCAACATAGTGAACAATTACTTAACGCAGGCTAGCGGGAACGCAAACAGGACGCGCAAACATGGGTTTATTAGCGCCAATCTCATTACGTCATTCAGCAGACAACTCTGCTTTTCTTTTATAGAAGCATTTGTCTCATTTCAACTGCACGTACCAATGATCACCGGCTTTGCTGCCTATTAAATTTTCATATTTTTGTATGATGATTTATTTTAGTTTTTTTTTTTTTTATAATAGCCACGTTGCTAAATGCTAGACAACGAAACCACGAGAAGAAATAAAATGGTTTTATA
The DNA here is from genome assembly GCA_029891345.1 of Dryococelus australis. Lineage (NCBI taxonomy): Eukaryota > Metazoa > Arthropoda > Insecta > Phasmatodea > Phasmatidae > Dryococelus > Dryococelus australis. The sequence goes on along the minus strand of CM056998.1, from coordinate 60,524,077 downwards.
TTCGCAAATATCACATCCAGGATCAAAATCGTATGTAGCAATGGTGAAAATGAATTTTAAGGTATACGGTAGGCCTGCTGCAGGGTGCAGTAATTTATATTATAAGTGGTGTTCGTGTGATATTCAGCATTAGTTAAACACTTTTCTTTCGTATTGAAAGTTGAGGTGCAGTATTTTAATCAGTGCATAATACTGTGCGGGAGCCAACACACACTCTAAATATGAACACGTGATTTCATTCTGTTGAATTATTTTCCTGAATCTTCTGTTAAAAGCTGTTCACGATAAAGTGAGCACGTTTGAAATCAACGCTAGAAAAAAAAAGTCACTTCCCACTGCGCCCAGTTAAGTTGGTAACGATGTATGGAAAGTAATTCCATATCCAAACGTCGAAAAAAAAGTGTTAGGTAACAATTTGTGATGACTTAAATTATTTCTTTCGCTTTCTGATTATTTTAATGCATCGAAGTGTAGAAATAAGCGGATTTGTAGAATATTTACTTTTCTAGTAATTTCACATTTTCGCTCGACCTACGCACGAATAATGGTATGAAATTGGGCTTAACGTCTCGTCGACAGCGAGGTCATTAGAGACGGTGCAAATTGCGCTGGGAAGAAGAATTGGGGAAGGAATTGACCATGGTCTTTGCTAGAGACCCATCCCAGCATTCGACTGGAGTCATTTCGGGAAACCCCGGAAATCATAAATTATGATAGCCGCACCGGGAGTCAAACCCGTGTCCTCCCGAATACGAGTCCAGTGAGTTACCACTGCGCCACCTCGCTTGTTCGCGTGAATATAGCGATGAGGCTCATGGCATTGCTAATTTTACATAAGGCGAAAGAATACACAACCTGCACACAAGTAGATCTTAAGCAGGGCTTTCAGAAGTGCTCACTTTACCGTGAACAGCCTATAATAAATTGTTTCTCTACTGGCAACTCACTGAGGTATTAGTACCATGCCTGAGTATAAATCGCTTTTTAATCAACGAATTCCAGAAACTAAAATGGCCAGCAGAATTTTACTGATTGAAGTGGAGTGGTATCAACATATCTGCAGTCGAATTCTCTAATTTGGAGCATTTTTAACTGTTTCGATTTTAAATTGCATTACTGAGCGTTCCTTTTATTTACACAGAAAAACACAAACAGCTTAAAATTAGAAGTTAAATGGCGAAGAAGGGGGAGTGGAGCACTTACCGGAATTGGTTTCTTTGAAACACAGAAGCAAAAGCATTTCCCCAATACGCAAGACAATGACCTAGCGTGCAGCAATGCCAAAGTATAGGCTATTCACTGTAAAATGAGCACCTTTGATAGCCCTTTGATCTACTGTGTATTCTTGTATACTATGTAAGTATAATATATACGTATGTATATATACAAATATTAGCATATATATGCTATTCAGCGTGTGCTGGTAGTAGGAGTATTTCCATAAAGGTACCAACACGAATGGCAATAGTCTTTTCGAGAATTCGCTATCCTTTCCACTTCATCCACTTCTATTTGAGTCTATTTGAGTGTATCTGTTCTTCCAGCACAGGAAAATCATGGAAACACCTGCTGTGTATTCTTCCGCATTATGTAAAATTATCACTGCCATGGACCGTATCACTTAATTCAAGTGTCGGTCAAGTGAAACTGAGAAAATATTACAAAAGTAAATATTTTCCAAATCTGCTCTTTTTCACACTTTGCTGAGTAAAAAAATCAGAAAGCGAAAGAAATGATGTAAGTTATTACAAATGGTTACCTATCATTTTTTATTCGACTCTAAGATATGGAAATAATTTCCCTCCAACGTTACCAACTTTACTGGACGCATGTCAAGCTGTGCGCCCGTTAAAATGTGTGCAGGTGGGAGCATTAACATTTTTCTAAGGTTGATTTCAAAAGTGGTCACTTTATCGTGAATAGCCTTTACAGTGTGAAATTGTAGGACCTGACGAAGTGATTACGGTTTCATTTCGTAACATTGAAAACTAATGCTTGAATCACACCCCCAGACCACTTTTTAAGTTCCAATGTTGGAAATACTGTGCGTAATTCCTGAAAACATGCGTTAAAGCGACTATAAAATTGATTTTAAAATTAATTTCTTAAGGAGGTTAAATTCTAAGTGACACTTATCCCAGCTGAAAAATGCGTAATTTTTTAGTAGTCAAATTTCAGCACGCCGCATAATTACTGGGCAGGATGTTTCTCTTTCTCTAGTCACGCCAGCGATACGCTTAGATCTAGTGCGATTTTCTAAATACAATTCGACATGCATACGAAAGAAATACATAGAAAGTGAGCGGATAATATATTGCTACCACATCACTGTTAACACGTCACTGTTGCATTGTGACCGCATCACCGTCAACGCATCACCGTTCCATCACCGTGCATTGTAATGAAAAACTATTTAGGTTTTCAACATATTGATCCCGAGTCATATATTGTATTGACAAAGTAATTTTAAGTAAAATATTCTTTTAATTTTAATGATAGTTATTTGAAATATGTCAAAATATATTGAACACGATAAAACAGCTAAGAAACCATATTTTCAAGGTCGCCTGTTCTTAGTCGATGTGCCAATAGTATATGTGTATATGCTGATAATAAAAGGTTCGATTGTTGTGTGTATACTGCAAAAATGATAGCAACTGATTTTTTAAAGCGTTAACAATTTAAAATGAATTGATTACTTTATCGATTTGTTCCTACACAAAGCAAAATCTACTGTTCACATTTTGATAAATTTTTACTGTTAGGTAGGTATCAAATGAATTTAAATATTTGTATGCATGATGTATCCGTGCTTCGTACAGAAAATGAAGCCACAGCATCTGTGGGGCTAAATAACCATAAAATCATAGTAACAAAATGTCCGGAAAAGCAATCTTGTATTACTAAAGTGATGTAGAATTTAGAACTAAGGGGACTAAGATACAAGAGTATTTAACTGTCATGTTGTACATAATATACTACATTACTTTTCTTTTTGTATTGCATAACCATAGCTCTGCATAGCAAATGTAATAAGTACATTAATTTGTTTGTATTACCCAAATTCCGTCATTGTCGCACCTAACTTCAACGTCACTTTAGTGATACAAGATTGCCTTTCCGGACAATATGTTGCTGGAGTTTTCTGGTTGTTTATGTTTAGGCCCACAGATACTGTGGCTTCATTTTATGCACGAGTTCAGATACACCCTGAAATGGTAAAATGAAACTGACCAGTAGAAGTTAAATTATTTCTTGACATTAGACGGATTTTAAAGAAAATATCATCATTAGATATTCTTATTTTATTGTTATTTTCCATCATTAGGCAACAATCTTTTTTATATTAGTACACTCTCAGTATAATCAATTGAAGAGTAGCAGTTTTGTATTTTCGTTCTGCGGTATGTAATTACAAATAACTGTTCGTAAAATATACCAGGCGTGTTTTTGAAAAGCGGCTTAGTGTTGTGCTTTGTTTATATATTTTGTAATATTTAAAAAAAATATTTATTGCATAATTAATTATTTTGTTATTTATTAACGTATTCGCAGCATTCCAGAGATGATTGTAAAAAATATTACGTCCGTTTTAAGCATTAAATTTAGATCAAAAATATTTTTTCTCTGTTAATGTAAGAATGCGTTGCCGCGAGTGCTAATCAAGTGACTGTAACTTACGAAAAGACAAATTACAAAATAACGAATTTGTCATCTCGAGCACGGCCTTGCTCTCGACGTCGACGGGCCGACGACGCCCGCGGCCGAGGCGGGTCCCCGGGCGTCGAAGGGCCGACGACGCCCGCGGCCGAGGCGGGTCCCCGGGCCGCGAGGCACCGGGGTTACTGTGGAAGGACTTGCTAGCAGACCAGCAGTATTACACACTCAACAGGTGCGCAAACACTGGTGGTCTGCGACTTGACGGTCGTCGCGGCCTCATATTTATACCCGGTTGACACCCTTCAAACGGCGGTCCTATCGCGTTCCCCCGCCTCCTGGACGTCGCCTTATCGCCAAGCCAGAGACTCCCGACTGCGAAATACTCTTACCCCATACCTGCGCGCCATCGCAGACAGGGACCGCGTTATCCTCGCCCGACGCGTCGACCGTGCCCGAGCGACACTCACTCTAGTACACCCATAACTAGAGGCCTGCACAATTCGCGTTATTTTTCTACAGCAGACTAAACTCCAAGGTGATGTGCGTGCTACTCAAGTCGCTCGATGGTTGAGAGTATTTGTAGCACGATGCGAAAGACTCTTTAACCAATAGTACAGGGCTGCCACCAGCCCTGAAGCTGAAATCATGGTTCCTGTATATAAAAATTCTTTTTAATCCCTAGAATCATTGGGTCGAATCCTGTAAAATCCTTGGAATTAAAAAAAATTGAAATTACAGAAAAAAAGCCGATATGAAAGACGTTAAAATATTTAATGAACTTGTTTTGGAATGTACAAACCATGTTACATAATTCTTTTCTCCACTCACACTTTCGTTTATACAACGACTGTATTAGCGAAAATTTTCATTTCCTTGACATTGTGATATCAGTGACAAACGCAAAACACAGTCACCAAATTCGAATTGCATTCGTTAAAACGGCAACTCGCTGCAAAGATTCTTTTCAATAATGGTCTTTGCATTTGCATGTGATCATACAGCCAGAAATATAAATATATAGATAAATGTAAACCCACGCCAGTGAACAATTAAGCAAAATATGTTGGACATGCACTATTGAAGCAATGGCGTATTTCCACAATATTTCGCTTAATTATTCACCTCCATTAAAAGAATCTTTCAAACAAATGCACCAGTGAAGCTGAAACACATTGCTGTGGGCGCTAGTGTCATCACTTTTTAGCAAAGTGCTAAAAAAAAGTTTGGGTTTGGAATTTTTTAGTGTTAAAAAACCGTAAAAAACGGATAAAATCCGTTAAAACGGCAGGCGTGCAATAGTAGCATTTCAACGGTAGAGTGACCAATCGCCTGTGACACAGTTACACAGGCACATGACCTCGTATAGAAACCATCGGCCAACGAAATCACAGATCGTGCTCGGATACTTTTAGAGCAATGACGTCTAGCTTGTCCCAATTTAATAACGCGAATTATGCACGTCTCTACCCATAACTAGGGACCTGCAAAATTCGCGTTATTTTATAGCTGCAGGCTCAACTCCGAGATGTTATGAGCTCGTTTGCCTTCTGCCACTGGCCGACAACATGTGTGGCACTTCTCAAGGTCACTTTCAGCCGAAGTGAAGACTCATCGGTTGAGCGACCAATATCCAGTGGCGCTATCCCAAGAGACATGAAAAGTTCGCGAGTTCAATGACCTGCAGGCTAGATTCTACAGTCTTGTGTACAAATATGCCGATATCAACTGCGCATTGGTTGTCTACTGTCACAATGGAAGACGACAATTGGACACCGTTCTCCAGGATGTGTCAAACACCGTGTGGGCCAATGGTTAAAGTTATATAAACACACGTGTTTTGAATCCTACACTCAAATAAATTATTTGCAAATTTACCATATCAGTGTATACGTACAGTGACGAGGCGCGAATGGTAAAATATTTTCCCATACATGCATGGTAACGTTCCTATTGTTGCTCAGGAAAGAGTCAAATGCGTAGGAAAGTTCCAAACTTTGTATAGTAGCAATGCTAAATAATCCCATATTCTCAGCCTGACATGTAGTATTATTTCCATACACTGTATAGGTTAAAAACTTCCATTGCAGTTTAGGAAAATAACCAGAAATTTTTTTAAAGTGTAGCTTGTCCCAAACTGAATCCGCGAATTCTTCAGGTCTCTAGCTATCGAAAATGAACCTTGCCCCCTTACAGTTGTTAGTGGTCAATGAAATAACGAATTGAGCTCAAGTATGTATAGAGCAGTGAGGTCTAGTATGGATTAAATAATAACGCGAATTTTTCATGTGACCTGCGGGCAAGTCTCTACAGTTTATGTGCAAATATTCCGAAATAAACTGCGCATTGGTTTTCTATTGTCACAGCAGTGAAAGACGACGATTGAGCCAGCGTTCTCCAGGAGGTGTCAACCAACGTTCGGGCCAATGGCTGAAGTTATATATAGGCACGTGTTTTGCATTTTATTTTGCCCCAAATTCCAACATCTCTGAAGCCTTGCTAAAGTTCTACTTCCAGGTCATCCTTCCGCTTCATGTAAATAGAGCTCATTGTCTATATCATATAGGTGAATTGAGATCTGATAATGTGACCAACTTACACACTATGCAAACAGAAATTGCTCACGTTTGTAAAGTATTGTATCAGCTGATAGATTGCTGCGGGATTAATGTTGTTTAAGTTGGCGATTTTGACGATGGCTTTGGAAGAAAATAGCACTCAGAACTAAAAGTTGTTATTTTAAAAAGTTAATTATATTATAAAATATATCGCTTAAATTATGTTTTTAAAGCAATATTATTATTTTTTTGATTTAGTGAATTGACTTTTACAAAACGAGTTTAGCAATTATGACAGAGTATGTTGACACGTACGAGGAGTAAAGTTTTCCAGCCAATGGCTAGCCTTGTTTCCAGTTTCCAACCCGGGGAACACTGTTAGCATGTGCTTATTTCTTTTTGTGTTTATACGATTATCTTGTTGGTGTAGTCAGAGTATTTTATCGGTAGTTAATTACTTTTTATTTGATTAATTTAATTTTAGTGGGTTGTAGGCACCTTTGTAGTGTGTTTTCTTGAGTGAATTGTAATATTCATCAGTACGTGTTTACCGCTCCGTAAACCTGCTCGTTCCACCATTTTTCTTAACCGCCCTCCGCAATGAAGTGACACGAATATAATTTACGTTTCTGAGGTTAAGTATGTAGGTTACAGGGAACGCGCGCATTGTTAATTTTACTGAACGATCCTACAAATAATTTATTTAATGCTAGTGAGGAACAAACTAGATTTTAGTGAAGCAAACATGCAAGGATTTCCATGGAAAAAACACGTGTTTCAAGAGGTTATGAATTTTGCAAACAGTAAGTTTGCGTGTTTTGTAAATAATATATTTTTAAACCGTTACTATAATTACTGAAATGCACGTGGCCTGAAAAAGCTGCACTTTGAACACTTTTGTAGTGTGTAAATAATATTTGTTTATTTGCCTATACCGTAAATTCAACTAGTGTGAGGTTAATTTCGGCCAAAGTGTGTACGTGTGTGTATTGCTGCATCTGTACGAATACGAAGAGAGATGTATGTATTTGTTTATTTGCCTATACCGTAAATTCAACGAGTGTGAGGTTAATTTCGGCCAAAGTGTGTATGTGTGTGTATTGCTGCATCTGTACGAATACGAAGAGAGATGTATGTATTTGTTTATTTGCCTATACCGTAAATTCAACGAGTGTGAGGTTAATTTCGGCCAAAGTGTGTATGTGTGTGTATTGCTGCATCTGTACGAATACGAAGAGAGATGTATGTATTTGTTTATTTGCCTATACCGTAAATTCAACGAGTGTAAGGTTAATTTCGGCCAAAGTGTGTATGTGTGTGTGTATTGCTGCATCTGTACGAATACGAAGAGCGATGTATGTATCGCGTTTTGTTTTTTAATTAAAGTTCGAATTTTCGAGTTTATAATAATTTGAATGATATTTCCGTACGAGCAAAATTTTCCACCGCTCCATCAAAACAATATGCAAAACAAAACGCCACACACTCGTAAAAACATCAAAACAGTGCCTTCTCACGAAAGACGTATAGCGATTCATAACGTTTGTTTATGTTATCGTTTTGTGTTTTGAAGTATTTTTCAATGGTTTTAAATTCAATGCAAATATTTTTGTATTAATGTGGGAAAGGGGTTTTTTTTTTTTTTTAAGTTTGATATATGTTTTTTCCGCCTTTTTCAAAGTTTTGTCATGACAGACGTTAAGGTTCTAAAGGAGTTATGGTAAACATAAACGTTGTTTATTTTACAAACACATAAATTAAAAGTGAGCACAATGTATGGGAAAACTGATCATTTTATGCAAAACGTTGTTTGTATGTGTTTATTTATGGTTTAAAATGTATTTTAGAGGAAGAGCGCGCGCCATGTATATAAAACACTATTGACGTAGGCAGCCATCATGTGATTTTGACAGTTAAACGTCATTGGCGTGTTCACGTTATCCATATCTCAGACAGCTCCAGGGCGGATGCTGGCTATAATTGGATACGCGAATATTGCGTCAAAGTTCGGGAAGAATGCTGCTAGCCCGCCTAGTTTCCTTCTTCTCAGACTAGACTTCGAGGCCAGTTGGTCGTAAATATGCTGCTCTAATAATTTTTTTTCTGATCCAAAGTGTATTGAAAGTCAAATATTGTGGTGAAATATGTTCTAAAGCATAATATAGCAGAGGACAGGTGCAGGAGAGACCCGATTCACAGGCCTGCAAAATTGTGGCCATAAATTAATTTATGCTATCCTTACATTTGTTTGGGATGCTGAATCTGAAACTGACCTCATTTTTCTCTATCACGTTCCAATGTTTTTCAATACGTCTTTGTACTGTAATCCTACTTACTGTTGCTAAATTATTCGGGTATATTATTTAACAAAACACATCTGTAAATTGATATTTTATAAAAATATTTCCAACATGTTTAAATTTACTAATTAATTATATTTAATAGCCATAGTTCCTTTTTATCTTGGTCATGAAGGAGCTGGAGCGGTTTTCCCGAATGTGTTCAGTGGTCGGATTGGAACAGTGAAGAGTGTAACAGAAGTAAACATAAAACGTTTCTGAGAACTTTATTTCCCAAAATGAGTAGGTGCAATGTAAAGAAGTTCCTTAAGATGTATAATGTGCAGCCTACATTAGTCAGTTACATAACCTTCCCTTGTGGAAAAACCTTGCGTGATAAGAGAATTTGGGTAAGATTTCTGAATTTAACACACTCAATTACACAAAAAAGATGTAAAATTATCAAAAAAGTTTTTTTCATCGTGGGCCTGTGTTATTATTGGTTTGCTGAAGTATGAGGAGATTAAATCTAGACCGTTTGCATCTTCACCTAATAACGACCGTGAGACAGGTATACGCGGCCAGGTACCAGTACCTTACTCAGAACATTTGTAAAGACTTTTAAGCATCTCATCTCTCAGTGACATAATGTTGTTTTGCTTTGGACAGTCACGCAACATAAATATTTATTTAAATTTAACAACATATATTAGAATATATTTCTGTCCTAAGAGTATTCTAATATGTATAGGAATCTCATTCTCACTGGCTGGCGCTCAAATGATCATGTGGGATTGAACAATACTGTTGTAGGTCAATGGGAACTCGACGAGTTTTTCATGTAGTTGGGAGACTTCAGAAATTTAATGATTTCAAGTGTGCGTGTTAGTTGTTAAACAGTTTAATTTACATACTTTCACTTTATTTAATTTCACGAATGAGATATTTTTTTTGTGGTTTACTTGCAGTGGTAGTACCCTACTACACCTTAGGTACTGCTCAGACAGGCTTAATTTCTCATTTAACCAGTCAAAAGTTATTTACAAGTGCAAGTGAGTTATTTGGTTTGTGGAGATAAGTTGGAGAGAGGAGGCAAAATTTTGAAGTGCAGAGAGGGTATCTTGAGTCAGTTACCCTTCTTACACTACAGTCTATTTTTGTGGTATTTGCAGAAAGCCCTCACATCAGCCCACACACTCAGTACACACAGCACAATTATTTATTGAATTATCAAAGGATATCTCCAGTGTGCGGTAAGTCAAGTGTGTCTCAGAGTGTATATGTATGTCAAAGTATTCTCACCTCTCACCTGTTTCCCGCAAACCCACAAATAAAAAAAATTCCCCACAGACATATTTCAGTGGCGCCCAACGTAGGGCCACGATTTAGAAAGGTCGTCTAAATCGATTGTACTGTTGGGTTCTACGAAAGACGTTAAACTAAATCCCTCCGCCCTCAATGTTTCCGTTTTCTCCCTCGAAGTAAAATAAACAGAACCCCAACAAGCTTTACTTGGCAGTTACAAAAATAAAGCAGGGTTGGAATGCCAACCTAGCTATAATATCTTACGTGGATTACTGGACGGAAATTGGATAACGTCAGTCTTTCAGTGCCTCCGATGATTGGAAGCACGAGCAAAGAGGAAAATGCAAATCTGCACTGTGCTCAAACATTTGTGTACAAATGTCTTTCTCTTCACTGACAAAATAGCTGTGGTGGAGGGATATATTGTGGCCACGCTAATTTTCTAGAACTGTCTAAATTTACCCCACTTATATGAAGTGGACAATAACCAAGTCTAGAAAATTACACCAAAGGGACAACGCACCGTATATCGTGCGCACACAGAGTAATACAATTTTGCATAAGATATATTTATTACTGAGCATTACCAACACACCTGTATTCACTCCGTTTTCGTTCGTTTTAATTCTAAATTAAAAATTAAAGTATATAGATAAAATAAAAGTAAAAGTTTAATTTAACCAAAAATTAGTTACTTTTACGTTACACAAGTATAAAACGTTTGTATACTTGAAATGTATAGGAAACAACCAAACACATAATACAAGAGGTGATTTCTCACAAGTTTTATTCAAAAAGTGTGAAGAAACTGTGAATAGACATACACAAATTTATAGGTATAACCAATGTTTTGGACAGTAACTAAGTAAGAACACCTGACTTTTATGGTTTTCGACCACGCCGGGCACTTACTTTCAAAAAGGCGGCCATTTTAAAATTTAGGTTAATATATCAATATCTCGGAAACCATTCAACCGATTTTAACCATATTTTGTATGCTGGCAGCGCAAGTTGTAAGCATTAAGTTCAGAGGTGAATATTGTTGTTGGTAAGCCATTTTGGAAGAGAGCACCGCATAAAAAATAAAGATTGTACATTGTGTCTCGAAAACCACTCAACCTAATTTTGACAAATTGGGCACGTAAGTAATAGTATGATTGGCTAGGTAAATTACAGTAATTGAACTTAATTAGAAATTTATTTTCAAAATAGCGGCTATATACATATTTTAGGTTTATTTGGTATTACTACCATATCGTATGACTAATTTCAATCAAATTTTGTACGCTAACACTACCTACTACAAACATCATATAAGCGAAACAACAAGCGCTTTATCCGCCATTTTCAAAGGTAGTGTCACATGAAAAAATAAATCTTTTATGTTATATCTCAAAAATTACTGAAACAATTTTCTTCCAATTCGGCACGTAAGTAATAGTATGATTGGTCGGGTAAATGACAGTAATTGGATTTAACTAGAAACTCATTTTCAAAATGGTGGCCATACAAATATTTTAGGTTTATTTGTTATAACTACCATTACATTTAGCCAATTTCAACCAAATTTGGTACGCTGATGGTATGTATTACAAGCATCATATAAGCTAAACAACAGCCAATTTTGTGTGTCATTTTGAAATGTAGCACCACATGTAAAAATTTTACATTATATCTCGGAAACTACCGATTTTTTGCCAAATTTGATACATAAGGTATACTTTTATAGGCCAGGTAAATATGCGTAATTAATTTGTATTGGGCACTTATTTTCAAAACGACGGCTACATCAATACTTTAGGTTTATTTGATATAACTACCATTCCATTTGAATTTGACTAATTTGAACCAAATTTTGTACACTGGCAGTATCTATTACACGCATAAAATAAGCCATATAAAACGTTTGTCCACCACTTTGTAAAATAGTACTACATGAATTAATCAAGTTTTTGTGTAGAAATCGGTTGTTTTTTTGGAGATCGCATAATTTCAATTTGCTAAGTGATACTGTTTTACAAAATGGCGTACAAAAGAAATTTTGTGTGTAGGCTATAAATTTGATTGCTGTAATATATACAGCCATCACACAAATTGTCGTTAGAATTAATGACATATTTTTGACGATGTAAAATACAAAACTAAAATAGCCATTTGGCCACCATTTTAAAAACAGGTGTCTGACATACCTAAAACATATCAGTTAACATTAGTTATCGCAGTACTACCTGTTTGCCATACTACTTGGTAGGAAACGTAAAATTGTTTCCCGAGATAAAACATAAAAATATTATTTATTCGTCTGGCACTATCTTACAAAATGGGGGACAAAAGAGGCTTTGTGAAGACACATTTTATGTTTGCTATACATACTTACAACATACAAAGTTAAGTTGGAATTAATTAAGTATTTTCGAAGATATAGTATAGTGTTCTAAAAAAAAATATCTAGATGGTCGCCATTTTGAAAATACTTCAAACACATTTGTACGTTTCAACTGCGACAGCACTACTTGATTTCCAACTTTGGTAGAAACCTGTGTTACGTTTCTCACTCATTTTTTTTTTTAACGAAACCAGTAAACGTGTTTCCATGATACCGATATACGAAAAGAAAATACACTTAGTATAATCCATTCGCGGTTACCTAACACTTTTCTGAAGCCCTGATAAATTTCTAATTTCAGGACATTCCTCCGTTTTTTGCAAACTAAGTTTAACTAACACTAGAAAATTACACCAAAGGACAACGCACAGGATTCGTGCGCACTTAGTGGTAATAATATTTTGCATAACTATTTCTTACTAGACGCTACCAATACAGGCTGGTTCTCACTGTTTATATTCATATTTGTTATAAATAAAATATTATAATTTATAAATAAAATACAGGTAAAACTTTTATTTAACGACAAATAAGATATTTCTATGTTAACAGAGGTATTAAAAGGTTGTGATACATGGCGTGTTTAGGAAATAACTAAATACGTCACACATGGTGTGATTTTTCAAAGGTTCTATTCAAAAAGGTTGAAGAAACCGCGAATAGACTATACTAGGTACGAATAATGTTTTAAAATACTTTACATCACGCACATTGTAAATGATACTTCCGATCCCTTCAACGTGGCTAAAACGGCTTTTCCACACTGTCACAATATAATGGCTGGAAATATGCTAGGATATCATAGGAACCAGCATTGAACTTTGTTGCATACTTCTCACCAATAATATAATAGGGCCACCGCTTAAAGTCCCATACCGCGTATTTAAACATTCACCGGTGCATCCACCGATGTACACCGGACGTTCGAAAATTACTGTTTCGGTTGAGCCCGGTTGAACCGATTGATCCTCCAGTTCAACCGACCTGAAAACGGGTGGATCTGGTCGACTGGTCGATTTGCACCAAAACAACAACCGATGAATTTTAGAATGCTTTCTCTTAAAAATATAATTTAACTCACCCACAACTCGTATTTCGCAAGCAATTCAAAATATATACCAAAATAATTCGGACGTCGAGTTTTACAAATGAGCAATGGAAACTTCAGAATTTGTGTGTAATGGTATTAATATGTGTTTGAAATCAGACGAAATAAACCGCCAAAAATTCAACCTGATGTTCGAAAAATGCCTCAACCGGTGTACACCGATGTATCAACCACTGGTGGATTCATCGATGCATTTTCGAAAACGCGGATAGGTATACGCAGCAAGACGGAAACACTGCACGTCAGTTCAGCGCCTTGCGCTTATGACTGACGGGGCACTAGGTAAGCGTGTGAGTGTCGCCCTTATCGCTCGCTTGCCTTCTGAGCCTCAAACGCGTTATGGGCTGTTCACGGTAAAGTGAGCACTTTTGAGGGACTAGTTACTTTTTTCCTACCAGCAATTCTTTATCCTTCCACCACTTCTTAAAATATATATTTCAATGCAAGTGATAAATACAGTGTATATATTTCACCGGACTTGAAAGTTAACGTCTAAGACTGTGATAAAATATATTTATTGACTATTATTCCAAATGAGAGTGCTTCATCACTTTACCGTGAACAGCCTATATATAGCTCGAAGTATGCGTCGCTCGTATGGTGCCACTAGCCAGCAAAATATTCGAACGCCGTTGGCCAATTAGCACTTAGTAACCTAATCGTCAGACGGCAAGGCAGACAATAAGGGACCTTTCGCATAACGCAGCGGCCAATCATACAGAAGGCTCGTCACCAGAGACTCGATCAGCCAGTACGAGAACGGGCAAGCTCGACATCAAAGAAACCGCCACGTCATTTCGTCACTGTGTACTTTATCTCTGTACTGGCGCTATGCTGGCGCGCCCGTCAGTCTGCGAGGCAACTGCCGCGCGTGCGCATCGAAGCAATGGCAGTCACTTCCTCGACATCCGTCGGGTCGCGTTCAACCAAGCTTTTGTCGACTACTACGGATGTTGATATCGGAAAAAAAATATCCATGTTATTTATACTGGTTATTTATAAAAGTATCGTTTCGCGAAACGATATATCGAAAGAAATATATCGATTTTTGGTACACTAGATTTGACAAATGTTAAGTTGCTTGGAACACAAGGCATTACAGAAATATGTGACTTCTGTGTTTGGTGCGTGTTGCCAAAATAAAAAAATTGTAATTTTTAAATGGAATTAATTGTTTTGAAAAAGGAGCTCCTTAGAAAAGAGTTTTCATAATACTTATTTCCGGAACCCGAATAAATACATTGATTTCGATAAAGTACCGGGTAATAAATCGATAATTTAAATACATAGATATATTGTTGATGTAATATCGATGTTTCGATGTATCGATATTTTTCCAACACCCCCATCTATTTCAGTACAGATGTCCGTGGCCGGTGTTTGTTAATCCACGATGACCAGGGCTGTTGCAGAGTCTTTCAAGTTAGAATTTCTGTCGTCATTTAGCTGTTATCGTGTAGCGTAGGCGTATAGTTTTCTATTTTAGAGCATAACTTATATTATATTTCAGGACAGGCGGAGTAAGCAGTTTAACGTGCTGTAAAATAAGAACATTCGCCTCATACTGTAGGGCTGTGACACTCGCGATGCAATTGAAACCTCGCATCTTAAACACGTGAAGAACTCTCTAAAATGTTCCTCCAGTTTATGTACGTAGGTTAGGTTGTGCTTTCCTTGTTGCAAGTGGGCTTGCTGGTTTGATGCCGATCTCACTGAAATGAAGGTAAGAAGAGAGTATAATCAATTTACGATTATTTCATACTTTTCTGAAGCTCTGCTAAAGTTCTACTTCCAAGATCATTCCTCCGCCTCGTGCAAACTAAGCTGAACTAAGTCTAGAGAATTACACCAAATGACAACGCTCTGAATTCGTGCGCACTTAGATGTAATGATATTTTGCATGAGAACTATTTCTTACTAAACGCTACCAACACACATGTTTTCCCACTGTTTTATTCACTTTTATTTTAAATGAGATATTTCAATTTATAAATAAAATACAGGTAAATCTTTAATTAAGCTACTTTTATGTAACTAGAGGTATATGACGATTGAGATATTTGTCACATTAAGGAAGTAACTAAACACGTCATATATAGGATGGTTTTTCAGAGGTTTGATACAAAAAGTGCGAAGAAGCCGCGAATAGAATATATATGTAATTTTCCTTTTGTCACCGAGTTTTCATCTGCGGTATGTCATTGTGTGACGCGTCACATCTGCTTTCTACGTGGGATTTGCGTGTTGGAATGACTTTTAACTAAAGAATGATCACGAGAAAGTGAGCACTTTTGAAATCAACCTTAGAAAAATGTCAGTGTTTTTGCCTGCACATATTATAACTGGTGCATTTGGCGACATACGTCCAGTAAAATTGGTAACGATGGATGTAACATAGTTCCATATCTTTACGTCAAATTAAAAGTGTTAGATAACCATTTATAACGTCTAAAATGATTCCTTTCGCTTCGTACTTTTTTTTATGTATCGACGTGTAAAAAAGAGCAGATATGCGAAATATTTACTTTTATAATACATTTAAAGTTTCTCTTGATTGACGCAGGAATAAAGTTATGATGCCCATAGCAGTGTTAATTTTACGTAAGGTGGAAGAATACACAACGTGCATACAAGTGGATCTTAAGTAGGGCTTTCAAAAGTGCTCATTTTACCGTGAACAGTCTTTAGTAATAATTTTGTCCAGTGGCATGTGGTGAAGTGTTGCAAGGCAAGGTGGTGCTTGCTGAGTGCTGTACATTCTCGGGGCACGCAGCAGGAGCCAGTCACCACCGTGCAGCCTAAGGAAACTCAACGTATTTCGACCATTCTCAACGAGCGGGCAAGGGACCCATTGCACACGTCCTGTGGCGTCAAATGCCGAAGTAAATTTCAGTGGTGAAAGTGTAAACTAGCAAGCAACAGGCGAACAATACAGTAGTATATGGGTACCTTGAGGATAAGCCAATGTACACCCTAAAATCCACGATTTTTCATCGTTTATTCCTTAATTCATCAAATATTTTCCAATAATTTCAAGCTTTATTCCTAGAATTTCGAGAAAAAAAATTGCCCTCAAAACAGTCTGAAAAAAAAGCTAAAAACTGCCAAAAATAACCAAAAACAAGCTAAATTTCAATTTTAAAAAAAACGGGCGTGCAGGATTTTGATTGACTTAAAAACGTGCCAATTTAAGCTAAAAACAAGCAAAAACAATACAAAATCATGCACATTTTCAATATTTCCAAAATATGCGCTCAGGATTTATGTTAATTTAAAAACAGAAAATTTAAGCTAAAATCAAGCAAAATAAGATAGAACCAAATGAAACATTAAAAAGATTCCAATTAATAGAATTTCTAGATTTTAAGAGAACTCTATATCATGTATAAATTTTCCATTTTTCATATTTTTTAAACCTATATATGTTGCAAAATCTTCTTTCTCATTTATGGATTTTAAAGCATTTTTACTAAAAATATTTAAATAGTGACCTGGTAATGTAATTTTTAATTTACCATCTAGAATACAATTATTTTTCTTACCGAATTTAGATTCATAAATTAGAAAATCTGTAGCAGCATACCATTTATTTTTTAGATCTTCTAGTTTAGTAAATTCAAAGAAATTGTTCAACTTGTTGAGCAGAGATTCCATTTTGTTATGTGTTATTTATGAAGAAAAAATTGAATTAAAAAATCTCCTTTTCTTAATAAATTTCTTACCTTATGAATAAAATGGAAAATAATACCATATGTAAGAAATGTAAAAAGTGTGACGAAGTATTAAACCTAGAAAGTTTTTCACCACGTAAACACACCAAAGATAAGCATATTAGCACCTGTAGAAAATGTTATAGAGAGTATGACAGAACACGTTATGCCTTAAAAAAAGAGAAAGTACTATGCTAATGTGGAAAAATGTTTCTAAGACAAATTTTGAAAAGCATAAAAATACTAAATTTCAAAACACAGCATTAGCTATTCTAAATGAAATTCAACATGATTATTATTCAATTAAGGCATCCGTAGTATGTAAAGAGAAAAACCCTATAGGCTGTTCACGTTAAAGTGAGCACTTTTTAAGGCCCTTCTAAATTTTTCCTTTCATCCAATTTCCATCTTCCTGCTGCATTTTAATATAAACATTTCAATGTGACCAATAAACACAGTGCATACATTTCACCACCCTCAAAACTTAATGATTGAGATTGCAATAACATATATTTATTAGTGATTAATGACTGTTGGGAGGGCCTTAAAAAGTGCTCACTTTAACGTGAATAGCCTATATTTATTAATGTTATCCTCATAAGGCCACTTTAGACAAACTTATAACAAAATGTAAAAATTGTTTTAGTGAATATGGTAAAAATCACTATGCCTTAAAAAAAAAAAAAATACTATGTGAATGTGGAAAATATCGCACAATACAGTAGTAGGTATTCTAAATGAAATTCCACACGAAAATCACCCAACAAAGTCATGTACAGTATGTAATGAGAATAAGCATATAAAATTATTTTCTTGTGATAAAACTTGTAGGGATAAACATACAACTATGCGTAAAAAATATTTCAGTGAATATCTTAAGAATTATCGTCTTAAAAAGAAGTTACCTAGTTTAAAACGATATTGTTATTATTAATAATTCAATCGCTTGTTATACTTTATTCCATTATTCTTATTTTTTCATACTAAATAAAGTTAAAATGCCAGCAAACAATCTTGCAGTTGAGTTGGGCGAGAAGAGAGTGAGAGAATTAAGAATTTTAGGTAGAGATTTAAAAATTTAATATTGGTATAGTTTAAGGAAAGATGAAGTAATTACAAGCATCGCAAGCATTGCTAAACAAAGTCGAATAATCAGGGAAAATGAACGAGAATTGAAAATAAGGAATAATATTACACACTTACCCTTTTCAGGTTATAAAATAACAAAAAGAATAGTTAAAAAAAGAATTTAAAAAAAATATTTTCTTTATCTATTCAGATATTTGTAAAGCCAAGAAATAAAAGTAATCGTAATATTAAAAATTTTACTTCATTTAAACCCGAAATTAAAGAGTAAAATAAAAATTATGGTCAAATATTTTCTTTTCAAAGAAAAAATTTTAACGAGAGTGTGGAAAAGAAAATTTCGTTCGAAATTTGTGAGATTAGCTGTAACTTAATTGAAGACTTCAACATGTTGCAAACAATATAAGATATTCGCATAAACAATTTACAAGGCAATTCGATAGAAAAAAAAATGAATGCTGTTCGAAATTCTGTTCATGCGACAATGAAAGCAGTAAAAAAAATTAACTGGTTATAAACAAGGTGATATATGCAATTAATCAGAATTTTCACCATCCAGTTTCAGCGGCAAGAAATAATAATTTAAACGCCAAAAATTCACTTAGTTAAATTGAGGAAATAATTATATCAAATTAAAATGTAGACATAGTTGAAACTACTTTTGACATAGATGTTTACAAAATCCCAAGAGGAAATAGACCTAAAAAAATTGTTAATTTAACTAAAGATATATAAGCAAAACAATGTATTACTAAAATTAACAATGATGATAATTTATGTGGGTCCAGAGCAACAATTACAGCTTTAACATACGAAACTGATATCATTTGGAATAGAGAATTGAAGAATAATGAGATTATTTATATTAGAAAACGAAGAAAACTGCAAGGAGAATTAGCTCGTGAACTTTTCAAAAGAATGGGAAAAAATTGTGAAATTGTTTTCAGTTTGGGAGATGATATAGATGCAGAAAATTTTCGGGATGTTCAAATTAAAATTGTTTCAGCGGCACATTTCAACTCCATTATACAATCTGGTTAAAAAAAAACCAACAACTTTCTATTTGTATTCACACGATGAACATTACGATGTAATTAATAGTATGAAGCCGTTTTTAGGCAGTGATTATTATTGTAAAAATGGTAACAAAACATTTCACAATGTTCTTTTGTTAAAAAATCATCTGTACCCAAATCTCTTAATTGATTAATGGATATATCAAAAGTAGTATTTTTATCTTCATGTATAAGTAAAATATATATAATTTATAAAACAGCAGCAGAAGCAATTGTTTCACCAATTGGTGTATTTATATCTAACATAATTTCTTTTGATACGTTTTGTAAAATTTTATCAGCTTCATGTCTAGATTCAAAATCTTTATGATCTCTGTAAGAAATATCGTGATATTTACATGCATCATCTAATTTATTTATACTTGTCTCACCTCCTTCCAACCTTTCATTTAATTTTGTAAATGGGCCACAATATTTATAACCAGGCAAATGCATTTCAGGCAGATTTAAATTGTTTAATACCCAATATATTAAACCTTTACCATGATGTTCAGAATTCCAAAAAGAATGTGGAATTATATTGAAAACTCTTACAAGATATGTAATTCCTTTTGGATCATTAATAACAAAATGAGAACTTACCGTTCAACATATTCATTATACTTACTTTTTTATTGTATATATTATTATTTCCAGCATTTTCTTCGCCATGATTAACTAACAATTTATCAATTAAATTTCTAACATCACTCATCCAAATGTAGTCTTTTGGTAAACTATTGTATTTCTTATACCTTCTCTAGATCTAGGAGTTCATGGAGGAATCATTCTTTCGGGTGTGTTTGGTACTGATTTTAATTTTGGTTTTATATAATTATTATTAATTGGTTTAATTATATTTTTATACTTCCAACTTTTATTAGAGTTTACATTCATTTTTGGATTATATTCTTGGAATGTAGCATTGGTTGATAAAATAATGTCTCTGTAATTTTTAAAGTCATTATTTGTGTATTTATCTTCAAGGTCTGATTGTTTATTTTTGATAACAAATTAGAAAGCCCTTCTGTTAAATAATAGTCCCTATTACATTACTATTTTCTTCATCCATAGCAAATAGTTTATAACCATGAATCATTACTTTGTTGTTCCCAATGTAAAATTTATGCTCATCTCTTCGTTAACTATATTGTGCTTTAACAACATCTATTCTTTTTGAGATTTCTTTTTTTCCGAGATTTATAGTTGAAACAGACGTGCGCTGCATCAAATCTTTCAATGGTACAATTACCATTTGCTCTTCCAAATTAGGATATTTTTGTTCTGAGAATAATTCTCTTTCAAATGATAATTCTTCAGGAGTAGGTGGAAAATCTAATTTTCTTCTGCAACAGGAACTAGTGTTGTTATTGAATTTTTATTTCCTTTGCTTACTTTTTCTATTTTTTACCAATATTATGTGATCCATCGATTAAAGGCATCTCTTTTTTATTTCTTTATATTCTTTCTCATGATGCTTTTTATATTTTTTATATCTTTCAGTGAGTAATATAACCCGAGAAACTCCCTTAAATTCATTCATTTATATATAAAATTTTTTACATATATATATATTTATTTATTTACTATATAAATGAGTTTAAAAAGTATTGAGAGTTTTGAGAGACAAACTTTTCCAACTATTCAAACTAGAGCAAATTTAAATATCTACAATAATAGAATCGAATTTGATATTCTTATAGGACATGGATTTTCTTATCCAAATGATGCTTATGTTTTTTAACAATATCGTTTAGTAAAAAGAGGTAAAAAAGTAAATGAGGCAAAATATGGTGAATCAGATACTATTGATGTTTGCTGTAATTATTCTTCCTTTTCAGTTTTCCAGAGTAGAAGTCTCAAAACATGGTAGTATTATTGAAGCTGTTAATGATCCTGGAATAACATCGACAATGATGAATATTTTGTTAAGATCACCAAGTAAAAATAATTATTTAGAAGTTACTGCTGATTATAATAAAATACGGGAAAAATATTTTCGTAGTGATAAAACAAATGAAACAATCTATCCAATGAGATATCTGTTTGGTTTTATTAGAGATAACAATTAAATTTACTGGAAAGGTGGCTATAAATTACTTTTTTTCTTGTAATACAACTGACGACTATTGTTTATTTGTTTATCAACCTAAGAAAGATGATGGTTCGCTTGGTGATTATGCTGACCCCGGTAGAATTGTTATTAAAAAATTAGAAATTATGTGGCCTATTGTTGAATACGAATCCAACACAGCCCTTGCAATTAAAGAAAAAAATACACAAATACATTAAAATTCCTATTAGTTTTGATTATTGGCAATTTTTAGAAAAATAAGTTCCTGCTGGCTCAACTTTTTAACTTTGATATAAAAGACCAGTTTAATAATTTACAATTTGACATGCCCGATTTTGTAATTATTGGTTTTCAAAATAATAGAACGTATCGTTCTGAACAGTATGTACACGCATTTATTTTTGATGACTGTAATGTAAGGAATATTTATATTAAGAATAGGACAAATGAAATTTTTCCAAAAGAGAGTTGGAATCTAGATATTGAATATGGCCTTTGTGATAAAATATCTCTTGCTTATAATGATTTTAGAACTTAAAGAACAGAACTAGAAACTGTATATAGAAATAATGAGCTATATTATAAACCAACTATTAACTTTGATGGAGGTGTCTATTATTATTCATTTTGGGGTCGAAGATCGATATGTGTCATTAATTGTTTGTATAGAAAATCTACTGTACCTAAAGAAAAAACTGACATAGAAATTTGTGTTGATTTTAATGAACCTGTTGAAGCAAAAGCAATTTGTAATGTTGTTTTAATTAGTAAAATAAATATAAATTAAGATTATTTGAAAGAAAGAATTACTGAATATATATTGCATTTTAATATTATTAATTGTAAGATACATCAAAATGTTTCAATATTTTAATACAATTTTTTAGACTTACAGTTAATTTCTTTTCTTTTAAAACTTTTACGAATTTGTAGCTATGTAGATTAATTATTCGATCAAATAAAAGATAATTTTCATAATTCTAAATGAGTTTTTTCTTTCTCTATATAAATTTTTCTTTATAAATAAAAACGGAAACTCATATTTTACCATATAGTTTGACTTACATTTTAAAGTGTGGTGGTGGTTGTTCAAAGCCGCCTTCCTATAGATTAGATAATGCATTTGACGAAATAAGAGAATTAGTTTTCAAATTTCATTCAATTTACAAGACTTACAATTATCACTCGTAGATAATATTGACGATAATTATGAACTTCGAGAAATGAGTGAAAATCTAAAGCAAATAGAATAAGTTAAAAAAAAATTTGTAGAGCTTCGAATATAAATATAGTGAATAACAAGATAGTATTTCATTTGATTTTTAGCTTAATTTGCATGTTTTTGTATTAAATTACCTTTATTTTTTTTGCTTGATTTAGTTTGCATTTTTGGTCTAAATTTGGTTGATATGGTACGTAAGCGAATGATTTTGCTTGTTTTTAGCCTAATTTTTTTTTTTTTTTTTTTTTTTTTTACACAAATCCTGAGCGCATATTTTTAGAAAAATAACTAAAATTTGCTAGATTTTTTAATTGATTTTGCGTGTTTTTAGCTTGAAATTGATATGTTTTTAGTTTGACCCGAATCCTGCACGCCCATTTTTGAAAAATTGACAATTTTCTTGTTTCTGGCTGGTTTTTTTTTCAGACTTGTTTTTTAACTGTTTGGAGCGCATTTTTGATCGAAATTCGAGGGAAAAAATTTAAGATTATTGGAAAATAGCTGGTAAATTAAGGAAAAAAAGGTGCAAAATCGTGGATTGTAGGGTGTAAATTGGCTTGTCCTCAAGGTACCCACAGAACTATCGCCAGCATACCGTGCGATGGCTCACCACACGCCACTGATTTCGTTCCTTGCCGCACCACGCGCGGTAGTCATGACATGTCATTGTTTATATATTTTACCCATTTACCCTTTACCCTGTTTGGCTACCTGACTCAAATGTCGCGCAGCTGTGTTCGTGAGTTCTAATTACAACGAACCAGACCCGTATTGTGTGTTATTTATTACGGTCTATAATGAGTTTTTTTCCTATAATGCGTTGCTGCGCCTCGCAATTATTTCATGTTTCTCTGAATAACATTTTTAAAACGGACGTTTCTCCGGAGGCTTTTCAGGACATCCAGTTTGAACGAACAGACAAGGAAAAATAAAGACGGATTGTCTGGAACGAATCGTCGCCCCTTTGTTGAATAAAGTCAAGAAAGTTGATCATTACCCTTTCCTTTGGATTTTTTTTTTTTTTTTTTTTTTTTTTTCTCGTTAGAAGCCGCTTTCTTTGGAGGTATTAAATATACTCTGAAGAGAATTCTGTGCTCTTATTTTGTGTTTTTTTATTTTTCAGCATCGACTTTACATTTTTTTTCCTCGCGGACCAGGTGTGCAGCGTGTAGCAAATCTCTAATTTAGTTAACAACCTCGATTTCTGTTGGCTAGTTCCCGCTGTTGAAGAATGAATAAGGAAAATGTAACAGAATTACAGCTAACATATGAACATAACCTTTGAATGACTATTATATCGGAGAAACACTATAACAGTAAGACTCTTGTACGTCACAGAACAAGTATTACATTTCATGAGAAACTGAGACAGATAAAAAAACCAATCAATGTTAACTGTTAGCAATTATGTGAAAAAGAAGATAATTCGACAAAGGTGGTTATTTCAGTAAGTTTTTATTATTACGGAAAAGGAGACAAATAAAGTCTAAGAGTGAGTAATAAAAAACGATGAATGGGGAGAATGCGGTGAATTTAGCACTTTTGAAAGCCCTACTGAAGATCCACTTTTCTGCCAGTTTTGTTTTCTTGACACATTTTAATACAACATTGTTTTGGACCCCATCACATTCTTCCATGCGCCAGTAAAGTGGAACTGGGAAATTGTTATCATCGTAAAATATGTTAATAATATGATATTATTCTTACTTTGAGTTTAACCAAAACCCACAGAAATTAAATGAAATATAAATAAAACATAGTCAACGCATGCAGTTTTTAAAAGAAACATTTCAAATGCGACGTTTATGAACGGAATTATTTCTCCCTGCGTCGTGGCCAACTTTACTGAGTGGTCTACCATCAGTATCTACGTTCAGATATGTCCAGCTAGGAGCAGTCGATTACAAAAGAGTTCAGCGACCAGTGAACCAACTATACATATGCCACAGGGTTTACATAGTTAAATGGGCTCTTTTGAAAGCCCTGCTTAGGGCTCCTTGTGGACCCCCTCTAGTGTAGGCAAGACAACTAGCTGCAATAGAATTCTGCATGGGGAGCAAATTTTTTTATCCCGATTTTGGGAAATTCGCGTCCCAAGACCTAGAAGATCGATATTATGATTTGATAGTGTTTGAGGAATATAAGCATGAGTATCACTGTGGCAGCTTTATTACAGGCTGTTCACGATAAAGTGAGCACTTTAGAAATGAACCCTAGAAAGAAATCACTGTCCCTGAGTGCGCATATTTTAATAGGCGCACAGAGTGATATTCATCCAGTGAAGTTGGTTACGATGTATGTAAAGTAGTTCCATACCTTAAAGTCGAATAAAAAGTGTTAAGTAACCATTTGTGACATCTTAAAATTGAATTATTAACTTTTTGTTTTGTTTAATGCAGCTAAGTGTAAAAATTAGCAAATAATTTTAAGTATTTATTTTTTCATAATTTCACATTTTCATTTGACCGACGCATGAATAAAGTGATGAGGCCTATGGCAATGTTAATTTTACATAAGATGGAGGAATATTCAACGTGTATATAAGTAGATCTTAAGCAGGGCTTTAAAAGTCCTCATTTTACCGTGAATAGTCTTTAAGCGTCTGTGTGAAGGAATGTCTGGTCGGCTCGTAGTTAAGAATGGATTGGGAACTCTGTCAATGCGTGGGGTAAACCTATATGGTTTGTATCTAATAACCCTCCACCAAAAAAAAAAAGAAAAGATTGGTTCCTCAATCGTGTTACTGTTGTAGAGGCTATTCGTCCATTTTGGGAGTGCGAAAGGAGGCCATCTATTAAGGGCGAGCGGGGCTTTCAAAAGTTGCTCCTCGTTTTAAATTATTCCGCCACGGCAAAATTTATATTTATTTTGGCCTAATTACTTTATTTATGTGCCAGCCAAGTTAGGTGTAAAAGTGTTGAGACATCAAATGAGTTATTAACATGCGATTTCGTAATATAAAGTTTACAAAGCTGAAAATTACTAATGTAATTTGCCAGAAAACTAAAACATTACACTCCGCAATGCAACGTCAGGACTTAGGACTATTTTTTCTTAATTAAATGCGAACTTGATTGGTAAACTACATTCCAACGTGTGCGGTAGCTTCTATTCCTTTAACTGGTAGCGATTTTTTTCAAATGTTAACTTAAAAAGTACTCATTTTACCTGCTCAGCCTATAGCAGTCTCACTACGACAAGAGAGGTGCAACTGGAGGGACTAGAGATCTGCAAAATTCGCGTTGTTATTTAGCGGCAGACTAATCTCCTTGAACAGGTAGACGACTCCACCAAAAGTTTAGCGGCCAATAAAAATTACTGACTGTGATCACTTATGTATAAGGCAGTGGAGTTTATCCTGTCGCCGAAAGATAGCGCGAATTTTGCAGGTCTCTAGAAATGACAAAGTAAAGTGAACTGAAAAAAAATTATTTCCATTATATTAACCGTCCAAAATATAACATAACTAGCACATGAGCCAATAGTGCAAGAAGTTTGCGTAAATTATGGTTAAGTTTGTTCCGCTCTGCTTCACGGTAGCTGAGAATCCGGGAACCAGAGAAAAATAAAGCCGTATTTTGCTGCCACCTATATGCCGATAAAGAAAGAAATTTGTTGTTCATTGCCAATCGGCTAGCACATATTGTTCAATTGCCTTTACGAGTACGAGTGATTGTTTGTTTGCAACTCTATTGTTCTAGTCCAGGTCTTATTTTCCCAGTATCTGCAGCCATACACAGTTTTTTCACGTGTTTATTCGATCACGGAAAGGCAAAACAAGGCTGTAGATGCCGACATTTTTTCACAGTTCATTATTTAATAGGGTTATTGTGACTTAATAAATTTTAATTTTTTTGAGATATTATCACAGCTAGGCCAACTTCACCTAGCTTTATTCTCCTTGCTGAAGACGTTACTTAAGGGTACAACACGTTTACACCATAAGCAACAGATAAGGCTCAAAATCGTCGATTACCGTTGTTGTTCACAAGGTCTTAGTAAAAGACGTCCACATTAATTTTAAGAACCTGTAGTTAGTAAGTCAGGTACAGTTGCCCTTTGCATAAAAAAAATAATATATTGGCATTATTGCCATATTGGGAGCCATAATGCAGTGCGTGGCGACCAAAAATTCACTACCAAAATGTCCAGCGCAGAAAAGACAGTTATACAGTTTGTAATAAATTCATGTTTTCTATAATTTAACATTGTGTTGACAATTTTGTTCAAACATTTGATATGAAAAATGCTTGGCTCATTTCTCTCCGTCCTCCAGGGCACGTTTTTTTTTTTTTTTTTTTTTTTTTTATTCAATGCTCTGTGAAATAGTTACTATTTCTATAGCTAATTTTATGCCCAGGCCTTCACCGAATATTTCGTATAAAGACTTATAATGACGTTTAGATAATAAATATATGTAAAGTAGGAAGATATATAGCCAGTAATTCCCGCAAAATACACGCTTTAATGTAACGAAAGCAAGCTAAACACTACGAATTCCTGAAATAACGCGGGGAAAATACATGTTGAATATAAGGCCTTCGGGGCCGCGGCGGTGTAATAGTTAGACTACTTACCTCCCACCAAGGCAAACCGGGTTCGATTCCCGGCAGATTCACCCCTGGATTTTCGCATCTGGGAATCGTGCCGGACGATGCCGCTGGTCGGCGGGTTTGCTGGGGGGACTCCCTTTTCTCCCGCCCTTGCATTCCGGCACCGCTCCATTCTCACCTCATCTCATCCTCGTCGACTCTCAAGGACCTCGATGTTGAGAGTCGCCCAAATCTCAACACACTCCGCCGTAACGCCGTCGTAAATGCGCGTTTCTTCTTCGTAAGGCGGTGAACGGATGTTTTTTTTTTTTTTTTTTTTTTTTTGGAAAAAGCACGCACGCACATTCGCAGTTGTTTTCAGGCCATCGCCTGGCGATAATTCTCCGCCTTATCGCGAAAAGAAACGAGCCGTAACGCATCACATCTGTCAGTGAGGCGGCGCGCATCAGCTGTGGTAAAATCTATTCACGATTACTTCACACTTTTCTGAAGTCCTGCTAAAGTTTACTTCCAGGATATTCCTCCGCCTCGTGCTAACTAAACTTTACTACGTCTAGAAAAATGTACCAGAGGACAGCCTACCGAATCCGCGTGCACTCATTTGTAATAATATTTTGCATGAGAACTATTTCTTACCACGTGCTACCAACACACTTGTTTTCACGCTGTTTTTATTCATATTTATTAAAACTTAAATGTTATCGTTTATATATAAAATATAGATAAAACTCCGATTTAACGAAAAATAAGATACTTTTATTTTAGCAAGGTATAAAACGCTTGCGATACATGGCATATTTACGAAATAAATAAACACTTCATACATGGGGTAATTTTTCAAACGTTTGATTCAAAAAGTGTGAAGAAACTGCGAATAGACTATAGAATGATACGCGCATGACGTAACTGTTTTCCAAACCCCGAAATTTGTTGCTGACGTATATGAAACGGGGAGCTTTGCGTAGTATAATCAGAAGAATAATATTTTCTTTAATGTGTGTTTAAAATAGCCATTATTGTGCAATCTTGTACGCCAGAGTGTCGTCCTCATAAATTCTAGTTTTTGCAATATTTTTGCCGGTAGACTGAAAATACTTATCACTAGACAATGCAATGCCGACGCAACATCATATTCCCTGAATTGCGTCATATATTTATATAGCTGTTGCACTTCTTTAAACATTTGTATTTCATATTTACACATACATGTGTTTTGAAAGTAATGAATGACGCAGAGTTATGTATCAACACAGTTTTAATACCTCACGATGCTTTGCCGGGATAGTACATTGAAGACTTGTTAGAAAGGGTAAGTTATTTTACTCTAATTTGCCGTCTGTAAGACATTTTCATCTAGGACAGTCTTGCATTCAAGGTGCGATATTTTCGTGGCAGCAACATGGCGCTTGAACACCGTTATTAATATAGGACTTAATTATTCATTCCTTTACTTGACAACAAATAAAACAATTATAAATAAGTGCAGACATTGAACAATTTCTGCACTTCGTAAAAATGCGTATATGTTTGTAAACAATTATCAAATAACAGGAATTCAGTTTTGCGACCTCTTTTAAGAATGTGCTTACTTTATATAAAAGTTTATTTCAAATTAAAAATCGCATGTTTTACTTATTATTACAAAAATGTTACAAATAATATATTCCTCTTCACTTATATTCTTTCATAAATTAATTTCATATATCGTTTTGTACATAAATTTAATTTAAGATGAGCGTTTTGTAATAAACCGAGATTAAAATCACCTTACAACAAAATAACACATTTTCCACATAACCTCCGTAAATATCTCGGCAAAATGTCTCCTTGACTTTGACTTTAAATTTCAACTCACGAAATAACAAAGTCAAGAGTGCTTGACTTTACCTTTGAATGTTCCATTGTGTCAAGTTCCATAAGAAACAACATGTCGGAAAGTAAACATAAAGTCAAGTGTTAAAGTATATAGTTGTGTAAAGGCTGTTCATTATAAAGGGAGCACTTTTGAAATCAACCTTAGAAAAATGTCACTGGCCCTACCTGCACATATTTTAACGGGCGCACTAAAAATGCCATGGATGGGAAGTAGATCCATATCTTTACATCAAATAATACGTGCTAGAAAACCGTTTCTGATAAATTTAATTAATAGTTTTTTTTTTTTTTTTTTTTCCCCCTTCGATGTGTAAAAATTAGCAGATTTGTTACATTGTGACATATACTTTGCTAACAATTTCACAGTTTCACTTGACTGACGCATGAATAAAGTGATGAGGCCCGTGATAATGTTAATCTTACATAAGGCGGAAGAATACACAACGTGAATACAAGTAGATCTTAAGCAGGGCTTTCAAAAGTGCTCATTTTACGGTGAACAGTCTATAAGGGTTTTTACTGTCTTCGCCCTTGCACACCGTATTGGCACATATTTTTCGACCATCTATAGTTAAATACAAATGAGAAAATAATGCACAGAAGTCTGAAACGCGTCGGGTGAGTCGGGAGAATCCATTGCCGCTGCACGAAGGGATGGGGTTGTTCACATCGGTAGTGACAGCGGCCGGGGAACGTCAGCCGAGCGCTGCTCCGCTCTTGTGTATTACCTGTCGAAAAAATGTAAACCGCTTCGGCAGTATTTAACGGAGCGGTAGTAGGGAGCGATGTTATCAGTTTGATGTCTATAGCGCCATTAGTGTCACGTAGTTTCCCATCCCTCCAACGGCGTTCGGAAAAGCCCTCCCCTACATTCCCTCCCTCAAAACTGCGCGAAGATTATTTTCTCATCTAAACTTTACAACGAAAGCAGAAGGAACTAGCACTGAGGACTAGCATTAAGTGAGTTTTATATATATATATATATATATATATATATATAATTTTTACTATACTACATTATTTTCCTCTGTGATAAATGTTAGACACAATGCCGTAATTTAACTTTCTAAAAACTAGTTACAGGAACAACAGAAAATTTTAATTTATACAATTTTTGTACAAATCTCAAATTTTAACCAAATTAATGTGTTAAGCTGTAACTCAATAAAACTTTCCCTGTTATCAGAACATCGTGAGAATATTTTCTTGGGCATTTTTTACGTGATTTAATACATATTTCAAATTAAATTTTTCAGATTAAATTTATAAGTCAAAATAGCTAGAAGTTATATCATTGCCATAGGCTAACGAAGTGTCTGATATCCAAGAGTGAGTGAGGGAGTGAGATTTAGGCGGCTCTTTACATCGAGGTCGTGAAGGCCGATGAGGGTTAAGTGAGGTGAGTATGGTGCAGCGCGGGAACGAAAGGGCGGTGGAAAGGGGATATCCCCAGGAAAAACCCGACCAGCGTCATTGTCATGCAGGATTCCCACTTGCGAAAAACCGTTGATTGAAAAGATATCGTAGCATGGCCCTCCTAGGATTTCACGAAACACATCAGGTGAAGCCAAGTTTAAGGATAAATTATTTTATTACCGTTAAAACCACCATAAATAATACTAATTTTTTTATTTCCTGGTATTTTTTTTTAAATTATTATTAGAGACCTGTAAAACTCGTTTAATTAATTAAAGACATAATAGACTTCAAACACGTGAGGGTGAGGGTTTGTACTGATTTTGCCTTTGTGATAACATTTTGTTTCCAGTGTCTTGGACTTATTTGGACAGATAGTAAACAAGCTACGATAGGCCAACGCAATCATTAACAACCAAGTCGAAAGAGAAACTAGATCGCCACAGTTGCCAACGTCACAGTACAAATGGCACAGACTTGAACTTATATAGGATGGTCAAGTCTAACATTATGCTAGACAAAGAAGAGAACTTTATAGGTCCCAAGTTATCATTGATACCACGTCACGAAACCATAAAACACCCTCACAGTATCTATTAAAAACAATTTGGTTAACGAACACCCTCAAAAAGCCTGCCTAACTAGGGTGTTTGAGGCCGAGAAGAGCTGGAAGTATAAGGATGAAATTGCTACGCACATCAAGGGCGCCCTCGCCGTTACGCGCAGGACTCGGGACTGACGTGAAAAGTTCTTGATGCGCTGCTAGTACTTGTGAAATTTTAAGCTGTGGCCCAGTCATTTTATTGGTGTGAAGTAAGTAGCAAGGTCCAACGTAGGTCCCTCGGGTCCTTTTGCACGCATCTGACGTGAATCATGCGCTTCGAAAAATTATATTTTAACTATGTTGGAGTGATCAAAAATGGCATTTCTAATGTGTGTTATGCTTTGAAAGTAATCAGCAAGCATAGTTTAACATGTATGTTTTAGTCGTAGATCAGCAAATTGGACGCATCTTTAATAGTTCCCGTACCTCGAACATATTGTTTCACTGTTCAAAAAGTGTTGGTATGCGCGCTCTTTTAGAAGACTACATACCTATAGCCAGGGCCGTGCACACCCTAAAAAAGTGTGTGTGTGTTTGGGGGAGGGGGGGGGGGGAGGTGGGAGGAAGAGTAAAAATATAAAATTTTGCTCCCCCCCCCCCTTTTTTTTTACTTTTTAAATTCAAAGCATTCTTCAATAGTAGATAAATTTGATTAAACCTTTCTTAACATTTTTCAGTCGTAGGCACTTCGGTGCCAAAAAAAAAAAAAAGAGACATCGAAAGAAATAATTTACGTTACCACAAATGGTTACCTAGCACTTTTTTTTTCGACTTTAAGATATGTAACTATTTTTCATCCTTTGTTACCAACTTTACTAGGCGCATATCACTCAGTGCGCCCGTTGAAATATATACAGGCAGGTGAAGTGAATTTATTCTAAGGTTGATTTCAAAAGTGCTCACTTAATCGTGAACAGCCTTTAGACCTCTGACGGTACGTGTAGTGCACCAGTAGTACATTAACGTACACATCTACAGAACATTTCAATCGGTGTACATAATAATAAGTTATGTGTGTACCAGTGCCAGTAAATGTACATGCACATCTACAGAAAAGTACTGTCAGTGTACATAGTAATAGGTAGGGATACACGAATTTCGCGAAAAGATTTCCACACATGCTAAATTTCAATACCCTACGAGCGTACCAGCAGTTTCCTTTTGCTTATTGGCGGCGTGTGTCTGTGAGAAGACATTTTCTTAGTTGACTGGCCAATGAGAATTAAGTTACTCCGATACTGTACGTCTCTGATTCGGAGGACAGACATTTAACACGCTTAACAACTAGATCACCCAATCACAAAAGTGGATCTGAGCTAAAGCGTATTGAAATACAACAGGTCGTGAAATCTTTTCGCGAAATTCGAGTACCCCTAGTAATAGGCCATGGGAAAAATTGGTAGTTACCACTTAGGTGTAACCAGTCGCATTGGAGGAGAACGCGATGCCTCCTTGGTGTGTGAGTGTGTGTGCGCGTGTGCAAGCGTGCGTGGTACCGCATTTACTGGTCCACTACACGTACTGTCGGAAGTCTAAGTAAATCTGTACCCTTACTATCCGCAATAAACCTGTCGTTCATTACCACTTTTACGGGCGTGCACCATCCTTAGGTAGCGAGTTAGACGAAATGTAATGGTACACTTTTCGTCTTTATTCATGTGAGGAATCAACTCACAGAGTTTGTTGGTGAAAATTGTGAATATTTTGTATACCCATCGCGCGTTTTAAATAAAAATCTTTGTATTTGATATGGCCAAAAAAAAATGCATTTCTCAGACTACTCTGTCTGAACATACAACTATCATAGACTACTTCGTTTAACTTCGTTTCTAAATTATCACCAATAAACTTATCTTATAATACCATATTAGAATGCTACACGACTAGAAGTCTGCACGCCAGTTCAGTGCTTTGAACTTATAAGCGATAGACAGCGTAGGATGCGCCAGCCAGTGTCGCCTTTATAAAATAGCTAATAGTATCCCTCACTCATAACAACCCAAATTCTGACTAGGCAATGGGACACGTGATGCTATCAAAGTTTACGTGAACGTTGTTGTAAAACATATTTTTTTTAAATTCCTTGCAAACAGAATATACATCAGTGGTTCGACTATAACACAATTGGGGAGGGGGGTGGGCACACACTTAACATATTTTACGAAGACAATAAAATACTACCTACACACAGTTCGTTATACTCTTGTGTGTATCAGAAATTGCTAAATTGAGGCTGTGGGCAGAACACAGATTTCTTCTGGTACTTGTGATTGTATGTACGATTGAGTACATCTGATTACTCCACTCATACAAGCAGCTCCGTTATACCCTTGACCTCTCATGTATTTATTATTATTATTGCATGTCTCGAGTGTAGAAACAAGTGCACCTGCAATACATTCCCCAGTGAGATCATGTATAGGTGTGAAACAAAGGAAATGTCCACAGCCTATTGTTTACATTCTTAATGCGCTTATGAAATATTTTTAATTAAAAGCAAGGTTTTTACACTATCGGAAATTTAGTAGAATTAATTATCACTTAAAGGATACATATGCGGTTATAATTAATTTGAAAAGCTATTTCCTGCATATAATACTATTTTATTATTTTCTATTCTTTTTCGTAGAAATTTTTTGTTTGTGGAGGGGGGGGGGGGCTGTGCCCCAGTGTCCCCCTCCCCGCTTAGTTGCGCCTATGATATACGTGTTATGGAAACATCTCCGTTGTAGGGAACTTCGCCTAGAAATTTCGGAAGAATACATTTAGTTTGAAACGCCTATCTTTAAAATTAACGCACTGAGGCGAAATATCCGTAACATGGGATTTCCTATTTAAATTTCGCAGCTGCCAGCGGGTAGGGAGTGCCTTTGACACTTCTGCGCCCCTGCGTACGGAACACGAGAACTACATCTCGCCAGTCAGCCGCTAGTAGCTCTGAACATTTTAGAGTATTCCTTAAAAAATAAAAATAAAAGGGAAAGAAAACAGTGATACCACTTGCCGCTGGAGCTGGAAACAGCAAATTCTCAACACGGTGATGTGATGCTTTCGAGCGTAACGATGCTTACCGCCAGTTCTGCTCCGGTCTTGCTTATTTCTTCTTCTGCCTTCACTGGGTCGGCGCTATCGGCCTCCTCTTCGCACGATTCTTCTCGTCCGTTACTCGCCAAGGGTGGATGGGAGATTGGGCAGAAGTCGGTGCAGGGGGGGGGGGGATCCTCTGGCTGGGAAGGAGTAGTCTTCGGCTGAGGCACCCTGAAAGAGCTCGTCGCCACGGAAGAATAAATTCAAAACCTTTCAAGGGCGCCAGAACCTCACAGCTGGCCCTCTCTTTCGTTCATTTGTGGGGCGTGTTCCCGTTCCTCGGGCGAGGTGCACCGTGCGAGGGAACTCGCACTCCGTACTGTTCCACTCCTGCAAAAAAAAAACCTAACTGCGTCGTGTTTTTTTTTATATTTGCTGTGTCTGTTAATGTAAGCAAGTGTGAGTATAGGGTGTTCACGGTTATCTGGGCACGTTTAAAATCAATTTTTGAAAAATGTAGTCCCTAACTGCATATATTTTGTTATTTATTTATTTGAACGGACACATCGACAGGGATGTGCTCAGTATAGTTGGTAACGTCGGAGAGATAATAGTTCCATGTCTTAACGTTAAATTAAAAGTGTGACCTTGGTTTCTGTTTTTTTTTTTTTTATGCACGTTAGTAGCGAATTTGTAAAATATTTACTTTTCTAATAATTTGGCAGTTTCACTTGATCGACGGATGAATAAAGTGACCAGACCCGTGCCAACAGTAATCTTACGTATGGTAGAACACGCAATGTGCATACAAGTAGGTCTTAAGGATGTTTTTAAAAATTAAAGTGCTCAGTTTACCTTGAACAGCCTTTACTTAAGTGTATTTTTTTAAATTATTTTAATTACGTATTACCACGCTCACTTTTAAACTGGTTAGCTAATCAAAGAGCAGAAACATTTACGCATACGTCTCAAAACTACACGAATTCCCGTGGCTAGTGAGTCGATCCCTTAACCTCAAGTTTCGACAGCATCTTAACTACCTCGGCTACTGTGGTCGCTTAAATCTGGCATCTAGAGAAATCATCTAAGTATTTCAGGAACTGGCGAAACACGTGCAAAAAAATATTTACTTGTCAAGAACCTCCGTGTCGACATTATTTCAAGTACTTTGCTTGAAGCTGAACTGCCTATGAAATTTTATCTATGGTTAACTTAGCATAACCAGCGAAAATATATGAAAGGGTTTTAAAGTATAATAAAATGCATTTTGAAGAAAAAAAAAAACACGTGCCCACCATAGGCTTAAAAATATATGTATTCTGGAGTGACCCTACATAGCGAAATATTTTTGCAACATAGAATTTGATCTTGATTAAGTTGCATACGGACTCGTTAAATTCAGTTTTCCCTTCTGTCATACATAATTTCTTCCTTTATTTAAGTTGTATTTTTTTTAGTTTATATTACCTTGGAGCTTACATGCAAGTCTGCAATCATATTTGTTGATTGCTATTGTATTTTGTGCGTCGCTTGCCATGGCAATATCTGTTACCGGACTCTTACGTTTGTAGTGGTCCTTTAGCGTCTAAGCCCCAAGAGGAGTGAAAAGGGGGATATGTATTTTATTGACGTTTCTTTAAGCGTGCACTGATAATTCGGCGCGTTACATACAAATAACAGCCATATTTCATGAAAACTGCATTTAATTTCACTTTCAAAACTCAACAAGCGTTAAGAGTGTTTAAATCAATTAACATAGCTAAAATAAAACATGATTATCACGCAGTTTCAATCTATAATACTGACAAAGGTATTCAAAGACACAAGACTGCAATAATTAATACTAATCGGTAAGAAATTATGAGAATACTCACTCAGGGAATGAAAATCATTACATAAAAAATATATTGCGCCGACAACACGCCACATTTACTAGACGGCACGCAGTGCCCAGAATATCTCAATGAAAGATTAAATACAATTTCCTTAATATTACCAGCCAGCGGACATAAAGGAAAATTCCTATACCCAATCCAGATTGCTCAAAGCAATTTTCAACAAATATAGCCTACCCTTTATTTCTCCGGAAGATTTTCTGGTCACAATTTATTCTGACTAGACTCCTGTAATTTAAATGTAGCTGGCCACCACATAAAATTTAATCAATCTGCCAATACTACAGTTTAATTACCACGCATTCATGTGCCTAAAAGTTGCATTCAACTGTTACAATGTACTCCTAGTTACCAGCGAGTCACAGTGACTGACTCTTGAAGTGGTAAATAGTATTCTCACCAGCTTGCCTTTATTTTTAAAATACTCCCCGAACTAACTCGTTGACAGTAGAGGACGAAAAATAACGAAACTTACTTTTAGGGTGATCACAATTCCTACAAGGTGCCAACACTCTTAATAATTCAAAAATTTCCTTAAGGCTTGCTCCTCGCATTTTTATGCATGCCATGATCACGTACGTAAGATACGCAGTTTAGTAATGGAGCATACACATGATTGTTAAATATCACTTGGCTCCAAGCATAATTTATATTTAAAAACATGGCAAACGCCGCAGCCAAATACCCATCAAATTCCATTTACCATAAAAGCTACACGTTAAAATGTATCACATTAAAAGAATCTGACAGGCTTAATTTACACGACGGCACCCAATATGAGTTTACGGCCCTCCAAAGCGTCGTGAAACCGAATATAAAAAATGATAGAAAAGACAATCAAAAGGTTTCTGCTTCAGGCAAAGTGTGAACACTTCGCCGATAAAAACAAAATTGGGCCGGGCCAGACAAAAGGGGCAGCGGCTAGTAAACTAGACTACGCGTCTGCAGTACAAAATGCTGAGACTCAAAATTGATTACACACATTATTATCAGTTAAAATTTAGAACGTGCAAGCCAAAACATATACATACATGCTACTCTATAAATTAAGGCCGCTCACCAACAAAATTAAGCACTCTCAACACTTAGAAGAAAATTTCTAAACTTGACCCATTATCTTTTCTCAAACTGTCCAGCACTCACAGATAATGTTCGTCCCGTCGAGGCAGACCATCATACACAGCTAGAATTAAAGCCTTTGCAAACAAACAATGTCAAGCTGAAATTGACGTTACAATTTCAATGACGTCGTATCCATTATGACTGTCGACGATGCCCTCTTGAGAATTTGCAGGTCGTCTCGATGTGGTGATCGGCAGTAGAAGAAATTTGAGAGAGGTCAGCGCTCCTACCCTCCAGTAGTCACGTGACCCCCTCCAATTAAATTTAGTCACGTGACGGGAGGGAAAAGGGGAGTGGGGGAAGAGAAAGGAGAAGGAAGGGTGGACCAGCTGGCCATGGAGAACGTCCTCGCGCGCTGGCGACGGTGGCGATGGCGCGAATCAACAAAAGAGCGCAGCACCGCTGCAAGCGTTTGAATTTTAATTATAAGTGTGTGTAGTCAGTAAACGTCCATAACTTCCATTAACACCTACAGCTAGAAATATGACGTTGTTTCAGTCAGTAAGCTACTGCCAGGTGAAATAGTTCATAATTTCCCCCCATCGTACATCGTATGTCGTGCAACTGAAGCGTTGAATTGTCAGGAAGATCGATGATGTATGGCGCGTGCTTTTCCTATCAGAGTTTATTTTTTCCGCAGTTTATGAACGTCAATTAATCACCTTTTATGTGCAACTAATATTTTACTGTGGCTTTACCAAAATTTCCATTCCTACCTCTACCATGTCACAATTAAAAATCAAGAATTCTTCTCTCTTAGGCAAGCTGATCGACTATGCAGACATTCAAATATAGACAATATATTGAAGCTATCATGG
Source organism: Dryococelus australis (assembly GCA_029891345.1). Lineage (NCBI taxonomy): Eukaryota > Metazoa > Arthropoda > Insecta > Phasmatodea > Phasmatidae > Dryococelus > Dryococelus australis. The sequence continues at coordinate 60,486,327 of CM056998.1, read as the reverse complement.
ATGTTGTGTGTGTTTTCCAGGCCTCTTTAAAGGCTGAAAAATATATCACCAGCAAGGATGAAAATTTTCTGAATTTACGTAAATATGCAGTTTAAAAAAAAAAACAACGGAAACGCTGTCCGTAATGAAGGCAAAAAACAAAATCAATCTCCCTACTTAAACATATGAGGCCTCTCCGAATTTCCTTTGGCTACGTGAGTTGAAGACAAAAATACCAGGTCACACGAAATATTATTTTTTGCTGAACCCAGAAAATTATCATTTTTTTTTCGGCAGTATGGATATTAATGCCTCTTACATATACGAATGCGTCATCAAACATTAAAAGTTAGCAGAAACTGCTTGTAAACTCTAAAAAAAACAGTACGATGGATAGAAAATATGCGCATTAATTTATAGTAGATACTGCAGGACGGATAAAGCGAGACACCCAGATAGCAGTGTCCCGGGAGCAAAATACGTGGCCACAAGTTGATACCTAAGGAGGAGTGTAAATTTTCTTGGTGATGTACACTGTAAAACTTTTTCTGGTGAACTTCCATGGATATAATACCACACATCAAGCTTACAATACGGGAATGTTTATCTTCGCTACTAGGTATACAAAGTTGTTAACTTCCCTTCCTATTTCATTCATTCCTGACCTAATAATATAAACGTTAGCATGCATGGGTGTATAGGAAAATATTTTTTTCATTTGCGCTTTGTCACTGCATGTATACACTCATATGGTAAATTTACAAATAATTTTTATAATTTATGAATGATGCAAGTGGAGGATGGTGGCAATAAATTGGTGATACAACAGCACTGCAGAGGCAACGAGAATACAGTCGACACACGCCTAACGGAATCTGGCTGCATTGTCCAAGAGACAGTCACTTCGTCCCTAACACCTTGAACTAGGGATAAGCTAAGATGGCGATGGAGTGCTGGGAGGAATGAAGACAAGGAGGAAACGGGAGTACCTCGATGAAACCCCTACATTAAGGCAGAGTCGGTCATTCTCCCCATACTAGAATCCCGGCCTGGGGGAGTGGAGCGGAGATGCAGACATTTCGGCGGCTCTTAAGGTTGAAGTAAAGCAACTGCCTATGGAGCACTGCACCCGACTATATAATGTGAAGAACTCATAAAAAAAAGTAGTACAGACGCCATACAAATTGTCAGGAAAGTGCGAGTTATGCTATGTATGAAATAATAATGTATATATTTTGCCGCGTCATAAAATATTTTGCTAAAATATACTTTTTAAATGTAAAAAAGTAATCGATTAAAATTGTCCTTATTTTTTTTTTTTAATTTAAGCGCATTTCCATTCTGAATGCATCAGAGAACAAAATTTGCCAGAAAATCTTCGTCATGGAATATCGTCATAATGTTTCCTATGATCGTGTGTAAGGAAATTGTAATAATAATGTAGGAAATAATTTTTATAATTGATTTTATGTGTGTCCATTTGTCTCAAACATTTATGGCTGAAACTGACGTAAAGAAAGTTAATTATAAAAGTGATATGATACACTATGACTATGATTTTATTACACAGGATCACAGCAAATATTATGACAATCTTTCCTGAAGAAGATTTTCTTGCAAATTCTGCCATCCGAAGAATCCAGAATGTCAAGACGCTTAAATTTTGTTAAAAATACAGACTATTTTAATCGATAATTTTTTTATTTAAAACTATATTTTAGTAAATAATTTTATAATGTTGCAAAATGTAAACATTCTTCTTTCAAACATAGCATAAATCGAACTTTTCTGGCAATTTTTACTATGTCTGTACTACTTTTGTTATGAGTTCTTCACATTGTATAGACGGGTGCAGTGCTCCATAGGCAGTTGCTTTACTTCAACGTTAACATCGAGGTCTTGAGAGCCGATAAGGGCGAAGTGAGATGAGTATGGAGCAGCACCGGGAATGCAAGGGTGGAGTAAACAACCCGCCGACCAGCTGCATCGTCTGGTACGATTCTCACATACGAAAATACGGGAGCGACCCCGCCCGGGAATTGGAAACCGGTTTGCCAAGGTGGGAGGTGAGTAGTATGGAGTCTGGGATTGGGCTGGCGAACTCGGTGCTGGAGAGTTAGCGTTTAACAACTGAACAAATCCTGTATCCGGGAAGTAAGTAAGCCCGATAAATCAATAGACATTTCCAAAATGCCACACGTGTTAATTCTATGGGAACCTGTGTTTCATCCTATCCCAGAATAAAGTATTATTATATTTTTGTTTGTATACATGATACTACAACCACGCAACGAAAATATAACGCATTCCATAATATTGCTTCATAAACCATTTAAAAATACTAAAACATAAGGGTTAAGTTAACGGAAATTTTCGTAAATCTCTAACCAGTATTAGAAACTCACGGAATTTTTGTTATTGATCAAATAAAATGTCCATAAAATCACGAACATTTCTGGAAAATTTTTATCGGTCTTTTTCCAGATTTTCTCACAAAAACTAGGAATAATATCTAGTCAATATATACGGTAAAATCCGTGTTTCTTTTGGAACTTTTTTACACGTCTTATTCAATTGATCCACTATTGTCTCCTTGTCAAAAGTGGAGTGCGTCGGTGCACTTTAACACAGGCCTAAAAGTCCTCAAATTGCTTAGTAAACTGACCTCCATTGAGTCCACTGTCTAGGGATTAACAGCAAATAACTCTATTAGGTCAACCAAAATTCTTCTTATTTCAATAGGAGGCTATCGCGCAAAGTTTTATATTATTATTCGCCAATTAAGTCTGAGTCATGTTTGAACTGCAGGATTCATTATTAAAGTACGCATTTATTTTCTTCCAAAATACACAAACAGTAAGGTGTTGTATTTCAGATGCGTAGAAAGATACAACTGGCCAAAAAAAAAATAAAAAATAATAATTTTAAACTCAGTGCGTAATGTTCCATAAGACGAATGAAGTTGACGTAACTTCATTTATGAACGTGAAACGGGGAAAAAAACACACATTGTTTCACTCACAGTTCACTTCTTAAAGTGAGTCAATATTTCAGGCTAATTTCAATTAAAAAGTATGACACTTTTGTTCCATCTTTTACTACATCTTAACTATTTCAAGATAGGTCCATGGCGGTACTTTACAATTTAATTTAAGTTTTAGGCTACCCACGTATTGGTGTATAAACGTTCCGTTTGTCAGAGCTACCTGCGGAAATTGAATAGAAAATATTGTAATTTGAATGTCACAAAACTCTACCTCGAACAAGCGAAGAAATTAGAACTATCGTCTTAGTATAGACTAATAACTGGGGTTATTCGAGGGAAGTTTTGTTTTCTCTTGGGTTGGTACCAAGCAAAGCGGCGCAGTGGTACAGGCTATTCACGGTAAACTGAGTACTTCTGAACGCCCTGCTTAAGAATTAGGCCTACTTGTTTGCACATCGTGTATTCATCCACCATATGTAAAGTTAACATTGCCATGTAACCTGGTCACTTTATTCATGCGTCGGTCAAGTGAAACTGTGTAATAATAATAAAAACTAAATATTTTTACAAATTTACTCATTCTTACACTTTTGTGCATTAAAAAAAAAAGAAAGCGAAATAAATAATTTCTGTATTCACAAATGTTTACGCACAATTTTAATTCAACGTTTAACGTGGGACTCATTTCCCTCTGTCGTTACCAACTTAACTGGACGCATGTCAGTCACTCTGCCCATTAAAATATATGCAGGCAAGGGCAGTGGTATTTTTTACAGGTTGGCTTCAAACGTGCTCAACTAGCCATTAACAGACTATATAACACACAGGACTCGCATCCGGAAGGGCCTGGGTTCGATTCCCAGGCAAGTTATCCTGATTTCGGTTGTCTCTGGCTTTCCGAAAGCACTCTAAGCGAATACTGGGATGTTATCTTACTACAGCCAACTTATCAATTTCTCCCGTCTCTAGTGACCTTGGAGCCACGGTGGCAGAGCGGTTAGACTGCTCGCCTCCCACCAAGGCGATCCGGGTTCAATCCCCGGCCGGGTCACTCCGGATTTTCGCATGTGGGAATCGTGCCGGACGATGCCTTTGGTCGATTTTATCGGGGATCTCCCGTTTTCCCTGCCCTTTCAATCACCCTCATCGGCTCTCAAGACCTTGATGTTAAGAGCCGACGAAATCTCTTCACTCACTCACTCACTCTAGTGACGTCGCTGTTGACGAGATTTTAAGTCCAACCTACCTACATATTGGGTTGAAAATCCCAGCTTAAGGTGTACGCTTCTAGTTACTCTGGTGCAGAACAGGTAATTATAGAGAAGTGAATTTTTAAAGCAGCTCGTCTGATGTACTCGTTCTTTACTTGACTGCTCGGTGCTTTAGTAACTGACCTCAGTATTTATATCCCCCCCCCGGACCTTCACCCTCACCGTGGAAGGTTCATAGATGATCTGGCTAGCATCTACCAGTTTGTCTGTAAGCGCTGATTGGAAAAAATAAGTTGGCATGACAGTGACACAATATAGCGTTATTTTGATAATGCTTGCGTATTTGCACAGTTTATCTTCCATGTATAAATTTGCTGTGTTGCACTTGCTTTCTTTCTGGAAACGAAATTCTCGCCATTTTCATCCCCCCCCCCCCCTCATTTTCCTATTAGCTAGCCCAATTCCATTAATTTTCATTTGAATCAAGCGGAATACCTTGTGCATATTTTCATTTTCAATATCAAACCAAAGTAGATACCATGTACGCTTCCATCTGCGAATAACCAATTTGAATCCCAAAACAAACGACGAATGAATATGAAAATAAGGTAATGAAACCTAGGTGTTTCGAATCGATTTTCATTTGTGTAGCTACATTCAATTTATTTCAATTTTGCTCGCTGCGGTGTTGAATATAGCCAGCTAGCAATGGTTGCGTACGCGTATTAAATCTAAAGTAATATGGAAACGTCTGAACAGCATTCGATGAAAAGTATATTAGTTTCTTTTGCAGTAACTGTTAATCTACTTCGTCTACAAATTAGTTAGTCTCTGGTATACCTCAAACCATTAAATGTCCAGATTTTTTTTACCAAATTTTTATGTTGGTTTCTTTGATTTGTTATAAAAATATTATTCGTTGATCTATCTATGATTGTCACGAACTATTTTCATTTTTCTATAAAATTCTGTATTTGCATGCATAAAGAAAATTACAAAACTAACAGCAAAACGTGTTGAACTTTGACCTGCTAATGGCTGCGGAGTGATCTCTAAATGCTGAATCCAAAAATATCCAACCAATTTCCTAAACAACACGTTCCTACAGTGGCAGTATTACCACCCTGATTTCAACATTCCCAGGAACATTGATCATAAAAATATCCTGCGAGGTTGAAATGGCTTTTTACTTCCTGAATCCGTTCCCCACTTCTAAGCTTTCTGTGTACGTTAATTTATCATATTCCATTAAGTCTGTGAGAAAAAAATCTGAGGTTGCCAAATGTAAAATTTAGGATATATCTGGTTATAAAATCTTCGATAAAATAATATTGAGAGATCCAATTTTCATTTTTATTTCAATTAAAATCATCAGACTGTGATAAAAATTTCATTCATTTTTGACACGCTGTTACAATACTACTAGTTGTATGTAATTGGTTTTTACCGATATTGTGTATATTAACTGAATAAAAGCAAAATATAAAATAATTTCTGGTATCACCTAATAGTAGAGGGAGCATATGTGTTCTGGCCTAACTAGTGCAAGAGTGGCCTAAGTCGCATTTGGTGCAAGAATGGTCTAAGTGTCAAATTATTATACACAAATGAGATTAAATAATGGTTTGATTAATTGAATGATTAATTTACCAATTAATTAAATTAACTGATTGGATTAACCGATTAATTAAAGAATGTTTTGATATAAAATTATATTAAATAATTGTTTATATTAAAGAATGTTATTAATTTATTGGTGTCATAAGGGTAATAATGGCGGAGCAGGTTCGGTGTGTACTCTGTGCAGTCGACTGACCAGAGGAGTGGGCTGTAATTGTTTATAGAGTAGTTAATGTTGGTATAAGAGTGGTATAAGGGTAATTTTATTTGTTTTTTGTTTTTTTATTTGTGGGTGGAGCACATACACACGGCAGAATTCTGGCCCACTAGGCGAGTGAGATGTGGATGGAGCAAGCCCACACATGTATGTTCTGGATCACTTCATGAGAATTACATGTGGCTGGAACAAGGGCACCCATGTAACTTCTGGCCCACTAGGCGAGTAGGTGTGGGTGGAGTGGGAGCCCGCAGGTATGTTCTAGCCTACTATGATTTACATTCTAATAGCCAAATGAAATAAGTACGAATCATTAACCAAAAATTTGAAACAAATTCCTTTAACCCATTTTAATCATGGGATTACCGAATGAAACTGTTTTCCTTAGCAAAGTAACTGATCTCCACTTTAATCATGCAATCAACAGAAGCAAAAGCATATTCGTTAGCCATAAGACTTTAATCACATAACATTAAACCAAATTTAATTGTGCGATTATGGATAAAAAAAACAAATTCAATGAAACAAACACCCATCTGATATAAAACTACAACTCACCATTACTCCAGATCCGCCTCCCCCTCCCAACAAAAGTACACATACACGAATATAAATACATATTTTATTCTGTCTGTTATCGACTCTCAAAACATCCATTAATGAACGCCTTACAAAAATCATTGATGACACTAAAAAAGTAATTAAATCGAATGCATGAAAATTACGTTTAAGCTTATCGCTCTCAACAACAAGTTAAATAAACTTATGTATGTTTATCGTGTTTTCATAAAATTAAATTATACAGCTCTATATATGTTAGGGATGTCTAATGTTTACCAATCTTTGTATAACCAACACTTTTATAAACTATAGTTTAGAGGACCAGACAACCTAAAGAGTGTAGACGCTCGTCTGGAGAAAGCCATGGTCTGACCGTTTATGCGGCGCAAGGGTTAGCTGGGCCGGGAGCGGGACTTGTGAAGGCTGGCTCCCCGAGGAGAGATTACCCATGGGGTTAGCAGAGCTCCATCCTCGAAGGGCCAGGCAGTGTTCTGAATACTTCCAAACTCCCCCAACAGTAAGCACTAAAATCGTCCTGCTCTTTCTCCTCCCCTTTTCAGGCCATCCTCAAATGCACCCTTACTACTAGCATGTATTGACTACCAACCCATACTATGCCACCCCCTTTCCCAGCATGGACGGCTTCACTAAACACGACCCCGAAAAAATTATGGCCGACACTTCCCCTCCCCACTTCCACTCCAAGAACTTCATGCCACACAGTCGACAATACAGCATTCTCTGTCGCCTGGCTCATCTCTTCTCATACTCTTTGTGACCAGACATTCATCTCGTCTGTCAGCACCGAACAACCCTCGCACCACCTTATCTAATGCATTTTCAGCAGAGTCAAAGCAACACACCTGTCTAACCCAAGTTTTCACGATTCTGCCTCTTGAGACCACCCATTTCGGCATTTCACCTCATCTCCTGTAATATGTTGGCAGCAAGAGCAAAGAGCTTAGCACAATATGTCACGCCTCCAAGACAGGCCTACCATGGCTTTGTTGGAGAGCAAATTCATTGCACATCTGTCTGGAAATGCTGGCTCGCCAAAGACATTTCAGACTCTAGTATTGTAAAACATTGTAAAACTTTTACCCAAAAAATATCTCACAAACAAACCAATGTAAGATAATTCCGAATAGAGATGCAAACATTATGTTGTTAAATGAACAAAACTAAATATTTTAAAAATTACCAGTCTAAACATTTTTCTATCAAAACATTTTTGATAACTAACATAATTCGATAAACATTTTAAATGTACCTATGTAATCTCTAAAAGTTTTTCAACCAATCTTCCTAGACACAAAAATTAAATATAATTTTACAAATGTGCCCAACTAAGATTTTCTGTTATTAATATAGTTAAGTAAACCTTAAACTTCTAAAAGTGATTGGTTATTGTAAATGAGCGGTAAAAAATTGGATTGTGATCGATATAGTCGATCACAATTTCCCAAAAGATGCTAAGGTGAATTCACACCTGAATGAGTATCAGTTTAAAAAATGTCATACTGTCCTTAACAAGAAGGAAAGCTTCTACATCAAGCCCTAAAAATACAACTTAAAACTATTTTCAGTACTTCAAAGTTGAGGTTTCAGAGTGAATCATGTTTTCACAAATTTTATTACAAGACATGTTCGAGAATAGAGCATGCTAGTGTTTATCAATCAATACTAAACAGATAATCCCCCCTCTCTCTCTCTCTCTCAACTATGAGATAAGCCCACTAAATAGGAATGAACAAATACTCCCTAAAATGTTTAACAAATTTCAATAAAAAATAACTGTGGTGAGCACTGCAACCACTTTTGAAAAACTTTTATTAAAATAGTGTATCCAGAAAATAATATTATTCCAAAGAAACTCTGCAATGACATTTCAGCCCAAGAGCAGAGTTCATAGATTTTGTGCCTGCTGAAAGCAATATCCAATGTTTCAAGTACAGCACTGTTCACCTGCTGCACCGACAAGGTCCTGCTGAGCAGAGGATAGCGTGAAAAACCTGTTTAACTAAAAATGAGAGTCACTTTTCACAATTCTGGTCCTTCCCTGTTCACATAGAACAAACTCTATTACAAACAGCTCTTCCACGCACATAACATTTTTTAATAAATAATTTTCCAGCACAAATACACAAAATAATTGTGTTACATAGCCAACCACCATGGAGAAGTCAGATTATGCTATAGTGTGGTTTCCAGGTTTGATTCCTGGGTAAGTCATCATTAATATAAGCTGAGTTCGATTCCCAGGTAAGGCATGTTTATTATAATCTGGGTTCAATTCCTGGGTGAGACATGGGTTCGATTCCCAGGTATTATAATTCAGACTCCTTACACAGTATTATAAGAATAAATGATACACTGAAGCCCACAATGGTTGTTATATAATTAAAAGTTATTTAATATATACAATTAAAAGATTTCTAAAACCGTACGTGCTGCATTACAAATATGTAAATATAATCACTAAAACCAAAGAAATATGTATATTTCACATTAAAATATCAACTCAATACAATTGTAAATGAGAAAATTTAAAAAAACCTGTTAATGCTTTAAAAATTATTTAATTTTGCTTTTAAATTATTTTATTCATTAAGGAAATCATATTTACTTTAGTAAAACTATGTTTTATTATCAAATCTGGTTATTAGCCTTGTTAGTGTAGGTTCCCCGGGGAGGGAGGGGAGGAGGGTTCGACTTATATATACTTGTTCCGGTGCATCGCTCGTCAGTATTTATCTAGTCGCCGAGGGCTGCGGACTGCTCCTGCACTTCGCCCGACTGACCATCGCCCTGCCGGGAAGGGGGCTAGCCGGCGAGGAGAGAGGAACTGCAGCGCACTTCAGTTTACTGCTGGTGAGCAGTTCTTGTTAGAACAGCTTGCTTTTGTCAGTAAAAGAGAGCGTGGATAGTTATTTTTTGGAACTTCCACAAAAATCTGAAGTTAGTTCCCATTAGTTTAGTTAGGTTTAAATACAAAAAATAAAGTTTCTTTGGTGATAGGAGAATACAGAGCACCAGTCGCCCCCTACCTCCCTGACATTGTCCCTGGTATAGGATGAGGATAGGAGGAAGGGACTTGGACGATGCGTACCAACTGACTGAGGTACACTGTAAACTTACTGTTAATTTTAATGTGTGATTATGGCGATGTGGTCCAACCTGTCACACATTTGCTTTGCGATTTTTTAAATTAAAATGAAACATAACTTGTATATGATATAGTTAAAACATTTAAGGTTTACTTAAAATCGAGTAACTTTTAGAATTTCTTTTTAAATTGGTTAAACTTATTTGCATTTGTTGAAATATTTATAATTTTGTTAATTTTACATATTTTTAAGTACTTTTAAGTATTTTACAGAGGTTTATGTAGTTTTAAGGAATTAAATCCAGATCAGATATCAACTATCAAATTACAACAATAATACACCACAAGCGTGTATTCCTCCTAGTAAGTTCACTGTCAACTGTCAGACATGTATGTGTATTTATAGGTGCTGTAATAACTTCATATTTCTGGGTCGTTTGGTGCAAGGATCTTGCTAGGGTTTATATCTTTTTTGATTATTGCACCAACAATATATACAGTTAAACCACCAACATAAAAAGAATGTATGTTATCTATGGACGAATTTAGGAAAAGCAAAAAGTATAATAACAAAATATAAAACGATTATTATGGCAAAACATATTCATTATGGGTTAAAATATAATTCAGCATGACCATGAATATGCATGTCACCAGTCGTACCAACCAGCTTGCGATACAACCAAATCTGATCACCAAGTTCAAACTTCAGTTTCTTAAGAGAAAACATTGAAGCGTTACCAAACACGCTAATAACAGCAGTATTATCCATCTTCCCTTCATGAACTGGAAAAGTCTTCCAACATATTATATCACGAGAGTCAATGTCACTAATATCCTTAGGCGCAGGATCCTTTTGAGTATGCGACTTCCTGAAGAAACGCATTTCCAACAAACCACTAGCTGCTTTAGCAGTTATGCCTTGAAGACCAAAATGGTACAAAAATGACAACAAAATGTAACTCTCTTCTACATCAACAATCTTAACAGTCCAAGACCTATCGTCCTTATTGACATCCTTACTAAAAGAAAAAATATTTCGGTATACCTTCTTAGGATAATACCTAGATGTGCGAGAATGCCGAGGTAGCATTATTGATGTGTCGTCTCTAATGACACAGAGCGATATGAAATGCACGAATGAACTGCAACCTTTATATACCTCACTAACAAGTTGCATCCAGTATATGGCCATAGATAACATAAAAGATAAAGACACAATGCACGCAAAAGCACCAAACGACACCACGCGCTATTAATAACCATTGTCCTTGACAGGCGAGTGCTTGGCAGCAGGCAGGCAATTTTTATCTCCCATACTGGCAGCACGCCAACCAAGGCTAAATTCCCTAGGTTAAAATCTGAAGCACAACAGCTGATAGTAACTTAGTGAGCTAGCCACGCGTTCGGCATTTTCTAAGTCCGTAACTCATAATAAATATTTTTACCTTAATAATCTGTTTATATTTTGTTATTGCATTTATTCCTTTTTTTAAAATAGTCCATAGATAACATGTATCCATAGTAGGATGTTGGTGGTATAATAAAGTTATTGTTAGTGTCATAAAAGAAACAAGATATAACCCCTAGCAAGACCCTTGCACAAAAAGACCCAGAATAATGAAGTTATAACAGTACCTATAAATACATATACCTTACTGACAGTTGACTGTGAACTTATTATGAGGAATACACCCATGTGGTGTGTTTTTTGTTGTAATTTGATAGTTGATTTCTGATCCAATATACAGTTTATCAAATCTGTATTAGGTTGTTGTCTGTGATGACTGTAACATTATTAATAATTATTGATATTTTGTCATAATTAAATTGCTAGTGTAACTGAGATGACAGTATAATATGTTTGACTTGATTAGGTACAGTGGTTCGGATTTTATGAGCAATTGTGTTTTCAAGGTTACAGACTTAGAAAATTCGGAACGCGAGCGCACGATTAGCTCACTAACGTTACTATGAGCTGTCACTCTTAAGATTTTAGCCTATGAATTTTAACCTTGGTTGGCGCGCTGCCAGTATGGGAGATAAAATAGCCTGCCTGCTGCTAAGCACTCGCCTGTCAAGGTCGTCCGGCGCTATAAATAGCTCGTTGGGTCGTTTGGCATCTGTGTGATGGATGTTTGGACCTTGAGTACTTCTAATAAATGAAATGTTTTGATGTGTGATGGAGTGGTTTTGGCATGTAATTTTAGTAAAATAGTTTTAAGAGTTTTATGGGTGGTTTTTGGTTATGACTGATGTGTGAATTACAAAGCAAGAAATAAATAATAGGAAACTATGCCCAGCATGTCTGGAGGGCACGAAGCTCTGTCATATCCTCTGCTCGGAATGTGTTGTTCGGGTGAAGGATCTCTGTGTGATGGATGAATGGACCTTGAGTAACTCTAATGAATAAAATATTTTGATATATGACGGGGTTGTTTGAGCATATAATTATAATTTTAAGTTGTTTTAAATATTAGGAATGTCAGTGAGGGGAAAGTTGTTTGAAAAAAATTCTAGGTGGCTTCTTGATATAATTTTTAGAGGAATTTAATAGAGTTTAGAGGGATATACTGGATGACTGCCATAGTATTGCACAATGGACCTAGGCAAGACAATATCTCAATCTAGGCCCTCTCTACACTGTTAAATACTCACAAAAATATGTTAAAACTATCTAGAACAAAATACCAAGTACTTTGAGAAAAATTAGCTGGGCAGGTGAATGACTACAAGTGTGATTGAGGGGAAAGGTAATTGAATAAATTATAGGTGAATTCTAATATAATTATTAGTCGCATTTAATAGAGTATAGAGGGAGATACTGGATGACCACAATAGTATTGTGCTATGAACCTAAGGTGAGACAATATCTCAATCCAGGCCCACTCTACACTGTTAAATACTTGCAAAAATATGTTAAAACCTTCTATAGTAAAATACCAAGTACTCTAAGAAAAATTAGTTGGGTAGGTGTATGATGGCGAGTGTGAGTAACGGGAAAGGTGTTTGAATAAATTCTAGGTGTGTTCTTGATGTATTTTTTTAGAGGAATTTAATAGAGTTTAGAGGGAGATACTGGATGACCACCATAGTATTGCACTACGGACCTAAAGCAAGACAATATCTCAGTCCAGGCACACTTTACAATGTTAAATACTCGCAAAAGTATGTTAAAACCACCTAGAACAAAATACCAAGTGCTCTGAGAAAAAGTATTTGGGTAGGTTTGACTGCGAGTATGAGTGCAGGGAAAAGGTGCTGTAATTTAGTTAGTTTTAAGGATATTCAAGGGAGGGCTGTTGTATGCTTGAGTGTATTGGATGGAGCAGTATAAAACAAAGAAGGAACTACACCAGACTATGCCAAGCATGTTTGGAGGGATACTAGTCCTGTTTGACTCACTGCTGAGAATGTTGTTGAAGGTTGAGTGGTGAACAAATGGAGCTGAGTTTTTCTAATGATTATGGAAAGATTGAAAATAGGTTGTGTATTAGTACTTATATTTTAAGTATGCTATTTAGTTGTAAAAGTATAGAATGTTACAAATTTCTGAAAGATTCATAATTTAAGTAATTTCGACAAGTGTTTTAATTGATTAATATTAGAGTGTAATAGATTAATTCTCCTTGCTAAAACTTTCTAGACAAAAATCGTTATTAAATTTATAAAAAAAATTGACGAAGTAATGTATTTTTGATGGAGTACACTAAGTTTATTTTTTGATGGTGTTGAGTAATTCACATTATTTTTAACATTAATATTTAAAGTCTTGTCTTAAACAAATCATTTTTGCTAGTCAAAATAAATGTATTAATAGCATTGTAAAAACAGTCTGATAGCTCGTTATTAAGCATGAAGACAGTGTGTGAAAGGCTTGCTGTGCAGTGAACTGTCACATGGCAGTTGACAGAAGTCGAGCGCACAAGTCGTGGAGTTGCCTAAGGGCAGGGGAAGAGTCGCCATAATTCTTGGGGCAACGCTTAGCACAGACATGGAAGGAACAGTTCATTGTAGCACTTAGTGTAGCTTTCGGGGGGGGGGGGGGGGTTGGGTGCAGCGAGAGGGGATCGGGGGTGATTGCGCAAGCATGTGCGGACAGGCGATCGAGCTGACCAGGGGAATTGTGGAGGGGATGATGGCTGTCTGAAAGGACGGGGGAACCGTATTCGATACATGGCGCTAGGCGGCCAAGTGCCCAAGCTCACTCCCTCCTTCTTTCATCCCGCTGTTCGCCCACGACTCACCTTGTTTCACACAGTTTGCTTCGCCCTCCCTCCTCATTCCTTTTGCGACCACGCCTCACCGACACTCTCTGCAGCTGGCATTCAGCAGCTCTTTCTATAAACCACTTCACTCTCCATGACTATTCCTCCTCACTGCACATGTCCTAGCTTGTCTACCGCCACTCACTCTTGCCGCCCACAGGCCCGGTATATTTTGTAAACAAGAACAACTCTAACATGGTTTAGCATACATTTTGGAAATAAACTCTCTTGTGCTGTAAACGATTATCCAATTACAAAAGTCTATAGTGCATTCAATATTTATGATTTTGCTGTGAAATGTGTTTGTGTGAATATCATTTATAACATTATTGGTTTCTAATATGATCGAACAAAACAATGACAGTAATTAGACTGAGTGAGTGAAAATTACATATTTTGATCACAGAACACATGCCAAGTAAATTTTTTTGTTGGGTTGATATGCTTATTCAAGATAAATTTGTAAGAAAGGTTACACCCACAATTAAATACATGGTCCTCACACAAATATTTTGTTAATGTTATGGCCATAGATGGCTAAAGTAATATATTTTATGTAAACAATGATTCACTCATTTCTTTAAGATATATAATTTGTTTGGTGTTAAATTAAACAAAGTTTCAGTTTGAAATATGATGTATCATATTACATTTTTTCAAGCAAACATGATAATTATTTACATATACAAAAAATCACATTTCTTCTAAAAATATTTATTCACATATACAAAAATCATATTCTTCTAAAAATATTTATTCACATATACATACAATCTTCTTTATTCATAAAATAAATATGCTTTAAATTGATATTGTGGAGTTCATATCAGGGAACAATGCTGGTGTATACATTTTATTTGATGTTGCAGGAAGACACGTTCATTACTGTCTCAAATATGTGAAATGGTTTTATTCACAGAGAATCATTGGTTCATTGACTGTTAGATAAGATTTAAGGCACTATGTGCTAGAAAATTCACACATTCTTGAGGCAGATGGAAACTTGATTCACTAGTTGAAGGTGGCTGAGATGAATTTGTTATGATATAGAGTGTAACCTTGCAGGAAAATATTTTTTATCTGTGCATTGGAGTGAGTGAAGAGAATTTGGCAGCTCTCGAAATTGAGGTCTTGAGCGCTGATGAGGTTGAAGCGAGTAATGGAACAATGCTGGTTTACATATTTTCTTTTAGGCAATAACTTGAATTACCTCTGGCCAGTGGTGAATGGTTGGTATTGGGATATATGCACATCCATCTGCTTCCACAAGCAATAAAGCCTTCAAGTCTTGTTGTTAAGTAAGGCACTATGGTAGAATTATAACAATTATCAATATCTGTGGAATGTGGAATAGTGAGAGCTTGAGTTTGAAAGTAGAACATTTCTGTAGAGTATTCCTCTACTATGAATGGTTTCAAATACTTACAGGTTATATTTACACTAAGAGTTATTGGCCTGGGTGATGTTCTAGTTAAATCTAGCAGAGGCTTTCTACACATTGAAAAAAATCTTTGAAAGTCTACATCAGGATCTGTTTGATCATTACATATCCTCATGTCAGTCAGTCTTCCTGCAAAAGCTGTGTTTAGTTTTTCATAATTGAGGTGGGGCAAACCAGAAAGTGAATTATTTCCCAATACTGAATTAAGATAACGATGTTTTGAAGGAAATACTGTGGGTAGAGTAGAAAATTTCAACTGTGTTGCTGACTGTGGAGTCAATTGCAAAGCGAACTGTGGTGGAGGAGGGGAGGGAGCAGGTGTAGCAAGCTTTGGAGCAGTGAGGAGTGAGTGAGTGGAGGGAGGAGCGATTGAGGAGCAGTGGGCAGGGGTTGTTGGTAGGGAGGAGAGGAGGAGATAATTGTGCTATACCCTATTGAGCTGATTGTGGAGCAAGGTGTGAAGATATGGAATTATGGAGCTATGGAGTGATGGAGCTAAGGAGCAAAGGAGTTATGGAGCGATGGAACTATGGAGCAATGGAGCAGATTGTAGTTGCAGAGAACAAATTCTACAAATTTTAGAATATTTCTTTAAAACATCGCTCTGAGTTAATTGCCTCAGACAGAATCTGCATTCAAAACTCACAGTCGAACTGTTCATCTTGCAGCTTGTCCTTTCATATCGACATAAGTTCCTCAGAGCGACACAGCAAAGCCATCATTGCATCCATACTCTTCCAAGTCTAGAATGGAACTGTAAGGTTCCAACCTTTTATAGGCAAAATTTAGGAAGTAATTGGAGTACATTATCTGTTTAAAATGTATGCTTAAGTATTAAATTGCTTTCAAATTTACTATTGTTTAATCACTATCCTGCCCACAAACCTTACTGTACAAACACATTTAGATTAATTGTTAAATGTACATTACATCTTGTTGCTAGAATTAGTATATATGTGGATATTAAATTTAATGTATTCGTAAAGTCAGTAAAACACCAAAAAGTAGTTTCAAACCATTTATCATGCCACATTTGTATTACAAGGTAGATATTGAAAACATGAACTGTTTACAAAAACACACATTTACATTATTTCTTCCCTTGACAATATTTGTAGTATTATACATTCCGCTATAAGTGTGAATACATTTCTTCTATGTAAGAGTTATATTCAGGCAGAAATTTTTTGTCAGATCTGAACAAGATATTAAATAATCACATTTTTCAGCTTTTAATATACATTGGAGTTGAGTGGAAAAATACTTGTTTACAAAAACTGCAAAACTGTTAATTTCCAAAATATTTTCTAAAAGGTTTACTCCAGTGTGCAATTATCTTGGTAATATTCGATTTGCACTTTGATTTCTGTATACATGAGCACGTGATCTCGTTCTAGTCTTAATCAATCTTTACAAAGTATTTGCTTACACAAACCAAATAAAGTTATTTACTAAGTTCCACTAATCCCAGATAATGCCACTGGTGATTCAGGGGGAGAATCATCATAATCTGTTTCACCCCAGTCACTTATCAAGGACCATTTTAGCATTAATTCAGAGTTGCCCTCTGCAGAGAAGTTCAGTTTACAACCAGATGTTTTACATAATTGTTGAATGAAGTATAATTGTATTCTTTTTGTATATATGTTACTTTACCATTCCACACACTTTGCAAAATGTGTTTTGGTCGACTCCACCTACATATATTTCACAATTATTTAAGTATTGCTTGCAAATCTCTTCAATATTCTCATGCTCCATACACCCAATTTCCCAGGTTAAACCATGGTGGTATTTGGTCATTATATTCACCAGCTTATCTCTTACATTATAGCTCACCAATCTATCATGATTTATCAGTGCATAAGCTTGTGTATTTGCCAGAATTAGTGTATTTAAAATAAATTCAATTTGTGAGTCAAGTATAATATTGGTAATTGTGTTGTCTTGTTTGCTTACATCACATACAAATATCTTCCTCTGGTTTTAAATGAATCGAATTCTAGGATTCGTGAACTGATTTTGTTATATAACACTTCCTGGAACTTTGAGCACATTTCGTAGCAAATATGGAATTCCCCATTTCCAAAGTTCACATTTAACTCTGTATAGTGATAAACTTGACTGTTTAGATACAGTTAAATAATTTTCATATCACAATAATCGAATACTGATCTATCAGCTTTTAAATTGTTTTATCTATTTGTTTGAAAACAAATAATGGCAAATCGTGGTTTCTCTTATGAAAAACTTTATTTCACATTCCATACTATTTTTTGTGATGTTGGTAGAGCTGGGAATGTCTCCAAAGCCCACAACCTGAATGCAATATCTAGATTCTTCCCTTTTTCGATGTATTTTTAAATCTTTTCACATTTGTGAATGTTAATTTCAATATGTGGTATTGGCCATTCAACACTATTTAATTCAAATGTTACAACTTCCTCATTATTAACCATGTCATATATAACATTAAATGCATGTCAGCAAATATAATAACTAATTCTTGTTTACCATTAATATTACATGTTCATTGTCCTCAGCAAAGCCCAAAACCATAAATAATGCTATAACATCTTCATATTTTGGCCTGGGTTTATTTATATTGTAAAATTATTAGCATTGCTCCACCCAGCCCTTAACACTATATAACAATTGTTTACAGTTTCTGAGAGGTACTTTTTTATCATGGAAATAATTCCAATATCCTGTGATTGGTCGATTTCAACACCATAGAGCAGATGTGCAATTCTATAAATTAAATGTAGTATTCTGTTTCTCACTATTCCTATAGTTACTGGATTAGTTGCATCGGCTGTCTTTTTAGTTGTTCCTCTGAACATTAAACTTTATTTGGATGGTAATAAGTAAATATCGTGATTTTATATAGCAATCCTTACATCCTATTGAAACATATACGGTCCTGCTTGGAATGGTT
The DNA here is from genome assembly GCA_029891345.1 of Dryococelus australis. Classification (NCBI taxonomy): domain Eukaryota; kingdom Metazoa; phylum Arthropoda; class Insecta; order Phasmatodea; family Phasmatidae; genus Dryococelus; species Dryococelus australis. The sequence goes on along the minus strand of CM056998.1, from coordinate 60,468,000 downwards.
CATGCAAATGTATTTCCATATTAGTGATTGCATGATCATAACTTATTGGTTCTTCAACAATAAGTATGTTTTCCATGTTTGTTACCAGTTTATCCTATTTCCTTTAAAAACAATTTGTTGCCCTGTTTTACATTTACTGGTATCTTGTTTGAAATGCTCGTTTAATGCTTCTTTTAACCTCTTTTTAGCTTCACACTTCGAAATATGTTATTTAGAAACATGGTTTTTAAATGAACCGCCTAATTTATGAGCGTATTGATTATTATACACAATACCCATTTTTTGCAATAAACACAGAATGCACATGTTTATATAGCTTTTTTTAATGTAAATGGATGGTAATTTCTTCATTTAAAAATTAATCAATTTACAGTCTTGATCGACAATTTTAACAACTAATTCATTCCCTCGATTCATTATTACTGGAAGATATATCAATGTATTTGGTTTTTCAATTATTTTCTAACCTGGAGCCACTGCACACGTGAATTCATGTATTGTATTTGTCAGTTTTCCATTTAAAAATGATCTGCGTACAATATTAACATTTATACTACAAAATTTAACAGACAATATATAAACCTATTTGACAATTTGTGTAATTGATTAGCTAGATATACTCTCCTTTCATAACCTAACACATTTGCAACCGAATTGTCTTCTGAGAAATCGATATCGGCATTACTATACATCACACTAGTTAACATATTTTGATTTCCCCATAATCTGAATTGTACATTTCCAGGTAATGTCACTTTGATGAACGTTTCTAAGGCACCCAACTCATAAGATCCTACTGGTATCAAAATCTTCCAAGCTTTTTCACAATAGTCAAATGTAAATGATTGATTGTCTATATCGATGTTTGGTAAGCTATTGTAAGTTCAAATCCGATTAGACTTATATGCCATTCTCCATCTAACTCCAAATAGGGAAATATACCGACTGCAATTGTGACGAATTTCCACTTAATATCAACGTAATTGACATATTACTAAACAGTTTTACTAATACATTGACTTATGCAATTATAGTCAAAAACATAAACATAAAAGACCACAGTTAATTGTATTTGATAATTGTTCAATTTTGTAATTGTATGTTAATTGCTTGTTTTTCAAATGATTGCATATTTCAATTGGAGGATGTAAATCGCCAAAACTGTTGTAATATAATTATTGATTTATATTTTTAATTAATGCATCCCAATATGGTCCTTCATTTTGTTTCGAATATAATTTAACAATCATACATTCGCGAAGGTTTGATTTCTTTGATAGTTCGTCTCTCATATACATACCTCGGAAATATGGAATATCCAAATTCTTTACAAATACATTAACATCTTTGTTTGTTAATTCACATTTTTGGAGACTATTTAGAACATTATGCATTTTTTTCTTCATTTGATGTTTTTTTGTCCTTGACCAACTTTATACGGTTTAAGATACATTCCTTTACCCCTTGATTTAGCAAGAGCTGAAATGCCTCCCATTAAAACTCCTAAAGCTGATAATGCTGGAAATATGAATGGTAATATTCCACCTTTCTCACTTTTTAATTTAATTTTGCATTTTATGCCCATGCCTCTTTTCACCTTCGCCCACATAACTTTAAAAACCCAAGCACCGAGCTTTTCATGTGTTGATTAGATGGATTCTTCCTTTTATTTGCTGCTTTATTGGCTATAATTGTATCCCCTATCTGTCTTTCTTTCAAATTGTTTGTTTGATTGTATACTATTAGTCCAGGAATATTAGTCAAATGAGGGCAAGAATCTCGGAATGAGAGATAGTCAGCTATAAACTTGTATAAACCTTTATTTTGATACCCTAAAACTTGTCTTAAAACCTACCTATCGTAATTATTTTCTACTTAAAATGTAATTAAAGTATTTCCCTTAATAACTTTATAAGTACACGAGTAGGTAAGTATTATTAAATGAATAGATACTGAATTATTGAAAAAAATTATTAATTATAACATAATAGTTAATAAAAAATGCAAATTATTTAGAATTATATATATATCAAATAAACTTTATACGGCGTGTTTTTAATCGGGACTACAGGTTGACCTCGAATGATACTCTAAATAGTTAAACACTGCGCACGCTCTGCCCTCTATCTCGAAAATGGTTCTAGATATAAAAAAATGTTTAAACAAAAGTTGTAGATAATTTAATCCTCTACAATATTTATAATAAATACAAATAGCATAAAACCCATAGGAAACAAGATATTTGGAATAAATGTGTAAAAAATTGATTTTTTGACCTTTGACCTTGATATATCTGTGGTCGCGGACACCCTACGATAGGTAGGTTTTGAGACAAGTTTTAGGGTGTCAAAATAAAGGTTTATACAAGTTTATAGCTGAATATCTCTCATTCCGAGGTGAAACCCCTAATATTCCTGGACTATATATTGTGTTCTTTACAAGTATTATCCAAAAACGTTTATTCCTTGATCGTTCCATGCTAGATGTTTGACATGCTTAGTTCCGGGTCCGCAATAATTGTATTTTGGTAAATGGAATTCAAATGGTTATTTATTAAACGATGTATTCAATACACAGATTCCTTTTTTGTTACATTTAATACTAGTACAAACAAATGTTTTGAACATTAAAAAATGTAATGAATGAAATGGTAAGTGCTATGATTACAAAGCAATTTGATACAAAAATGGATGAAATGACGAAATATATAAGTGCTGAATTGATTTAAAAAAACATATGATTTATGTATGCAAACAGAATTGTAAGAGCAAATTGATGACTTGAAATCTCAAATAAAATATTTAAATAATGATTTGAGGCTTAAAACTGTGAGTAAATTAGACATACTTTTGAGTTAAGCTGATAATATTTAAAAAGAGCTAACAAATCGACCTTATAGACCCACTAAAAAATAAACAACTTAATTCATATATAAGTAGTTGCAATTTAATGTAAACTAAGAAAATATCTATGTGTTTCAGAATTACATACAGTCATATCTGCTGTAAAGGCGAAATATTTACAAGCTAAATGTGCTCGAATGGAACAGAATGTTTCAAATTAAGAAATATTAAAACCTGTTATGAGTATAATGGTTACATTACATTCCATGCTAAATACATTTAATGTAACATGAGTAGAACTTAAGTCGGAAGAACCTATAAAGAAGAAAAGGCTGTCCCAATTGAGACAACATTATTTAGCTATAAAACAATCTTCACCTATTCACAATACGGTATTTGGTGTATATCGTGATAGAAATGTATGACTTCTGGGAGATTCAGTATTTAGATTTTTGCCTGAAAATAGAATTCAAATAGGTGATCATGTAACTTATGTTAGTGAATGATTGTTTGAATTATTATTTCAAAAGTTGCAGGTGGTTATTCCGATATCGATTTGGAGAAATATAAGGATATTGTTCAATGCACAAATGCAAATAAATGATCATATGGTTAAAATAATCTGAAATAAAAATTATTATGCTATATTTTTTAAGTGGAATATATAAAGATGAAGTTGACGATTGCTTTTCTCCTGTATATTGGAACAATCCTAATTAATTGGACGATATGTTAAAACTTCTCATCGCTTTGAGAGAGTATGGGAATAATTCACATACATATGAAATTGTTTCTTCTATGGAATAATTGACTAATGATGGTTATATTACCAATAACATTCAGTAAGATTGCTCAAGAGCTTCATGCACCTAAAATGATAAATTTCGAAATACAATAAGGGATACAAATATATTTGAACCATAATAGACTTTTATTCCAAATATGATTGGGGTATACCTGTCAAGAACAAGACAGGGAAACATATTAGCAATACAATGAAGATCGTTTTGCGAGAAAGAACACCAAATTCACTCCAAACCGACAAAGGAACGGAGTTCTTTAATGTTTTTTTGCAGAAACTAATGACCAATTACTGTATAAATCATTAAGTAACATATTCAGACCATAAAGGCAGTGTTGTCAGAGGTTTTTCAAGAGCTTAAAACATAATACACACACATTTCATGGCAAAGGAAATGTACTATTGGGTGGACATTTGCCTGAAATAGTTAACTTTTATAATTCCAGTTATCATAGAACAATCAAACTGGCACCTGAAAAGGTTACAGACAGTAGATTGATGAAAACTGTGTATAATAATGTAAAAGTGTTTGATGAGAGAAAACCAAAGTTTGAAGTTAAAGTTGGTAATATGTATGAGTGTCTAAACTGAAATCTGTCCTTGAGAAAAAATACATGGTTAATTTGTCGTACAAAATATTTGAAATAATTCCAGTTAGAAATTTGTTTCCCAGAGTGTATTATCTAGAAACCTATAAAGGACAGCCTATAAAAGGTGGTTTTACGAACATGAATTTCAAGAAGTTTCTCCTCTGAATGAACATTTTGTTGACAAAATCATTAAAAGGGAAAATAATAGGTCATTGGTTCGATGGATAGGTTTCTCAAAAGCACATGACTCATTGCAGAAGAATAAGGATCTTAAAAGATTGAATTACAATGTTTTGTAAATTGTGTTTGTACAAAATAAAATATTGAAACCTATTTTATGTGTTATTCATTTAATAAACCTACTGATATAGATGGGGATTGAATGTACAATTAGTTAGTAATTGGTCTTAAGAGATGATGACGAATGGAGTAAAATTCATATTTATATTCGTGTATGTGTACATTTGTTGGGAAGGGGAGGGGGATCTAAAGTTATGGTGAGTTGCAATTTTATATTAGCTGGGCATTTGTTTAGTTAATTTGTTTCATTTATTCCATAATCACACAATTTTTTTTGTTAATGAATATGTTTCCGCTTCTGTTGATTATGTGATTACACTGGAGATCAGTTACTTTGATAAAGAAAACAGTTTCATTACAAAATCCCATGATTTAAGTTTAACAAATTTGTTTCAAACTTTTTGGTTAATTATTCATACTTATTTCATTTGGCTATTTGAATGTAAATAGTAGTGGACTATAACCTAACTGCATGCTCCCACTCCATCCATACCTCACTCGCCTAGTCGGTCAGAATGCCCCTGCATTTTTGTGCTCCACCCACAAATAAAAAATTAAAAATTAAATATAATTTCTCTTATACCACTCTTACACCAACATGAACTACTCTATAAACAATTACAGCCCACTCCTCTGGTCAATCGACTTCAGAACCTCACAGAGTGCACAAAGAACCTGCTCTGCTAATGTCACCCTTATGACCCCAATAAATTAATATCATTTTAAATATCAAACATATAGTTGTTACAATTTTTATATCGAAACATTATTTAATTAATCGAATAATAAAATTAATCATTTTAATAGATTAATCAAATTAATCAATTTAATAGCTCAGTTAATTAGTCTAATTAATTGTTCAATTAATCGAACAATTATGTAATCTCATTTGTCATAATTTGACACTTAGACCACTCTTGCGTCAATTGCAACTTAGGCCACTCTTGTGCTAGGTGGGCCAGAAAATTCATGCTCCCTCTACTCCTAATTTTTGCTCACTGAATATTTTATAATTTGATAGTGGGGTTTTCCTGCCCACTACAATTCCTGGGTCGCCAAGGTGGTCATCGAGTGGTGAACTTCGAAGAAGATTAATAAAACTGTATATTTTACTATGTGTACAATAAATTTTATGTAAAAAAGATATCCTATGTTTTATTTCAAACAAAAAACTTTTCCTACTTTATATATAAGAATAAAAAATAATAAATAAATTTAAGTACTTTGCAAGAATGGTCGATGTCACCATTCTGTACAGGCCTATATCAGGTGGCATAATCGGGTTGTCGCACAAAGGTGAGACACAAAGTATAAAACAAATGACAATAAAAAAGCATGGAGAACTGCACCTAGCAAAATGTCTGCCTCCCAACATGGCAGCCTCCAGTAACATATATAAGCAAATGATGTACTAAAAAAAAACAAATATGGCTGCCTCCAGTAACATACATAAACGAATTATATACGAAAAAACAAATATGGCCACCTCCAGTATCATATACACAAAGCTGACCACCCCTAGCAACTTATAAACAAAGATGGCTACCTCCAGTAGCACGTAAACAAAGATGGTTGCCTCCAGTAGCATGTAAACAAATGACGAATGAAAAATCAAGATGGCGGAATGAGTATATGTGAAGGGAGTGGAGGCGAGGGAGTCAGTCGTCTGCAGGATTCGAACAGAGGAGAGAAATTGGGGGTGCAGGGGAAGACCTCCGGAAATGTAAGTTTTTTAACTAAAAATTTTAAAACGATTTTTAAAATAAAAATTTATTAATGGAAATTTTAGGGAAAAAAAGGAAATTTCGAAGGAGAAAGGGGGAAATGGGCGCCGGGGTTAATGACGTTTTAATAAAGAAATTTTTTTAACGATTTTTAATTTTAAAAATTGTTGAGGGGAATTTTGAGTGAATGAGGGAAATTTCGAAGGGAAAAGGTGAAAATGGTTGCCGGGTTAAGAACTTTTTAATTAAGAATTTTTTAGCATAAAATTTTATAAAAATTAGTTTTCAAATATTTTTTTTAACCTTTCAAACAATTTGAATTTTTTTTAATGATAATTTTTTTTTACATATTTTAGTTTTTAAAACGATTTTTTTAATTAAATTTCTCTTTATTAATTTTTTTAGAATTTTTCTACATTTTTTTCTGTTTTTGGGGTTAGAGAACACCGGGCTCAAGCTCAAGTTCAGGGGTCAAAGGTCAAGGTCATCCGAAATGGCAGACGGTGACGTAACAAGATGGCGACTCCGGCTCCAATTCCCGATGCCCTTGCGTCCAAACACACATTTTCCTACTAATTTTGGCAACCTGGTTGCCTGATGTGTGTATTACACTCTCGTGATTTGCGGATGTTTTGAAATGTGCCTGCGAAATTTTGTTTCTGCATTTACGTATTTGGGTTATAAAGGAATTTTAGGGATATTCGCTATCTTTGGTTTAGAAGGAGACGTAGCCAACTGCTGTGTGCTGAAACTGTTGAGAATTATATTTTATTTTTTGGAAAATTTCGAGTGCGAGCTTCGAAACAAGCTGTATAGTTGGATGAAGGCGTGTGTAAGCTGGTAAATAAAGAAGCAAGTCTGCACTGTCACCGACCACGATTATATTTCAGATTAGTTAGCTCAAGCGACCGCGTCCTGTATAATCTACATATGAACTGTATTTAGCGTTGCACTATCATATCCAAGAGTCTAAGTAAGGAAAGCCGCAAGAACTGAAGATATTTTGTGGCATTTTAGTTAATGGCACATCCTGAAGATCAAGATCAATGAGAGTGACTGAGACTTTATACTGTTTAGTACCACAGATAACTTCTGCGGATAAACGTTTGAGCTTACTATTTGTCTATACGTAGCTGCCAACTTTAACGTTGATTTCGCACTTTTCACCCACAACGCCTTACAAAGAAAATTGTATGCTTAGAGTTAATTCAAATTTTAAATTGGAAAACCGTAATTATTTTCCAAGTGTTTTGAATCTTTCAAGATTAGTCAATTCCAGTATGATAATAAAGATTAAAGCAATCATAAGAAGAGCTAGTGTTATTCAACCTGCGTATTCTAAAAGTTTGTGGATTTTATTTTCTGCCACTTCTATGAAATTATAAGCGGAGAAATTATTTTTCAATTTAATATACTACTATTGAATTTTCCTATTAATTTCTTGCATAATTAAATGGCAGTTTCAAACGTCTCCGCTGTTGTGTATTTTTTGTTCGGTAGTTTTGTTCATCAGCACTATATTTATTGGCAAATGTTTTGTTCCTTAAAACTGTGTGGTTCAGTCTTTCTACAGCAGGTGATGATTAATGGTGTTTGTTCTTATATGTTCGCTTTCACCTGTATCAGGTTAACTAATATTTTACATAATTGAGAAGCTTCTTAGTATTGGTGTTGGCAGTCACACATACACACCCACACACTTGCGTACACACGCAACCCACACGTAGGCCGTATAGCGTAATTTTCTGACGTATCCTAACCTAGATCCTAGATAGACAAATTAGAAAGTTGGCCTGGGTCAGTGTGTGAAGTTAGTGTTACCATAGTAAATAAAAGTCCGAAAACATTCGGATTTATTTAAATATGAGGCACGAGTATGACGGAACCACGTAAAAGTTCAGTTTATTTGTAAAATGTCTACATAAAAAAATTTAAAAAACTTCAGCTCGGCTTGTAATTCAGAACCACCCATTTTCAAAAGATGATTTTTTTTTACACTTTATCCGCTGCTGAAGTATGTATGCTGAACACTTTTTTTATGCCTCTAAATGTCACTAAACCAATACATTTTGCTAAGAAATATCAGTATCGTTTGTTCTGATATATTTTTTTAAATAACAGGTGAAATTGTTCAGGAAGTATATTGGAACCTTAAGAGAAAAAAAATATATATATATAGATCCGTTCTATTTATATAGACAACCGTCAAGCACCACTCCACACGCACAATCAACAAAGCTTTCGAATCGCTTAGTACCGAAACTATAGTTCGGGGCATGCCAAACATACCACAGTTTTGAAGCAAAATACAATATCCAATCACATTTCACTCTTAAAATATTTGAATACAAAACGCAGGCAGATATCAGGCAGACTCCAATAGACTAGGATAGTCCTCAGACAGACCTCAAACCAAAGTCCAAACAAGGTGTCAGTCTGGACCTCATACTGGAGTTCAGAGGGTCGTCAAACATACCTCAAATAAACCTCTAGAATATTTTTAATGACCGAAAGGCAAACGTCAGACAGACATATGTTGAACCTTAAATATTTTTGGAGCATTCCCCTGATAGTTATAAAATATTCCTCAAACATTCTTCAAATTTACTTCAAAGCCACCTCAGACAGATATCAATCCAAATGCCAAAGAGCTGAGAAAAACCTATTTAAAATCGTAGACACCAGATAAGTGTGTTTGGGGGGACTTTGGGCAAGGGATCTGGGAGTCGAATTATGATTGGGGCAAAGGATACAGAAGCCGGAGTAGAAGCCACCTGTCATCTTGGCTAACGTCGCGCTCGACGACTAAAATCACTTCGGAAATAGTTAATTTCCCCCTAAACAACTCCCCCCCCCCACCCCCTAAAATCGAAAAATGGATAAAAATCTGAATCTAATTCTCAAGTGAGCAATGCGGATTCGAGGCTACTCCATGTATATGCCACGTAGTTCCAAGTGTGGCGAAGTGGAATCAAATCTACTTCACAGGTCCAGCGGATTAGGTGCGTCAGCGGTCATGTCCCTTTCCCCCGACCACTATCCTGCACACCCTCTCCTCTTCCCCCTCCTTCACAGCCCGTATTGCCAACCTTTCCACGCGAAACTTCCAAAAACACCTCACCTACCGCGATCATGCTGCGAATCGAGCAGTGATTTGCAAAGCAGGATGCGAAGCTCGTCGCGAGCCACGTGAACCGATACGCAACGTACGAAACATTCCTCAGCGTATGTCGTGGACCATGCTGCGGGAGCTATGAAACATTCCTCAAAATTATGTCATTTACCGTGCCTTGAACCAAGATGCGAGTTACGAAATGTAGGCTATTTCAAGGTATGCTCCAACCCGCGTAACAAATCAATGCTTGAGCTATGTGTGACGAGGCTCGGTTGACCGAATGGTGAATAACTTCTGCATCACAAAAAAAAAATTTCACCTCAGGAGTGAATATGAGGAGGAATCCTCCACCTTCAGTTTCCTCTTCGGTGGTGGGAGGGGGAGGGGGAGGAGATGCAGGATGATGGTTGAGGCAGTGTGACATGGCTGCTGACCCACCTAATCAGCTGGACCCGGCTCGGAGCCATTATTCCACCTTCAGGATTACGTGGCCCTTATACAGAGGAGCCTGAAATACGCTTTACAGCTCTGAGAACCATGGACTCATACCGAGTTGGTAGCTCAAAAATCGCACACAGCGGTATAGTAATTAATGTTGTGAAATCGTTGCGAAATATTGCGAAACCGTAAAAATTATGTTTCGTGAGGAATTCGGAAAACATGTTCAGAAAATTCCAATGTGCAGCAATAGCATTTGTGGGTGCATTACAGACATGTCTCAAGATATTGAATCCCAAGTAATTCAATTGCTTATGGTGACTGATAATTTTGAAGTGCGATTGTACGAATCAACTGACATAACAGGTAGGCCACAGTTAATAGCTTTTATAAAGTTTATTTGTAGCATAACATAATCGAGCAGTTTTTTTCTTAATAATCTTCCAGAAACAATAAAAGTGCAATAAGTTTTTGATTTAGCAAACATGCCGATTATTTGATGGGATGTAAAACGCCAAACTAAGTCTAATATAACAGAATAGAAAAAAATGACACCCCAAATTAGAATTGAAACTTGATTACCGCATGGCCAAGCACACCAAGTCACTTTCATTTTACTTTAAAATTAGGCCTATGCTATTAACGGTTACCATGCGACATATTTGGGTACAGCGTATTCGTGGTTTGTTCGCACTTTCTGGATCAAACCTTTGCAAAATCACACCTTGTATAAGGTGTTTGGTTGTTCCCCAAAATATGTCATATTTAACCAGCGTTCTACACTTCTGTCAACATAAATGTATCTTACTTTTGGTTAAATTGAAGGTAGGTAGATAATTGGGCTTAACGTCTCGTCGACAGCGACGTCATTAGAGATGGTGCAAGTTGCACAGGGAAGAGGGATTGGGGAAGGAATGTGAAGGAATCGGCCATGGCCTTTGTTACTGACCCATCCCAGCTTTCGCCTCCAGTGATCTCGGGAAACCATGGGAAACCGAAATCAGGATGGCCGGACCGGGAATCGAACCCAGGTCCTCCCGAATCTGAGACCAGTGAAATTTCACGTATATTCAATCTATAAATTATTGTATTTCATTAATATTATTATGAATTAAAACAGGGAGAAAAGAGGTGCGTTGGTGATGCCTGGCAAAAAAAAAAATGGTCTCATGGAAAATCATATTAAACTGGGTGCGTACGTACGAATGCGATGCGTTGTCCCTCTAGCGTGATGTTCTAAACTCACTTCAGCTTTGTTTGCGCGAGGCGGGAGGATAGCCTGAAAGTACAACTTCAGGAAAGTTGAGAGTAGCAATGGATGGACTACAAACGCGGATTGACAACTTATGAAGACAGGGAGACTTGTGTGTTCGCTGTAAACTGTGATGTAAGGGCTAACCCTCCACGTATAGTTATTCAAAGCAGACAGGTCAAAGGGTAACGCCAAGGCAAAGAGTATCTGACCTGGACCTTAGGTTTGTAGATTTGATTTTTAAAATTTTTTAGTAGCGTCTAGGCTTTGTAGAATTTCTTGGTAAGGATTTAAGACGAGAGGAACAGATGAAAGTCTTCTTGAATACATCAATATTAAAGAAAACATTATTAGGAAAGGTATAAAAGACTTAGCAACTATCTACAGTAATTTGTTTTTTGCCATGCGTGGAGTTATATCTTCTCAGAAAACCTTAAATGAGATACATTTCTCCAGAAAAAAAGTCTGTTTACTATGTAGTTTTCTTCGGAACACTTCATAACATTCTCCGATTGAAGAGAATTAAATTTCTGTTTTATTCGAAATAATTTTGTGCAAGGAAATTTTTAAACTTGGACCGTACGGCATCACTGGGGTATCATTTCGTTACAACCTGTACGAAACAATTTTCACAATCACATAAAAGGCCAATGAATTAATTCATAAAATAATTCGAAAAATTGTATCATAGTTGTATTGACATTGAGATTTGTGATCAAGTTGCCCCTGTTATCTAGATTCCCAACAAGACAGTACAGGGACCGTAGCACTGCAGTTTTCAAAATAAAGTCGAGTTCCCTAAGCAGCCTTCCTTTTTTCTTTTTTAAATTTGAATTATGTAGAAGATAATCTCACGCATCCCTCCCAGGGGTTTAGCAACCTTCCTCACTCCAACCCGTTTCCTTTCTTAATTACACTTTCCTCCTCCGCCCCACCACCCTTTTTTCTCTCTTCCCATAGAAAGATATGTGCTTACACTATTATATTATTCTATTGCACATCAGGAGAGATTCGTGAAGAATAAATTAAGAGATCACCACAAAGTGAATGAACCATGGAACGCACTAAAAATATGCAAGAGGAGATATAACATAGTCGTTACGAATCAGTTTTTTCCCCAAATATTAGACAGCTCGCAACTCACTCCTTAGCGATATTTCTCTTATCTTTCGCTAAGGCAGGAAACTTTTCTCATAAAACTTTGAAGATGGAATTCTCTGCTGTAATTAGGCCCGCTTAAAGTGTATATCAGCCATTTTATCTAAGAACATCAAAATGTAACTAATTAATTTTTAATTTATCTATAGAATCAAAGTAACGGAACAAGTCAATATTCTATGAATGACATAATTACTTCATACGCCAAATAAACTAATAAAACGATTGATTAAATTAAAGGCTAAGATACACAAACTGTAAAATGCTTTACCTGATTGCCTATAGAAATAAGCAGAAGGAAAGAGCAGTTTACAATGCACTTCCTGAAAAATAAAGAAGAAATTTTGTTAACAGTTTCAAAATTACCGTAAGCATTATCCACTATTTGCGAATTACCGGAACTACCGAACAGAGTATGTTCTCAAACACGCGACCCCGCGTACGCAGTTTGATGGATTAAAAATCAGTATGATTACAGGATAAAATGTGTTAAAGATTAGGTCAACTAAAGGAAGTAAGAAACCCTTTTTTTTTTAAAGGGCGGGTAATAAGCACGGTTATTTCACATTCATTGGAAGAAAAGTCACGCATAATAACAAAGCACAAAGAAAACTGTAGAAAAAGTGCCTACATATTGTTATCTACCTTGCTGTTAATGGTTTTCAAGGTCATCCATGCTTACATACTAAATTTAATTTTTCATATTTAGTGATGAAATTCGCATATGCGAAATAAAATAATATGAGATTATTAATTGACTGAAATTAAAACGATCAAATTAAAGTAAATTAATAAACATTAACTTTCTAAAATGTTTTAAAGTGTACAATATTCCAAACTTCGTACAGTAATATTTTGTAATTTATATTTTATATTTAGAAGAGAGATACAGATTTACAAGGTGGATGTTACTGATAAAAGTTGCAGTATCACTTGCACATATCTGTTTCTATTATGACTTCAAGTGGTCTGACACATTCATGAAGGGCGAAGTAAGCTAACTTTGTGAGACATTCAATTTTCAGTGTCACATTTCCATTTCTGCATGTAATATTTAATCAGTGGGCATGCGTAGTTCTAATGCATTTTCCGTCAAGTACAATATTTTTATACAAAATTTTACTTACATTTTTATAATAATTTTAAAAGGTACTCGTTTAATGTGTTCAATATGTCAAATATGATAATTTCACTGCCAACTCGTTTATATCTATAATCTATTTGCGGTTTCTTCACACTTTTTTTCAACGAACCTTAGAAAAATCACCCTACATGCGACGCGACTGCTTGTTTCCTAAATAGGTCGTGTTTCACAAGCATCTTCTACTTATGCTCACATAACAATACCATATATTTTGTTATATTGAATTTTTAAGTTTATTTCTCTTAAAAAAATATTACTTTTAATTTATAATTAATACGAATAAAACAGAGAGAGAATAGATATGTTGGCAATGCCTACTAATAAATAGTTCTTATGCAAAATACCAACGAGCTATATAGTAACTATAGGGTGGCGGAAGCGTTTCCAGACTGAGGCCACTTGAACCTCTTTCCGCCAATTTCATTTCAGTCAAAACAAAGGTCCGTGGTAGTGTGTAGTAGTAAGGAATATCATGCATACGTACCCAAAATAATTGACAAATAAAATATGATTGGACATTTTCACGAACTTACTGGCTGGAAATAAATTGTAAGTCGCGGGTTTTGCTTTGCAAGGTTAAAGATGGCATAAAACAAACCGCTGGGAAGTTGTATAGTGTAGGGTTGTGAATGTTATATTTGTGAAGAATTGTGTTTGTATCAAACCAGCCTGCATGTTTGAGATTGCAGTGTATAATCCTATGTATGGGAGAATGTAAGCGATTGATCTATCCGTGTAATTGAGTGCTCGGAAATATTAAAGGTGCAATGGGCTGTGGTATTGCGGCTGGGAACTGCAATGCAAATAAGTTGTACATTACAGCAGTCTGGCATCAAAACACAATGTTGGTGGATTGTCCTCACAATCAAAATCATTATTTTCGTGTATTGAGACCGACGTGGGAATTTTATTTTGTGAGTGTTCATGGAAAACAGGTTTCGGTAAATGTAAACATATCGTCGAGTTAATGTAAAAGAGAGAGGCTTTTTTGAGAAAAAAAAATCCGGAAAATGGTATAAATCGACTCTATTTATTAATATAGAATACAGATTGTATGAAGCGCATCAATATTTCACCTGATGGGGACTGCTATGAACTTTAGGAAAATAGAGGGGTAAAACTTTATAGTGAAAATGTACATATTTTTGTATTTTTTTACCCCACAGTTTCCCTGATCTTCATTGCCCTCCCCACTATCAATTCAGGTGTTAGCATTGGTTTGGTTTGTGTTGTTTGGTTATGTCTTTTTGGCAATTCATGTATTTCCATGGGTACCCAGCAAACACAAAGTGTCGGCAAATTGTCGGCCCGATACCTGTACTGTCATTTCAATGCCAGAAGATAGCCAGCCATCTGACAACAGCGTGACGTCTTATTTGAGAAAGTATGTTTGCCGTTAGAAAAAAGACAACGGCCCACTGTATTTTTTAGGATAACAGATGGATATCACTTAAATGATGTCAGCTTGATACCTGACAGCCAACATGTCGCCAATAGCAAAAATAATATTCTAGCCCGATTCCGATATAGCATCTTTATTTATTCGGTAAGCTGGCCGTCATCTTATATATTCCGGCCCGCTAACGTTATGAAGACATGGCTCCTTATCACAATAAAGATACAAATATGATGTCTTTTTGCCGACAATCTTTCTGAAAGTGTTTTTTGAATAGGCAAGATGTTAGCTAGCTGTTAATGGCATGATGTCTTTTTTGAGACCATGTGTTAACCATTAGCATGTTTTTTTCTCACTAGTATATATGTGTTGCGTGGTAGCCCATAGCATTTTTACGTAGAATTTTTTTTCATTTGTACAACCATCCTACAGATACATTAAAAACTAACAAAAACTATTTTGTTTAAAAGTCTTTGAAGAAATGAAGAAACAGTTTTTAAATTATCAGTATTTTAAAATGATTTGTTATATTATTATGGAATTTATACATTCACCTATAATAATTTATGTCATTATAAATTTTAAATTACTGGAGAGTATCAGCAACTTACCCCGTGGTGTATAGGTCAGCATACTGGACTGTCAATTCAAGGGTCTTAAGTTCGTCTCCTTAACTCGGCAAGCAAAAAGATTTTCATGTAACGTAATGTGTTGAGAATGAAATGAATATATGTAAAGAGGAAATAACAATTACTTAAAATTGTAATCGAAAATTTAAGGTTTTTTCATGATTATACTGCTTATTTCTGGACATCGTGCCGCTGCAAGCCCGGCATCTTGCCACCATCCAGCCGCCGCTTCCGGCATAAGACAGCGGGTGGGCATCATCTGGCCAGAGTTTGTCGGCTATCTTTTACCGGCCCGATTCCGGCCCCTACTTTTTGTGTATGTCGGGCCGGAATACATTTTGTATCTTGCCGTTAGCGGTACAGTGTATTTTTGACACTGTCGGCAAACAGTCAGCCGCCAGTCCCTATTTCCATCGGCCGCTTCTGGCATAAGACAGCGGGCCGACATCATCTGGCCGGAGTTTCTCGGCTATCTTCTATCGGCCCGATTCGGCCCGTACGTTCGTGTTTGTTGGGGTAAATATTATTATGAAGTACATATTTTCCATTCGTTTTACCCCACAATTTCCTCATCTCCCACGTCGGTTTGGTAGTTAGTATTGATGAAGTATTGATGGCTCTAGTAAATCCGTGTTCTTTATTATTTATATATATACATTTTTTTTTTTCAAAAAAGTCTCTCCGCTTAACAATTGCCCAAAAGGATCACCTTCCGTGAATAGTGGAAAAACTAGCAAATTTAAGGTCATCAGGGAAAATATCACTTTTAAAGACTTCATTTGCTATGTGAACAAGAGGTGTTATAATTATTTTAGAGCAGTCTTTAATTACTTTTATAGGAATCACATCAATTTCCAATGGACTTTAATAACTTAAGAGTTTTGATACAACCCACCCACCTACGAGACCAAGCCGCCATATGAAGACCTATGTATTGAGGTAGTAACCAGTGAGATAACAAAAGTAATGCTCTATGATATGAATAATATACAAATAAGTCACTGAAGTCTTAAATGTTATAACTCCAGAAAAACTATTAATTTTTTGTAGTCAGGACTATTAAACTTATATATTAGTGTGAATTTCTGTCATAATTATTGTATTTTATGCCATTTGTTTTACTTTACAGTTTTCCTGGTTTTCATAGTCCTCCCCTCTACTGACTGTTTTTGGTGTGGTTATTTAAAGAGTGCGATGTTGGTGGAAATCAACGGCCGTAATAAAATACATAAAAAAAGGCCATTTTCGCGAAGAAAAAACTTTGTTACAGTAGGAAGCACCGTAAACTCGAATTTAACAGTTGAAGTGCTTGCATTTTTTTTTGTCCGAGAATCCTCATTTGCCTCTTCGTCTGACTCAGTTGGGAAGCTTCTCTTTGGCAGAGGCCTCTCATCTTTTTTTTTTAAGGTGCTCTGGAACAGAGAATTCGGTAGGAACAGCACTTGCCAACAGGCCTCTCTGACTATTTGTTTTGTATGCACATTTTTCGGTGAAGTGTGCAGAACACAAGTATCTGGCGTACTTGGTTACCACTAATCCCGTCTCAAAGCAGCTACCCATCTTTTGGCCAATTCTTAATTTTTCAGAGGAAATCCGAAACGACAAATTTCTTTCAGCACAATGAAAAAATAACTATAGTCTCTGTGAAATCTCTGTGAATTGCCAAGTACAGGCTGCTCCAGGCAGAGTAACATTAATAACAAAGTTCAAACTGATTGCAAAAGAACACAATTTCTCTAATGTTTATAAGTTTTGTTATATGCGAATGCCTTCAGGACTTACTTGTAATATGATATATCCGTTATTTTATTGCTGCCGATGGCTTCCGCTAAGAGCGCTGTAATCACTCAGTCACCCTCTCTATGTTCACTATATAGCTCGTTGCAAAATATTATTATACTGAGTGCGCACGAATGCGGTGCGTTGCCCCTTTCGTATAATTTTCTAGACTCAGTTAGACTCTGTTTGCATGAGGCGGAGGAATATGCTGTAAGTATAACTTTATCAGGGCTTCAGAAAAGTTGGAAGTAAGCATTTATTTTGCAAGACCTAAAATTAACTTAATATTCCATTCATCAGAAGGGCTAGTATTGCTGAGGTACACAAATTAATTAAACATTCGGTTCCAAATGTTTGATAGAAATTTGGAGTCTCATATTCTTTTAGAAACTATTACAATTTTTAATTTGCATACAATTTTGAATTTTCATTAGCAAGTATTTTGCTGAAAAATTTTCAAATGAAATATTTTATTTTTCTAAAATTTCTTTGCTGAGTTCTTATTTCAGTAGTGTGTTGGTATTTCCTAGTATTATCCCTTAGTGTTGTATCTGTGTTTGATCTGCTATATACACTACATGATCCAGTCTTCCAGAGAGAGTAGTCTACGCCTGAGTAAAGGTAAGGTGTTTCCTCCTATCAAGTCTTGATGAGCCGGGCATTTAAACGCACCCGGGTGTAGAGAAGAGTTTCAATAATTTTTCAATAATTTTTAATACACACAATACAAATTTATTATGGAAAAATTGACTCTTTGTAATACTTTTATTTGAACGTCTGTCTCTACACTGTGTTACATTGTCGATGTGCATGAAGATAAACTTACATTTACTGTTATAACCGCCCCAGTCATTTATGTTACGTTACAATGCATATGCTTTTTGGTGTCATATAATTTCTGTTACCATTTTTTAAAATACATTTTAAGCTTTGTTGCATGACTGGTTAATAAACGTGTCAGCTTTAAACAGCAAATATTTGAGAATTTTCAAGAAACACTTAAGTTATAATAAATTGAAAACAAAAAAAAAAAAAAGACTTATAAGGGTAAAAGAAAATTAAAATGTCACCAACCTTAAATGGTAAAAGTTTAATATTCGTTGTATTTTATTTCGTATAACCACTGTAAAAATATTATAATCGTTTTCCTAATATTATCTTTTGAGCTGTATGCTGAAAACCTTTTCATTTCGTTTCGTTGATTCGTTAATATTTTTAAAAAAACTGAAACACTTATTTGCGTGGTATTAAAATCCCTCTCTTCAAAGGATATTGAGAGTTCTTCTTTCTCAGGTTCTGTGCCTCTCTGACGCTTCTTGCAACTGCCTGTTATATAATTTAAGCGAGAAAAGCATTAGTCGGATGTGACCTGGCATTATCTTTCCAAGCTAACGACGCTCCTTTTAGCAACGTCATTCAGAAAGCATAATATTACACTGGAAAAATGAAAGAATATCAACTTGAACTTAAAAATGTAAAACTGAAAAAACTGTCACTACTTCCGTATATTATGTAAGAAGTATTTAGGATTTTAAGAAAGTATAATTTTATATTTCTTTGAATTAGTAGTGCAACGGTAAGGTCATTTATTATTTAATCATAGATATTCTGTTTGTCAGAACCCTCCATAAAGACACAAAAATTTCATAAATTCTCAATATTTTAAATGACTACGCTTAGATCAGCGGTTGCCAAACCTTTTCTTTTACTTGAAGAACATTAAATGCCAAGTAGTAAATGACGCGGCACACCTTATATATGGGCACACTATTGAGTGGGGGAGGAGGGGAGGGCAATAAATCGAAGTAAATGTAATCCTTTGTATCAATTGTCAGTTTTAAATTTGACCGATTTTAAATCATGCACTTTAAGAAATTGTTGGCACCGCGGTGGTACAGTGGTCAGACTACTCGCCTTCCACCAAGGAAAACCTAGTTATATTCTCAGCGGGGACGCTCTTCTCGGATTTTTGCAGGTGGAACTCGTGGCTGGACGACTCCGCTTTTGGCCGGTTTTCTTGGGGACTTCCCGTTTCACTCGCCCCTGCATTCCAGCGCCGCTCCATGCTCACATCGCATCAATATCATCGGCTTTAAATAACTCGATGTTGAGAGCCGCCCAAATTATTCCCACCCCCACTTTAAGAAATTCTTTTTCGTGCCTTCTTCTTTTCTAGGCTATTCACGAAAAAGTAGACACTTTTGAAAGTTTTCTCATTTGAAATAATAGTCAATGAACATATTTTATTTTAGACTAAAGCGTTAACTTTCGTGTGCGGTGGAATGTACACATTCTGTTAATTACTTAAATGGCAATATTCATTTGAAACGAGTGGTTAAAGGACAAAAAATGGCTGAAAGTAAAAAGTGACTAGGGCCTCAAAAGTGCTCATTTTACCGTGAATAACCTGTACTAAAATTGCCGTGATTTTGGAATTTTGGTATGTCATAAACATTTAAGTAATACTGGTTATTTTGTAATAAAAAGCAGGGACACTCGATATTTTTTTAAACTGATCATTGTATTCTGAAGTTAGGGAGGAATTAGAGATCCGTGTCCGTTCATTATTTCTTTAATTCGTGGTCAGATGGTTGACAAGTACACACTCATATCGTCCGCCAAAGTCTCCAACTGTGGTATAATTTGATTGCGTTCATTGCAGAGAAAGCCGCTGCACAAATATAGGCTGTAGGAAACGAAATTTTTATCTTCATAAGTTTTTTTTTTTGTTATTACCAGTTACTCTTCCAAAACATTCACATCCTTTTCAATTCCCGTAGTCCATATCAATAGCTTTTCCTTATAATAAAATTAGAATTGAGGATGAAGTTTGCATCTCTTTTTTGCATACTCCTGTTAGGGAAATACAGTATAACTTTTCAAACATGTCTGCAGTGATAGACAGTTTACTGTACCAGACATCATCACTGAGAAAACTAACTCTTCACAAGTAGAAAATAAAAGTCCTTTCGTGAGTTCATAAAATCTAAGTACTGACCTCGGGATAACCAGCTGACTTCTGCGCGCAGAATATGGGCGTGAGCGGCATTCATTGCAGAACCTAAATAGTTGCGTAATCTCGATTTAAAAAATCTACTTTTAATATAACTGACCATTATTATAACCTACTACAGGACCTATTCGACCTCAGTAACCAACGACTTGGCAATCACAGCTTATTCGAGCTGCAAAAATAATATCTTGATTGAATTATTTTTTTTGGTGCTAAAACCAAGAAACTTGTCATAGCGGAACAGCTGTGTTTCCAGAACATACTCGGAAGGAGAGAAGACCAACGAACATCGTAATGGCCCTTGTCACTGATCCCTGACGCAACTTCAACTGCAACGTTAGAAAAAACGAACTCATGACAAATACACATACAGTTGAACCTCGTTAGGTCGTACCCCCTTTAACTCGGATCCCCGGATAACCCGGACCGATTTAGAGGAACAAAAACAAATAAAGATATGAAGGTTAAGCAGCCTTATGAGTTACTTTTCCAAGAAGTAGACGTTACTGTGCTCGTATCTGTTACGTGTTATAACGTGTTTTTAATCTGTAGATATGTTTCAAGCCTGTTTTGTTTGATATAAACGAAATTTCTGTAAGTACGTTGTCTTTAATTGATTAAACCCGTATTATCCCGTTAACCTGAAGTTTCGTCATCCCGGGTCGACTCCGATCCCAACTGATCCGATTTAACGAGATTATACTGTACTAACACTGCCAAAGTATCTTAAATAAAAAAACAGTTTCATTTCCTCGCAAAAATATAAATAGAATTAAATGGTACCCATAAAATCCGTATTAGGGCGCCATTACACAGTTCGTGCAGAAAGCAGTCCCCCTCCTAGTTATACGTTGTTAATGGTTAACTGAGAATCTTTAAATCAACCTTTGAAAAATGTCACTGGCCATGACTGCATATATTTTAAGGGCACACTACTGGCGTGCGCTCAGTTAAGTTGGTAACGACTGAGGGAAAATAGTTAATTGTCTTAACACTGAATAAAAACTGTTGCGTAAACTTTTGCCAATAATGAAACGAAATTTTTCCTTACTGTTTTTTTAAGGCATATGTGTAAGAAATAATCGAATTTTGACAATATCTGCTTTCCTAATAATTTTACAGTTACACTTCACCGACGCACGAATGAAATGGACAGGCCCATATAGGCTGTTCACGGTAAAATGAGCCCTTTTGGAAACCCTGCTAACGATCTACTTGAATACACATTGTGTATTATTCCGCCTTGTGTAACATTAACATTACTATGAGCCTCATTGCGTTATTTATGCGTCGGTCAAATGAAACTGTGAAATTATTAAGAAAGTAAATACTTTATAAATCTGCTCATTGTTACACTTCGATGCATTAAAACACAGAAAGGGGAATAATTAATTTTATGATATCGCAAAAGGTTACCTAACACTTTTTATACGACGTTAAGATATGGAACTACTTTCCATTCATCGTTACCAACTTAACTGGTCGAATGCCTCTCAGTGCGCCCATTAAAATGTATGCACGCAGGGGCAGTGACATTTTTCTAAGGTTCATTTCCAAAGTGTACACTTTATCGTGAATAGCCTTAAGCAATAGATAATATGGTGGAAAATACGCAATGTATGCAAATAGATCGTAAAACCCTCCTACCTGGAGCATTTTCCGTCTTTTGAAGCCGCGAAACACGGGAATGATAGGCACGACAGTAATGGTATCAGGGGGGGTACTAGATAGAATTTATTCAAAATGGTGGCGATGCACTTCTGATGCAAGTGCAATTCCAGTTCAGTTGCATTTCTGCTGTATATGAAATTGTAAATGTATCTGAAATGCATGTGTAATTGTAATTAAAATGAAACTTTGTGTAATTGTAATTGCACTTGTAATATGTTGGGCATTCGTGCTAGTGGTAGTACCGCCCACTTGCAATTTGCAATGATCCAAAGTATGACACTACTGCTTCACAGTCAATTGAGTAAGCATAAGTGTAAGGAATTTGTTTGCGATCTCTGCCTCCAATAATTTGTGAGTCAGGAGAAACTCGTAAATAAACCATAACGATTCGTGCCAACAACACGATGCTGTGAGGTGAATTTTCCCAACTGAGGAAAACAAGTACATTGGATTCACGAATTTTTCCAAACAGCAAAGAAAAGGATTTTATTGCGTGCTGTGATACCGAGGCTTCCATGTCCACTTGATTTCCACATAATGACACTAGTAGGGCAACAACCGTGAACCAACATGTACCATATGCTTGTGGCATTCTGCTCGTGTGCTCTTATGATTCAAGTTTGTCGCAGTATCAAGAGTTTGTGGGTGAAGATAGGATGTATAAGATGGTTGATAAATTGGTTGAATTGACAAAGTAGATTGCAGACACATTCAGCAAAACCATTCCAATGAGGCCATTGACAATGGCCGAGAATCCTAAGTTAAAGTCTCAAAAAAGTTGTCAAATCTGTAAAAATTTTCTTGGCAAGGTTTTTGTGGTTGATCATGAACATTTGACGGGCGCAGTAAGAGTCCGCGCACATAAAGGATGCAATTTGTTGTTTAGACTGAAAAAGAATCAACTTGTTGCTATATTCCATAATCTGCAGAATTATGATGCCTACTTTCTTATGAAGCCATTGGCTTCGTGACACATCATGCAATCCGACTGAACCATAGTAATCGAGAATCCGGGTATCATGCAACTTGATGGAACCGTGGTAATAGAAAATACAGGCGATATAAAGGTGATTGGAACCACCTTGGAAAGCTGCAAATGCATTACCAAGCACATATCCCATGGGAGATGTTCGCAAGGAGGTATGCAAACTGTGCAATTGTGCTCCATTGACTCGTTTAATTTTATGAGTGCATCTCTGGAGACATTGACAGGAAATTTTACTACTGCCCAGTTGAGTACTATCCACTCACAGTTTCCAGATTATGCTCCATTTGATTTGGCTCAAAGAAAGGGAGTGTTTCCTTATGACTTCGTTAAGGCCATGGAATGTCTTGACCGTACCTCACTCCCACCCAAGGTTGCATTTAATAATATAATGAAAGGCAAGGTCATTAGCGATGCAGACTATGCTCGTGATCAATCCGCGTGGAATGCGTTCAATTGTCAGAATTTGCTAGAGTATGCGATTACGTATTAACATGTGGACACGTGATTGTTGGCTGATGTATTTGAGAATTTAAGGACTGTTTGTTTGGCAGGATATGGTCTTGACCCTGCCATGTACGCTCCCTCTCTCTCTCTCTCTCTCTCTCTCTCTCTCTCTCTCTCTCATGGGATGCTCTTTTGCTTAAAACAGGTGTGTGGCTGGAGCTGATCACGGACCCAGACATGTAGCTTTTCATTGAACCTGGGTCAGGGGTGTTGTTACCCAAGTTTCAAAAAGTCATGCGGCAGCCAACAATATTTACATGGGCGAAAAGTGCAATCCGAAAGTGACAGAGAAGTACATTTGTTATTTCAACATAAATTGACTGTAGAGTCACACGATGAAGTGCGAACTTCCTATTGGGAATTTTGAGTGGGTCGAGCCAGAAGAGTTTTCAATGTGATTTCGCCAACACCGACAATGATGAGGACACATGTTTTCTCCCAAAGGTGGATTTATCTTTACCGAATGATTGCCATGATGTCCTAGTTAGTTTGCCTCTTGCTCCAGAATCTGCCATACCTCAGAATGGCAAAACTTAGAAATTGCTGTTAACTCTTGTGCCACAGGAGAATTATATTGTACATCGTGAAACACTGAAGCACTACTTGAGGTACAGAGCCAAACTCGACTATTTTCATTGTATACTGCGCTTTGAGCAGAGGGCGTGGATGGCTCTGTACATCAACTTCAATATTGAGAAACATAATCAGGTGGCGAATGCTTTCGAAAAATCGTTTTTTTTTTTTTTTTTAATTTATGAACAACTCAGTTTATGGAAAGACTTTGCAGATTGTCCGCGGGGAAACGGACATCAGAGTCGTATCGCATTATGACACTATACACGGAGTGGCAGAACTAATTGGGCGACATTCATTAAAGGCAAGGCAAATCCTCGATGAAAACATAGTCCTGATGGAAATGGAAAAGTTTTCTGTTACTTTCAACAAGCCTTTGTATACTGGGGTTGTCATTCTCGATTTGTCCAAATTGTAAATCTACTTTTTTCGTTATAACTGCATGTCCCGAAATTTCCTCAGTAGGCCTTGCATTTTCTATATTGCGATACCGATAGTCTTATTTTCTAAATTCACTGTCATTATGTGTACGAGAGTATTTCCCAAGATTTCTATGTACGATTCGATACTTCCAACTATGCTCCACATAATCTGATAAAGTGTCAACTGGTGAATATAGGAGTTACTGGAGTTATGCAGGATGAAGGAACTGGTCGCATCATCACACATCTTGTAGGCCTATGCCCTAAACTTTACTCATACATTGTTTTGAATGAACAATGTGTACATAAAGCGGGGGTAATGCCTAATGTGTTGCAGTACCTTCGGTACTGGGATTATGTGGATTCTAGGGTGATGGGGACCCAATATAATTTCTGTTCGCATGGTCACTGTGTCTACGCCGAACAAGTAACAAAAGTTGCCTTGTCAGGTGATGATGGCAAAAGGTATGACGGACCGGACAACATGTCGACGTTGACATGTGGGTACTACATGATCACTGAACAAATTTCCCACTATACTTTCCAATATCAACCAAACACACCATCTGCCAGCGCAATAACAGGTAAATCTACCACAATGGCCAACCACCAGACCTGTAATCTGCTGCGAGGGCCTATCGCAACTGTCAACCACTGTGAATTACATCAACATCATCATCATCTCACAGGTGTGAGACCATAGACTCACTGCGAAAGCAACTAAATGTAATTAACATTGTTCTCCTAGGTGTGAGAGTATTTTTGACCTCCACTGGATTCGAAGGGGAGACGAACTATATGACAAACATCAACATCGTTATCCAACAGTAGTAGTGTACAACTGGTTCAACAGTGAGTTCAGTAAATAGTTGTGAAAGTATGCCCTCCAGCATGGATAACCCGATTGCGACATCCACAAATTGTAAATATATTTTCTAATGTAAATAAAGATGCAGGACTGTAACCCTGTATATACACAATGCGTAAATCTTTTTTTATGTAATTAAATGCGATTTAAGAACTGTGTTGCAGTTACTTGTTGTACATAATGATAAAGAATATTGATATTTGTATCAATGATGATGCCAAAGACTGTATTATTCCAAAAAACGAAAGTTATATATATCAAATTTAATGTTGATGTCAAGAGATTGTGTTCCAGATAACTGTTGTAAATATATATACATAATTATTTTTTACGTTGTGTTGTTTATATAATTTTTTTAAATGACAAGTAGATGAATGTGTACATGTTGTCATTTTTTTGTATATATGTGTAAATACGGGGACGGCTTGTTAAAAAAGTATTTCGTACTGATTGTTTCATTTATTATTATTTACCTTAACTCCAAACAGAGTGGCCACATGTACTTTCTAAAAACAGACATCCTAGAGAAAAGAGTGAATGAGCATTGTTAGTTGTGATATGCAAAACGCGTAGTTCATTACTGCATACACAAGAGCGTGTTATAAGTTGTTACATTTATATATGCTTCAGTTACTCTAAGTACTTATTCTATTTACAAGTCCTATTTCTATGCATTCCCTTCCGACACCCCTTACCATCAGCCTACATCAGATCTCACTCATGCGTCGGACACCCACCTGACTAGGTGTGTACTTGCTCTTTCTCTGCACATGTACTATTATATTTAAAATTAAGCTCATTATTTATTAAATGAGCGATTCAAACCCTATGCAGCTCCATCATCCTCCCCCCCCCCTCTTCAGCAACTGCATCAACCCCACCACTCACCTGCCGTCAGATCTTACTCGTCTTCTGACCTCCAACCTGACAGCATTTATTTACTCTATCTCTCCACATGTAATAAGTATTCAGTGCAACATGTACCTCTTGGTGCATGCATTTGCATGTAATTAGTTATTGCATTTAATTAATATATTTATTTATTACATGCACAATCGAAATCCTATTCCCTTGCATCACCTCCACCCCTTCCCAGCAACTGCATTACCTTTTCCCCTCCTTTGCAAATTGCATTTCCCTTCCAGCTCCCGACCTGTCAACACCTCTGTAGCAGCTAACCTCATCAGAGCTCATGTACTTACAGCTTCCAACTTGAGAACACCTGTACCTGTTCTCTATCTCTCTCTCTGTCTCTGTCTCTCTCTATCTGTCTCTGTCTCTCTCTCTCTCTCTCTCTCTCTCTCTCTCTCTCTCTCTCTCTCTCCTCTCTCTCTCTCTGCAGATGTAATAAGCCAGTCATTCATTGCTCCATATACAAGTGCATGTAATTAGTTATTGCATTAAATTTATTTATTCATTACTTGCGCAATTAAAATCTTATGCACTTGCATTACCCCCTCCTCTCAAGCTGTTCCATACCTTAATGCAGTTACCCTCACCATCCTCCAGATCCGATACACCTAACCACCCTGCCAAGACCTTTCAAAAACCTTTCAAAAATAACCCCATTCATAACGTGTTTGGCTGTTTCCTAAATATGTCATTCATCACAGGCATTTATACGCATGTAAACGTAAAAGCAAATAATTTTTGGTTAAACTGAACTCCTATATATCGTGTAAAACAAAGTCACCCGGCTGCATATGTCTGTGTATTCGGATAAGGCTTCTAAACTACTTAATGCGGTTTTCACTATCATTTAGGGAATTCCTTGGGAAAGGTTTAGGAATATAGACCATTAATATTTAATGTTATGTAATATAAGGATAGTAGAGAAATGTCAACATTTTCTAGTCAAGTCGGAAAAAAAACGCTTTTCGGGCGCTTACGTGGCTGAGGACTAAACCATATAAGATACTCTGAATTAATGTACTAAAGAATTGTAGATCTCAGAAAGGTATACAAAAAGTCCGAGACAGTATATGTTTATCTTGTAAGGATGGCCCAAAGTAACCATTTTTATTCTTTTAAAATTTGATTAAAAATATAACTTTTTGAACAACACAGTATTAATCCGTGTCAAATTAAATGTTAGTTACACCATGTCACTTTAGGCGCTGGCACAGATTTATGAATTACGCGCAATAAGATAATTACAGTGGTCGAGCGAGCTGATGAGGAAAAAACTATGACGTCACATTGCTCACCGCGGCCGTCTCTATGTACGTAAATCGTACCCGAGTGATGCCGGGTGGGTCGCTAGTTTACGTGTAATTTATCTCTGAATTCGTTAATAATTAATATGAACAAAAACAGAGATAGTATATGTATGTTGGTAATGCCTAATAAGAAATAGTTCTTGTGCAAAATATATTATTAAAGTGAGTACGCACGAATGCAGTGCGTTGTCCCTTTCGTGTGATTTTTCTAGACTTGGTTAAGCTTTGCTTTCACGAGGCGGAGGAATATCCTGGAAGTATAACTTAAGCAGGGCAACAGAAATGTTGGGAGTAATCGTGAATGGACACCCTGCAACGCAGTTCAGGCGCCAGGTAGACGGGGACCTTAAGCAGAGCTTCCTAAAGCGCTCAGCTCGCCTGTGTATAGGATGCTCCGTGTTTACTTCGCAGACGTGGTTCGCCGTGGTGCACTAGTGCGCCTGGCCAGTGTTTGCGGACGGGAGAGCGGGAGATCGTGCCCGTCCGAGCGTGTTTCACGGAGGATCAGAGCGTTGACGGACATGCTGCCTCGTCAGTGGGGGCCGAACTTGCCCGGACGCCCCGGCTGAAAGGAAAGTTCTCCAACAAGACGGCAGAAGAAGAATAAAAAAGGAAGAAGTGAAAGAAAATTTCTTTCTTTCCTTGGCTGCCCTTCAAAGTTTATAGGGAGGCGCAAGGGACCCCGAGGACGGATGAAAGTTTCAAGCGCCGTTAACGAGGAAGTACGAACACTGAAGGTCACGCCATATTGAATGAAGGAGTCAATGTTTCTTTAATGCATCGAGATTTACAGATGGTGTTAACGAATAATAATGACAACTCGCAGTTTTAATTCATCACGAATATAAAACATAAGACAGAAATACAGTTAAAAATAATTATGTGGGCCTGAAACACGAATCCATGCTCAAGATAAAAACTGAATAACTCAAAGATGTAAAATTTCACGAAGTTATGTTACCACCGCAAACCCTATCACTGTCCTAGAGTTTTGTCACCAGCTTTGCTTTACATTAAATTATTTTTAATGCATATAAAACTGTTTTTTAAAGGACTGACTACAGTTAGCATGCTTAAATTAGCGAATTCAGGAAATAATTGCTTTACGTTATTTCCTTATCATCGTCTTAGAGGAATTAAGGCCAGACAACGCGCATTACAATATAGGATCCTTACGGGCCTATAGGGCATGCACTCATGTCAATATCATACTTGTTGCATATATATAATGATTATAGCAATGAGAATCAATTTCACTTTCTTGACCAAAACTACTTTATTCAGGTTGCTAAATCAGTAGGAAAAACAAGTGAAAACAAATTATATGCTGCTGCCGTGTACTAAAATGTTTCATCCTAGTTGTTATTTTAAAGAATTCCTGTTATTCTGAACACCAATCTTGAATCAACATGTGAAAAAATTACCGTTATTTCTTCATATATTATGGCTTACAATTGGCCCAGTATACGTCAGGATTGTTGGTAGCGAATGTGAAAAAGTGGGCTAGTTCCTTTACAAGAGCATTTCTACAAAACAATCACCGAATATCTCACACTTTGCAGAGGCGTGAGAATTTCAGTTGGAGGGTTTACAAACAACACCCTTTGTTAACTTATAAGAATGCTAATGTTGTGATAGAATGGATAGGTATGAAATGTTGTAGAAGAAAATATTGATTTTCTTTTAGGGCCTACCAATATTCTTTTCTACGTTATGGAACCATAATTCAAGTAGTTGTATTCTGCTTAGGCGTTGGCCAAGTAATACTACTGATTGACATGATAGTTAACATTCTCTTCGGCACCAATCTTCGTGCCATAGTTTCTTGCATGCAAGCTTACACTGCGTGGGATCCTGGGTAAGTCTTGTGTGTAACCTTGCGTACATGTTTTAATTAGTCAATGATTTGCCATTTCTTTGGAAGTTCCCGGAATACGCCAGATACTAATCAGTGTCGTCGAGGAATATATAATTAAAATTTGTCAGTAAAATGTATCTTGAGTTGTGGCCGTGAGTGTCAAGACTTATCGAAACCATTTTTGCCAAAAACCTGCAACTTCAATAACGCATCGTTTATAAACGCCTCGTAGACAGTTACAAATTTCCACAGCCACCACTTGAGGTCTCGCTGAGCAAAACCGTGGGACGGTAAACCCTTAACTTTGATTTTCACGATCTAAGTTTGGTGAAATATTACATTTAACCGCGGCGAAAGCAGGAAACTTGGTACGTGAAGAAAGGAAATAGCGCCGAACTTTGCTTAACGAAGACGTGAAGTTTAAAGAGGAGCAGTGAAACTCGACGAAGTTCGGCGGTCAGGTCTGAGAAGAAAGACGTGAAGATTATCTGGAATTCAGGAACTCCTGCGTTTAGCAAGACACTCTCCATTTTTCTTCAGTAGATTACAACTAACACACTAGGTTGTGCTGTGACATGCCTAACATGGCATTCAGAGTGTCTCTTGTTCAATCCCGTCCAGCTGCTTTAGTAATGATATTCTTCATTATTGTTATTAGTTTTTTTTTTTTTTTTATATACTGCATTTCATGTGAGTACACTAGATTTTGACACATAATATGACCAACTTACACATTATGTAAAGAGTAAATACTCCCGTTTGCAAAATATTGAATCAGTTGACGAGTTGTTGCAGGATGTTTGTGTTATGTTGGCGATATTAATGATCGCAGTAGAAAAAGAATTAGTGTTTGGAATAAAATTGTAATCTAAACTTTATTATAATTACAAAATTTGCGAAATAAAATATGTTCTAAAAGTGATGTTCAATTTTTCGGGCTGTAGAGAATTTGCTTTTAAATAATTTAAAGCAATTATTATAGATAATGCAAATATTACTATTAGTGAATCGAACAGGGTGTTGTAGGAATATTTTATTGGCGGTAAATTATTTTTGTATTTACTTTCATTAAGCATAGTTGGTTGTAGGTGTATTTATAGAGCATCTCCTTGAATGAAATGCAATTTTATCGGCACGTTTAAATCGGTCCGTAAAATGGTTTGATCCGCCATTTTCCGTAAGCGTTACAAATATATTTACGTTCCGAAGCTTTTAGGTTCCCAAGTGAGGTACTGTATTTACTGAATGATTGCGCAAATAAATTAGTTCGTGTCAGTGGCAGACAACTGTGATTTTAGTGAAGTAATCGTCCAATGGTTTCCACAGAACAAGACGTGTTTAGGAAATGCGAACAGGAATTACAAAAATTAGGTTATTGTGTTTTGTAAGTAATGTATTACGAAACAGTTTTTAGAACGTTTTAACTGTACGTGGCCTGAAAAACCGCCGTTTCAACTCTTTGTGTTTTTGTGTAAAAATAACACGTGTCTGTTATATTGAGACTCCAAGGAGTGTAATATTAACTCCGCTAAAACTATTATCCAACTGAGTGTGTTTATTACTCGCATAGGTACAAACAGCTACAGCGTTTTATTTTTCGGGGAAGTTAAATCTTTCAAGGCTATATTAAAGTGAATGTTACTTCCGCACGAGTAAATTTTTTCACCGCCTCATAAAAATAAATGTAATTCAAAATGATATTGTCTCGTAAGAAGAACCGCAATAGAATTTAATCTCATGATAGACAAAGTAAGGCCTCGGCCCCTCCTTCTCAGCCTATTTACACGCGATAAATTAAACACAGCCACAACAGTAAGACTTGGCAGTAACAAAAGTACACTCTGAGAAATTATTCGGGAAATTTACCTCACCAGTGTATACGTTTAGTAAGAAAGCAGGAATGCTAATGTTTTCTTATGTACGTTCATTGTAGAGTTCCTAGATTTGCTCAGGCAACAGTTAAATGCATAAGGGAGTTCCCAACTTTGTACAGTAGCGCTGCTAAACATTCCTAAATCTGCAGCTTGATGTGTGGTATTTCTACCGTACATTGTATGGGTTAAAAACTTTCATTACAGTTCAGGAAGTTTACCAGAAAGTTTTTTTACAGTGTAGCATTTCTTTACAAATCTTGTTTTCTTTTATTAACAGAACAGCTGTGGAGGAAGGATACATTGTGGCCACGTTATTTTCCTGTAACTGTAAAAAATTAGTGTACATGCGTTAAATGGGGTATAACTGTTATGCGAGTTCTTGCAACAATTTTTTCATTTCTTCAAGTATGAGTATAAAAGTCGGGTTATCATATTGTGCATACAGGGAAAGTCATTCCGTTGATATTGTGTGTATTTATGGAGATCATTATTTAAAAAAAAAAATTGTAATCGCTGTCGGATTACACGAACGGTGTGCGACCGTACTTTTTAAATTCACATAAAACATTTATGAAAAATGCCAAGATCAGGACAGTCCTAGCTGTGGACGTAAAGACATGGAAAGTAAATATAATAAACGGTACATGTGCAAATTTATGGGCCGTAAATATGGAAATGGAGATAACACAATATGAAAAGACAGATGGTCCGTGACTAGTGCAAAGAAAAAATAAATGCCATACTTAAGCATAAATAATATTTTTGAATATACTTGATTATTTTAAACTTTAAATGCATTATTCAGATTTTCTCTTATGATGAGTGTGATACCTAACTGACGGAGTTCTGTACACTGCGTGTTAATTTTAAGGCAATTATGCTATCGGCGATTTCACTGTTGTTAGCAAATTTTTCCTCCATCGATAAAATTAGGATTCACTATAATCCTTTTATTTTCTCAAGAATGATGTTAGTAATTTAAAATCAATCCATAATATTTATCCTTTCTTTAAAACGACCTAAGCGGTAGTTAGCATTATCTATCAACTACCATGGAATTTTGAATGTATCCAACCTTGAATATTTTTTATAATTTCTAGTGGGAAACTGATGTTAATCGAAACACCAATGAGTAGAGACCTGAAAAATTCGCATTAATCCTGGTCTCTTCGCGGTGAGAGGACGTGATTTCTCTTCCCCGCCTGTTGGGAGGCCGAAGCGCGGTAAGGCTGTAAGACTAAAAGCGCTGCGTAAAAATACAAAATACAAGACCGAGAGGTCCACTATAACTAACTGTCCTTTTGTCCAGAGTTACTGTCTTGCGGGTCGAACACACGATCGCTTCTCTTTGTTAGACATTCGTTGAATTTCTGCCCCATTCCTTGCCAGTCTCCAATACCCTTCTAGCCCGTTGTGTTTATTCGTTCCCCGATTTGGCGAGATTGGCAACCCTGAATTATCGGCGCGAAGCGGTGGCTTGTGGCAACTATGCTGCCGGCGTTCGTTGCAATCGTCTCTGTTTGGTTACTAGCTACAGGCTAGTATTCACAGGACGTATGGGTTCTCTGAAATTTACGATTGCGACCGGACCAACTGATATATTTAAGTCCTTGGCATTGGCGACGGCGCGAATTACTGTTTATGATTTGGCCTCTTATACTGCTCTCAATTTAATAAATATTGCACGTTAGAGTTGTCCATCCTGTAGGCAGGGCTAACATTTTGATGGATATTCGAAAACTTGACTTTATGAGAACAGAATTTGTATTTTTAAGATGGCACACACGAAAAGCTTCAGATATCGGCAATTCATTGGGAAGAAAGGTGTGCCATCAGTTAAGTTGTCACAGTTGTAAAGAATTTTAACTCTTCCCTTAACATTTAGGATTAAAAAAGAACATATGCAGTTTGATGTTGTTAATACAACCGTTTTGTTAAATAAGTCTTAAAATAAGTCTATGTACTTAGAGCCTGGCGGGGCGATGGCATAAACATTTGCCCGAACAACAGCCCAAAACTTATAGGCTCCTCGGCTTCAACGTAGGACGTTTCAACGGATGGGATGTACTTGCAGTTCCCCTTTGGAAAATGAGTTCACCATACAAAACGTCTATGTCTGATAAAGTGAGCAGAAAATAATATTCGGTCAGACTGTAATGTACTTACATAATGTAGATACAGGAGTTAGAATACTACAACAAAAGTAAAGGTTCAAAATTTCAAAACCCGCATAGACAGAACGAACACACAAATTGCATGTAAACGTTCTTCCGGAATTCTAAAAATTTCAACGACCATTAACGATTATGAGCTTTGATAGTAATGTCCAAACTATACTACTAACATACCTTTAAAAAAATATACTCTAAAATAAATGTTATTAGCCATGTCAAGTCATACAGAACCTTTCGAAGCACATGGAAAGCTCGCCTGTTTTACTATTACTACAAAGCAAGATTATCATCGTGGGTTTTTTTTTTCAGACACAGTAAGACTTACAGTAAACTTCACATAGACGTATGGGTAATAATCGGGTTGGGTGTATTTTGTAAGAGTCAGAAGTGCGTAAGGTTCGACCTCAACAGCTTTATCACACAAGCCGTCACACTTACGACAAACATACGTAATTAAAGTATAGTTGCGAATTAAATGCTGTACTCCCCAATGTTTCATGTAAAGGGATTTCAGCATGAGTGCCATGTATCTATTGTTATTGGCATAAATTAATTATTTATTTTATTAAGTATTGAATGTGTTGCAACTGTACACTGTTGCCTTATCAGATTAATCGGTGACAGGGCACACAAAGTGGTTAAGCTGTCTAGGAGACTGCAATGTTGAGGACTAGCGCCCAATCTTTAGCTTAACGTAGTTAATCCTTACCGATCTGGTATATTGTGGTTTGGAACCCACTGCAGTTTTCTTTATCCTTTCGTGCGTCTGACCGCTAAGTGAAACACAATGTCAGAATCTCAGAATTCGTCGACTAATTTAGATTAGAAGTAATAGCCTGATAGAAGATTACAGCACTCCCACTAACTGTGACAAATTAAATGAGCCTGCAGAGATAACCGATTGTATGGTAGGCCTTGAGGATCTACGCCCTCCCCCCAACCTCTGTCGTGGCCAACAACATCCAAGGTGAAGCAGCCAAATTTAGTTAAATTATTTTGGCCATTAAAGCTGTATAGCTATTGTGGTTATCAGTATTTAAGAACTTGTGTTAATATTTAATAGCAAAACGAATTTAAATCTATAAATCAAACGCAGATGCGAAGCTCGAGGGAGTCTTTTTGACGACGCTCGACCATGGCTGGGTTCTTCAGCGGTGATGGAGAAGAAGTCATGTGGAGATGGAACAATGCTGGAATTGTATGATGGGGGAAATGGGAGTAGTCCGGAAAAAAAAAACACCTACCAGTGGCAACACCCGCCACGTTTACCCCTTGCGAGAGTCCGTGATTGACACCGCCACGAAGCCACGCCGCTTTATTGTGGTGTGAAGCTCGCAGGATTGCAATTTTTTTTTTTTTTAATACGGTGCACCAACGTATTAAGTGAACAAACTCCTAGCAACTAGTTTTTCAGAGTGCATACGTATCGAAACTATTGGCACGTTAAGGTCTATATAATCGTCTCCTGCATCTTTCTACATTACGTATTTACTGCCGTATTAATTCATCGACTAATGACGGCAGATGGTAAAGAATATCTTATGAATTACCTCCGGTCAGTAGTCAGGGAATAATAAAGGAAGTGAACATCTAACAATGTAGGAACGTGTAGGAGATTATTGTTTAGAATTTAACGTGCCCAAAATTCCCATGCACACTGGGAAACTTGTTGCGACGGATAGATGAAAATGTAAGAAGTTAGTGCACAACTCCGCTTGAGGTAAACTCATGCCTATTGGTCGGAAGTTTAAGTAATCCAGACGGGTGGCGGCATCTTTCCGTCAAAGGTTTTTTTTACGTCGGAGGTGAATAAAATTTAATAGCACTGAGAAAGCAAAGATATTGCCTACGGAAAATGTCTATTCATATTACCAAATATACTTTTAAATTGCTTCTATTTTGACATTCCGGCTTTACACTGGGATGCTAAATTCGAACAGGTGACAAACTAAGCTAACATTAACCCTTTCAGACCTACTTTAATTTAAGTTGTCAAGTGTTGCGAACAATATATTTTATGATGCGTGCTGTTCTTGAGTCGGCATCACACTTGATTCGTTGTCACAGCCAATGAGCTGTAGGCAATATGTTTGGCTACAGTATGATAAACCAATTATGACCTAGACCAATAAGATGGCTTGCGAATCATTTACCCACAGGTAAGTTCGTTGGTCATTGAGCTTAGAAGTTTGCTGTACATAACAAAAATTTCCAACATGTGCGTAATGTACACAATTGTGTACATTGGGTCTGAATGGGTTAAACTAGAACCAAAAAATGCAAAACACGCATACACGGTGCTTTGACGTGATACGATTGCGGAACCTCACATTTTTTGACACGCCTTAGCGATCAAGATCACGGGTATCGGGTGGAATATGTGTTGGTGTCGGCAGATTACATACAATTCAGTATAAAACGGGGGTTGCATTGCGACATTTGAGTAGACCTGAACCAGGTCCTTCGCCAAGATGGGTTGTACAGCAGCGGCCAAGAGTTTAAAAATAACTTCACCTTCAATTTTCCAATTGAAGAAAGGGCCATTAGCAAGGCCATAGTAAATGAGATCAATTATCACTCAGGATTTGAATTCCGTCCATGGCATAGCTCATGTCGTCTCGACTGGTAAAATATGCGGGACGACGCATCTCGTGGTTTCTAAGGTCAAAGTGTGTGAAAAGAAAGAAATTTATTTAAAAATTCCATGGCGAAATAGTAGACAACTTGTTAAGACAGCCTTTAGCACAGAAATGTTCTTGAAAATGTTCGTTTCAGCTATCGATGAATTAAAAATATACTTCACGTGAAAAACTTTTTCATTGACTGTTTAAGAGAATGTTTAAACGTTGTCCCTCGATACTGTTTTATTTTTCTCAAAAACTCCTGAGTTATTACCGTCTACGCATCTCATTCGGATAGCGAGATTGTGGGGTACATAATAAATTAATATAATGCGTATGGTGTGTGGCACTCATTTTTTGGAAATGAGGATAGAGCGTGAGAGAAAGAAGGTGTATATATGTATGTATGTGTGTGTATATATATATATATATATCCAGGTCCCATAGCAGCTGAGAAATTTAGCAATATTTTTTTGTGACGCGAGGTAAAGCCGGAACATCTACTAAACGCAATGCTGAAGTAACTGGGTAGTCCACCACGTTTACTCACATGCGAATATCTAGACTAGGATATGACAGGGATCGAGCTAGGATCACCTTGTTGGCTTGATTGATGGAGCCGGGCCCGGGGAGGGGGGTCCCTGTGTGCAAACTGCTCGACCACCTACCCATTAATTTCCCACTGGCCCTTCATAAGCACGAGTTCAAGAATAGAGAAATACCTATCCTGAACGTTATGAAGGAGAGCAAAGGCGCTGAGTACGAGGGAACAAAACGTTCGGTCGACCTCCCCCTGCCTTTCCTTCCATACAACACCATCGTAATTTCCATTCAGATGTGGAGTCGTCCCGCTGGATTGATACACGGTAGTCAGTTACTATAGTCCATTCACGGTAACTTCAGTCTTTTCTGAAGCCTTGCTAACGTTCTACTTCCAGGATATTACTCCGTCTCATGCAAACTAAGCTTAACTAAGTCTGGAAAATTGCACCAGGGGACAACGCACCACATTCGTGCGCACTAAGTGTAATAGTATTTTTTATAAGGACTATTTCTCACTAGGCACTACCAACATACCTATTTTCTCCCTGATTTTTATTCAGATTATTTATAGTTGAAGCGTTATAATTTATAGATAAAATATGAGTTAACATTTCAATTTAACAGAAAAAAATGTAACTTTTATGAACACAAGTATAAAACTCTTGTGATACAGGGCGTGTTTAGGAACTAAACACGTCATACATGGGGAGATTTTTCAAAGAATTGATTCAAAAAGGCCAAAGAAACCGTGAATGGACTATACTCCAGTTTGTGAGAAGTATTTATAATTTGCAGTAAACTGTTTGCCTCATTAATTTTTTAATATTTTTATAGGTTTATTGCGCTAGCAAAAACAGCAAAATGTCAACAGAAAACCGTATTTTATTCTTAATTTTTAAAGAAAGGTGTAAGTTCCCTTGAACAAAAAGTAATATAAGTGTATAAACCTTTCTAGCGATTCGCTGAGAACAATTACATATAATATTTCGAGAGGACGCAGAGAGATTTGGGCGGCTCTTAACACCTAGGTCTTGAGAGCCGATTAGGGTGAAACGAGGTGATAACAGAGCAAAGCTGGAAAGCAAGAGCAGGGGAAACGGGAACTCCCCGAGAAAACCCACCGACCAGCTGCATTGTCCGACACGATTTCCCCATGCGAATATCCGTGAGCGACCCCGTCAGTATTCGAACCCAGTTTGCCTAGGTGGGAGGCGATTTGTCTGACCGCTACACTAACGCGGCTCCTATAATATTTCGAGATTCTGCTCATTTGGGATTTGAAATTTGATTGGTTTTAATTTAAAGTGTTCGAACTTGAGGCCGCTTTTATACATCACATTGCTTTTGCAAGCTTAATGTCCGCGATATTATTTTTCCTCAGTCTTTTCAACTCACGCCGTTTAGTATAGGCTGTTCACGGTAAAATGAGCACTTTTGAAAGCCCTGCTTAAGATATACTTGTATACACGTTGTGTATTCCTCCGCCTCATGTAGAACTAACATCGCCTAGGGCCCCCATCACTTTATTCATGCGTCGGTCAAATGAAACTGCGAAATTATTAAGAAAGTAAATACTTTACATATCTGCCAATTTTTACACTTCGATGCAATAAAAAAAAAAGAAAGCAAAATAAATAATTTTAAGTTATCACATTTTGTTACATAACACTTTTTATTCGACGTTAAGTAATGGAAATTCTTTCCATCCATCGTTACCAACTTTACTGGGCGAACGTCACTCAGTGCACCCATTGAAATAAATTCATGCGGGGCCAGTGAATTTTCTCTAAGGTTCATTTCTAGCGTGCTCGCTGCATCGTGAACAGCCTTTACTTCGGTGTACATGCGAGTAAATGTTGCATTCGCGCATAGCCGCAAACGGAAAACACACGAAAGCACACACAGACAGAGAGAGAGTGTGTGTGTGTGTGTGTGTGAGTGCGCGCGCGATAACGTGGTTTGGTCGCGGAAAGTTGGAGACTTGCCTGCCCCCCTCCTGCGGGAACAAGGAGTCGGCGTGTTCATTTCACAATGAACGCCCCTTAGCGACAGATAAACCAGCGGGCATTCATGAAATCGCGAGTCTTGTGCTCTTCATCCTCGCCAGGAGCGGTCCTGCGGGGGCCGAGAGTTCCCATTCACGATTCTACGCGAATGATTTCACAGTCTCTTGAGAGGTATTCGCGCAAGGCAAGATTCGCACTAGAATGAGATAGTCGAGCGCAAGGACGACTCGGTATTATACTGGCACGGGCATAGCAGAGATATGTACACGGCATTTTGCACTCTCTCGAGAAATTTTTCGCGTATTTACCACACCAATGTATGTACACTCGTACTGAGGAAGTAGGAATGGTAAAATGTTGTTTTCCCGTGCATCCATGGTATAGGCTGTTCAGGGTAAAATGAGCACTTGTATGCTCGTTGTGTGTTCTTCTGCATTATGTAATATTAACATTGAAATGAGCCTCATTATTTTATCCATGCGTCGATCAAATGGATCTGTGGAGTTTATTAGAAAAGTAAGTATTTTACTAATCTGCTCATTTTTACACTACGATGTATCAAAAATAAAACGAAAAACCTAAGAAATAATATAGTTATCAGAAATTTTTACCTAATACTTTTTATTCGCCGTTAAGATATGGAACTTCTTTCCATCCATCGTTACCAGCTTTAATGGACGCATGCCACTCAGTGTACCCGTTAAAATATATGCAGGTAGGAGCCGTGACTTTTTTGTAAGGTTGATTTTAAAAGTGGTCACGTTATCGTGAACAGCCTTTAACTTCGCTACGTCTTTTTCAGGGCAGGGCCAAATCCATGGAAAAGTTTACACCTGTGCATTTAAAAATCTGCACCGTGATGCATGGTAATTTTTTCAGCAATATTGTGAAGGTTAAATAGGTTCATTACACTCTAAATAAGAATTACTGGAAAACCATTGATTTGCAGTGAAATTCAATTACTCGAATCAGTGAAAATGGCTCCACTTAGAATCGGTGGAAAACCGCTAGTTATTTCATTGAAACAATTTCACTGATTTAATAAGTGACAGCCAACTGCGTGTGGGGAATTAAATATTGTTATTATTGAATTTAACCAAACCATTACGAGAAATAATCATATTTCCGCTAGTCACTTGTAATATTGTAGAATTTAATGTGAATTTAGAATAAATAAACTAATAAGTAAATTAAAACCAACATCATTCCGCTCCTAGGCCGTTGTCTTACCACTCGAGCTACCAATCCAACATTCCTTAATCTGGAGAAAAAAATACATAAATTATGTTTATTTAACGAAAATATGTACCTTTAAATTGTGTGTCTTTCTTTTCGTTATTAGTTTAATTGGTAATATCAGAATCGTCAAGACAAATATTACGTAAGAACGTACTCACATGACCACATTTAATACGGTTTAAAATTTCAAACCTAGCACTATGGATAACGTAAAAACGAAATGAAAGACGTAGTAATGGAATGAAAGACGAAGTGTTCATAGTGTCTCGTATAATGCTATTATAAAATACAATACTCACATCAAATATTGTATTTTTAATTGATTTTATTAGTTTATGCGTTGTTATTTCATATTTTATACACGTTGTTTAACGGGGCCGCGATGGTTGAGAGGTTAGCCTGCTGGCCTCCCACCTAGGTGAACTGGGTTCAATCCTCGACCGGGTCAGCCCCGGATTTCCGCAAGTGGGAATCGTCCCGTACGATTCCGCTGGACGGAGGGTTTTCTCGAGAATCTCCCGTTTTCCCCGCCCATTCTCACATCATTAAAAACTCGTTAAGAACAGTCAAAATCGCTCAACTCCAACAACGTTGTTTAACTGTCATTTTATACACATTGTTTAACTGATCCATCAATAAAAACATAAATCACTGAAAAACACCTAATGACATGGTTGACGAATCAGTGTAAAAGTCAGTAAATCAATTAATGAAGGAAAACTGGTATTTTCCACTAATTTATCTCTTAAATTGACTGAAGTGATAGTTAACTAATTTAAACAGTAAGATTTTCATTTATTTATATTTAAAGTGTACAGTTTAGGACGTTTACTGAAAAAAAAAAATGTTAAGTAGATAAGAACAAGTTGCAGGGAATGTGCACTCTTACTTTGGCACTGATCATACATATAAAGAGGTGTATTCCCACAACGGCGGCAGATATGTTACACCAGATGTACCACACATGGACAAGTAAGTGACGAAACCATGCATCGCTATAAAAATTTATTCTTGTATTACTATTAACGGCTTTTATAAACACGTGGGGCAGCGGTGGCGCAGTGGCGCAGTGGTTAGCACGCTCGCCTCCCACCACGGCGACCCGGGCCCGATCCCCGGCGGGCTCACTCACGGATTTTCGCATGTGGGAATCGTGCACGACAACGCCGCCTGTCGGCGAGCCTTCTCGGGGTACAGAGCACATAGTTCAAGCGAAAAGCTGTCAACACACATTATCTCATATGAGGTTATCAAAGTTCACATGTTACATAGTCTAAGTGTTTCAGAATGACATGTAATATACGGCTGAAATGGCCAATTCGGAAATGTTCCCCCGGCAGCGGCCCCTAAAACTAGGGCCGTTGTCACGGTCCTTCGGGAAGTATTATTTAATGAAATCCCTGTATATGTAAAACCCTTTAATATACATTATATCTCGTATGCTCACATACGTATGTAATAACATAAATACATATCAAGGATTATAAACCAATTCTACATAACTTAATATTCTCATATTACCACAAGAACCTGTTAACTTTCTATACATATAAATTTTATCCGCAACATTAAATTTCATATTCTTTCTTGAATACATAACAGGGTTTCCAAATGAACTTATAATAGCGGTACTAGTACTAACATCTTCATTAACTGGAGTGTTTTCCTCGGAGAGTGTTGCATCGGCCTGGGTTCACTCTCCACTCGGGTTTTTTTGACGCGTGTAAGCAATACAATTATAATGGATATATAGTTTACGTCTTGATTTTATTTTCAACTATCCCCTTTAAATGCCGGTAGGATGACGGAAGAAGCATCGCAAGAAACGACAAAACATAGGGAGAAGCGATTTTCACAAAAACTTCCCTTGACTGGTTGTTTCAAAACACCTTCGCTCGTATTACTCGCTTCTGTGAGTTGATAAACTACTTGCCACGCATGTTGATTGTCCGCCTGAATATCACAGGCATACAGTATGAGAGTACTAGTTCTTTTTGACCACTCAAATTATAAAATGCCTTCTCGTCAAGACAATGTGGCCAGTGACCAGGGGAAACCCGCTCAGGTATAGAAAAATAAGAAGAGCGGAACTCTTTTCTCCAAAGTTACGTATCCAAAGTAACACATACATATGGATGGCCTGTCTGGCATTCAACAATGCCAGAACATCCGAGATCCGAATGTGACGTTTAGGGATTTCAGCTGAAGAGGTAACCTCGTTTGTGAACGGAAGACAATTCTGTTATATATCCGGTTTGTTGTAGCCTTGCACTGTAAAAAAAAATTGAGGTAAAATTATCTTACGTGTAAGGGAAGATAAATACCTCTACAAGTAGGGCAATATTACCTCTTAAATGTAGAGTGAAATTACGTGACAAGTAAAGTAATATTTCATAATCGTACTAAAAAGTACCTGACAAAAGTTTGGCGAATAATCCCATACAAGTAAAGGGTAAGCTGACCGTATTTTATAATAAATTTATATTTAAAAAAATATTCTGGAGTATTTGTACAGTTACTTTTTTATTACATATATCTCCTGAGGAATAGTAACCGAAACATCAACACATAAAGCATCGATAGTTGCTGGTGTGTGGATGCGAACTATGGTCCTCCATCATGATAAACTGATGCACTACCCATTACACCACAACGACAATCTAACTGCAACACTGAATACTAGCGTGTTACAGTATTGTTTCTTCCACCCTCCCCCCCCTCCACTTAGTTGTTAAGAATGCTGAAGAGATGCACGCGTCGTAAGGTAATTTTCCCATCCATGTATGTGATTTTCCACTACCATGTACGTGGATTTTCCTTCAGAGTGCGGTAATTTTATCTTACCTGTGTAAGGAAAACTGTGTTTCCCCCACAAGTTTGCGAATATCACCTTATAATTGTCACATAATTTTTTTGATTTAAGTGTGGGTAGCGAAGAGTTGCCAAAAGGGCAGTATTCACTTACTCCAAATAACACTTTTTATAAACATTAATAAAAATGTTTCACATTAAGATTCTCACTAAAATGTCATGCATTTACACAGACATACGTGCGCACGCGAATTTCTGTGTCTATATTAAAATTGTACACTCTAAACTTGAAACAGTGAGAATTGAGCCAAATCACCGAAAACAGTGAAAATTGCGCAACTGATAATAAGTACCAGGTAACTAATTAATATAGTGGCTGAATTTCACTGATTTATTTGTCATTTCCACTGAATGTCAATAATTCCGTTGCTATAAGTCACTTTTTCTCAGTCAATTTGCTTCATAGTAGCTTATCAATCGAATTTCCGTGAATATTATATTTCATTGATTTATATTAATGGTTCCGACTTATAGTGTATATCATAAAAACCCCCTTTCATTTCTAGATTCTAAATCATATTTATGACTAAACCACTTACATCCTAAATTCACAGCGGTACTGATACGCCGTTCCAGCACTTTATCTTTCTTCTTTGTCTTCTGTCGTAAGACGTACCTATACATTATTTGTGAGCAGAGTTCTGTGACAATTTACTGCTGAACCAGCACTCGTCTGTTTTCACCATCCCTTTTTTGTTTTTATACTTTTCAGTCCCTTTGGCAACATTCGTCTCCTTGGAGCTCTTGCTCTTTCAGTAGCTGTTCGCGTTCGCTCTACCTTCTAACACATCTGTCATGATGGTTGACTATAAACTGAGCACTTTATAAAACCCTTCTGAGTTTCTGCTTTCAGCTAGTTTTGTGTCCTTTAAATTGAGTCCTTCTAGTGTTATTGCGATGTTATAAACATAACGGTTTTAATATCACGACTATACTTGCTCAGTTCAGTATAAAAAAGAAACGTATACCATTTTAG
The DNA here is from genome assembly GCA_029891345.1 of Dryococelus australis. Taxonomy (NCBI): domain Eukaryota; kingdom Metazoa; phylum Arthropoda; class Insecta; order Phasmatodea; family Phasmatidae; genus Dryococelus; species Dryococelus australis. The sequence continues at coordinate 60,424,410 of CM056998.1, read as the reverse complement.
CCACTGATTTAATATCGTATACATGAATAGGAGTATCAGCAAAATTTGGTCACGAGATTTCCTTGTTGCTTCCTACTGATATTTGAGTGTGTATGAGTGGATGTTGTTAGATGTGTAACATTTTTCACTATCTGCACCGATTTTTCATTTAATGTTTATTTCACACATTGGACACTGTCATGCATAATACTTGTAATTCTACCTATGTTTCACATATGTCTTATTTTTATTATTTTTATTTTTCACTTTTCACGTGGTTAGGATATTTAAACTTAGATGTATGAATGTCAATAATTCATATTTAATTAAAATAGATAGTTAGATTTCTTTTGTTTATATGTTAATTAATAACTAATATTTTGCATTTTTGTTTTCACCTTTATTGTGAATGCTTCAGGGAATTTTTTTTGTAATTTTGACTAACTTCTACGAGACCCGTAACTCTATGGAACAGGGATTTAGGCCACTTGGAGTGTATCATTTTAGATCGTTAGTCAGGAAGCTTTGCGATCGGCCAACAGGTTCGAATCCTGTACTCCGATTGGCTGGAGAGCTCAGCATAGGGTTATGCCGCGCGGGCCATTTGAAAGTTCGCTCTCTCTGCCACCAACCTTCAACTGCACTAGACGTAAGGCTAGGACGCTCGTCCTACAGTTGGACGTAGTGGAGGAATTTAAATTAGACATCGTGGTGTTTCAGCTCTAACAGCTTGCTACAGTTTTTATTTGTGATCCTGCGTCGAGTTAGGAGAGTAAGCACTCCGAGTAGCTAGCTAGACTTGTATCGTCCGTGAGCCGTGAGCCACGTAAATGAGCACCACACCCAGACCTGCAATTCCTAACTCCGGTCCTTCTACAAGATACACCATCCTGCCTTCACCTACGACCTGGTATGTCATTACAAGAACTGTTTTTCATCAAGTTTTCAATTTATTTCATCTCAGACTTTGCTACGTTACGCCGTTGGCGTAGAACATTCTACACGACTCCTATGTTAGTTTCAGCAAACATTAACCATCATTTACCTGAGAGAGAAGTTAAGTGTTTTACCTACATTGAGAAAGAGAAGTTACATTTTTCTGAACTAAATTCAAGATATTTTATTTTGAGAGGACTACGTTTATTTAAAGTGCTTAAGACAGACTGTTAAATATGTGCCACTTAAGGGTATTTGAAAATGACCGTTAACCATGACGACTTCCTAACGGCAGCTTAGTTTGACACTATTTTGTTTTCTTTGCTCGTTGCCGTTCAGGGATATTTGATTATTTTAATTACTTTTCCAGCTTAAAAAAAAAACCAGATATTTTGAATTTCAATATTTTTGAATAAATAATTTTTAGCTGGAGTTGACACGTCTTACATCTTTTCTGAGTATACGCGTTTTAGCCTATCCGTCTTCTGCATTTTCAGTGGGAAATGATCAAACAAATGCCTTGGTATGTGCGTAATTGTGTACAATAAGTTTCACAGCTGTGGTGGCAAATAATAGTTTGCCTATAACGAGAGTGGGGTTGTCGAAGGTGAGTTATTACGCATCGTATACATATTTCTTTAGAAAAGTATTAATTACTTTTTACTCGCTAACTGAATCACAAATATTACCAACATCAAACGCAATTTAATAATTTGTCATGTGGTGCATAACTTAAGATTCTTGATATCACAACGAAGTGGCCTAGGTTTTGTATTAAATGTTACAGTTATAAGTCGGACCTGCCAGCTTGAAACCAATCTGCTGGACTGTTTAATGCAATATGACACTTGAATGTATTTAATAATCATCCACAACTTCTATATCAAAATTAGTAGATATTTTTTATTATCTGTAGCGTGATGTTACTCATAAGCGTTACCCATTTCTGTTATTTCATTCATAGAGTTAATAACATTTTGCTTATTTTACAACTTATTAGTCGTCCCAGATCGAACACGTTAGGGATGATACTTAACTACATTTTATTTTTTGTTTGTCAGTTAACTAATTCAAAGTTTTGCAACTATTTTTTCTGATATCGGCTATACAATTTACATTTTAAAGTTACGTGTTAACTAAGTATAATTAGAATTAAATTTTTATCCTTTTACGTTAACTCATTCAATACATTTATTATACAATTTTTTTAAAAGTTATCTTCTAAAATTTAAATTAAATAAGTGCATTCAAAATAGCACGTATCATTATTTTAATTGTCGAAGCTTCCAAAATATAGTATCTTGTCGCATTTCTAAATATAAATCAGAAAAACTAGCCATAATATCTTTAATATAACAAAATAAATAAATCCGATAAACTTTTCGAAAGAACAATATGAATATAATACAAATATAACCACTTGGTTAAAAACGGGGGAAACACGATTACTTAAAGTAAGGGAAAGGGCACTTGAACTGGTGACTTAGTACCCAGTTTTAATGTACTGTTACTACGCAAACAGTTTTTAATTTTCAATTATTTGGGCTTATTTATGGCCAGACGTATATACCGGTAGACTAATGGGCGAGTGATTTATATGCTAAAAGTACATAAGCATTATTTTTAAGAGCAGAAATCTTTGCTACTTGAATCAAGGATCTCGTAGTCAAAACGCGACAACTTAATGACCTTAGACACGGAGGCCATATTTGTGAAAGGAACAATCTGATAATAAATTGAGCATACAAAAATAAACTTGTTCGGCGTGTTCGTATGATAACTCGTTTTCCAGGCCCAGGACCCAGCACAGATTTCCTCGAGTGCATTATGCTTTAAACCCAATACGAATCGTTTACATGTATAAAGATATATTTCCACATTACTTTCGCCCGAGACGTCACTGTTCTCTTACTATTCTAAGTGTTCAGAGAAACGCAAATACACTTAACATGTGCATCTAAATTAAATTGTTTACTTGAAGTACGTGCTTCAAAGTTGTTTATGTTTTACGTCGAGCGGTTACGCACAGATGCTATTGACGACGATTTCAGCTGATAGTGGGTTCAGAACCATAATAGATGATTTATTTATTGATCGATTTATTATTTTTATTTTAATATTTATTTTTTCTATAATATCTATCATTATTAGTAATAATTTAATTAGAATTTTATTAGTTTGGGATGGATTAGGTTTAATTTCTTATTGTTTAGTTATTTATTATCAACATATTAAATCTTTTAATGCTGGAATAATTACTGCTTTGTCTAATCCTGTTGGTGCTAGAATATTGTTGATATATATTGCTTGAATATTTAGATATGGTAGATGAAATTATTTTATATTTATTTATTTTTCTTTTGATTATGATATTAAATTAATTAGTTTATTTATTGTTGTTGCAGCTATAACTAAAAGAGCTCAAATTCCATTTTCACCTTGATTACCAGCAGCTATAGCTGCTTGTACTCTTGTTTTATCATGAGTTCATTCATCTACATTAGTCACAGTTGGTATTTATTTGTTAATTCGTTTTAAACCCTCTTTATGTTAACAGAACATTATCAGTCTACTCGTGGCTCATGAATTTAGTCGTGATTGAGAATGGACCTGAACTATTCCTTGCTAGGCCTCCTCATTCCGCGAGTCTGAACCTTAGCGATCATTCCATCGAGAATTCCCGTGCATGTAGCGGTCATGGCATACTACACAAGTATGCTCCGTCCCATAAATAACTCTCTTAAATTTGGATTGCAGATGGAGAGTAATTCATCACTAATCTCATTTAATAATTCGCAAACGCTTGCAGGAAACGATTCACAGTTATCGACACCTTTAGTAAGATGTGATGTAGAATATCACGTTTGCAGATCATGCTGTAAAAGGATCCTCGGAGGCCTTGATCGCTAAGGTAACATGCTCCTATAACGAGGAAGATGGTTTTAAAAGATCAGACACCAACAAGATACGTTCCATTTCGTTCCTTAAACATACACTCCACATGCGCATGCGCAGGCAATAACGGCTTCGTCGGTCTGCAGATTCTCATGCACAGAAAGCACAAATTAAGGCGTGGTATCCAGTCTATGGCGCGCATCTCATCCGTTATACGCAGAAATATCTTATTATGATCAACCCTGAGGGATTGATGGTACGAGCCAGAGCCCTTGGTATAAAATAATTCAGTATAGCAAACAATAACTAGAAATTGTTTTTATCTTTCACTCTAAATTCATATCATTGGAAAACCCCTGATTCGCACTGATTTCAATTTAGAGTGTTCAGTGTTTGAATATGTGGCGTAACGCACAGGCTATTGTTTTTTAATTGAAAAATATGTGAGTAATATTTGCTCACAGTAGAGGCATGTGCCTGCCTATTTACTATCCATTGCATATGTAGCGGTAGCGTAAGACTCCCCTCCCTTAGTCCACGCCTTTAGTTTCCATATTCCCCGAGTACGTCGTACTATATAGCAGTAATAAGAAAGCTCACGATGCTTGTCGTTTGATACATATTAAATTATATATTATATAAATTTTATTTTATTGAAATTGCAATTATTTTCAGTTACTTTCCAAATACATATTTGTTATCGTTCCTTCAGGGTTGATCATAATAAGATATTTCTGCGTATGACTGATGAGATGCGCGCCATAGACTGGATACCACGCCTTAATTTGTGCTTTCTGTGCACGAGAATCTGCAGACCGACGAAGCCGTTATTGCCTGCTCATGCGCATGTGGAGTGTATGTTTAAGGAACGAAATGGAACGTATCTTGTTGGTGTCTGATCTTCTAAAATCACGCAATCCTCAGGAAATGAGAGTTTGATAACGATTCCTGATAGTCCATTAATGATTTATATTAAATGATGTATTTTTATCTCGTAGTTGCGTGTCTAATGGTAAGTCAAGCCAGTCCACCTAAACCAACCTAGGATAGTAATTTGAACGAGTGTGTGATTACTCAGTTGTAAGTTAACGCTGACAAGCCAGGCACATCTTTGCCGTTCATAAACGCATGCGTAGTAGAGAAGGTCGTTGCGACCCACAGCTGTGTAAGCTCCTTACAGACATGAACGACGTGGTGTGCACTCCATACTCCATTCCAGGCTACTCCATACATTTCTGAAGCCCTGCTGAAGTTCTACTTCCAGGATATACCTCCGTCTCTGGCAAACTAAGCTCAACTAAGTGTGGAAAATTACACGGAAGGCCAACGCACCAAATTCGTGCGCACTCTGTTGTAATAATATTTTGCATACGAATTATTTATTTCTAGGCGTTACAACACACACTTCATCTCACTGTTTTTATATTGTTGTTTACAAATGAATCATTAAAAGTTATAGAACCAATATAAATAACATTTAAAATTAACCAAAAAATTTACTTTTATGAACACAAGTATAACACGCTTGTGATACATGGCATATTTAGGAAATAACTGAAAACGTCATACATGGGGAGATGTTTCAAAGGTTTGATTTTTAAAAATGTGAAGAAACCGCGAAGGGACTATAAACCTTAATCAGGGCTAATTTCATTCTTAAAATCAGTTAACAGCACCTGACTTATTCAACAGTCATAGCAATAAATTTAAACGATGAATTAGTGGGGGGAATGCCAGTTCTCCTCAACGTATTGATTCAGTGGCATTTTCCACTGATTTCATCAACTATTTAATTCACTTTTTTCATTGATTTATTTTAGACTGATGGATCATTAAACGAGGAGTTGGTGAAAAAAAAATGCCAGTTCTCCTCTAATTGCTTTTTGAATGCAAAACAAATGTTTTTATCAACCATAATCCCAGTCAGCTCTATTTAAAGCCCATTGATTCAGTGACATTTCCCACTGATTTAATCAACTATCTCTTTCTTCATTGGTTTATTTTTTATTGATGGATCAGTTAAAAATCGTGTATCAAAAAAATAACAACGTATAACATAATAAAACCTATAAATATACTTTTCTTTATGCGAGTTTCGTTTTTTATAACGCCATTTTACGAGACAACAGGAACATTCATTGTTTTCATTTCGTTTTTTACAATGCTTCATTTCGTTTTCACGCAATCATCTCAGCGGCTCAGATTGAAGGATTAAACTTCATTAAATGTGGTGAAGTGAGTGCATTTATAAGCGCTAATTGTTTTAACTGTCCTAATGTTATGAATGGAACTAACAACGAAGAGAACGCATATAACATTTAAATTTACACATTCTTGGTAGCTCAGACTGCTAAAGTAAATGTAGATTTTGTGAGTTCAAATCCTGTTCACCATGGAAGTTTCTTCCTATTTTTAAATTATGTTAAACCCTACAATATAAGCGGAAGCTATCGGAATTATTGATATTTCTCGTAATTATTTCGATAAATTAAATAAAAACAATATTGAAATCGCCGCACGCGGTTGGCTGTCACTTATTCAATTAGTGAAACTATTTGACTGAAACAACCAGTGGTTTAGCACCGATCCCAAGTGAAGCCATTTTCATTCATTTGAATAGTTTAATTTCACTGCGAATCAGCGGTTCTTCCACTGATTCTACGTGAAACTATTTTCACTGATTCGAGTAGTTTAATTTCACTGCAAATCAGCTGTTTTTCCATTGATTCTAAGCGAAGCCATTTTCACTTATTCAAGTAGTTAATTTCACTGCAAATCAGTTGTTTTCCACCGATTCAAAGAGAAGCCATTTTCGTTGATTCGAATAGTTTAATTTGACAGCGAATCAGCGGTTTCCCCACTGTTTTTAATATAGAGTGTGGTTGTGGTTGCAGAGAACGCGACGCGCGTGTGCCACAGCAACGGCACGTGGGACAGCTACTCGGACTACTCGGCGTGTCACAGTCCGCACATCAGCCCCGGCAGCCTGGACGTGGGGGTGGAGGTGACGTCCACACTCTACCTCGTCGGCTACTCTGTGTCGCTCGTCGCCCTCACCATCGCCATCTGGATCTTCCTCTACTTCAAGTGAGTCCCGGACACGCCGTCCGTTCACGGCTACTTGCATGCAAGCCCTGCTAAAGTTATCCTTACAGGATATCCCTTAGCCCCGTCCACACTCTACCTCGTCGGCTACTCTGTGTCGCTCGTCGCCCTCACCATCGCCATCTGGATCTTCCTCTACTTCAAGTGAGTCCCGGACACGCCGTCCGTTCACGGCTACTTGCATGCAAGCCCTGCTAAAGTTATCCTTACAGGAATTCCCTCAGCCCCGTGCAAAACTAACCTCAGCCAGATTAAGTTGCTGTCTAATGCAGGCTGCGAAGATCAATGTTAAATGTTCGCCTGCCAAACATTTTCGCCAGGTAAGCGCTAATGTCGCATAAGTAAAGGCTGTTCACGATAAAGTGAGCACTTTAGAAATGAACATTCGAAAAATTTCACTGTTCCCCCGCATGCATACAATTTAAGGGGAATGGTGAACACGAACCGTATATTTATATCACTTTTGCCATAACTGGTTTTACAGCGGATTTTCTTAAATGTTTGGCTCGTCGAGACGTAAATAACAATTCTGAGCACCTTCTTACATTGTTACAAATTCACGGTGTTCGTTATTTTCGGAAAACTATTTGAAGATGAGAAAACACAAATTCTTTCTTTTCTTCCATCAGTGCTCCGAGAATAATGACGGAAGTGAATATCAAACAACGTAAAAAGGCGTTGAAAATTGATATTTGTGCCTTGTCAAGCCAAAAATTTCGACAAACCCTTTGGAAACGATTTATATCGAAAATCGGGTAAATATACTGCTTTCATGCACCATTCCTCTTTATGGTCGCACGGAGTGACATTCGCCAGGTAAAGTTGGTAATGATGGATGGAAAATATTTCTATATCTTAACGTCGAATAAAAAGTGTTAGGTAACCATGTTTGAAAACATAAAATTAATTCTTTCTCTCATGTCTTTTAATCCATCAAAGCGTAAAAACATCAGATCTGTAAAGTATTTACATTATTAATAATTTCACTGTTTCATTTGAACGAGCATGAATAAAGTGATGAGACCCACAGAAAAGTAAATTTTACATAGGGCGGAGGAATACACAACGTGTATTCAAGTAGAGCATAAGCAGGGCTATCAAAAGTGCTCATTTTACAGTGAACAGCCTATACCAGATTTTCTCCGTTTTCTGTGTTAAAAACAGGATAACTCTAATAATCATAAATGAAACTCACCGACAAGAAATCTCTTTTGTTTCTAACCTGAGTAGAATAAACCTTCATCAAGTGTAGAAAATTACCCAAAAGGGAAAACGCACCCCGTTCGTGCGCTCTCAATGTAAATAATATTTTTCAGAAGAACTATTTCTTACTAGGGGTTACCAACACAACTATTTTCTCACTGTTTTAATACATATTGATTACATATGTAATATTATTATTTATAAACAACATATATATGTACAAGTTCAACTTAACCAAAAATAATTTAACTTTATATTACAAGTATAAAACTCATGTGATACATGATATAAGTAGAGACCAGGGGGATTCTGGATCAAAATCCAAGATGGCGGCAATGCAGTTGTAAATCCACTTGCACATGCACTTGCGCATGCGCCTTGCACATGCACATATACATTGAACTGCATCACCGCCATCTTGAGTTTTGATCTAAAACCCCCCATGGCCCCACTACTGACATATTTTTAGAAACAACTAAACACGACGTACATGGGATAATTTTTCGAATGTTTGATTCAAAACTTGTGAAGAAACCGTGAATAAACTGTACCACCTGGTGGTCGCGATCGGCGTACGAACTATAGCGCTCCCCTCCCACCAAGGTGGACTGGGTTCGATTTCCGGCGGGGTCATTACCATGGTAATCGTGGCGAAAGAAGCCGCTGCTCAGTGGTTTTTCTCTCATATCTCCCGTCCCCCCCCCCCCCCCCCCCGCTTGCATTCCACCACTGCTCCATACACCCCTCATTTCGCTCTCATTGGCTCTCAAGAGCTCGTTTTTAGGAAACGTCCAAATTTTCCCTCTCTGCTCGACAATCCATACTCCTGCTGGATCCTCCTCTGCCTGCTTACAAAGTCAGATAGCCTGTTCAAGGTAAAGTGAGCACTTTTGAGGTCCTAGTTACTTTTTATTTTCAGTCATTTTTATCCTTAAATTACCTTTTTAAATAAATATTGTCATTAAAGTAATAAACACAATGTTAGTATTCCACCGCACTCTGTAGATAACATCTAAGACCTAAGATTAAAATAATAAATATTTATTGCTTATTATTCCAAATGAGAGGGATTTCAAAAGTGCTCAGTTTACCATGGATAACCTATACCTGAGGTTGTACCTGATAAACTGTCACAACTTTTGTGAGGTGTTTTCTATGCAGAATGAGGCAAAAATGTATACAACTAATAGATTACGCATATTATTGAGATAAATAATGTGGCTGTGCAAGGTAGCATGGTTCCCTTCCCATCCTTCTCCTTCTGAATTTCCACAGTTGAGCCTAAAAAGTCGAACTGATGAACTTTTTTAAAATTAATATACATCGATTTCGAAACTTTTAAAATGGTAATCAGTCACATATTTTCATAAGATAAAGTTAATAAAACAAACCACAATTTCAACTAATCAAATATAAAAAAAAAATTAATGCATGTTTATTGAAGTAAATGGTACAATATCACCTCTGTATAAAATGTCGAACACATGCACGAAAATTAACAGAGTACTATAATCAACTCTGAATTTCTAAATAATTTATTAACTCTTTGTAGTCAACTAGTGAAAACATCGGAGTTAACAAATATTCCAATATCCCCAATGCCAGTCGATCGAAACTGCTTGCTCGTAAACATGAACGACAGGAATTCACTGTTCTTCATTCATTTAAAAAACGCCAATATTAACATGTAATACATATGTCAGAGTTAAAATAATAAATTGTGATCCGTTTAGTTACATATTTTTTCTTTACCTGACGGAACGTGGAAACAACATAGATCTACCGTTGATTGTCATGCCGACCCCTACTTCTTGCCGGCATAAGATGGGGGTTAGTTCGCCTGTATGGTAGCACCGACCCTTACAATGTATGCATAGTTCGCAGTATAAGCTGTTCACGGTAAAATGAGCCCTTTTGAAAGCCCTGCTTAGGATCTACTTGTATGCACGTTGTGTAGTATTCCGCCTTACGTAATATTTACATTGCCGCGGGCTTCGTCACTTTATTCATGCGTTGGTCTAATGGAACTGTGGAAATAATGGAAAAGTAAATATTTTACAAAAATGATCATTTTTACACATCGATGCATTTAAAAAACTAGAAAGCGAAAGGAATAATTTAAATCATCACAAATTGTTACCTAACACTTTTTACTCAACGTTGAGACGTGGAACTATTTTCCTTCCCTCGTTGCCAACTTTACTGGGCGCATGTCACTCAGTGCGTCCGTTAAAATATATGCAGGCAGCAATGACTTTTTTCTAAGGTTGAGTTCAAAAGTGCTCACTTTATCGTGAACAGCCTTTACCTTCAACGTCCGTTAGTGACATAGAGCGTGCCACCTTGTTACTGCACATGCGCCTTTCAGATTGCATAGCTTTCAGGCGTTGTGCAGGGCTCATGAACCATGTTCCAATGGCCACTTTTTGTTTACAAAATGGTCACTTGACCCTTTTTGTCTACAAAATGTATGACATATTTTTGTAATTTACGTTTAGTAGGATACAAAAACTGACGAATTGAAAAAAAAAAACCCTTGCCAAATCGGCGCCATATTAGCTTTTTTTATTTGAAACATTAAAATACATATGCGAGGTTATTGAAATTATTAAATGTGTATTGTACTATCAATAATTATTTCACAAACTAAACTGCTTAAATACTCTCGAAATAGGTATCGTACCATGACACAATTTTTGGTGAGTAACAATTGCACATCACATTTGTTTTATTTTGTAAATTTAAAATTTTTAATGGCTCTCTTGCAACTTCTGGAATAATAACTGTTTATTTTAAGACTTTTTAGGCTCTTAATTATGGAATTATGGTAACACCAAAATAGTAGCAGCATGGCATGCTAGGCAGTTGAATGTCATGGTGGTCCGAGAAAAACTTACAAAACGCTAAATACAGATTGCATACTACTAACGTTTACATATCAAAATATATGCAAAGAAACACTGGTTGTATTGGACTCTGATCTCCCGCCGAGCACAGTGGTGGTTTTAAGGGGTCAGCTTATATACGAGGCTAGACTAAACATGATTCCCACATGCGAAAATCCGGGAGTGAACCCGCCGGTAATCGAGCCCGGATCGCCGTAGTGGGGGGCGAGCGCCCTAGCCACTGCGCCACCGCTGCCCCGTTTGAAAAGTAAATTTTTTCCTTGTTCCTTTTTCTTCTTTAGGATATGGCATATTCTTTTTTGTTGTGATATACGATAGAATGGAAACAGGCCTATTAACATCCCCCAGTGTTATGCCTGAAGGTTTATCAGGGGACACCCATGCCTCGCCTGGGATTCGGACCCAAAATTTCCCGCAAACCAGACCAATGGGACATCAACCAGCTGCGCCAAGGGAGGTCGGCTAGTTGCGGTATAAAAAATAGTCTTTAAAAATGAATGATACTGACAGAAAATTTTCAAAGGAGAATGAAACGAGCTAACGCAACATTTGGTTTCAGTTTGAATGTTTATTGAAGGAATGGCCTGTCGCAATTCCTCTGAATCCGACCTGTAGTAAGATTTGCCTTATTTTAAAATGCAGAGCCGAACCTCATTCGGACCCCACCGACATTTGAATAATAGTAACATTTCTACTTAATATTGTTCGTTATATTGCAAGTTATCAATGATAATATGTCACAAAACTATATATTCTCTTAAAACCCTAGAAAAAAATTGACTCTTAAACAGCCTTAATGACGTCGGATACGGGTGTAGCTTTGTAATTAACAGAGAGCAACAGAAGGGTTGAGCTGCACATAGGAACACCAGGGGGTAAGGGGTAGCTCTCCACGCACTTGCTATGAAACCAACCCCCTGCGGACTTAACACGTGCACGGTAGTTACTCAAAGTCGGAGTCACGCCTGGTCAGTCTCTTATCTTGGAGCGTAATGGGCTCCCCTTTACCTTGTCCGGCGGCTCGTGTCAACTAGAACAAAGAGGAATACAGGTACAGCGTGAGAAGGACGCAGTGAAGATGGAGAGCACGAGAAATGATGCTCCATATTTGTGTTTAGTTGGCGGCACTCAGCGATTAGGAAAGTAATACAAGAACTTAACAATATAACTAATTTGTTTTCTTTCCTCCACACATCGCGCCCTGAATGCAAGACTATCGCACTCAAAATGTCTCATATGCTGTAAATAAGCGTAAAATGGCCTTTTTTTTTTTTTAATACTTCTTTAAATACTATGTGAAGCAAGAGATTTTCGCTATCAAAACTGTAATAATTATGTAGCAGTGCGCATTCAGTGCTTCTAAAACACTCGTATGTGTAAATATGAAGGGTTAATGTTTTGTTATTAAGTATGATTTCCGATGTGCAACTCATTTATCTGCCTTTCATCCAGTAAAAGTAAAAAGAATGTTGTGACAGTTTTCCGCTGTCAGGTAATAAATATTGTCATCCTTACGACAAAAAAAAACACCTCAATTGACTTACGGTTGTCTTGCATTTTAAGTGCGATATGTATACTGTGTGCAGGATATCTGAAAATTTGTGTCACATCACAAGACTACGAAAGACAAAATACGGGAGTCAAGGAGTCAAAAACCCAGCGGTACCGACTTGCAAAAAATATTTGTGTTGGGGGGGGGGGGAGGTTGCTCAAAAATTAAGGGAGCGCCTAAAAAACGCGAAATTTCCAAGCACCGTATTTAGAAAGTGGCGTGAATAAAGGCCAAGGTTAAGTTGGATGGTGGCAGCAGCCTGTTACTGCGCTAGAAAACTCTGCTCACATTACAATCCTGTATCCAAAATTGAACTAACGACGTAATGTTAAGGGTTTTAAAAGTCTGAAATATTGGGGGTGCTCCGTAAAGTGTTTTTTTTTTTTGAGGGGAGTATGATATTTAAAGCTCCCCTACACGATGCCTATGCTAAACGCTATCTACCTGTAGTGTATTATTTTAGAGTACCAAGACATGTATATTCCAGTTCACCAGTTTCGTACTACTTATCACTGACCTTGTTCAAGGACAGTTCCAATGGTCGCCAAGCTTTCACCTCTACTGCGCGCAGTTTCTGTAAGTACATTTGACGAAGTACTCAAAGACGTAGATAAAAGGAACATGTGTGTTGAATAAAAGTTTAACCAGAAGGAATTTTCCCACAAGGTTTGATAGTGGCATACATCATAACGATATTATAAGCATAACTCACAGAGGGAAATAAACTTTAAGTAACCTTATACTTATAAAGTATTATTATATTTGTTATACACCATGGGGAACCAAATTGTTTGGAATCTTGCTGTCTTTTACTTCTCTGTGCGTATATGTGTGCAGCAAAACGCAAAACATATTAATAATACAAAGTGCAGCAACACTCCTATGCTGAAGCAAATTACGGAATACACTAATGTGTTGAACGTGCATGCGCCCGAAGATAGCCCACCGACGAGTCTCAGCAAATTTTTCCCCGTGAGAAAATTCGTATTCTTTGGTTCACCAGATATCGAACTCGGATCGCCATTGTGAAGGGTCGGCGGGCTAACCGCTCGACCACAGTGCACTCCACATCCAGAACACAGCCAAACAAGGCTATTTCTTTATCGATTCCACCTGTGGCCAGGTCCGACTGCGAAGCAGGCCAGATATACGAGCAGAAGGCACGGAAGTATACTTGACAGGAAGCGTGCTTCAATTATTGCCGAGGGCTTGTAGACTGGCCTATGGGACCATCGGAATAAGATAGTCAGGGCCAGGGGTTGTTACACTTATCAACAAACTACCGTACGAAAACGCAGGCACTGTGCCAGTTAATTATCGACTGCCTGGCGCGGAGGTGCATAAATGATCATATGCGACAATACGCAGAACGCCAACGTGGAGTTCTGCCGAATGTTTATAATGTATTTATACACATACAACTATTAAAATTAGTGTTAACACATGGCGTACTATTACAAAATTCTTCAACAATCGGAAAATTGCACTTCTGTGTGTCTAGCTGATTTCACACAGTAACAAACATCTAATCCCTAATCCGTAGTTAAATGGTTATTAATATAATTATTTATCAATATTTGGTTACTTCTTATTAAGAAAACTTTCCGTTAAAAAAATGTTCTGGCAATTTAAACCACTGTTATCCTAATAATTTTAAGAAAACCTCCAACAAATTGGAACTGTAGCTTTTTATATATACGTAAAATACCTTAGAAAAATCACCCCATGTATGACGTGTTTGATTTTTTTCCTATATATGTCATGTATCACAAGCATGTTATACTTTTGTCAACATGAAACTATCTTAGTTTTTTAATAATATAAATTTTACTTACTTTTGTCTATAAATTGCAATATTTCGTTTCTAATTATTATGAATAAAGGAGGGAGACAATAGGTGTGTTGGCGATGCCTAGTAAGAAATTATTGTTCTCATGCAAAATGTTAATAGATCGAGTGTGCATGATTACTGTGCTTTGTCCATTTGGTGTAATGGTGTAACATTCTAGACTTAGTTGGGATTTGTTTGCATGATGTGGAGGAATATCCTGAAAGTAGAACGTAAGCAGAGCTTCGGAACATCTGGAAATAGCAGTGAATTGACTATATTCATTATGCACAACATTTTGTAGATTCGCCAAAAACGTTTAAGGGAATTAACAGAACTGTCAGAATGCCAATAATTTTATAAACATGTAAGTTTTCTGTGATGCAAGCTTTAAATCTATCTCTCCCAGATTTTTCAACATTTTCTAAAAGACTGAGTTTCCTTCGATCACATATCTAATTCTCAAAGGATTCTTTTCTATAAAATGTGCATTTTCTTCTCGGCAAACTTAATACTCGTCACTTCCTTTACTCGCGAGTGATTAACCTTTTTATAAACCTAACAGCACTTGGGTTAAACAATGCCCAGTGTCAGCACAGATGAAACTACCGGATAATTTAATTAAAATATAATTTTGTACGAAAACAAGCTATTGTATTTTGTTTATTTTATTATGCACTATGTTCAGATTTTGTTTTCTTTCGCCCGTTATTCTCTAAACTTGATAGCATACAAGATGGAGAATTTTTTTTTTTTTTTACGTTTCATTATTTTTAAACATTAGGAATTTTATAGTTTGGAACAAATCTTTCTTGGGCATTTCTAATACGGTGAATTTTGGCAGGGCAATTTTATTTTATAAATGTATGGTTTTTATCATGTTGGCTTGTCGTACACGCTCCTATATATATGAGGAAGCCGAGATGTTTATTTCATCTTTGCGAGCAATCGCAACCGACGTTTAAGTGTGACGCGACAGAAAATAATTATAATGGAAGTGGTATTAGTTTGGCAAACAGCGCGCTGAATGTTCAGATACGGAAATTGTATTTTATGCACTAAAAATTACGCCTAACATTTTTACCGTTTTCTTAAGAATATTTTGTTCCGGTAGAGTCACTAACACATGTTTCAATAGAGGATCGTGTACTAACTCCGTCCTGTATACACATTAAGTGATTGGGTGGAAAGTGAATGATACGCAAATATGTGGTACGCACGTCCACTGCATAGACTAATACAAAAAAATTAATACACAATGTGGGAAAACTAGGAAAGTTCACTGATACAAAAGCACTCACTTATGTTCGTTATAGAAAGTAACTAGATTGGTGTGATGAAATTCTTTGCAATTACTACTGACGACATAATACAGAAAGCTCCAATGCGGTTTGAGAAAATCGAGTCACAGCAAAGTATTTTTCCAATGAAATGTTTGCATTACAGAGGTATTTCCTCGGCTTTATTTCGGGCTAGAATAATTAATAAACTGCGTTTTAATTTACTATAAGCAAGTATTGACGTATACGCCAACTTTCATTCGAATGATCACTGCTTAACAAACAACGCCGACGTAGCACATTTACAGGTGAACCCTTCTATTTTCCTTTCGAATGGGAGCTTTGCACATGTGTTTCGAGTGCACTTTTACTGAAAATAAAAATAAAAATTACATCTACACGAGCTGGCCAAGAGAACAAAAACTTTTTTTTTTTTTACGGTCACACTACTTGCTGTTGGTTTTACTGAGCCATGTCCATTCGGTAACAGGGTCCACTAACGAACCATCTCCTTCTGTGCCCTGTGTTCGTTGGAGCTTAGGATTACAGTCGAAGGAAACGTACAAAGGCGTAAAGTTGATATATCCCGTGATGTATCCAGAACAAAAATACAATTTTGGTTAAAAGTTATGTGTCAGAAGTCTTGATAAAGAATTTCCTTTCGTGTTTAAAATGTATTTTATTCGAGGGGCACTGAACTGCGTCAACAGGCTAGTGAAATGTTCCGTGAAAAGGTTTTTCGTGAAGTTCATATAATATGAACCATGGTTTGAGACCCTTCTGAAATACGCACTATTAATGCTGAAAATCTGCCGTATAAATGTTTCAAAAGCCAAGCAAACAAAAACAAATAAGGGACTAACGAAAATCATACCCGTAATTCTGCGAGCATAAAAAATGAAGTCAATAATATATATGTTAAATAAATTTCAACATGTGAAATTCCAAGAAAAATATTATTTCATTTATGTTTCAGAGTAAACTGGGACCTTGTTCGCATCAAAGGTCACACTACGTCGCCGCATTATTGCAACACGATTTTCCGGGTTAAAATCCTGCCTGCGTTAATTCAGTGGAAGTAATGGGGTGGTTCGTTTAATAACCATGCCTTCCAGCATAACGTGATCATTTATAAACTAAATAAAATGCAAATATTACTTTTATCATCACAAAACAAATGTGACGGTTTAGTAATCACAATAACTTTGTGTAAGAAAACTTTATGACTAAAAAAAAAAAAAAACATTCCATAATTAATATAATGTAATCCTTTGATTACAAAGCGGATATCGAGCAGTTGATGACCATAAAGTGTGGTATTGCTGTATTAATTAATAAATATTAATGTGACCCACTGAAAAAAGCTTAAATTCTATTTTTAAAAAAACCAAACACACTTCGTGAATGCATTAGTATACTGCAATAAATTCCGGGAGAATTTGATTAAATTCCTGTCATGGCGTGAATTATACGTAAAGTAATGCTCGCGCACTCGAATCCATTCGGCGCGACTTGTAATTTCGCTCTTAATACCAACCAAGCAAAGCCTTTTGGACATTTCGTAAGTACCACATTACCAATACACAATTATAGGCTGTTCACGGTCAAGTGAGCACTTTTGAGAGCATACTTACCTTTTCCTTTCAGCCATTTCTCATTCTTCAGCAAACTTTTTTAAAATAAATATTTTCATGGTCATGTAAGTAATAAACACAGTGTATATATTCCACCGCACTCAGAAGTTAACGATTAAGGCTAAAATAAATTATTGATTACTTTTTCCTATTGAGAGGGCTTTTAAGAGTGCTCACTTTACTGTGAATAGCCTATAAAGATCATACGCGTCAGGTATACGACGCCTGTTCTAATGAACACAAGCTGTTATCCACGGTCCCACCCACGTCCAAAATTCAAGCCTTAATTATAA
The DNA here is from genome assembly GCA_029891345.1 of Dryococelus australis. NCBI lineage: Eukaryota > Metazoa > Arthropoda > Insecta > Phasmatodea > Phasmatidae > Dryococelus > Dryococelus australis. The sequence goes on along the minus strand of CM056998.1, from coordinate 60,406,799 downwards.
TGACCAAGTGCTCTATCTTAATGGTTGGTGGCATATATTCCCTAAGAAACTATTTTTTCCGTTATGAAAAGTACCCTATGTGCTAATCCAGAATATAATCTACCCCTGTATTAAATTTCATCCAAATCCGTCGAACCGTTACGACGTGATTGAATAACAAATAAACATACAAACTTTCGCATTTATAAAATTATTAGGATTACGAGGCAATGCAATGTTAGCCGTACCAGCAGAAAACATCGTCCATACCTAGACTTAAAATTTACTTCCTGCTTTAAAGTATAGAACTACACCAAAATTATTATTATTATTATTATTTTAGGCTGCGTGTCCCAATTTTGATATTCGACGTAATTATGTATCAAGTCACATATATCTAATATTGTTTGTGTCTCATTTTGGAAACAGGCGTTAGTTTTTTTAGAAAGCGAGTAGACGATAAGACGTATATTCTTTAAAATAAACATTTGTTTGATTTAGTGAAATGTGAGTATATCTTTACTATTGCTATTTTTACTGCAGTGGTATCACGGACCGTAGCCGATCCATTGCCTCACCAACTAGCCTTCTCCAAAGAGCTCTGTCTCTCCACTCCTCCTCTGGAATGCCTGCCTTTCTAATATATTCCTTGATTGCATCAAGCCATCTCAGTATAGGTCTTCCGCGTGGTCTATTTTCTTCGAAGCATCTTTCTACCACATCTTTTACGAGACCTGCGTACCTTCTCATTATGTGGCCATACCACCTTAGACTTTATCCTTTTATTACAGCTACTATATCAGGCAGCTGGTACAAATTTCTTAGTTCTCTATTTTCTCTTCTTCTCCACTCATCTCCATCTTTAACTGGACCAAAAATTTTCCTGAGAATACCATTTTCAAATACCATTAATTTATTTTCAATTCTTTTGGTTAAAGTCCATAGTTCGGTACCATACGGCACTACTGGTTGTATTATAGTATTGTATATCGTAAATTTTTATTTTCTTGGCAATAATTTTGACTTTAACATATTCCCCATCGAAAAACTATTTCCTGCCTGTATCCTTGTCAGAATCTCCTTTTCCATTATGTTTCTCTCATTCAACAGTCCTCCAAGGTATTTAAAATTTTACATTTTTTCCAAAGCTACTCCATCCATATCTATCGTCCTAGGCCCTACATTATGACATCTACTGATGGGAAGGTATTTTGTTTTCTCAATATTTATCTCTAGTACTACTTCCTTAATTTCTTTCACTAGCACCTTCACCATGTCTCTTAGCTCTTCCTTGTTTTTGCCTATTAGTACTACGTCATCTGTATAAGCTAGTATATCTAATTTCCTGCCTATCTGTAGGCCTATTTCCATTTCTGCCACTCTCTTTATTGATTTTTCTAGAGCAAGATTAAAACGGAGAGGAGACAAGCAGTCTCCTTGTTTGAATATATCTTAGGGGAATATAAATAATAACTTACAACCGAGGGTTTGAGAGAAATGCTGTACACCATGATGTAACAAGGGCTGCTAATAATTGCACTCAACGCTGAATAGTCAATAACAGCTTCAACATTGAACTGGATTGACATTCAAATATGCCGCCTCGCACAAAGGAGAAAAAGGATGCGAATACACAATACTGCACTTAAGGTAATTCGCGGAATGAAAACGAATTACTTTGTAATATGATTGGACAAGAAGTATTATGCAGTAATACAATAAACTCCTAGGAGGTACTGAAATAGTAAGGAACATGGTAAAAAAAATAAGCTCTTTTAGATGCTTGAACAAAAATATATTAAGAAACAAACTGTAATGATTCATGAAACTTACGCTAAAAAGCACTAGACGATTTTTTGTCGTAGTGCGTGGTTTTTCCGGGAGCTTTTTTTATATGGACAGCATAACAGTGTAGAAACATATTCATTAGCTTAAAAATGTTTACATATTTTATTTTCGCGTTACGATAGCTATTGAATTAATTAATGTGTGCATTTTTACTAAAAAAAACTAGCGTGTTCATCAGTCTTCAAATGTCGCGCAGAATTCTAATTCACCAGAATATAGGCTACAGGATGTAACTAAATTCGACTGACAAACTTAGACTGCAGGTTAATCACGAAAAAATAAGTTGAAAACATATATTACGACTTAGGGTTTAAAATTAATACCAAGTGTAGTACACATATTTGAAGATGGATTTGAAACAATTGTTTAGCGCAAATACTGGAGATAATATTTCAGATGGAACACCGATTGTCCGGATAGTGGTTAACTGACAAAGCTTTTCAAACACCACAATACCAGTAGCTGTCATAAAATTATTTCATCTAAATAAACATGTAAATAAACCCAATTTCGAACTGACCTCCATGCCACGATAGAATTATTTGGGATTTAAAAGATGGATTGTTAATCCCTATACCACAATTCACAAAACTGCCGCCTTGTGTGAATATCCTTAACCACACCGTTTGTGAGAGATTCGTGATTTATTTTATATTTTTCAAAACAACTAAATCTTTACCAATGCCTGGCAAGTGAGGCACGCACAGTACCTAATAGCTAGAGACCCGAGAAATTCGCGAGTGCAATGACCTGTAGGCTAGACTTCACAATCTGATATACTCTGAGACAGATATCAAGTGTTTATTGGTTGATTGTCGTGGTAGTAAAATGCGGTGGTTGGGCGCACAATTTATTATACGTTTGTTATTGGATAATTTATCTCCAGGAGTTGTTAAACAACACGTCGACCAATCACAGACGTAACATGAACGTACATTTGTGTGAATTCCAACTAGTCTAGAAATGAATCCGCGTAATTCTCGGGTCTCTACTAATAACACACTGTTGCGGCTATTAAAGGGAGGGGAAGATTCCAGACAACGCTGTAGAATTAAAGCAGTTGTTTCGAATTGTGCATTAGAACTGTACATCTGTTATTCGGGCCTGCGGTAGAGCGCAGTGCACTAGTTGAAGATTCAAGATTCAGGAAAAAAATTTCATGCGCTTGTATTCGAAAAGTATTTCTGTGCATAAAACATAACTATTTTTAACACACCCTCTCGAAAACAACATTTTAAATATTGTCCTACTAGTGACTATTTATTTTAACGTATTGTGGGTTCAATACCGTTCACGTGGAACGCAGAAACGTTGTTGAATGCCTTCTTCTCGTTAGAAGAGCACATCAAAACTGAAAGTAACTCAATAAATGTTATTTGTGTGATAAATAAAATTAAAATAAATTTCAAATCCGTGCGCTTCGGGGCTATTTTCTTCAGGATTTTGGCTTCTTCGTTTCATCCGCAATAAAGTCGACGTCACATACAAGTGGCTGGGAACGACATTAATATTGTCGCTGCTAAAACCCAGAAGCCAAGATCCTTAAAATTAAATAATTGGTGCAATAGTAACACGCTTGTATGTATTCTTAGAAGTGTCATTGTCCCTTTTCCCACTCTTATATAATAGTCAGGGCCAGTGATTTTTCGCATAAAAATCGAAGCACACAGTATACTTTAATATTATACATATCTTGGCTGTTGTCGTGCCTCCATTGGCTGCTGGTGTAATTTCCGCATTTGAGCACGCCACTCAGAAGCCACTCCAACATTGAACCTTCGCGATTCGTGCGCAAGCAGTTAACACGGACCAGAACATAGTTCAGCCAATCAAAAAACCTGGGCTACCCTACACTGCTTTGAACTGTATTGAAATATTTTCGCTAAATATCACTGCCCCTAATAATAGCTGTTACGTACATGGTAGGGTTAATATTTATCTTTGGCGGGATGTTACACATTGGATAGAAAATGCGAAACTAAGAAGGGCTTTCGAAAATTCCAATTAACTGTGACAATTGTTTACACACCTCAAAGTCCATCATCACATTTACTATGATTTTAGAGAGGAAATGTAAGCCCAACACATAGGGAAATTAAATCATAAAATTTCACCGTAAAAATGGAATGCCAGTGTCAACGAATAAAATTTGTCTTGTTGGGGACATTTAAATTTCCAGCTACGAAGAAAGAAAAATTTCGAAACCCATATGTGTTTTTCATGTCAACAGTTTACCTCGCCATGCGACCCCTCGTTTGCAACTGAATTGAAAAAAAAAAAAAAAAATCTCACCGGCCGGCAATCTTGGCAGAGCTGTTGTGCTCCTGGGAAGAAGATGGTAAGGGGGGATGGCAGTGGTAGATTTACATTGGGATCTTTGGCGCCGTACGTCTCTCTCCGTCACGGACGACCCCCAGCTCTGGAGAATTATTCCCCCTCCGACTCCGACCCCCCCCCCCCTTCCCCGCACCCTGTTGTATGATGTAGGCGTATGCAATCTGGCCCCTGCCTCGTACTCTGGGATCAAAGACGCACGAACTGGAATCTAGTACAGACAATATTCCTCAAGCCCTGAAAGTATACTCCTTTCATGGTCTCTTCCAGCTTCTCAGAAGCCCTGCTAATGTTCTGCTTCCAGAATATTTCTCCGCCATATGCAAACAAAGCTCAACCAAGTCAAGAAAATTACACCAAGGGTACAACGCACCGTATTCGTGCGCTATCAGTGTAATAATATTTTGCGTAAGAACTATTTCATACTAGGCATTACCAACACTTTTATTTTATCACAGTTTTATTCATATTAATAATAAATAAAATATAATTTGTGTATATAAAATAAGTAATAGTTCACTTAAACCAAATATAAACCACTTTTACGTTAACACATATATAAAATGCTTACGAGATATGACATATTTAGAAAAGACCCAAACATGTAACCCAAGTAGCATAAAAAGGTATGTTCTGGGACACCACATGTCAGGCGGTGAAACCGTGGTCCATAATTAGCATAATTTCAGGCGTCGTGCTGTGGACCCAGGAGCGAAAATTTCCCTTTTTTTCCCCCTTTGACCCGTCCAAAACGGTCGATTTCGCGTACAAAAACGTCACTTTTTTCCAGTATTGACCACCATTTTTCTGCCCTAATTAGCATAATTCGGCGGGTGACCCCTCAGGATGGCAAATTACCATTTTGGCAGCCAGTGCTAATTAGCATAATCCAGGCAGTTTGCCCTTTGCGATGGAGGTTTGACAATGCGGTGGAATCGGTCGGAGCTTCTCTCAAATTCGGAGCTTCTCATTCCCGAGCGGCCGTCTTGGTATCGCCGACCTATGTCTACCCAGGACAATTTTGTCGACCAGCAGAGGATGTCGACCATTTTGGCGGCGAGCACCTCGCCGGCGGCGGTGGGGCATCAGGGCATCGCGAAAGATCGGAACTCGTGTAACACAGCAGCCTCCTTAAGCCTTTGTGTGTGTGCATACACTTATCCAAACCGTTTAAGTTATAGTTGTCAAGTTCAATACATAGGCATCCACCATGACTAGGAGAAGGGTCGGATGGTCAAATATCCCCCATGTTAACTTATAAGCATAGTTGGCTGTAATTTCTGTGCTCTTTAAGTTATAGTTGCCAAATTCATAACATAGGCATCATCCACGACTAGGAGAAGGCTCGCAGGGTCATGAAGCCATATGTCAGCATATAAGCATAGGTGGGTGACGAACTGTTTGAGTTATAGTTGCCAAATTCATAACATAGACATCATCCACTACTAGCAGAGAGGTCGTGGGGTTAAGTTATGTTCTGTGTCAGTGTATAAGCATAGTTGGGTGTAATTTCAGAACTCTTTGAGTTATAGTCGTCAAATTCATAACATAGACATTAACCACGACTATGATAGATGGCTGTAAGTTATGAGGTGTTTGAGATACAACTACCAAAAATTATAATACATGCATAACCCCCTGACGACGAGAAGGGACGTGTGGACATATGTCGGCCTGCATGTCCCCGTTCTTACTCACTTCTCTCTCTCCTGTCCCCTTGGTGCCACCCCCTGGACACACACACACACTTCCTCGCACACTGCACCCCTCGGGCACCTCGACCAGCACACTCCACTCGTCCTGGCGCTCTATCTATTCCTTGTCCTCCCCCTCTGCCTGCCTACATCACCCCTGACCATACATCCTCAAGCACTCGCTACCACCCGACCTATGACTCGCTGTGCGCCGATTTCCCTCCCAACCGAGCCCTCGTCTAACAGCGTACTTACTTCCAAACAGTCGGTCAGTGCTACCAGCTTTGCAACCATGAGTCGTGTACCGAAATGTCAATGTATGTATGTATGTAATGAGATGTCACTCGCAATGAATACACAGTCATTGCTAGACAGCTGAGTCCCCTGCACATACAAAAACACATGCTAGAACGATAAGCATCCTATTACAAAAACGAATTATTGCCTACTCTAACTAGTGTAGCAATAAATTCACATAGGCCACGAGCACATCTCACCCTTGCCGTCGTCGTCTTTGTCAACGTTGTGACCTCGCTGGAAGTAGACACCACAATGACCGGTCCTGCCTTCCTGTGCAGGATAGAACCCCCTCTCTTCTGTTCCTTCGGTAAGGCCATACACACTTCCTCGCGCACTCTTCAAAGTAGAGGCTTAGTTTTTTGAGCTCCTTCACACCGTGTGCGTGTTTGGGTAACAGAATCTCCAGTACTGAGAGAATTTCCTCCTTTTGACAAAATCGCTGTTGAAGACAATATATCCATCTACACAAGGCAGAAAAATAGATCTGAGATAGTACTGTTCAACAGATTTTTGGGGATGATTATTCCTCGTGGTCTGCTTCTTAGCCTGCTGTGGTACTTCAATAACAGTTCCAAGCAAGTTATCTGCTGTAGTTACAGACTTTAGGAATATCTCTGAATATTATTAATGGTAATCATTGTTGCTAGCCCTTAGACTTTGGAAAATTTTCACAGTAAGATATTGCTGAAGCGAGATAATGATGTGTGTTCTGCAAATATGAAGAAAATGGAAGAGTGAGGCTAAATAAATACTCGCGAACAAGGAGTGCCACTATGAAGTTTCCCTTTTCCATTGCAGCCAGAAGAGATGATACTGTACTTGAAAATGTTCTGTTACATTGTGAAAGGCCTTGTAGACTGGGTACAATGGCTCGAAGTAGCTCAACAAAAGTGATTACAGCTTCATGGCATTCTATAAACCTAGTGTCACACAGCCTAAGTTATCTAGCTTCCTTTTGAGTCAGGGAGTAGTTATGTGATGTCATTTTTCAAACTTGCTGCTTGATAGTTAAATCTGAACAAATTTGTTGTCTCTTTAACAACTCTAAGTGCGTTTTTGACTGAAGGCACAGGAAGAGACTCACATAGTACCGAATTCAGTCGGTGAGATGCACAGTGTACATACATTGCTTTCAGATACAGTTTTTGAATTCTCACTTTAAGACCACTCAAGGAGCCAGTCATGTTCGCAGCTCCATTGTAACCCTGACCTACAAGCTTTATAATTTAAAGTCCCAAGTCTCGACATAACTCTAAAAATTTTCCTGATATATACTTTCCACATAAATCTTTTACTGGGAAAAAAGCAACAAAATCTTCCCTCAACACATGATGATATTCATTACTGCCACAAAGTGAGCATTTCTCCTGTCCTGAGATATCTAAAGTCTCATCTCCAAGGATTGCAAATCATTCAGCAATGTTAATTTCAGTGATTATTTTCTTTTGAATTAGCTCTCTGCATATTTCTATGGCTTCATTTTGTATTTCAGGACCCAAGTATGTTGCATTTCCGGAACAGTAGGTGAGATAATGCTTCAAATGCTCATTGATGTGTTCCCAGTACATGAGAAGAGCCCTGAATTTCGTTTTTTTCTTCTGGTTTTTCTATAGTTACAGGGCCACTATCATTATTACCCCCCCCCCCAGAGGAAGTTCATTTTCGCCACAAAATATTATGGTCTTAACAATAGGTTTTATGGCTGTCCTATTGACTTCTTTTTCTTTCCGTCTTTTGTCGTCCAAAAGGGTTGCGACATCTTCCTGTTTCCCAGTATATACCTGCAGAAAGATTTCTGCAGCAAGCACACATGTTTTATGGTAACTAGCTTTTGAGTGGTTGCCAAAATTTTCCACTGTAACTTTCCATCGTCTAAATGGGGAACTTACAAAAGTACCAGTTGTTTGGTGGGAACCTTTTTCTACACACTCTGAAGCAAATAAAACACAGTATTAGCAGATGGCTCCATCGCTGTTCTTTGAATACGCTAGCCAGTTCCATTTTTGTAGCCAACTGTGTTGAAATTTAAGCATTAATTTGTTTGTTTTAGTTGCTGGAAATTGAAACAATGGCCCTGGTACAAATATTCTAGTTAAAAGTTCATATTTTAGTTCCACATTGTTGAGACTTTAAGATGAAGAGTTGATAATACTTTCAGAAACTTGACCAATATATATGATAGTCAAGCTTACTTGTCGTTTCTTGTAGTCGGAAGTCGAAACTCCTGCTTCTTCAGATGTATGTTGCTGAAAGCTGTAAGTAGCTCTCAGTAGGGATTCTGATTGTACTTGTGGCTGTGGGCTTGCTACTCTGGTTGTATTCTGATGAGATACAGATATTTCACTACCATCAGCAATTTGGGCCTGGGGAAGATGGGAGTACAACTGGAATTACTTTATAATTTTAAGTGATTATTGTTTGTTTTCTTCGAATTTAATGCTGCTCAGTTAATGCCAAAAGTACTCGCACCAATATTGGTATAAAAAAGTGAATAATGTCAACGAAAGTGGTACCATATTTTACATAAATTTCAAATAACTCACACCGAAACACTAATAAATTGTGTTACAATAAAATACCACTCAGCATCTGGCTCATAAATAGGGCTGAAGACTCAGAAATAAACAATTTTTTTGCTAGAAAACACAAACCATTCTTATAATCACTTGTAAGGCTGGGTTCCAATGGACACTCCTTATTAACAAAATGGTAACATGAAATCCGATTTTTATCTACAAAATCCTCCATATTCGTGAACTCAGTATTTGCGAATTCGCTTATTCACGCAGAAATAATTGTAACCATTCATTCAATATTCGCGAGTGAAATTCGTGTAGTTGGCGGCCGCTTGGAAACAGAACACATGTTTCCTATTTCATTGTGGTGACCTCTACTAACAGAAAACACTGACAGAGTTTTTTTACTAGTCCTCGGCCATCTGAAAAACCCAACTATTCGCTGCGACCAGAATGCTCACGTGCTAAGGAGCTGGAGTTCCGAGTTGGAAGACAGCAGTATCGATGACATGATGATTGTGGAGGAAAAGTTTTGCGGGAGGGGAGAGAGCTTTACCTACTGTACATCGCCGCCTCCCTCTTGTGTCCAGTAACACTAACCTCATCACTGTTGTGAATAAAAAATGTTTCATCACATATTTCTCAGAATTAAAAAAAAGTTTCACTAAATGTGCCCAACGTCAACCCGACCAGATAACCGTATTTGTATGCACAACAATTATCCATTATCTATTACTTATAAGTGCATTTCATTGCAATTAGTAGAGCACTATAAATGTTACCATGAGTATTTTGTCCAGTTTAGTTCAATATTTCGGGGGGTATCCAGAAACACCAAAAACACCCCCCATGGCTTCGGGCCTGCCATCACTGTACAAATGGCCATCGTCGGCGCACTATCCGCCCCATCACCAGCTGTCAATGTGTTAGACAGTGCGACTTCCAAGATTCAGCATTCAGACATCATCCGTACAATAATTGACAGAAGGATCGAAGTGTTACGTTTGACCCATAGCTATGTATACACATAGATGTTCGTAATTACCGAAACGTTTCAGATACAACTACCTACAGTCACCAATAGTTCACGATTAATCACCAGCTTCTGAAATACACTTGTTGAAGAAAATTTCCTGTACCTAGCATTACAGAAATAATACTCCCATCCATACTGGCAAGGTAAAAATACATCCACAAACTCAAAAGAAAGCATATAAATGTAACTGTTAAGGTGGTAGACACACACACACAGATTGTATTAAGTGCATTTTTTTATCTCCGACACACATTCGTGTACCGAAGCAGGTAATAATAATAATTACAGACATAGAGACGTGAACCTCCAAAGCACGTACATACTTCCAGACTGTCGGTTAGTACCACACCATTTTGGGGGGACCAACATTGCACTCGTGCATCGTGTACCAAGACTTCGATGCATGTACATAATGAGATTTCACTCGCTACATCGCACATACAACAACACATGTTAGACTGATAAGCTTATTACGAAACAAATTACCCCCAACCTTAACTTGTGAAGCAGTGAATTACCCGTAGGCTGCGAGTGCATCTCGCCATCGTCCATATGACCTCATTGGAAGACCCGCCCTCCGTGCATTGTAGATACCGACAAAGTACTGCGCCCACAACACCTCCCCCTTGTCAACGTACGTACTGATATATTATGGAATGGAGACAATGCATGTACCCTGAACCATCCGCGTGGTATCGCAGGTTCGATTCCCATATCGAGTGGTAATACAAGTCGTCATAAAGCCGACACTGGGGGTTTGTTAAGTGGGAAGCGTGGGTCCTCACTACTAAAACACCAACACGAAGAGAGTAACTGTCATTGTCTACAACAGTGTTCGTAATAAATAACAGTGTTCGTAATTACAGATAGTCCCCGAGCTGCACTCGCATACCCAGCTCATCACACACACAATTAGAGGGAGATAGTCATATGCATTGCTTTGAGTGCTTTCTCCCGTCGTCCGCTAAAGTGATCGAAAGGAAATATACCTACCAACCTGTGCGTATTGCACAAGCAGACCATACACTGTAAGCCATTCAACAAAAAATGCCATGTAATTTCATTACTAATACAAATTATCAGATTGGCCGAGTGGCCTTATTGCGTCTGATATAAACACTGGTTCCAGTAAAAGCGAGTGCAGATTCAAATCCTCGGACCTGGCTATTTTTTTTTCTGTACCCCAGTTGACTAAATAATTTATCGTAGTTTCAATTCCCGTTGAGAGTGTATGCTGGCATGCCTGCAGAGATTCGTCGGTCCCACTGCCCATGAAGAGACTAGCATGAAGTTATACTCTGGCTGCGACCTGCACTCAAGTACAGATCCTTTGCAATTACAAATAGTGATAATCTGTCTCCGACCACCACTCGTGTACCAACCGAACCTTTGCAATTATAGACAGACATATTCTGTCCGAACCTTCAATGCATGTATCAAGCCATTGAAATTACAAGCAGTCGACCCAATCCTTTAATGCATGCACTTAAGACAGTTTCTGTCTAGCATTACATGTTCAGCCATCCCACTATTATAACCTGGATTTTGTGTTTACCTATAGAGATACTTCTCGAACCCAGATCCCCACAGACAGCTACTTTCTCTCCCCAGTTGCCCACTAGAGAATACGAAAGGAAAAGAAATACAACACGATATGCAATTTAAAAAAAAAGTATTCATGTTAATTCGAAATACTTGCAACCAGAGGTTCCAAAAAAAAACCTACACGGTGGTGCTACTCCAGCAGACCTCTAACATATAGCAGTAGGTACATTGATTAGCCAGTAGGAATTAAGGAAAAAAAATAAAATTATTGTTAATGTATTTATTTACATGCATAACCAAATCATACACACACATACATATATCTATTATATCGTTCAATAAAGCTTCTGGCTCTGAGTTCATCAATAAATGGCATGCATCTCTCCGATGACAGAAATATATTCAACCCTCTGTGAGGAAACCAACAACAAAATTCTATCAACTAGATCATTGGTGTTTTCAGAACCATGTGTATGCCTTCGCTTGAAAAATGTCGGCACTTCATCGTCATCAGTAGAATATGCATCATCACCAGCAATATATGTACACATCGTCGTCAGTAGAATACACATGGGCATCACCAGCAGACTTGGAGGTCACAAATTCGTTGTCGGTGTCCTGGCTACCATCTTTGGTTTTCACTTCAAATGTTCGTGGTGCAGGACTAATATGTACAACTCCTGATTATCTGTCTGGTTCATGCTCTGCAGCACTCATAGGTATTTCTTCGCACACATCATGCACTGCAGTGTCATAGTTCCTTCTTCACACACATCATGCTCTGCAGCACTCATTGGTCCTTCGCACACATCATGCACTGCAGTACCCATAGTTCCTTCTTCGCACACATCGAACTTAGAAATTTTACAGCCAGCCACCATGGTCTTACACTTTAACAAATGTCAAGGTCAAGGGTGGCATTCTGAATTCTGGTCGCCTGCCGCCAGGGCCCACCACAAGCAGCTGCCATTTTCAAATTGTAAATGGTGGGCAAAGGTCAAGGTCAAAAGAGGCATTCAGAATTCTGGTCGCCCGTCGCCAGCATCAACAATTTTGCAAATAGCTGTCGTTGTTGTACTGACCGCCGACCCTTCTGGGCCGCCAACTCAATCGCCGGCCCTTTTGACCTCCTGCCACCAGTTGTTGCCCACCAACATGGCCGCCCGCCACCAGCAGTCACCACCGCCCTTCACTGACCACCATTTTGCACGCCCACCACCGACCACCTTTTCCATCGCCGGCGCACTGGCCACCAACATGTCTGCTCACCACCAGCCACAATTTTATTAGACACTGCAACTTCCAAGATTCATCATTTATACTTCTTCCTAACAATAAGGTCAAGGGTGCCATTCAGAATTCTGGCCGCCCTGCCACCAGTACCCACCACCAGTGCCTGCCATTTTGCAAATGACTGTCATCGTTGTACTAGCGCCAACCAGGCCGCCGGCCATTCTGGCTGCCCATCACCAGCAGTCGCCATTTTTTTGCACATGGTTGCTGGCCTCCAACATGATCGCCCTCATTCAGACTTCTGGCCGTCTGCCACTGGTGACATCGCCATATTGAGACTTCTGGTCGTCTGCCACCGGTGGCATCGTGATATTCAGACTTCTGGCTGCCCGCCACCAACACCTGCCATTGTGCAAATGGCTGTCATCATTGTACTAGCCACCAACATGACCGCTGGCCTTTCTGATAGCCTGCCACCGGCTGCTGCCTACCAACATGGTTGCCCACATTCAGACTTTTGGCTGCCTGCCACCGGCAGTCACCACTACTTGTGCACGACATTGTGCGATTGTCTGCAGGCATGTCAGCATACATGCTCAATGGGAATCGAACCTGTGATAACTTATTTATTCAAGTAGGGCACAGGTGCAGGGATTCAAGCTCACACTCCCTTTTAATGGAACCATAGATTATAACAGACGTCTTAAGCTGCTCGGCCAACTTGTCTATTTGTATTAGTGATGGAATTACATGCCCTTTATCGTATGACATACGATGTATGGTTTTGTCTAGCCATCATTTGTGCAATACATGCATGCGCGCCACTGTTATAGACATCACGTCTGCTCGTTGTGTCGAGTTGTATTACCACTCTCTATGAGAATCGAACCTGCGATACATCGAGGTTGACTCAGGGCACATATATTGTTTCCTTTCAATAGTATACTGGTATGTCCATTGACAAGGGGAGGTGGTGGTGGAGATGCAGTACTTGGTCGGTATCTACCATGCACGGAAATGCGGGACCAGTCATTGCAGTCTCAGCTTCCTGCGAGGTCACGTCGACGATGAAATGTGCTCGTGGCCAACGGGTATTC